>OZ018331.1:97440511-98145347 GCA_963969495.1 Ceratothoa steindachneri
CAATTATGAGGACAATGATAAATAATGGCTTTGGGCTAAAAATGTATTAGGATGTAAAATAAAAATAAAAATATCAAAATGCAATATAAAGGACAAAAATCTGTATATTAAGATAAAAAATAAATAAATTCAAACGAAATTAATAAGGTTACAATTAAGAAGAAAAGGAAAATCTCAATAAATACACTAAAATTTGTTACCTGATTCGGAGAAAGCTCTGAGCTGAATGAATGAAATTTAAAAATTATACTACCAGGAAAGATGTGATGTAGTATTAGTTGGTTCTCTGATCTATGTAGTTGATTGGTCGAAAAACAACAACAACAACCAAAAAAAGTGTTAGCTAGTTGGTTGTTTAAGTGGTAATTAATTCATGGTGACTAGTTAAAAAAAATCAAACGAAATTAACAGGCAATATATAACGGTGTGAAAGTAGAATCCGCCTGCCTGTTTTGAGATACTTTACTCTTTAGTAGCCATTCGTTAGAACCTGTTCATCATTACACGTCTGACTATACACCTGTGTAGTCATTAAAGTATCGACCGATTTCCATCAGATTTTCCATTTATGCCCGACGAAATTTCCATCCACACTTCATTCATCATTGAGCTGTGATTGGAATTCAAGATTCATAAACTGGTGGAATCGTCAGGTTGGTAGTGCTAATGGTAATAAAATATTTATAAGGGGTCATATCTCTTATTCTAATTAAAGTTTGCTGGAAAGATTTAATTTCTCTCGATTTTTGTGGGAAAGGGGGGGGCAATTAGTTTAATAGCAGGTAACCTGTAAAGCATTTAGGCCAAAAAAAAGAGAGAAAGTATAAGGGAAATTATTTTATATAAGCTACCCAAATTAAGCTTATTCCTCAAGAGCAGTAGATCTATTCAACTACAAAGTGTTGCCCCCGAAGTGATCATCGAATTCTAACACAGAGAGGTTTTTATTTTTGCAACATCTACATCTCAGCAACAATGGACCACCACAATATGCCTACCATAGTAAACACAATGTCTGTTATTTTCTTGCTCGAGTTTCAGGTGGCCTCGGCTAACTCGAGGTTCACCCAAATTGAGCTACTCTTCTCCTTGGAGAGAGTAACAAGTGACACTCAAATGCTCAAGTCACTGGTGAGGTAAATGCCACACGCAGTAATTGATGATATTGTGCCAATTATAAGATTCTAGGCGACCACACAAGCTTGAGCTATCACCTCCGCCCGAGCCGCCATTAGGAAAAGTTTACCCAATCCACGACTCAAAAAATGGAACTTTAGGCTCGTTTCTCTAAGGTATCCCATATCTCCTCTGAGGATCTCCTAAGAAAATTTAAAGACAGACTAAGGAATCTTTCCGTCAGCACCTTCCATCTCACATAAAGAAGCACTTGAAATTCTCCTTGAATACCCCACATCAGCAGCTCGCTACGGTTGCCTTAAGAGCTTTTAATGGCAGCTCTCAGACAAGGGTGACTTCAGTCAAAACGGATCCCTCATAACACTTCCGCGTGCAGATGGAAGAAGCATTTGCCCCCATTAAGGAAGAGCTTGCAACTTCCCCACGAAGGATAGCCACTTTCTAGAAGTCAAGAGATTAATCCAGGGAACCCTCAACATCCCGTGCGCGCAACTCTACCGCCAGATCGAGCACAACTTCCGCTGAATCGTGCAACTCTCCCACTGGGCATCTTAACTCTCCGGCTTGATCGTACAACTCTCCCGCTGAAGCACGCAACTTCACCGTATTGCTAGTGGTTGCAAAGAGAATGGTTCCTTGGGAAACTTCTGAGGAAAACAGAAATGAAGGAAGCAGCATCTCTGTTTCTTCACTCTCCATGCTTGCACGTTATCGAAACAATCACCGGAATATGGTTTCTGGTTCACACAACATCAGTGATCTCAATTCTTCCTGCTACATACGACGAACTTCAAAGACAAGAGAGGAACATTACTCTTCATACCGCAACTGAATCCCCAATTCGTACGTATTATGAATGTCGAGGAATAGGTTACCTCACTAGATAATATATATATATATATATATATATATATATATATATATATATATATATATTGGTTGGGAGGAAAGAGAGAAAGACCAAGGAAATATGTATATATACAGTTATACATACACGTCCTTGCTACGTACAAGTACGTTCACTTCGTAAGAGTAATCCGTTAGTTACAAGGTATAAGAGTGCGATTTACTACAGGGGCCGATAGCGTTTAACTGAGTTTAACAAGTTACAGTTCAAAGATACTCGTATATTTAACGAATGAAAACCAAAAATATATTTTTTAATGAGTCACTAGTTAACATATATATACATATACATACCGGAGATATAGGTAATGTAAATAAAGGACAACTCTGACAGAATGCAGATTAATGGGCAATCGGGGAGCGTTAATTACTTGTTAATCAGCTTTTAAATGGAATATTACAAATCAGTTATACAGAGTGAATATTTAAATGTCGGAAAGTGGGTGATTATCGTGAGATTAAAGGAAATGGTCGTTTTACCTTTAATGAGGTCAGCTCGAGGAAGGAAGAAGGCCAGCGGACGCGGTCCCTCGAGTAAATATCCTTCAGCAGGTCGGCGCAAGGAATGGAGAAGGCCAATGGACGTGGCCCCAGGACGAATATCCTGATGGTGACGAGGATGAATGGGGGAGGGGGCAGAAGACGAGTTAACGATCCTTCTTGAAGACGGACGATGACACCTCTGCTCCAGAGAAGTACAACCTCCAAATCGAGATTTTGCAGCGGCTCGGCACGAAGTCTCACACGGGAAACTGGAGATTCTTGAGAAAGGACGGGGATGGGGGGTCCAGATGAGACGAGAGGAATCCCGGCGAATCCTTCTGGGACGAAACGATTCGAGGCTTGCTCTGAACAGAGTAAAGCTTCACAAAAGAGATGGGTCTGCCTGGTGAGATCCGATCTCGAGGTATAACTGAATACTGGGGAACTTGAGGAAATAGCCACAACGATCTGAACCCAAGGTAACGGGTTCTCAATATAACCAGAGACTCGAAAATCCAGAGTATTTATATGATGGCCATTTTTGATGTTCAATCGCTGGAAGGCACAGGCGTCTGGCATAAGACTTCTAGCGCCTTGAGAGATTAGCGTTTGTCACCCAACCCAGGTCTTAAAAGCCTCCAACGATGTGGGCGGGAGACTCGGTGAACAGCCTCCAAAATACGCAGATTAGCGTTTTCACGGTGGGATTAAAGCTTTTAGCGCGCTCAACCTAATTAACTGCACCTGCGAGGCAGCTGGCGGATATTCTTTTTTCTTTCTTTCTTCTCCGCTTCTTTGGACTTTCACGTTGCTACACGTGGAGGTAGATTTTTAGAACGAAGTGAGGCAATAAAATTAAGGGGCAAATTAAGGGAATATTCCTCTTTGACTTCTATTTCCTTACAGTGAACTTACATTTTATCTATCCTTTAGTTTTAGACGTACCTTTACATGGTATTTTTTAGTTTTGGATGTAAAAAGTGCGCTCATAGGTACTGATTTTTAACAAATTATAATATTTTAATTGACTTCAAGCATTCACGCTTGGTGGACGGCATCACTAATTAATCGGTAAGCGCTATAAATGAAAGTGTCCTTCCTCCATCACTCTCATTTTCAATTTCAACCAGCTCTGCAGTACACCAACTCTTTAAATAGAGTGAGCTTTAGAAACCCCACATTGATATCAGTAATAGTCAAATGTTGCCTAGCGTTTTCTCTTCATATTTTCATCATGTTGTGATGCAAGGCGCGTGTGTCGCTGAGCGACCGTGTAGTTTACTACCAAATCCTCTAAGCGTGGTAAAATATAGCATTCTAGCACTATTAAAAGCGAACAAGATTAGGCCAAGATCTCCTTATGCCTCACCCATCCATCTTGTTAAGAAATCCGATAACAATTACCATGTGACTTGCGATCATCGTCGTTGAAATTCATTCAAGGTTAGAAATTTGTGGTCGTTCCCTTACCTGACCGATTTTCCTGCAACTTAAAAGAATTGTTCGTTGTTCTCCAGAAGCGACTATGATATCACCAGTGAATTTCTATATATTCTTTGTTCGTTCTCACGGTATGTTCAACTTTTCTAAAACATTCGAACGGCACATTAATTATGTTTTTCGTAATCTGAACTTAGTTTTCGCATGTGGCGATGACCTGCTCAGTGCAAGCAAAAACAAAGGTCAACATTTGCAACATTTTGGAGCAACTATTTCAATGTTGAAATTGCACCGGTTTACAAATCAACATTGCAAAATGTACTTTTTCAGTAGTAACACTTGATTTTAGGATATCAATTTAACTCTCAAATGTATAAACTAGCCACTATTAGGGCGGGAGTACACGAGCGACTTTGTGTCCGCCACGCTGTGGCGCCACAGCATGGTGTGTTTAAGCCACTGTGTCTTGACTGAGCCACACCACAGAGTGGCCCGTGTGTATGGGCACAACGCCACTGCGGTACGTGCCGTACCCTTCCAGACTGCAATTCCAGCATGGATTCTGAGAACGAAGTAGTTGCATAACTTCTGTTTCTGCGGCGCCACCGTCGTCGTAGTGAAAGACAGAGAGAGCACTATAGATGCACCCAATAACTTCATCGAGGCTGACTCATGGACAATTTTACACCATAATGGGTGATTTGAGAGCAGACAGTGCAAAATGTTTCAACTACTTCAGGATGTCTCAAGAAAGTTTTAATGAGCTCCTTTCCTTACTTGGTCCCTACATCCAGAAAGCCAATACAAACATGAGGTGGAGCATTCCAGCTGGGAGAGACATGCCATAACATTAAGGTTGTAAATAATATAATTATCAGTAGCAGACCTTTATTATAGATTCTGAACCATCAGAGTGTATTTCAATTTTACTGGAATACTTAATTATCATAGATTTTTCCAAGAAAAAATAGTTAATATGCTACTGAAGATATGGGAATGTTATTTTACTTCAATGTTTTATTGGGTTTAATATTCATCATAAATGCTTGAACAGTCAGACCATGGAGACATTGCCTGTGAAGTTGCAGCTGGTGCAGGGGATGGTGTGGGAGGTGGTATTGGTTGGCATTGTGTTGCTGATAATTGTGAATGCATAATATTAGGGTGGAAGTTGTGTGGTGCATGACTCATTGATGAACTTGGACCTGGGAAGAAATTATGTTGTGGAAGGAAATATTGCTGATTAGCAAGTGTTATTTGTTGCTTATACCTCTTAAGTATTGAGTTGAGGAATAAGTTCTTCAAATTTATTTACTACCATTAACAATTTTAGAAAAACTTCATTTTTAATTGATAACAATATGCAATTTAATCAATAATGTATTCTCCGTTCTTATTTACGACTTCTTCCCAACGTTCAACTAGTTTTTCGATGCCTCTGCAATATAAATCTCTGGATTTTGAATCGAAAAATTCGTCTAACCAGGTTCTTAATTCCACATCAGTATTAAACGAAACGCCGCGTAAATTGTTGGAAAGCGATCGGAACAGATGGAAATCCGATGGAGCCAAGTCTGGCGAATATAGAGGATGCGGCAGGATTTCCAAATTAGCGTTTGGATGGCGTCTTTTGTCATATTGTCAATGTGAGGACAAGCATTGTCGTGTTGCAGAAGGACTCCATAACGTCGATGAGGTCGCTTTTCATGAATAGCTTCGGCGAGTCGATACATTTGTTGAACGTAGAGTTTTGCATTGACAATCTCGTTGTTCGCAAGGAGCTCATAAAGAATGTTGCCTTCACAATCCCACCAAACACACAACATCGTCTTTCGTGGATGAAGTCCTTGCTTTAATCGCCGAAGTAGTTTTTTATTGGGGGTAAGCCATTGTTTTTGATGGTTCATGTTGACATAAACACACCACTTTTCGTCGCCAGTGATTATGTGGTGAATAAATATTTCCTTATATCCACGAGTAGCTTTGTGACGAGAAAGCAAACTTGCGGCAATCGTGGGGCATTGAAGTTTGTTGCTTTCGCTCAAAGCGTGCGGAACCCATGCACCGAGTTTTTGAACTTTCCCCATCGAATGAAGGTCATTCACTACAGTTTTCTGATCACACGCCAATTGTACAGCCAATTATCTAATCGATTGCCGAGGATTTTCATGAAGAAGGCCGTTCAATCGATCTTCATCCAACTTAATGGGGTGACCAGAACGTTGTTCTTCATTAAGATTGGAATGACCGTTTTTGAAATGTGAAAACCCCCATTGAGCTATCCTTTCTGATAAATCATTTTCTCCGTACACAGCACAAATATCGTGACGAGCTTTGGCTTCGTTTGCATTGTTCCCGTCTCGATTGAAAATGAATAACAACAAGTGTCGAAAATGCTCCTTTCTTTCAACTTGACATTGCATTTTGAGGGTAAACAAAAATTAAATTAACACAACTTTTAAATAAACTGCAATGACTTATTACTCAACTTCAAGACGTGTAGCTTAAGCAAAAGCCTAATAGTCTACGCTGTTAAGAGACGTAGCCTAACCTTTTCAAATTTTGCTCTCATTATTTATTATTGTTTTTTAATATGTGCATAAATCACGTCAACAAAACTTAAATCAACACAACATTAAAAAAACCCGCTAGAACTTATTCCTCAACCCTCGAGTAATATATTCAGGAATTCAACCTTAGCATCTAGCTTTGCACTCTCAGGGACACATTTGAAGTCGAGTAGCAGACTAAGCAGGAATTGTTGTCAGGGTCATCTGGTGCATTTGCTTTCTTTGCTAAAGCTTGGAAAAGAACTTGCTCATCTGAATGTACTGGTTTCTTCCTCTTCAGTTGATGAGTGGAAGGATACAGTGGCTGAGACTCTTTCTCTGCATTTCTCCCGTCAGTTGGGTCCTCTGCACTTTCATCTTCATGTGGCCTTGTCTTTCAAATTCGAAGAAGAAAAGAAAGATGTTTAAAGTAGATACGAGGGGTGGTCAATAAGTTTTGCGGATCGGTAGGGCAAAACAGAGGAAGGAGGATGGCTGTTTGGGGGAGGTGTTAGGACAAGTTATGACAAGTCAGGACCTGCAGCTGCACGCTCCTGCCGCGTATATTTAAGAAGCAGTAGCTGATCGCAGATCGTCCGTCACAAATTTTCCAACAATGGAGAAGGTTGAACACTGCGTAGTGATCAAATTTTTGACCAAGGAAGGCAAAAATGCAAAAGAGATCCATGAATGCATGGTTGCAGTGTACACTAACACCGCCCCTTCCTATGCAACCATTGCTCGCTGGAATAGGCAGTTCTGCCATGGTCGTGAGTCCCTTGAAGATGACGCCCGTCAGACGTGACCAACGAGGACAATGTGGCCCGTGTGGAGAGGATCATCCACGAAAATCGACGAGTGAAGGTTTAATACATCGAGCGAGAACTTGGAATATCAAATGGAAGTGTTATCAACATCATCCACAACAATTTGGCCATGACCAAGGTCTCTGCCCGTTGGGTCCCTAGAAACCTCACTCCCCATGATCGACTTCAACGTCGTCAAAGTTCGTAGGAGCTGCTGCTCCTGTACAACCAAGACCCGGCGGGATTCGAGTCACGCATAGTGACAAGTGATGAAACGTGGGTCCATCACTGGGATCCCGAGACCAAGCTCGAAAGCATGGCCTGGAAACACATACGCTCTCCGACCCCCATCAAGTTCCGGACCCAACCCTCAGCCGGGAAGATCATGGCCACCATCTTCTGGTATTCTGAGGGAGTGTTGATGGTAGACTATGCGCCTCGTGGAAGGACCATCACAGGCCAATATTACGCCACGGAACTGGCTGGGTTAAAGAAGTGCATTCGTCAGAAGCGGCGCGGCAAGTTGACACATGGTGTCCTGCTCCTCCACTACAATGCCCCTGTCCACAAGGCCAGAGTTGCACAAGCTGCCCTGCGTGAGTGCGGATTTGAGGAGCTCAACCATCCCCCCTACAGTCCAGATCTGGCCCATAGCGACTACTTTTTATTCCGCCAGCTCAAGGCTGCACTGCGTGGACGCTGGTTTTGGGACGATGAAAATGTCCAGCTCACCGTCCAGGAGTGGATTGAACAGCAGTCGGAAGATTTCTGGTTGTCGGCAATTCGAAGCCTCAGGGACAAGTGGCGCAAGTGCATTGAAGTCGAGGGTAGTTATATTGAAAAATAATAAAACACTTTTCCTCATATCTCGTTTCCTTATATCCGAATTGCAAAACTTAGTGACCGCTCCTCGTATACTCCTTTCTCCCACTTTGTTGTTCAGATCCCGACTTTTCTTTATCGATTGTTGCCAATTCTCTTCTAAAGGAGTCTCTCAAACTCTTCCACTTCTGTTGTATATCTGTAGCTGCAAATAGATTCATTAGTTGTTAACGTCAGTAATGATAATAATGACATTAATAATAATAATAATTATGATATTATTATTATTATAATAAGCAGTACTCAAAATGTCTAATGTGTATTTTTGCACATAAATGTGGCCACGTTAATTTTAGAGCTAATAATAATAATAATATTTTTATTAATATTATTATATTATTAAAGCAGTACTCAAAATGATTAATATGTATTTTTGCACATACACATGGCCGTAATGTAACAAAGTATGAAACTAAATGCATGTTATTTATTTTTTTCTTTCAGACACCTAGCAACTGGCTGTTCTTTCGCTGATTTGCATTACACTTTCCGATGTGGAAGTGCCACCGCCAGAGGGATCGTCTATGATATCTGCGAAAAAATATGGCAGCCTCTACATGACCTATGTTGCCCAGAACTGACAAAGGGAGAATGGCTCAAGATTGAAGAAGGCTTTCACTCTCAAGCACAGTTTCCCACCTGCATTGGAGCAAATGATGGAGAGCATGTGAGGTTCATTCAACCAAAAGGCAGTGGTTCTACATACTTTTGTTACAAGAGGTTTTTCACAAAGTGTTACTGGCTCTATGTTATACAAATTACAGGTTTATTTATGTGGATATTGGTTTCTTTGGTAAAGCATCAGACTCCTCAATCTACAAAAACAGTAACCTCTACCAAAAGATGCATCAAAATACATTGAACATCCCAAGTGAAAAACCAGTGTCAGCCGATGGAGACCCACTTCCCTTCGTTTTGGTTGGTGACGAGGCCTTCGGTCTCTCTACTCACATGCTATGATCATATGGGGGCAAAAATCTCTCACAAGAAGAAAATCTTTAACTATCGCCTAGAAAGTGCTTTGGGCATTTTGACAAGGTTGAGAATGCTGAAAGTCTTATCATGGCATGTTGCACAACTTTGTAAGAGAAAGGAATGGTGTAGAGTTTGAAAACACACTGAATGTTGTAGGTCTGTATGATGGTAACGGTGCAATACAAGAAGGAGGCTCTCGATCAGCTCTAACAATAAGAGATAAGTTTACAGAATATTTTTCCAGTGAAGAAGGATCATCAGTGTCTTGACAAGAAAGACTGATTGGACACAAAGTGTAGGTATAGTGACAAGTTAAATGTAAACAGTTAGCCTAATAGGACTTAGTTTTAATTTATTATCCAATGTGTTTGTTTATTTGTGTAAAATATGTATTCGAGATGCATTATCATTCATAGTGTTCAATGCATAAATGTAGCGGAGTTGCATATGGTCTTTATTGTAATTATAATACAGAAACATACCTGATTTGGTTTTTCCTGCAGAATCCATCTCTTTGAAGCCGGACACGAAGATGTCACCGCAGCGTACGTCCCATATAGTTAGTCGGTCTTCCATTTCAATAATAAATCTATCTAGATCGAATGTAGCCATGGTATAGTAAAACGTGTCACTTGTAAACTACTCAACGTTAGATATGTGACGGACAGGCAGCACGCGGCCGTTGCTCAGCCACAGTCGTTCATGTGTGCGGATCCTCGACACAGAGCCGCGCCACTCTGTGGCGGGGATCAGCGACAGCTCACCACAGTCGCTTGCCACAGACGCTCGTGTGCGTGGCGTGGCTTCTAAACAATGGAAACCATGGGAATCAACATTCCCGCCACACACCGACGCGATGACGCGGCGCCACAGCGTCGCTCGTGTACTCCCGCCCTTAAGGATCAGCCTAGACCGAAAACATTGCGATTTCCTTCGCAGATATATAAATTCTGCCACCGCTCTTTTTACTCTCACAAGATTGTTAAGAAACTTAAACAGGCGTCGCCACAAATCAATATTGCAATGAGATTACCGATCTGATTTCGCTTTTAACGCTATAAAAGACGATATAGAAAAAAACATCATTTTACTCCACTCCAAAAAGAGACAATCCAATTAGTTTAATTACGTTACGAACGCGTCTGACTTAGGCGTCGGAAGCGTTTGGCAACAATTTGGGAGATGTGAATGAGAGATATTAGGATTATTTAGGTAAGGCTTTCATAATTAAAACAATCCATATTTATCAAAGAATTAATCGCTATTACTCTTGCAATAAAACACTTCAAGCACTTCCTCGAAGGCACTAAATATTTTGTTCTCACCGATTGCAAGGGGCGATCATTGGCGCCAGTAAGTCTCTCACAACCAGGGACTCACCAAAGGAAGCCCGCACTTTTGAATTTATTAGGTCCATACACTTATGATATTCGTCACATAGCAGGAAGAGATAATCCTAGTTGTGATCTCTCCCGGGCACCCATAAACGATTGCAACACGCAAACCATTTAAGCCTTTGCATCACTATCTACAGCCCAAGAAAACAATCTAATCTCCTCTTGTCATTCTTTCAACTCAACCATTCCTTCCTTCACTATTATCAACTATGAAGCTTTAGCCAATTTTAAATTAAAAAATCTACAGGAGAGCGCCTCCACCTCGCTTCACTTTCATAGTATTGCCTTTCCATCTTCCTTGCATTCTATCATTGGGCCAGCAAACATGGAAGACAACACGCAATCTAACACAGATAACACTCACATATAATCCAACGTACAAACTCCTCATATACAACCGACAAAGACACTCCAATCAACTTAAGAGCAACCACAACAAAATACATATGAAAATTAAATTTATATAATAGTTAGACTGACAATCCTTGGTGACGGTTTCTTCTGAATTTGTATATTAAATTCCATTGCTTTGTTACACAGAAAAGATACGTTAATATGTTTAAGAAACTTGGACGTTATCAAAAATCTAAATGGTTTAAAGCCCACATTGAGATGGCGTCAGGATAGGCGAGAGAAGATTACCTATGCTAAGGCCATAGTTCATAGAACATTTTGAAGTGTCCTCACTCCCCACCATTATTTCAAACCATATTTGGTATGGTACAAGTATGTTGATGACGTAATCTCAATGTGGCCTATTTAGCTTTTTCGATGTGAAAATTGTAAGAATCAATGATCAAACCTCATTCACTGTTCGTCGGAAACAGACCCATTATAATTCATATTTTCTTTTTTCTTGCATCACGATGTAAATGTTAAAAAGGCCGCTGGAGTATGTTCTTAAGGGCATTTAGAATATTTAATTCTCGTTTTTTGCAAGATGAAATTACATATATGATCTGTATATTTATTGACCTGGCTCAGTATACGAGCCAGGTTAATATTTTACTGGCTCATAATTCAAAACACGGAAATTACCAAGACTTGTCTATCCCTTTTATTCTCGCCTTTATTTAAACGATTAAACAATGTCCTCTCTCTCAACACACCTAATTTTAAATACCATTCTACCATTCTAAAATCTTTCAGTTCCACAAAAACCAATAATAATTGCCCCTCCTTCAAAGTTGGAGGGATGAGAAGATCTTCATTAAAAAGGTTATATGAACACAAAGGTGATGTCAGACGAGCCATTACTACATCGAGTATTTTTAATCACATAAAAAACCCATGCGATTGATTACTCTAGATCTCAGATAATTTACACTTGAAATGATTTACGTAAACTAAAACTTGTGAAATTTAATTCGAGAAATACCTAATTTTAACTTTTAAATGTTGCCACTTAGTCCAAAATCTAACTCTTAATGATACTATTAATGACCTTAGAATTACTTCCCCAGATTAGCGACATTGTTCCGTTTGATATATTTATGTGTAGTTTCTATTAACATTTAATCAACTCTCTATTGAATTGAATAATATATTTGATAAATGAACAATAACGCTCAAGTCAATGCAATTAGGTAATCCGCTAGAAAAGTCTCCTGGAGTTCCTCAACTCTCTTGAAATTTGTCTTTTAGAGAAATCGATGGTTGCCCAATCTTTTGGGAGGTGCTTAATAAAACATCAGCAGAGAACGACAGGAGAAGCCTGAAGAGTAGAAGTGAAAACAAACAATAAGTCAATTTCAAAACAAAAGACGGTCATTGAACTAGAAAATATAAAATCGCTGGTGTCATTCCATTTAAAAACAAATGACTATCGACAATTTGTTAACAATTCTTACATAAATTTTATTATTTTAAATTATCCATAATTAAATATTGAAACATACAAATACATATATACAAATAGAGATATATCCATAACAGTATAAATATATGTTTATTTTATTAACAAATATATTTTAATGTTACTTAACAGAGATTGAGAAGAATTAAAGAAAATGTATATGATAAATTTTTTTTAGGAAACTCGTTGTCAAGCATTTTTAAAGTGATGAATCTAAATTATAAAACCACGCACTAACAATTTATTTTTGAACTCTAGATTGATTTTATTGCAGTCGATTGGATACTTTTACGTTGTATGTGCATAAGACCTATTTTTAAAGAAGGTGATCCAATTTTCCCAGTCAATTCTTTGTGATTCAGATGACAAATGAAGAAATCAAGTTTTGTAAGTTTGTTCAGTTCTGATACTATATTTGTATTCACTTAAGAATTTGTTTAATGGTATACTTGTTTGTCCAATATAATATTTGGAGCAGTCTTTGCATGAAACTTTGTAAATGTACCTATAAATGTTCAGAGGAGAGCTTTTGGCCAGAATGTTCTGATTTTTGTGTGAGAATTGAACGATATTGATGTTAAGTTGCCTAAAAATATTTATTAAAGGTAGGAAGTTTATATTGTAATGTAGGCAAAGAGAATTTATTGGTTGGGTGGTATTTATTTTATTAGTGCTATAAAAGGTTTTTGGAACCGATTTGTAACTAGAATCGAGAATTTCATCCGAATAGTTTAAATATATGCCTATGATCTTAATTGTATCTAATTCATATTAAAGTCTTCTGGACTGGTGACTTTGGATGCAGGAAAATAAAAAGATGATAAAACTGATATGTTTATTGAAATATCATGCGTAGAGTAGAAATGAATACATGAATTAATTGCTGTAGGTTTTCTACACTCCTTATATAACCTGAACATAGTAGAAATGAAGATATATGAATTAATTGCTGTAAGTTTTCTACACACCTTATATAACATGTACATAGAAGAAATGAAAATATATGAATTAATTGCTGTAGGTTTTCTATACTCTTTACATATCATGGCCATAGTAGAAAAGAAGATATATGAATTAATTGCTGTAGGTTTTTATACTCCTTATATAACATGGAAATAAAAGAAATGAAAATATATGAATTAATTGCTCTAGGTTTTCTATAGTCCTTATATACCATGGGCATAGTAGAAACGAAGATATATGAATGAATTGCTCTAGGTTTTCTATAGTCCTTATATGCCATTGGAATAGTAGAAACGAAGATATATGAATTAATTGCTGTAGGTTTTCTATAGTCCTTATATAAGATGCACATAGTAGAAATTAAGATATATGAATTGATTTATGTTGGTTTTCTATAGTCCTTATATAACATCGAAATAGTAGAAATGACGATAAATGAATAATTTGCTGTAGGATTTCTATAGTCCTTATATAACATGAAGCTAAGAGAAATGAAGATATATGAATTAATTCCGGTAGGTATTTTACACTCCTTATATAACATGTACATAGTAGAAAGAAGATATATGAAGATATATACCCTAGGCTTTCTATAGTCCTTATATAACATGGGCAGAGCAGAAATGAAGATATATGAATCAAGTGCTGTAGATTTTCTATACTCCTTATATAACATGGAGAGAGTAGAAAAAAAGATATATGAATTAATTGCTTTAGGGTTTCTATAGTCCTTATAAAACATGGACATAGTGGAAATAAAGATATATGAATTAATTGCTGTAGATTTTCTATACTCCTTATATAACATAGAGAGAGTAGAAGAGAAGATATATGAATTAATTCCTGTAGGTTTTATATAGTCCTTATATAACAGGGACATAGTAGAAATGAAGATATATGAATTAATTGCTGTAGGTTTTTATACTCCTTATATAATATGGGCTAAATAGAAATAAATATATATGAATTCATTTTCGTCGGTTTTCTATAATCCTTATATTTAAAGCCATGTTCTCTCTTTGAATTAAGATATGTAAAAAGGGTAAGTCTGGTTGAATTTCTTCTTATTCTGTAAATTCTTTTGAAAGCCCCAAGTTATTGAGTATTGAATGAAAATGTTTTAGGTTGATCCGTGTATGCTATATACAAGTTATCAAGTCTATGTAGCGTTGACATAGGGCATGTTAAGGAAGAGTTTGAGGGAGGTGTGTTCTTTCAAAGAATTCCATGTATAAATTAGACAGAATAGAAGGAAGTGGGTTACTCAGAACCATGCCATATTTTTATTCAAAATAGCCATCATTGAAAGTGAATTTGCAATTTAAGATGCATAACTTAATTTATTTTTACTAAGTTCAAAGTGTGTTTGCCTAATTCAGTAGGTAAAAATAAAAATAATTAAATCATCTACAGGAACCTTATTGAAGGGAGAAGTGACGTTAAAACTGACAAGAATATAGTTAATTTGTAATGGAAATTTTTTAGTTTGTCGATTAGGTGTATACCAGTGTTTCCCAACCTCTTTTCACTTAGGGACCACTACAACTTACAGAAAAATGTATGCCCCATCGGAGGTTGACAAAAAAGGAAAAGAAAATATAAGTAATTTTGATAGTTTAATCTTAATTATTGAGTACAAAAGAATCTCCCCCATTTATTGACTACTAAAGATTAAAAAAATTCCTAAACAAAATTTCCTATTGACATATTTAGCTGTTCAGACGCTGCAACTAAAAGAGAAAATACAGTGTCACTCATAACTTACCACAGATACCAACAACAAACAAGTTGGACCGACTGAGCTAAATCAGCTAATAAACTAATTTTGATCTCACTTGATATATATGTTGGTTGCAAAGCTGACATTTAACAAAATTATTTAAAAAAAGCAGCTGGATGTTTATTGTTAACAAAAATATTATTGAATCCCAGACCGACACCCCACCAAAGTGTTACCATGCTCCTGTGGTCAGGCATACACTCCAAGCTGGAAATCACTTGTCTATACTGTTGTTTACGTGAGACGATGACATAATGACTACCAACAATGAAATTAATTTAACTATGTATGTTTTGGTAGAAACTCATAAACCATGTAATCCCATGAGGCTGATCATAAGTTGAATTGTTTCTATAAGGTACAAGCTATCCAAATACTTAGACCACCAAGTCGGCAAGTGAAAGCTTTTGTTAGCTTTGATAGTTTTTGTTAGGTTAGGTTCTGATACCTAACCTAACTCCAAGCTTTTGGGAATGATGTTAAAATGGCCACATTAAAGAAGATGATGTTAAAGTATTTCATTTCACCTAACCTATTATTTCATTAACTTTTTCCTTTCCATGCTATTTACATTGAGTTCACTATTCTTGGTATGAGGAATTATTGAGTTTGTTATCCATGACATAGTAAAATTCGGGTCGTTATTCTTAAAACTAACCAAGGAAGATTTTACTATTTGGGGATCTGATAAATAATAATTAAAGGGTCAAGGGGAAAAAATCGATTCATATTGAAATTCGCGAGGGATGTTTCTAGATACATAGTTAATAGGACGCAAGAGTATTTTGGCACATACCCAGTGGAAAGCATAAGTAGAGAAGGACAGACGCATAAATAAAGCAACGGAGGACATTGGAGTAATGCTGTTTTATCCCTAGACTGAGTTTTTTTTTATCGGGCAGTCAAATGTAAGTATGACGTCAATCATCGCACTGAATCCGATCATTAAAACTAGGTTTCAGAGGAGGAGGGATAGAAGGAGCCGGCACAAGGCAGGAGTGTTCCAGAGCACTTTTGATTTCCAATAATTATGTACTTAGAAACATTTTTTACTGTGTTTGTATCGCATTCGTCCCGAATTTCAATATAGATCCAGATTTGTTTGGCCTCGACCAATTACTACTAAACTTATCAAATATTAAAATATGATAGTAAAATTTTCGTATAAGGGAGTCTGTAACTGCCCCCTTTTCTCTAATATATAAGATATATTTTCCATTTGTTCCTTATTCCCTGAATTAGGCTTGTTTGATTGAAGTGAAAACACTCTGAATCTTATTTCTTTTTTCCATTTACATCATAATAATTGAATTTTTTTTGTCTCACGTGATTAATGTGCGTGTCTTACGAATATATATATATATATATATATATATATATATATATATATATATATAATTAGTTAGTTAGTTAGTTAGAGGAGGCTATGACGCTTACGGAGTGAACTGAATGTGTGTAGCTTTTGTGACAATAACTCCCTTTCCAATTTCTCTCTTCTTTTGGCCCAGTGATTTACAGCCATACTATCTGCTATAAATTAAATGGAACTTTCCCTTTTCCGCAACACTTTAATAACAATAATAAGTATGACAACCTTATAAATAATTTTGGAGTATCTACCTGACGATTCCACCAGTTTAGAACTCTTGAATTTAAAAAAAGGCACGATAATGATAGATTCTGGATGGAGGTTGTGCTGCTTGAATGAAAAATATGATGGAAAATGGGTGATACATTAATGAATATACGCGAGTCTAGTCGCAGACTATGATGATGAACAGCTGGTAATGAATGACTATAACAGAGTATAGTATAAAGAGCAATGTTATTAGTCTTTATTTGTAAAGCCCAGGAGGCGGAGTAAGAATTACTCTGATGAATTGATCGACGGAACTTAGTGGCGTCTCAATACAAGATTCTGTTTGTGTGAACACTTCCGACTAAAGACTATCGTTGTGTGGGTGTCTCGGTGGATCAAGCACTTTCTGTTGTGTCCCTTTGGGGGGCAGCTTAGGTTAAATATATATGGGCTTGCATTAGGCACGATTTGCAGTGAAGTATCTATCTTATATTTTATCTCCGGAAGCGAGAAGTTCTGGTGATGCGTAGGCATAGTAGTGCCGTAAAAGTGAGTACCAGATAGTGCCAGATAATTCCAGTTATCCTATAGGGTGAGGGCAACACAAGATTGATACAAACACCCTGCCTTCTGATGAGTGGCAACGCATGTGAAGAGGAGTGTGGAGAGAGTTATAATTGCATCACTATATGTGTGGAATGGATGAAAGCATGAGTAAGTGCCATTTTCACATCAATTACCTTAAAACCTAATGCACATTAAAAACCAATCCCAAAAGTGTTTGAAACGTAAAATTAATAGGTTATGTACAGATGATGACAAATAATATTCCAGTTGTGATATAGCCTGAAAGTAAACTAAAATTGATATGTTGATATATAAAGTAATGTTTTAAAAAAAACAGAATGTAGTGAAAATAATAGTTAAATGTTAGCTATACCGAGTATATATAAAGTCAAGATCTACTTTTGTGAAATAAATAGTTTTCTCTATTGTTATTTTTATAAGTCCTTAGAATGAATGCAGAGGTTGGTGTGGCAATAATAACTTTGAAAATTGAGGGAAAGAAATGCATTCACATCAGAGAAAGGTTTAAGAGATTTTTAACCGGAACCAAGAGACAAGACAATACAAAATTTTGTGAACAAATTTAAAAGAACGATATATTTAAATGATGAAATGAGATCAGGACGACCGCCAATGTCAGATATTATCATGAATACTGTACCTGGAATTATCACTGAGGAGCCACGTACGTTCATTCGTATTGCATCACGCAGATTAGTCCCCTTTGACGTCATCTGTTGCATTAGCAGATCTATCATTTGCAAGTTTTACATCATTTACACGAGGATGATTTCCCTCGACAAAGCACTATGTTTGCTGATCTCATTGAACAAATATGGTGTGATAATTTAATGGAAAACATTCTCTTTAGTGATGAAGCTATTTTCCATACGTGTATAAGTAAATCGCCAATAACTGTCGAATTGGGGCATATGCAAGAACGAATGATTTCGTCCAAAATAAGAAAAGAGAATCACGGAAAGTTAATGTCAAGATGGGTTTAACAAAAACTAAGTTTTATGGTCACTTTTCTTCCCTGAAGCTACATTTACGGTGCCGATTTATCTAAACATGTTGCAGCAATTCTTTGAACCTCATATAATTGTAGATGGGATTGTTAATACCGTCGGATATCAACATAGTGCTGCTCCTAATCACTATGCAAAAATTGTTCAAGATTATCTAAATGGACATTTTTTTCAAAATCGCTGGATCGGATGGGGAAGCAACCGAAGACCTTGGCCAGCACCATCACGAGGCTTAAGACCTTTTGATTCGCTTACACAAGGCTTTATCAAATCGAATGTTTATCAGAAGAAAATTACGAGTCTTGAAAACTTACGTATACAAATATAAACAGCTGCAAATAACATCGAATCTTACATTTAATTATTTAATAAATCCTATCACTTTATTATCTTATGATTGAATTCCATATAATTCTTAAGTGCTTCAAAAAATAGTGCACAAAATACTATTCACCAAATTACTTATGTCACACGCTCTTTTGCATTCACCCAAAGGACTTCTGTAAAGAAAAATAGAAAAAAGAATATTTTAAAAAAATAGATCCTGACTTTATGTACACTCGGTATAATGAAAATGATGGCTTGAACAAAATAGTAACCTCGAGGGTGTAGAAAAATGATAACCATCGAAAACAGAGAACAGCAATAATTGTAACATACAAAATATAGTAATAATAATGGTGATACGTAAGGTATCAAAATACGTCTAAGTTTCTTAAAAATATCAACGTATCTTTTTTGTCTGACAAAACAAAATAATTTAATATAAAAATTTAGTTATAGGTTAGCAAGGATTGTCACACTAATTCTGATATAAATTTCTGATATAAATGAAGTATTTGCTTATCTTTCACGAAAATGTGCGTACTGTCCTCCAGATTAGAATTTGGAATGAGTTTCTTGTGTATCCAAAGGGCGAGAAAAGATGGGAAAAAGAGAATTCTTGGCTTATTGATGATGTTGTGTAGACATTTGTTGTAAAGCGTTGCTATCTCTGGCAACAAATAGATCACCTGGAATGCGTAATGGAGTGCCATAAACAATTTATGCAGAAGTAAATCTTGTTTATTGGCCTACTGCGTTTTTTATGGCAACTAGAATGGATGAGATATTTTGTAACCATTCTCCAGGAGATCCTTTTGCGATAAGAAATTCTCGTATGGTTCTGTGTTGTCTTTCTAGAACAGCATTTTCGATCGCATTAGCAGGAGAAGTGAAAAGTTGTTATGTGGTAGTGAGTTTTAATAAATATTAAAAGATCACAAAATAAAATTGCAATCCATTCTGTGAGATTATATTGACAGGAACACCATAAGTGATGTCTGGTTGGTAAAAAATCCTTCAACCACAGATTCTAATGTCATATCCTTAAGTGGATATGCATTATTGTTCCATCCTTCATATTCTCCTGACCTTCTCCTCCTGAATGTCACTTATTTTGGAGATTACAGAGCCTTTGGATGGCTTATATTGACATCAGGAGAAGAGGTTGAAAACAAGTTGGATCTATATTTGACAACAAAACCTAAAGAATTTTATAAGCGTGGCATTTATATGCTTGTTACCAGATGGAATAAGGTTCTAGAAAGCAGGGAAGGATATGTTTATGATTAAATATTTTAATAGTCATAGTAAGTTTTTTCAGTTTTGATATTTGCCTTAAAATTGGACATTACTGTCTTTCCAACTTGATATATAATTTTATAACTACATTGTCTGTTTTTTCCGATGATGAGCGCGTTAGCTCGAAACGTAGAAAATATATCATTCGTTGAATACATTTTACTATTCTCCTGGTCGTCAGCTTTAGGCTAAATATCAAATTAAAGCTTTCCCGAAGCAACCACTTTGAATATACATATATATATATATATATATATATATATATATATATATATATATATATATAAGAAAGAAAAATTGGACGCGAATGAGCAATGAGACAAGAAACAAGAGTTTTTTAGAGGTAAGAGAAAGGGACATTAGAAGAAGACTAGAATCAACGAGAGCAGAGGGCGGCACAATGAAGGTAATCTTTTACCGAGAAGACAGAGATAACGCAAGGGAAAAAAGTTTGAAATTCTTAGCCGGGACACGAACCCGGATCTGCTGATTGCAGGTCAGATGCTCTACCGCTAAGCTACCAGGAACAGTGACTCCACTTCGCCCAAAGCGTTCCCCCATCAAACCCGATATCTCTCTAAGCTAGGAACCTCCAAGGAATTTTTATACCCCATCTTCTTACCCGCTCACAATTTAAAGTCTCATCCCCAAGTCACATACAAAGAAGAAGGAGCAAATGCAAGTTCTGCGGGTGATAACAACCACCACAGGGCAGGGCTTTTCCCATATCTATTTTCTGCCTTTCAAAACAATTTTGAAGACAGAAACAAAGGTGCAGAAACCTTGTATTGCAGACTATATAACAATATAGTACAAGAAAGAGAAATTGGACGCGAATGAGCAATGAGACAAGAAACAAGAGTTTTTTAGAGGTAAGAGAAAAGGACATTAGAAGAAGACTAGAATCAAAGAGAGCAGAGGGCGGCACAATGAAGGCAATCCTTTACCGAGAAGACAGAGATAACGCCAGGGGAAAAAGTTTGAAATTCCTGGCGAAAGCCCTGTGGTGGTTGTTATCACCCACAGAACTTGCATTTGCTCCTTTTCTCTCTCTCTCTCTCTCTCTCTCTCTCTCTCTCTCTCTCTCTCTCTCTCTCTCTCTCTATATATATATATATATATATATATATATATATATATATATATATATATATATATATATATATATATGTATATATATATATATATATATATATATATATATATATATATATATATATATATATATATATATATATATATATATATATATATCCAGAAGATTAAACAACATCATTGCGCGAGGTTACAAACGTGAGAGGCCAATTACCCGGTGAAGAGTGATTGGTCTTCAAACGGTTTTTTAAGTAGGGTGAGGTTGTGAACAGATGTTGGTAGGTAAATAGCTAAGTAAGTAATGGAGGGTAGGTAAGTAAGTTAGCAAAGGTAGAAAGGCAAAGAAGGGTAAATACATAGGTATCAGGTAAGTAAGCGATGGTAGGTAGGTTGGTAAATAAGGGAAGTATGTAGGTAGGAAGAAGACTGAGCACATAAGCATTTAGAAGATCTGAGGACAGATGAAGAGACGACTCACCAAATGATCGGTGGTGAACAGACTTTGTTAAAAAATTACCGCATTCCTGGAGCCCGGTCCATTTGCGAGGTTCGTGACAACGACCTGTTGTTCCTAATTTTGACTCTGATAATAAGACATTTTGTTTTTGTCTCGGTCCTCACACAAGTAACGAATTCATAGAATGTTGCCATTTTGCTATACGGTATTTCCTACCTCTGCAAATAGGTAAACAAGAGTGATGTATAAACAGACCATTTGTTTGGTGGATGACGGACAACAAAGACCAAACGTAAAATAAAATAGAAAGAGATAGAAGGATAGCACAGAGTAAACAATCGACTTAACAGAAAGAAAACCAAGCGACCAGAAGTATGTATTCGAATCCCCTGATGGGTAACATACAGACCACTGACAGACAAGTTTCAAACTAGCAAACAAACAGGTGAGGCAAATTGTCTAACAGAATGAGACAGAAACAACGGAACAGACAAACAAGATAAGAAGATACATAGGCAATCAAGACGTCGGAAAAAGAAACAAGTAACCAAACAACAACTGATAAACAGACAAGTACCATGCTGATAAAATTATGACATGACATCTTTAGGCGGACCGACCGAGACTTAAATTTTGAATGGGCCATTTGTCAATTCATTTAATTTATTTCCTTCTGCCTGTCAGTATCCTCCAGCAAAGGCAACACACATTATTAAATCTAGATTTAAACTGCGTCTTTAGAACACTTTTGTTTATTTTGAAACTTTAAACTGAAGACCAATGGAGGCATCGCGACCAAATTCTTTTGAAGTTTCCTAAAACTCCTGTGGGGAAATTAGGGGACGTGAAAATTTGCTAAAGCTACATCACCCTAGGAGATTAGTTTAAGAGCAGGCGACCCTCTGGCACAAACATATCTAGGGATTTAATCCTACAATACCTGGGTTCACCATGGAACTCCTTCATTCTTGGAGGTCTTTACGTGCTCATAACAGAACCCTCCGTAAAGCACGCCCCCGTGGGCAGGATACAACCTCCCTCTCACTTGCCTATCGCCTTGCTACTTCGACTTATTCTTCCAAATTAAAATCAGCGCGCGAGGCTCATTCACGCAAACTTTTGTCTGAGAGCAAGAATAACCCTCGGACTATATTTCGTCTCCTCTCTCGTCTTTCTTCGCTTAGTCCCATTTCCCCCACTTCTCCCCCCATCAACCCCTCTATTCTTTCTAAACTTTTCTCTGATAAAGTTATTAACCTTCGCGCCGTACTACCTCAGTCGTCTGAACAAGCCCATGCTGTTCTCCCCGAACATACTCCATTGCCGTTTAACATCCTCACTCGGGCGTCTTCTGAGGAAGTAACTGCTCTGATCTCACGCTCTAACAGATCTGATCCCCTAAGGACGTCTTTCCACCCAAACTCCTCCACCAAATTCTCCCTGCTGTCCTCCTACTGATTTCTCATCTCTTTAACACTTCTCTTGCCACAGGGGTGGGCTTCCCTCTTCTTTCAAACATGCTTCAATTCGTCCTATCCCTAAAAAACACACCTTAACCCCTCTGAACCATCTAGCTATCGCCCTATCTCACAGCTTCCATTCCTTTCTAAGATCCTCGAGAGAGTGGTTTTCTCTCGCCTTTATGACCATATTTCTAACTGCAATATCGATGAAATGTACCAGTCGGGGTTCAAAGCGAAGCACTCTGCTGAAACCGCTCTTCTTAATCTTTCAGACTGTTTACGTAGAGCAGCTGATAGGGGTTGTACGTCCATTCTACTTCTCCTAGACCTCTCCTCTGCTTTCAATACCATTGACCACATTGTTCTGCTTGATCGTCTTCACACTTTTCTTGGTCTCTCGAGCACTCCACTTGATTGGTTCCACTCATACCTCTCCTCCCGCACTCAGTCGGTCGCGCTCAATAACCTCTCTTCCGAGCGCGCGCACGTTCATTTTGGGGTGCCTCAGGGCTCAGTCCTTGGTCTCCTCTTCTTTCGCATCTAATTACTTCCTCTTTGCACCCTTCTTCGCGATTTAGGCCTGTCCTTCCACCTCTATGCTGAAGACACTCAGATATAGCTTTCCTCATCCTCTGTGTCCTTCTCTCAATCTAATGCCAAGCTCATTTCAGCCTACACCTCCATAAACAAATGGCTGTCTGCCAACTTTCTCAAACTTAACCACGATAAAACTGAAGTTCTCCTTGTTGGTACCGCTCCAATGGTCGATAAATCTAAAGCTCTCTTTCCCTCCCTTAACCTTGGGGAAACCAATGTCGCCTTCTCTGTTACCGTCAGTAATCTTGGTGTTATTTTCGACGAGCAACTCTCGTTTAAACCGCACATCCATCGTAACTGTAAGTCTTCTTTCGGTTTCTTCCGCAACTTTTCACGTGTTCGATCCCATTTTGATTGACGAAGCCTTAAGACTGCTATTCGTGCCTTCGTCACCTCACGCTTAACCTACTGCAATTCTCTTCTAGTGAATCTCCCCTCTTCGTCACTTCGCCCCCTACAACTAGTTCAAAACTATGCTGCCCGGCTCCTCCTTCGCCGCCCCCGGTTCTCTCCTTTAATGCCTCTATTACAGGAGCTACACTGGTTACCTATTCGCTTCCGTACCCACTATAAAATTCTTCTCATCACCTGCAAGGCCATAAACCTCGAGGCTCCACCTTATCTCTCGACTGCCCTCTCCCGTCGTCAAACTCCTCGGGCACTCCGGTCTAACCTCGCTCCCATCCTGAACACTTCTCATTCTGTCCTCTGCTCGATAGGTGACCGTTCCTTCTCAGTTTGTGCTCCTAGACTCTGGAATGCTCTTCCTGCCGAAGTCCGATCCTCTCCCTCCCTTGCTACTTTTAAACGTCTCCTGAAAACTCATCTCTTCAGAAATGCCTTCTCTCCCCTTTAAACTTTCTCTACACTCGCTACACAACCTGCGCTCTGGGAGGGCTAACAGCCCTAAAGGGCGCATTATAAATACATATTATTATTATTATTATATTATATGTCATATTAACAATGAAATATTCCTGCCCCCAAATGTAAAATTATATTTTTTTATAAACTTCATTGAAATTTTAAGAAGCAAAATTTGTCGCTTAAAGTAGACATTTCATTTGAAAATTTGAAATTGTCCAATTTTGATTAAAAATAAACTTTGAAATGAACATTCAATGGTAGAACCTTCAGAGAACTTATGTTAGCCATTCTTAGAAAATTCGACCTCTCCTATCGATGATTTACTTATGTTGTGGCTCGCTAAAATGAGTTAAAAATATATGCGCTCTTATGTTTTTATGTGCAGATGTGTGAGACCTCTTATATGTGAAGCATGTGTGTAGAAATGTACACTACATATACACTATTGCGTATAGCCTTTATTTTCTAATTACTCGCTATTAAATTTCTAAATTCACATAATGAAATCCCTGTTTTAAGATAGGAATTTATTCGTAGTGGTTTTGATTTATTTTTTATCTCCTTGTAAAATGAAATGAAAACTTGTGTCATCCCACTAATTATAAAGGAAAGGGATGGGGTGCAGACAGAAGGAGAAAAGGCGAATGAAATGAAAATCAGGAAGAGTATCAAAACAAAGGATGAAAATGACTACATTACCAAATTAAGTCATCTCTGGGTCCTAGAGTAGTGATTGGGAGCAATTCTAAAGATTCAAGCAAAATTCATTAGAAAGAAAAGAAATCTTCAAAAGTGTGAATTTGAACACTATTACGATGAGGGGGGATTATGTTAAGTTAGGTTAGTTCCGGTTAATTTAAGTTATATAATGTTAGAGTAGCATCCCAAAGTTCCTTTAGATTGAGCCTATTTTCTTTAAAAAATAACCTCTACTTACTAGAAATTCCCTCACGTTCGTGTTATTTGTTCGTAATTTAGACATCTTTTGTTCTCTTACATATACATATCTGTTCCTATAGGTCTCCCCTAGGCATTAGTCGCTTCGTTCGCCCCCATTCAAGATTAATTCCAGTCGTCTATTTCAATTACGTTAGGTCCGATCTTCATTTTGCTTGAAGGATTTTTATGTCTATAGAGATGATACTTCTCCCTTTAATTTTATTTATATGAGTTGTTAATTATTATAAAATAACGTAATCATTTTGAATTATGATAATTTTAAATTGTATCACGTCTCATATTTGTATTTTATTTTCTCCTTTTATTTTTTTCGCCTTTGCTAGTCCTTTCATTTTTCCTATCTTATTTTCCCTGTCTTTTTTTTGATAAATCAAAGTAAACTAAATTAGATAAAGTATGAATTGGAAGCGAGAGGAAACAGGAAAAAAAATCTACAATGAAAGATGACCTACAGGAATGTGGTTGCTACTCAAAAGATTTGCCAAATAATTGTTTTCAAAGGTAGGCATATTTTAAAATTACTTAGTTAACCAATATACTCACGTGTGTCTTGCTATCTTTTGTGTGATTATCGTGAGTATGAGGATTTAAATTCTCTTCTTGCAAACATTACGTTATCACACCAAATTTACAATATATATATATATATATATATATATATATATATATATATATATATATATATATATATATCAGGCAATAGCTTCGTCACTACCCCCTAGGGGGGAGTTTGCGCTTCGCTAATATGATTAAAATTTAAAATCTAAAAAAAGCAGCCATGGTCAAATTTTTATAAATTTTCTGAACTTGGTCAATTATAATAATTTTAAAAAGAAACTCTAAACTAATTTTTCCCCCTTTCAAAATATCACGTTGCTAAAAAATAGTTATAGAAGAAGATATATAAAAATAAATTTTCTGAACTTCACCATTTGTAATTCTTTGGCTTCTAAAAAATTCACAAAATTTCGATACTCACGGCTGTATGCTAAGAAAAATGTGAAATACACTCTTATCAGATTTAGTGTAGCTGCACAATCATTTATAAATTTATTATATGAAAAAGGCTAAAATGTAAAATACATGAAAAAAAATAGGTTTTTTGCTCAAATGTTCATTTCGCATTTGTTTTAGCATACGGCCGTTATATTTATTTCTGAACTTCACCATTTTGGTTTTTGATATTATAAAAGAATTATTAGAAATAACTTTGATAAAAAAACATAAGTCATAACCAAACTAAGAGGAAATTATTATTCAAATACTAAAAAAAATCCCCTTCTTAAATTATAGAGTTAGTGACGATGAGGATGATGATGACGAGCGCGGAGTCCAGTGAAATAAGACAAAAGCATAAAATATGTCCACCTACACCTGTATCTAATTTTATGTACCTATAGCAAAATTAATTTTCTATCTATAAGGTGGATTAAAGCGGAAAAGGAAATGAAGAACACTCGGAAATTGGCGGAAGCCAGTCTGGCAATCGGAAAGTATAGAATGTGATTCAGTATGAAATATAGGCGTGAGATCATGATCCTTTCCATGATTTTGTATGAATATCAGGTCATGACTATGCAATGGTAGGATGGAAGGTCTGAGGGTTTAAAGTTCAGTTTGAGGATAAGCACTTCGACTGATTGCCTCACACAGGCAAGAGTGGAAATTGCCTTCAAGTAAGATCCTGTTGCGACGCGTGGGGTGTTTTAAGAGCCAAGATGCGATTCCATAGGACCAAACAGCGGGTCGACATGAAGAAATAGTGTGTCTCAGCACATCTATGGAGCAAAGTTGGTTACAATCCGAATCTCTTGCAAGGTGGAAGCGAAGGAATTGGGAGGATGGGAAGAGGGAAGAGGGAAGAGGGAAGATGACTTCAAGAATCAGGCAAAGTGAGATCCAGGCTCTAAGAAAACCATTCCACCTCCAAACAGAAGCCAGTCATCCTCCTAGAAGACATGCAACAATGACAGGGTATGACACGTCGTCAAGATATGATTGGAAGAACAAAAGGTGGAGAGAGTAGAGACATAGACCTTCCAAGAAGAGTGGCGTGGCTCTTTCTGTCAACAAAGTACCACACTTCTGGCATGGTTCATCTGGACTTTATTTTGGGAAAAACTGATGCGGAACTATTACCGAGTGTAGCAGGTCTTAGCACGAATTGCTCCACTACACTTCAAAAACCACCAGGACACTGCCTGAAGGTGAGCTGTTTTGAAAGACTCTAGGATAGAAGAGTAGGCAAATGCGACATCAGAGACCAATAGGAGACTAGGGCTTCATTAACCGTGGGGAAATAATGTGCTATATGGGAGTAGGCCCTGTTGACAGAGTAACATGCCCAGTCTTTCTTGCGGAAAGGTAATCTATATTGCACTACATATGGGCTAGGGTGGTGGAGCGAGAAAGTAAATGGGAAATGATCGGTACCGAGGTCCTCCTGGCATAATGTGAAAAAGAATTCGAAAAACTCTTAATCAGAGACGAAGGAGATATCAAGCCAGAAGAGTATCGTTGGGAGGTTAGAGGTAGGTGAGGGAACCAGAATTAATATAAGAGAAAGATAACTCATCGACAGGAGGTAGGAGAGTTGGTGCAAGCAGGTTGAACGATAATATGGCCAGGAGAAGTCTGTGCTCCTGAAATTTAAAAGAAGGTCATGTGAGTTGGGAAATCAAGTTACAAATAAGATCAGAAGACGACTGGCTGTGGGGATGGATGTAGACCGAGCATACAGTATAATATCCTTCCAGGAAAATACAGAGAGCCAATACATGAATTTAGTGCAGAGAGATAGATGATGACATGGGAGTGACGATCGGACAAAGATGCTCCTATTCTCCCAGGTCTGCCCCACGTGGAGGGTAAGAAAGAAAGATAACCGGAGATCCTTGGGGTCAACGGCCACTCGCGATTAGTTCCCGGGCTCAGCGACACCTAGGTCGAAAGAAAGTTAGAAGAGATGTAAATGGAATCCCAGTTAACGTATACAACGGCAGGCCGAGCAATTGCTCGGAGAAGCTCAGTGTTTTCCAAACAGTTCGAGCAGCAAGGACACAGCCTCTCGGCAGGCAGGGATAACATAGTCGAATATGTTGCATTTCAAGAAGAATCATAGATGGCACATAGTGGCGGGCACAGAATTTATAGCTCTAGGGACACGCATTCAACAGCAATTATAAACGGTGAGCTTAATAAGCAGAAAAAAAACAGAATTATTTTTGGGGGAAGGTACTTTTGCCTTGCCGACCTTTTGTTAGAAACGGTGGCCATTGGTGACTCCGGGACAAGAATGATCTTCTATGATTTCCTCCATCGGTATATCCCGAAGGTCCCTTAACAAAACCAATGGCTTGGCAGGAATTAAGAGGTACTCACTCACTTGGCGCACGGAGAGCGCACAGCCCATTCATTCATTCACTGTTGGGGTTGGAAGAAAGAATCTGTGCACCCAATCAAACCGCACCATTTAGTTTTTAGTGTAGAGCGTGCGGAAGAGAGGTCGACGGTTTGACAGCAGAGAGGCTGATTTCAAAACTAGAAGAAGACGGTTAATGGGAAAGGAAGTCAATGATTCCGTGGGCGAATAAAAAAAGGCAGGGAATGTTGAGCGAGCATTTAGAGGCGTGTATTGGCAAAGGAGGTGGACGAATTAAGGAATATAGATAAAGAGCAAGAGGTCTGGGAGGGAGAGGAAATCAGAGGTAGAAGAGGGTATCATCAGTTTCTGGCGACATGGAATATCATATGAATCAACAAATATGATGTGTTATACCAAGACATTTGGTCTGTAACATACCGCAAACTGATATCAGGATTTCATACATTTCAATAATCGCCATTTTAGATATTTCCCAAAAAGTTATAGGGAAGTTTGTCATTTGGTTTATTTTACTCTTCAGATATATTGGTCACATACATGCAAACCTACACTAATATATTCATACATACCCAAGGAATAAGAAAAATTCCAGGTGTCCGAAAACTTTTAGTTGCGCCTGGACATTAAAAAAGAAATCCAAACAATCTTACCTCCAGTTCCTGGGTTGAAACTATCTAATGAAAACAGTCACAATGACGTCTTGTCAGACCAGGCTCTGAAGAGAGAATGGAAAATAAAGAATTTCACTGTTCTGGTGAACGTTCTGAACTACTTAATATAGAGGGAGGATGTTTTATACTCGGCGAACCTCGAGCCCTTTTCTCTGTAGAGAACGGCAGGAACTTGCCAAATTTTGATAGTTAACTTCTGTTCGCAAGTGATTTTCAGTATTAAGGCCAATTTTGATTGTAACAATTTTCGACACCGGTTCTTTCCAAACAGGAAAATTGATCAAGACAATTACAGAGTCCGTAGGGAAGCCGTGATCGAAGCCATTATTGAGCCAATTTTTTTTAAACTTTTATATTCGAGTATAGAGACTAAAAATGGTAAACGGGAAGTACACATGAACAACCTTCTGGAGGGGCTCATTCTTGGAAAAACGGCCTCAGGTGACGGCAGAACCGTCCAGGTGCCAGTCAAGGCCACCTCTTAAGCACGATGACCAAAGCATCATTCAGAGTGGTGACTCCCACTTTGGACTTGAGCTCTAGAATAAAGCAAGAGGAAAGAAGGTAAAGGTGAAAGGTGATGGGAAGTGGGTAAAGGAGGGCAGGCATGATAAAAGTCAAATCAGCGACCTGAGGGGCCTCACAGGCGGTAAGACCTGACCAGTGGCTAGCCTGCGGAAATATCGCCGGATTGAGGGGCAAGATAAGGACTTATACAGGAAATAAATACTGGACAACATGTATTTTTTTTAGACCGACTAATTAAAAACATTAAATCAACTTAAAAGTATTGAAATTAGTTAGTAAAATAAAAGGTTAATTATATACCAAATGCCTAAAGACAACAAAATATACCCAATTTTATTTTGAGCTGAATTTCGCTATATATAATTTTCATTTTGTCCTACTTTAACGGCTTCAAGTTCGAAACTTGCTAAAAGTTCTCTTCATTATATTATTATTGCACCTCTCACCTCCTATCTCTACTGTAATCATCCAGCATTATTTTCATGCACACCAATGTGTGGTGGATTTTCAACCTCTTCTTTTACCTGACAGCAAACTTAAAGTGTGGTGAGAGGACGCTACAAACGCGATTGAATAACAAGTTCGGATACAATATTAAGAAATCTTTGGACAAGATTTGCCAATGTGAGGTTCATTTGGATTTGAGAGGACAATTTATTGCCAATCACTCTGAACCTTCTTAAGGAAATTAACCATGGACAAAAATATAAAAAATAGTGAGTAAATTGACTTTACTGGTTTCACCTTGAAGCAGGTTGGTGTGTTGGTTGAATATTTGCGAGAAAGGGAGTTTATATTGGTACATTTGAGTAGTTGCGCTCTTTGTAAGGACTGGCTTCTGATGATTTATAATTCGCGTTCCCCATCCCAGTACTTATGGTAGATGAGTACGTATTTGTATCTATTCTTAATCCTTTTCATTGTTACTCTTCTATCTATTTATTCACATTTTCTCTTCATGTTTGTCCTTCCTATGCGTAATATATTGAGGGAACATTTCGATTCAAATGCTTCCAATTCAAATGTATGGGAAATCATAGTTGACCGACCTAAACCCTACCTTACCACCAATACAATTACCATCGTCTATCCAGCAACGAAAGTTAATAGAGAAACAATCGCATCTACGGAGGCTTCAATCCTATCAACAACAAAAAAATAGCCAGTGAAATAATCCCACTAAGTTCATTCAGTGGAGTGGAAAGAAAATGATAGAATAAGAAATGGAATTCATAGAGTAAGTGAAATAGGAAAAAATAAATGTTTTTCGAAAGAAAATCTCGTTGGCCTCAAACCCTAAAGTATCCCCAATCCAAAAAGAACACGTATTAAGCGGACAAACACTCAAATCCATGGGTGTGACTCCCTCCCCTCCCCACGACCTCTTGTCCGGATGTGAGGGTAAAAATTTCTCCCCATTATCGCATTGTCATCCTACTCCACACACCCAAATAGAAAGAAGCTGTGCAAGAGTACAAACAGAGCACGTACGTCGTACAGCACAAGTGTCAAGCTCATTCTGACAGAATGATACCCGTTAAGAAAGTTTTAAGCCGTCCATTTAATTACCTGTGTTCTTAATATGAATCTGTCCATTGAAGTTTTCTATATTTTTTATTCTTTTGTCTCTCCTTCCACTCACCCTTTTTCACTACTGGATATATACTATATTGTATGAAAGATGGCGTGCCCTATGCCTGTTAGAATTATATTTTCGACCGATGAATTTTTTTCCAACATCTCTATGGTGTCTGTTTACCCTATTGACTGTAGAGTAATTTTCTTCCCTCTAGTGAATCATCCTAATTGCCCGGGCAAAGACTGCCCACGACCAGAAGGAGAAGAACCTTAAAGTGGTTGAGGACTTGTTTGCTTAATGTGTAGTTTATGAAGCTGTGAGCTGATTTGCGGCAAGTCATATCCAACCGATTTCAGACTTTATCCTACTTCGGAGGAGTGAAACCTTTGGTCTCCGACCACCGAGGGGCGGAGATTTGTGTCAAAAGAGTACCTCGAGGCCTCGTGAGGCAAAATATTTCAATCAGAAAGGCTAAGAACATCGATGGGCGAGGTCAAACATGTCAAACTTGGGTCAACAGAAGACCCCATTTCTAAAACACTTCAAACTTTCCACAATTTCCCTCTGCATTTCAAAGCTTTGTTGTCTTACTCTTCAAAGTTAACATGGATAATTCTATTAACTATTTGACTATTGTGTGTTTTAACGAAATATCTACTTTCGCATTTCAACAAAGAGGTAAGCAATCCCTTTATTATTATCATAGTTTTTAATATTATCAAACTTAAAACACAAAGGTTTCATATTTAACCAACTCGAGAAATGTCAACAATCTTTTTCAACCGGAATTTAATTTCTTTCCGATCCTTCCATATTTTTGCCGTTCTCAACATCAATAACGAATAATTATTTGCGTTGGTTTCGCTCCTCAAATCGGGACTATCGAAATAACAAACATTAAGTTCTTTATCGGGTTCCGAATCCTCCACATAACTTCCCCTAACTTCATTTTATTTTCACAAACTTTCTCTGGCGATAGCTTCCTTGTTTTTTTGTCCCTTTTATAAGGTAATAATAATAGCTATATAGATAAATAATCTCATCTTAAGTCTTCCTTCCAATTCTATCTGATTTGGGACTTTATAGATTTTAGCACATTCACTGCGCTATTCCCTTTTTATTTCTTTTAGTTGCAATTCATATTACCATATTTCATTATTCTCTACTTATTCTCCACCTTTAGCTTCGTTTTTATCGGTCTGTTCATGTCTCTTCTGTCTATCTGTTGCTCTTTCGAATCTCTTTTCATTTCAGTCCGCAGTTATACGAGACCATAAATTGTCGAAATATTTTGCCTCTTTTAAATAGCAACTCTTTCCTCCCTCAGTAAAATTAATTTGACATGACGTGTGTATGTATGTTCTCTAGTTAACGCTGGTTAAGGTAATATTTCCCTATCAATTTGTCGTCTGACAGCAATTTCCATTATACTGCAAAATGTGCATATCTAAATTTTTAAGCATATCTAAAAAATAATCTCTTTAAAGAGATTCGTGGCCTCTGAACGCATATACACTCATGCATATATAAAAGAGGACATAAACACTACTGCATACCTAAAGTGACGGCTCGTTTGTAACTCAGTGAACTACGCACGAGGCGATTTAGGAAAAGATGACGTCATTGTTTGCCGTTTGTGACGGTTATGATGCCATATGTTCCCCATTCAGCACCCCCGCCCCCAGTTCTTCCATAAAGCTATGACCTCATTAATATACGTCATTTTTTCTACACCGTAAGCAATTAGTCATTTTAGTTCCTTTTACCGCAGCGGACAGAGGTACGAGTAGCTCATACATACTGACACGAAACAAGCAACAAGAACTCACAAACCCTTTTTACAGACTCACTAACAGAAAAAATTGCAAACAAGCCTACAAACAGAGATGGAGGCCTTTGCACAATGAACAGACATGCACGCAAAGAGGTGGGCACTCATATAACCAGTAAGTGTAGACACACTATACGCGCATGAAAATCAAAATAAACATCACTAACAAACAAATGTAGAAACAAAAACAGAAACCAAGTTTCACCAGACCTATTAGCAGGCAAACACCTCGAGGAATTTGCTATTTTCTTAAAGATACAGAAAAGCTACAACTCCCAGGAGGGGCATGAGCGTTCAAAGGTCAAGGAAATGAGAGGCAGAAAGTGATTATATTGAAGAAATATGCGCGATTTTGGACAAAATCCCCGATTCCGAAGTTATTCGGTCTCTCTTCCATTTCTGGCTCTCGCCAGTGATGTGTAAGGGAGCTAAATTAGCTTATTTAAGCTTCTTTGTTGTTGTTAGTATAAAATTTAATTTATTTTTATCATATACCTGTAATTCTTCTTTTCACAAGGCGCTGTACTTTCGTTGATTTCCTCCCCTTTCTTTGTATTACTCTGGAAGGGGTGGAGTGGTGTCTTTCGTGGAAAAAATTTACGCTCCTCGGTCCCTCGCCCAAGTTGTTACCTCTTTTTACCGATTCAATCTCTTTTTCTTAATATTTTCATTTCCCTAACTTTCCACGGGAGATCCCTTGGTTTTTTTTTGCTTTTTATATAAAAATATTTTTAAAATAAGAACAAATGGGCGTTTAGGCTTTGGCAATCAAAGGTGGATTTTACAAAAGATGTCCAAAATAAGGGAGAGTCAATCCAAGATCACACAAAATTAAACTTTTGCCCAAGGCTCGTAAAATTGACAATGACAACAAGATAGCAATCAATATATTATAATTCTCTCTATTACTATATGTGTGAGTGTATGTACGTGTGAAGGTGAGGCAAATTTGTCAAGAGACAGTTCGCAAAGACGCTGCATGACTCAACACTTGATTTTTTTTTAGCATTATTTTTTTTACGAAATCTTCCTGATGGGATATTAATTTTACATAATTTCAATATCATTTTCAAAACATTGAATACACCCCAAAATACCAAAAATCGATTAGAGCACCAGAGAAACCCGGCTGAGATGTTTAAACTTGATTATCGACATTAACAAAGAATTGAATTTATGTGGTTTTATCTTCCATCTGACATCACAGCGAAAACTACTGAAATAGCCCTTATGATATGATACCTTAAGAACGATACTCCATTGGCGAGTCTTTACGCGTGGGCTCTACCAAATAAAGGTTTACAAGACAATCCCAAGGTCGGTATAAAATCGAATACACTTTCTTCGTGTGAAATCATTAAATCCGGATAAAAAAACAGCGCAAATAAGCGTAACATAAAACGAATGAGTATTCATAGAAAAAAGAGGCATTAGTTAAATGTACCATTCGAACGGTTTAACAGATTTTTTTTTTCAATTTAAACTTCGAACTTGAAATTTCCCAAAGGAAGTTTTAGTTTGAAGTTTCAGTTCTCTGATTAATGTAAGTTGTACTTGTTTAGAAATATTTTCAAATAATTTTTTCGAGTTTAATGGGAATTAAAATTTTATTTATAAAATATCATTTTGTAAATTGGTTTAAAGCTCGTAATCTTTAGCAGCTGTGGTCTTTGTATGAGCTAGTTTGAATACAGCCTGTCAAAGATGAGAGAAATGGAGATCAGAGAACAAGAGAGAGAGAGAGAGAGAGAGAGAGAGAGAGAGAGACGGGTAGGAGGACGGAAAGAACCAGCGATCGGCTTCTTTTTGAGGTAACTTCCGTTTGATAAGAAGCTTTATAGCGAGCCTAGTTGTAACCGCAAGAGGTTCCGCGAGATGGCGTGAAGATCTAAATTCACTCCAGGCGCCGGTGTATAGATAAAGTAAAATCCAGGGCCGGTAAAATTCACTTCCGGCGAAGCCGTATAAATAGTTAAGCGTTGGCCTGGGTAAGTTAGTATTTTGCCAAAGAGGACGCAACACAGAAGAACTCTTTCTCTCGGCCTCCCTTATACCAAGAACCCGAAGGCAAGAACATTAAATAAGAAGATATAAGAACTAGGAACGAGGAGGCTCCCACACTGCTGTATTCGACTCAGCTTCTCTGCGGTGAAAATACTCCCTCGACCCCTCTCTTCTAGGCTTGCAGTGGTTGTTAGAAAATAGGTTGTATTCTCCTTCATAACTTTGAGCAGGACGAATACTAATCGGCCAAGTGCAAAGCCAACCGTGCTGCTGAAAGGCAATCGGGGCTCGACGCTCGTACCCCTTCCCTCCACCTCCCCAGCCCTTCTCTCGGGTACAAACTCCTCGGGCGGCAGATTCACCCGGAATGGTAGTTTCCCTTTTGTCGGGCGTGTACGTTTGTGTGCACGTGCTCACGGCTCCCGCCTAGAGCTGACATGTATGAACCTTTTGCCTATTTAGTTCTTTTGTATTTCTCTGCTGTATCCATTTTTTTATACAGTATTAAAGATTATTTTGTTTCATCCAGTTTGATATCCAGAACCCCCTAGTTATTTGATTTAATTCGGCCACGGAAAAATAGTCATTCTTACTTGATTTAGTGCAACCAACGTTTAAAGTCTATTATTCAGGGCAAGGCTAATCGCAGTGTCCTGCAGCCTTACCAGATTCCCTTCCGCGTCAAAGGAAAATCTAACCTGACCTACGACATAGAATAATATATATATGTATATATATATATATATATATATATATATATATATATATATATATATTAATGACGTAAAATTACCCACATACATATACGTTACTTCTATCCGAAATGCGTGCACGGTCAAGGTCAAAGAGAGACCTTGACTCCCCTCTGGTCACGACAGAGATGGGGTTAGAAGTGGGGAAAGGTGAGACCCAACCTCCCCTGAAGGAGTGCGGGGATTTAAATACAACGATAGAGTGCAGTTGGCCGTTATTAAACTAATGAAGGCTGCGGGTTATGAGGCTTATGAAAAAGTAGGAACAAAAAATAAACTTTAATATTTACACAGGATACACAATAAATAGTTTAAAATAGAATAATGGCAATGGATACTCGATGTTTACAATAATCGATCTAACAGAGCTACACGGAGTGAACTCTACGGGAGTGGTCGAGAGGTTATACAAGCCTCTGTACGTATGCACACAGAGATGACTTGCAAGGAAGCCACAGATGATTCGTCTCGACCTAGCTTGGATTCGAGGCTTTAAGAGATGAAACGGGGATCGGTTGGTTATTCGAGGGAGGTTAACCACGGGGAGCTTAACCTCTAGTAGTAACACTAACTGGAGGGAGTATTCGTGCCAAACGAAATGTACCGAAACTAAGGATGAGCCAATTGACTAGGGCTCAGATCCTTCTGTAGAATTCGTAGGGAAATGGAGCGCGATCAAGAATGTTTGGTTGTAAAATGCAGGCTATACTGTCGATGCCCAATTGGGACTAACAATATATAGGGAACAGCCGGAACCGTTACTGCCTCCACCAAGGAAGGGGCGGCTACCTCTCCTTAGACCAACACGATGCTTGAGGGATGGGAAGTACTCTCACGTGGGTTTCTTGATAACGCCCCGCGAGCAGACATAAGCGGGCGTTTAAGATTCTAATCCCTCGCTTATCGAAGAAAGCAGTTTGATATTCTGAATGTTCCCACGGTCCTCGCTCACGTTGACTGACCTTGTGCCTGACCTCGTGGTTTCGACGGGGCACATGGTGGCAAGGAAACTCTATTCTCGACAACTCCATTCCTAAGATGTTACTTTTTTTTTTAAGTGACAACTGACAACCGCTGGATTGGTATTAAAAGTCTCAAATTTTCCCGCCCTTAAGAGGGGGGGACAATGGAGGTCATACCTGTCCTTGAACGGGTCGAACTTTAGTAGCTCGGATATATTTACGTACAAAGAGTATCCAGGAATACAAGGAATAAAGGAATTCGACACAGACAAAGAACACATGGGCTACAAGGACTAACGTTAGGTCAAACGGGGGTCGAGCACCTAAGGTTAATAACGGCCTAGAGCTACACGAAAAAAATAGCATACAAAAAAGAAGAAAAAACAAAAAAAAACACATACACAAAGATACAAAGGGAAATATAAAAATACAGGGAATTAATTGATCCGAACGATATAAAGGGTTAACGGATCGTTCTTAAATCGTAAAGCGATAAATTAATCGTCGAATATATACATTTTAAACAAAAAGGAACAAAATTAAACATAAAAGTTAAAAGCATAAAATTTATACTAGATCAGTTTGGGTAGGCTTTAATGTGTTCGTACTCAGGCTATCCGTAACACAATTTTAGGATCCTTTTATATAATTATTTTTAAATTAATACTCCTGGTGGTATAAACTCCAGCGCAAAAGGCGGGCATTGTTGCTTTTTACATCTCATATAAGGAACGTACTAGAAGAGTTAACTTTCAAATGCACTGCCATGTATCGTGTATGGTTCTCAATTCATTCACTCAAGGTTGGCAAGTTTGCTCAACTATTTCGTTCATCAAATTATTTATCTAGGTTAACTCATTATTTTTTTCAATTCACTATATTCATGTTTGCTCTCTCATTGTATCATTCTAGCTTTATAATTTTTGTCACTTCTCAATGGTCCTAAAACATATTCTTATGTTAGATAATAATGCATATATAAAACCTATTTTTGTACATTTTTTCATTGTTTGACCAGAAGAGGACCTTTGAATAGGTTGAAAGACGTCTCGACTAATAAAGATATGCCACTTGCCAGTATTTTTCTCACCTTTCGCTTTCTGAAAAGAAAGTCTTTGAAAAGTTGAAAAGCTGCTGCGCAAGTTTAAACAAGCAGCTATCGCTGTCGATTTGAACAATATATATATATATATATATATATATATATATATATATATATATATATATATATATATATATATATATTAACTTGTATTCTCTTTATTTTTCTTACAAGTTATTTGTCTGGGTCTTGTAGGCGAGAAAAAAAAAATCTCAAAAGAGATATTTTATTCCGAGACATCTTTCGACCGTGGTCGGTCATTTTCAGGGAATGAATGAGTCAAAATTTACGACCCAAGTGTACGTTAAGGCCACAAACTTAGGCTTCTGTTTAAAAGGTACCTCACAGCGTCCTGAACAGTACAAGAAATCAGTCATTAATGCTTTGGTTCACAGGGCAATTTCCAATTCCTTCTCGTGGACGTCTGTCGATCTTGAACTGAAGAGGGCTTCCCGCGTTTTGGTCAACAACGGCTACCCACAGGAATACATCGATGCCGCTTCAAAAGAAAAAATGAACTTGGCCCCTGGATCTGGTGCTCGGTGCACACCGAAGAAAAATACCATCGATCTTTATTACAAGGCCAATATGAACACAGGCTACCGTGAAGACGAAAAGGCCCTCAAAGCCATTTTACATCGAAATGTGACCCCAACCGACTCTAATACGGATATAAACCTAATAATATATTACAAGACAAGGAAAACAAGTAGTTACATCATGAAGAACAGCTGTCTCCCGCCAACGAGCGAAATCCAGAAGACTAACTTCGTGTACGAGTATTCGTTTAAAGTTGGTGACTGCGAACACCGCAATTCTGTGTACATCGGTGTGACCTCCACAACCCTGTCGAGGCGACTGACGGTTTACCTACATGATGGGGCAATTAGAAAACATGCCCAATCTCACGGCACTACCTTAATCCGTGAGACGCTAAGTAAGACACCTCCATCATCCTAAGACTACAAAACCGTAGAAGATTGCGAATGGCCGAAGCCGTCATTATCCGAATGAAGAAACCGGCAATTAATGTGCAACTCCAGCCCGAAACCATAATTCCGACAACTCGGTGTCTCCGCGTCGACCGCTGCTAATACAAAATGGCAATTCTGAACTGAATTTTTTCCTTGAATGTGGTTGGTCATTTTGCAGCACTTACGTCTTAAAAAGTCAATTATTCTATAGCGCCTATGATTTAAACGTTAGTCTGTCATTAAAAAATGACCTTAACTGTGAGTAGCCAATTTTGTATACCTTATGTTCAAATAGAAAGGTATACATAGTGTAGCATTCTGTAAGTCATTCTGTATAATCCTGGTGTATAATCGCCGACAATCTTTTGGAAATGGAGTCCTCCAATGAGTGCATTAGCTTTAGTTATTTGTCCATTCATTTTCTTTTTTAAGTCTTATGTTGGATCTTTGGCGATTATACACTAGGATATTCGTATGGAAACGTAAAAATACACAAGCCGAACAACCCACTGAGGCCCATTATTTCTCAAGTCACCACACCAACGCACCGTCTAGCTAAAACCTTAAATGAAATAATAAAACCATATATTCCTTCAAAATATAGCATAAAGTCCACGGAGGAATTTATCGATATACTCCACTCTACAAGACCAACAGGACTAATAACATCTCTTCAAGGAGGAAAGCCTATTTACTAATGTGCCTATCTCTCAAACCATCGACATCATTATACAAAATCTAGACCACCATCCTACAATGTCTCCTCCTGACCTTGACCCAAACATCTTAAGGAATATGTTACGTACATGCACATCAGGACACCGGACGGTAATCTATACACGCAAGTGGATGGAGTGGCTGTGGGGTCACCCTTCGCCAACTACTACATGGGTCAACTTGAAGAGAGATTATTAAACAACATCGAAAATAAGCGACACATATACTACCGATACGTAGACGACATCTACATCAACGTGCAAAATGAAGAACATCTTAAGAACATCAAACAGCAATTTGAGGAAAACTCCGTGTTAAAATTCACTTATAATTTTGAGCATGGACAATAAATTAACTTTTATGGACGGGGAGGTACAAAACATCAACGATAATTACGTCACAAAAGTGTACAGAAAAGCTACAGAAAATGGGAAAATGCCTCAACGCGGATAGTGAATGTCCTTACAGGCACAAAAAAAGTGTAATCGGCTCATACATCCGTCGAGCATACAAATGCTGCTCCACATGGGAACTGTTCCATCAAGAGATCTCCCGCACAAAACAAACCCTTGTGAACAACGGTTTCCCGAACAGCATAATTGAAAAGCAACTTCAATCCTTTTTAAGAAGGCAATTCACATACACGGATGAAACGGAAACTAACCAAGAAGCAGTAAATAACATCAAACTGTATATAGAAATTAGATGTCATTGGCCTACAAAATAGACGAAAGAAACATTAAGGAGATTGTTAACCGTAACATCAAAGTTAAGAAGCAAACGGACAAAATTCAGATGATTATATATTATAAAACGACAAAAGTTAACAATCTCATTATGAAAAACAACATATGCCAAAACTTTTCGATCCTGAAGTCTACGAACATAGTTTACGAGTTTACCTGACCGGATGAAGACTTAATCTTCAAAACAACTAAAACAATTTAAAATATGTTGGTATGACTACCACCACACTTTTGAGGCGTTTAACAATACATCTGCAGCATGGAGCCCTCCAAAATCATATGGAAACCGTGCATAACATCATCTTAACCAGGGACATATTGGTTAATAACAAAACGATCAAAAGAAAGGAGGGAAATAAAGCTAGACTAAACACCTTAGAAGTCATCTTAATTAACGAAGAAAGGCCAGCCATCAATATCCAGACTAAGGAGTGGCCTGTTCCTTCGACAAAACGTTTAAGCGAGGAGGAATAAATATTCCCTAAAATCCGTTTTCTTTTCACCCTGTACGCACGATGTGCCGAGTCCGGATACACTTGTACCAATGGTATAGGCCAATGCTTGAACACCCTGCCGGACAGAAACATCGTCCAGAGACTGGAACCCGACTCCCCGACATTCATCACGGAAAGAAGTGCCACCAAGCCAGACATTTTGCTTGGCCAACTTCCTCGTACCATACAATTATCACATAAACCCTGAAGTGATTGATACCTTGTAGCGACCATATAGGGATTAACCTCAATATTAGCGTTAATCCTATAATGGTACCAGCACATACAAGGAATAATTACCGCAGAGCGAACTGGGATAATTACGAGCGATTGTTAAGAAACTACATCCCGGCGAACCTCGACGAAGCAACGCTCGAAGAAATAGACGAGGAGTTGGAGCGGCTGCAGACCCAGATGATCGCGGCTCACAGGTTATCAATTCCCAAAACCGCATACAGAACAATTTCTGCATATAGATGGACCGACCGTATGAAAGGTTTACGCCGTGAGCTGGATGAATTATATCAAAGGAGCATCACCATGGGAACATCACGTGAGGCAATGCACCGTACTAAATAAGTAAAGGAAGAATTAAAAAACCTAATATATGAACAACAACAGGAAAGATGGAACGAAGCAATCCAAGATCTCGATAGCGAAGCAAGTCCGAAGGAATTCTGGGCGAAGATTAGGAGGATGAAAAGCAAGCCCCAGAAAAGAAAAGTGGAATTAGAAGACGAATATGGTGAAATTAAATAAGAGGAAAACGAAATAGAGGAAATTCTCAGAGAACACTGGGAAAAGGTCTTCAGAATCAGTGAAGAAGAGAATGAAGACTTCGACATTGATTTTGAAAACCAGATATTGGACGAGCTTAACAAAATTATTGAGAGGATGCATCCGAGCCACGAAGTGAACAGGGGAGAAGGAGAAGAAGAAAGAGCGACACTGAAAGAACTGGAAAGCGCGCTCTACTCCTATAAACAAAAAGCACCAGGCTGGTCAGGTTTGGCGAAACTAAACTTCGTCAAAGCGGCGAAATGCGTAGGGGAAGGTCTACTTAACATCTTCAACGCCTGCCTAAATGTAGACTACTTTCCCGACGCATACAAAACGGTAAAAATGATTTTCATTGCCAAACCTGGAAAACCCCTGACGAGGAAGGAGCGTTATCGCCCAATATCCCTTCTGGAAATTGGACGTAAACTCTTCGAGAAAATCATAAATAGACGACTCGTCGATGACTTGGAGGAAAATTCGCTATACAATGACTGGCAATACGGCTTCAGAAAGAACAGAAGCTCCGAGATGGCAATAAATGTCATCACGGAGAAGATTAGTCAAGCGAAGAAAAAACGGAGCTATATTGACATTGTATGTAGGAACGTGTCAAAGGCATTCGACAAAGTATCGCGAAGGGGGGTGCAATACCAGACCCTCCAGCTGGGTTTAAGCGCCAAGCTGGACAAAAATCTCTGTGACTATGTCATGGAGAGATCGGCTTACATCAATATAGGGCACACGGATGGCACCACCTTCCAACTATAGGCAGGATTGCCTCAAGGTGGGTGTCTTAGTCCTACCCTGTACGCGATCTATACAGCCGACATCCCAGAAACAAGCAACCCCAATAGTATAAACATACAGTCCACTGATGATATAAGCCAACTCATTGTTTGTGGACATATAAGAATGCGAAATGCAAGTTCAAACGACCGTCGAAGAAATAATAAAACTAAATGAATATCAGTCAAAGTGGAAGATCCGAAATAATGGCGACAAATTCAAGATTGTCCGACAAGGAAGAATGAAACTTTCAGATATTAGAATGGGGGATACGCGCTATCCCTACACGAGCGAGTGCAATGTACTCAGGATGAAGATCACTTCAACCGGGTACAGCAAGCACGTCAAAGAACGGATCCAAAAAGCATCTTCGGTAGTCAGAATCTTCTATACCTTTAGAAACCTCAGCCAAAGAAACAAAAAGAAGTTATATCTAGCGCTGGTCAGGTCCACCCTCACCTATCCCTCGGCATCTCTTTTTGGTGTTTCAAAAAGCGCTAAGAAAGAGATATAAAAAATACAAAACAAGTGCATGTATATCATCACCAATACACGCAGAAAGGATAGAAGTAGGCAAGAGGATCTGCACAGAGTGACGAACATTATGCCGCTCAACACAGTCCTAAAAGAAAGAGCGTCAGATATGAAAGAGAAAATTACAACGAATAGCACCGAGAAAATTAGAGCACTCATCGCAGAAAACCAACGAGGTCCAAGTCACGCAAGATTCCCAAGCAGCGCCAGCAAGCTTGGAAATGCAATTGTCCCATTTTTTGCATAGGAAAAAACTACCAACCAAAACCGGCGATGAAAAGCAACTGATAATGACGAACCAAATCGATTTTACCTCAAAACAGAAGAAGACCACAAAAGTCCTGTTACACTCGTTACGACGCTCTCAACAAAGGACACAATGATAGTTTTGATGCCTTTAGACACATTTTTCTTGTTTTACATTTTATTATGTGTTTAAATTGTAATATTAATCAATGTGGCCGCCATCGGCGTCGAGCAAGCGCTTCAGGCGAGATCTGAAGGCTGCTCAGACGTTGCGGATAAAGTCGTTCCTCATCCTGGACCACACGCGGTTGACGGAGGACTTCAGCTCGTCGACGTTGCTATGGCGGACCTTGCAGGCCTTGCCCTGGACATGCGTCCACAAGCTGTTGTTCTCGCATACGCTCGATGGGCAGAGGCCTTTCCACACCCCTCAAGCTATTGCCGCCCTGCCCCTTAACGGCCCTAGGTACCCTAGTCATCAAGATGTTCTTCTTCGTGAGCGCAGTCATTTTGAGCTTCGGGGCACTTTCGAAAGACTTTCTCAGAGCCAGACGGTTAAAAACTTGAGGTCTGCCTGAACGAGTTCAATTTTTGACGTCTTCCCAGTTCTTGAGTCTCTCCGCGACTTTGTGGACGGTCATCCGGCGGATGTTGAGCCACTTTGCGATGTTGAATTTGTTGACCCTCACGCAGGGGAGCCAAGATCTCAATTCTTTTCCGTTCCATTTAAACACACCTGCACATAATGGAAAAAAAACGTTTTAATGACACGTACTGGAAAAGTAAAACTTTAAGTTTGTTTGAGGGGAATTTTTTTATCACACACGTAAACCTCTCGAAAGATAAAAAAAAGACCGTGTTGTAATAGAACTTTTGAAAACCCCGGCAGATATTGAGATTTATTTTTGCCATAGCCTTATTTTGAGACAAACACTTGTTTGGATTTAGATCTAGTAAAGTTGAAGTGGAATTTACGGTTTACATGATATAAGTCAATGTGTGCTTCTCTGATTTAGTAGAGCTTGGGAGTAATAAACTTCTATGGAAGCAAGATGTGATAATAGGACTTGGGCAAGCGTTTGAAACATCTCTCATGGAAGAAAGATTCATGAACAATGGGAAAAGTGGAGAATGCCACCTAGTACTATGTCAATGGAGCGGAGGAGAGCATTCAACAAAACACCGTCTTTTGATACAAGGGAAAAGGGAGGGAGGGAATGAGGTGAATGTCAAGTTACATTTGGATGTTTCTGGTTGAGTGTAATATGAGAAGAATGAATAATTAATGCAAATGATTCACTTTTGCCTATTATTTAAATAAACATGGTAGATAAATAGCGTATTTGCATTGCCAGGTGATCATTAAAGATGTGACCATCGCGGGCATGTCAATCCTAAAATTTACAACATGACAAGCGATGAAATGTGAAGATTTTTACATGGCACGTGCCACGGATAATGACAATCCTTTCGGTGACCAATCCTTTGATGATGAGAGCTATGGAAGGAGGAAAATGAGTTATAATTAGGGAATCTCCGGACATTTGTAATAGTAGTTGGCGCGTTTTCCTCTGAGTGTATTTGGTGGTGTTGGGCCTCAAATTCCACTTCACGGTCTTCTTTGGCCCTGGAGCAGAAACTTATAGGTCTTGTGTGGCATTTTGTGTTTGTGAATCCATGTCAACAGGTTTAAGATTGCGTTCGTGTGCACGATTTTTTTTTCTAAATAGAACAATTTAAAGTTTGATTGTTGTTGAAAGACATTTACAGACCAAAGAGCATCTTTAATTTTTAGTCTTCTGCAGCGACTCTATAAGTTACTATGTCGGTTCGTAGGTTAGTCGGTCGGATGGTAACCATTTTACTTTTCAATGAGTTATTTGGCAATAACATCCTAACTATTCGGCCGATTCCTACGAAATTTGAAACCCTTATGTTGTTTTACATTTTCTTTCGAATGATGTAATTTTCAAGGTTCTCCCAAAGTTTTCTCAAGGTTTTTAAGTGGATCTACCCATGCTTTTTTTTCTCAGCAATGTTTTCGTGAAATATTTGCTTACATTGCAGATTCTTGCAGCAATATCATTGATAGGTATGAAAATTAATTATAAACTAGATAAACATGAGATAAGTGGATATTGATAACATCTGAGCTTTTAGTAGTGTTTAGGTTCGAGCAAATTTTGCTGCTGTATCATTTACGGTCGAAAAATCAATTTCAAAGTTTTGGCACATATGAGAGACTAAGATAAAGAACAGCTGAGCTTTGAAAACAAAATGTACCCTTTATGAACTGCTAAGAGTTAAATTCGTATCTGTCTATCTAATTATATGCAAATGCGTCTTTTCCCTAAGTATGAAAGTGAAAGGCGGGCTTCCCATTTCATCTAACTATGTTATAGTTACTTTCTTTGTTAGGCACTTAACACATGAATGAAACAGAAAGAAATTTCCGATAAAAAGAACATTTAACCACACAGGGTTAATGTTATAAAAAAAAAAACAAGAAAAATATTTAGATTTAACCTCAAAGAGGATAGGTAAATATGATAGAAAAAGAAAACTAGACAAAGAGTGAATAGAAAGTTAAATATAGCTCTTCAGAACAAAAGTCTATTATGCAGAGATATTCACTGCCGTCGCCTAGAATTCATCGACTTGAAGAATGACTGAGGTGTAATGATAGTTAGTTATTTAAAGTTTTACAGACAGTGCAACGAGGAAGAGAAGCGAAGGTTATGTTACATCAAGAAAAAGTTTAATTTTCTAAATAAAGAGATGAGCTTCTCCTCTCTAACTTTCTGGTACGATCTGGCTTGGAGAACCTGATTCATTTTTGATCACCCAGCCTTTGGAATATCTCAAATGGGATGCTATTGAAATCTATGAATACCTGGTCTCATTATGCAGTATATACAATCAAAATGTATTCATATAACATTATATTTGTTGATTAATATGTTATTCCATGTTGACAGGATCTGAAAATCATATGATAATGGACAAAAACACGTAACTATATCGTGGGTGAAAGAAATCTGCTACCCACACTGTACGATGAGGGTCTCAGCGGGTTAGCGGATCACATTCCGATTTTGCAGAAGTGTTGAAGAGGATCGGAGAAAGTGAGAACATCCAAGACCTACTTCGTTATGTAAGGGCCAGGGTCAGTACGCAACGTGACGACAGTTCTCTGTGTCGCACGAGTCTTTGGGATCGCAAGAAACCCGCGATCCAGCTGTAACATAAATGAACGGAAAACAGCTGATTAATCCGTGTATTAGAACAGTCCGTCGCAGACTGCTTACCCAAGGCGTGAAGTTAAAGCCTGACAAAAACTGCTGATCAACCTTCAGCAGAAATAACGTAGAGTGGCTTGTGCACGTGCTTGCCGCAACTGTTCCATGCGTCAGTTGAACGTGTCTTATGTTCTGAGGAATCCACTTTCCAGTTGTTCTCGACGGCTGGCAACATTAAGAGTCCTCAGGGGGCTAGGAGAGCAGTGGAATCGAGAGTGTATAGTGCCAATAGTAAAGCATGGTGGCAATATGTAATCGTATAGGGCTGAATGTCAAGTTCAGGGGTGGATCATCTGAACGTTTTTGATGGTACCATGAATTAAGAGAAGAACCGGTTATCTGTCCTGAGAGATTACAACGCTAGGAATGCAATTTTCCAGCAAGACAATGCTGCACGTCACAAGTCAGCGCCCATCATACAGTGGTTCCGGGGCAAGAATATCACGGTGATGGACTAGCCACCTCAGTCTCCGTATAAGAAACCATTGAAAAACTTCTGGCAAGACATGAAAAGGGCCGCAAGACATCGTCAGCCAGCCACCAATTAGCAACCGAAGGCAGTCAGTCCTCACTGAGGCGAGGATCATCATCACACCCCTCAGGTATCGCACCCTCTTGGAGAAAAGGCCTGGAATAATAAATACTTTTCTCATTGTCAAGGAACTCTTGACACGAGCTTCCAGTATCAGTAAGGTGCTGTTGTAATCTAATTTTCATAGAACTTCATCTGTTGCTGATTTTAGGTGTTTTGGCCAAATTTGTTGTTTTTTTCTTGTTGATTGTTACAGGCATATGCAACTTATTGCCATTTATATTTATCTTATTTTACTGTTATTTTCATATTGATATACAAATAAAAACGTTACGATCATCCATTTATCTAATTTCCTCAAATTTTAGAGGTGTCCAAAACTTTTGTCCGCGGTGTTAGATAGAAAGAACAAGTTCTCTTCGCGTAGACTCGGAATGTGCGCGGTGGTAGATAGAAAGAACTAGTTCTCTTCGCGTAGACTCGGAATGTGCGCGGTGGTAGATAGAAAGAACTAGTTCTCTTCGCGTAGACTCGGAATGTGCGCGATGGTAGATAGAAAGAACTAGTTCTCTTCGCGTAGACTCGGAATGTGCGCGGTTAAGTTTAGAAGTGATCAAACTTCTTTAGAGGCTTGGATCATATTTATCAACATAATTCCTTTACCCTTAACCAGAAAAGAACTAAAACCTATGGTTGTAACCTAGAGTTACTGCGCTTTAGGACTACTTCGGTAGGCAACTACTTCATTAGAGAATATGTCGAGACACGAAACAAGCTACATGAATAGGTAGTTAATAGTACAAGCGTTGAGCAGTTAAAAAAAAGAACTGAACTTATGATTTTTATAGCGTAATAAATCATATATTGATGGTTTATTATTGTTTTTTACAAGTAGCACATTTATTATCAAATTTTCTGGTTGTTCTTTCTTTTTCGTAGCATAGTCGGGTATCTTTTCCGCTTTTCCGTACCTGGAGAGGCAGATGAGGGTGGTGGAAGAGCTTTTTTCTGTACTATGCGGTTTTTCAAGCCTCATGTTAGGGCTTTTCATATATAGCACTTACTATATATGGTCAGCAATGTCTTTTCAGGTACTCTTATTCCTTGTGATTCAATGTGATTTGTTGTTTTTTTTTAGTTTTTCCACTGATTTTTTCAATAAATTTACTGAGTTCAGTAAATTTGATCCTTTCTCTAATTGTTCCAAACCATCTCATTTTTATCCTCTTATCAGGAATTCTTTTCGTAATTTTATTGTCAAGACCTTCTCTCATTATTATGTACCAAAGTATCAGATTATAAAACTGTTTGGTTATAATATTGTTGATCTTCTATTGAAGATTCGGTTACTTGATAATTTAGTTCATTAAACTTGTTGGCTAGAGTAATTTTAAAAGGTATTTATTTAACTTTGGATATTAAATGTCAGTCTACTTAATCACCCTGCGGTGAGTTTGGCCTTCTCGCTTAATGTAAATTTTCCCACTAATTTTGTAACGCTCAAATTTTGAATTAGAAGTTCCCTTAGCCTTCTTGAATTAATGTTTTCCAAGAGTTTACTCGTGAGTAAGGTGTTAGAAGTCCTCAATTTCCTCAAATCTTTGCACTGAAAGTCCCCTTAGCCTTCTTGAATTGATGCTTTATATGAATGCATTCGTGAGTGATGTGTTAGAAGTGCTGAACTTCCTGATCTGCTTGAGACGTAGATGCGTATGCTTGTAGTATTTATAAGGAATACCTATTTGATTTTTAAATTGAAAGTTAGTTTAATCTACTGGATATGGCTATAGTACTCTGAAACCATTGATGTACCATTAAGTTCACTTAAGCTCTCCTTCTTATTCCTTGAGCTTGGTATCATTTTAGATAGCCCGAATATTGTATGTAGCCAGAGGCAGCAGCACTAAGCAGCCATGTCCATAAACTCTAGCATTCTTAGCTCCCTCTGCTTTTGAACTTCTCCGCCCGCTGCTCTGGCCAGGGGGTCATTCAGTCCCGAAGAGTGAGAGCTATATTCAGGGGTGTGCCTTCATGCGGCGGGGAAGAGGGATGGAAAAAGAGAGAGACATGAAGCATAGATCATCGAAAGAACATATTGAAAACGTGGAGGCGTGGTGAAGGAATATAAACAAACTACCGGGTTTACCATAACGAGGAATTCATTCCTCTAATAGTGGGCGTAAGTTGTCATTCTCCTCGAATAAACGATGACTCAGAATCAGACCTAAAAAAATATCTCGCTGCTCACAAATCACTCGAGATAATAAATAATGTCTTCATTTTCTGCTACAGTCTTCAACAATGACGAGGAAACGATGATATATATATATATATATATATATATATATATATATATATATATATATATATATATATATATATAGAGAGAGAGAGAGAGAGAGAGAGAGAGAGAGAGAGATAGAGAGAGAGAGAGAGAGAGAGAGAGAGAGAGAGAGAGAGAGAGAGAGAGAGAGAGAGAGAGAGAGAAATGACACGAAGACTGAAAAAGGAAAAGAAAAAATGATTCCGAGCGGTTTCGTCTCTATTATCGAGGATAATTTCTAGGGATGAGAACAGAGGCATTTGGAAGGGTTTAGAAGTGTCGTAAAATTGCTCATAGTCTGGTCCAATAATTATTCTAGTCCTTGATCTGGACACACTGCTTTTGTTTAAGTCAATGGTATTGACCCTATGACTCAATCTACGATCATATATATATATATATATATATATATATATATATATATATATATATATATATATATATATATATATATATATATATATATATATATATATATATATATATATATATATAGGTAGGCTTTAATTCCTACTGAACGTGCGAAAGCTGGTTAGAGGCAGGTTGTGCCGTAGCCAGGATTCTCACTATAAAAATCCCACTTGTTACTGGGAGGAGGTTTGTGATTGTTGAATTCTAAGAGTGCATAATACAGGTTGAATAAATTAGCCGAAGGGATTCTTAATTAAAGTCTTGCCAAGGGTACGTCAAAAGGGAGGAGCCACAAATAAACACCCGTACAAAAAATAAACTTTACTTTATACAAATATAATAATTAGCAATAGTTAAACGGGCAAAATTAAGGATTAAATATTAAACACTGACGTTAAGCGTCTAGATTTATAATGACTCAATGGGAGTATCAATCACTGTTAATTAAATAGGTAATTTAAGAATAGAGGGACACTGGGTTTACAGATTACCATTAATTGTGATGGATTGGAGAGACGACTACTCAGGTCCAGACGGGGTGGTTCGGGTGGCGTTAACACGAGTTCTCGGGGAGAGGCGGGATACGACGACGGGTTTGAGGCTGCTGGCTGCAGTTCCGGTTAGTTCACTCCTAACTGGATGTGGTACTAACAAATAGTAACTTCCAGTAACTATTTGGATGTTCCTTTTCTTTCTCAAGTTACGTTGAGCAACAGAGCGTATTCTTCTAGTCACAGACTCTGCGAGGCGGGATTTACTTCCGGAACACTTTTGAGACAGCGACCAAGTTGTCTCTGTGGCGCGTTGACAGTCGATACGTTACGGCAACATTCTCGTTCAACGTGAGGATTACGCGAGTTGGTTTGGGACACTGCTGTAGAGAGATGAACGGCGATGTTATTTATACCGCGGATTGTGGGAAATCGAGAGAGAGATTCCATTCACGACAATCTCCACGGGATCATAAAGAAGGCAAATAGAATTTAGGCTTCTCTGTGAGATAGGCCTTATTTCGTCAGACTTCCTGTCGCCAGCTGGAGGAAAGGAGGGGGGGGGGAGAGGAGACGAAGGTCAACTCAAACGACAAATTTCTTTCGTCTCCACGATTGCCTAGCGGCATGCGAGTATGTACGTTCCATACCCTCACAAGAAGTGAAAGGAAGATTTGCTTACAAGACAATTGGATCTTTGGAGAAGAGATATATATATATATATATATATATATATATATATATATATATATATATATATATATATATATATATATATATATATAGTAAGAATATGAAGACCCAGGAGATTACACTAATCATTTATTGGCCGGACGTTTCGGATCTTCACTAGGACTATCTTCAGCGGGTGAAAACAAGTTAAAAATAATAAAATTGACAATTATTGAGATTAAAGTAAAACTCAAATAACAATATATAGAATTAATTGATACTATCCAGTGTAATTTTAAAAAATGATAGAAAGAAGTTAAGTTTTAACATAAACTGACTTGAATATAAAAAATTAAAGGTACCTGGAGTAAACAATAAAATAACCTATTATATTAAATTATAAACATAAAAACAAAAAACCGAAAACAAATGTGAATGAATTAAACAGAAGGAATAACCTTTATCGTAGGAGTTATGAAATCAACTAAGAAAAGATATAAAAACTACTAACGAAATTTGTTCGGTCGATCGGTTGGTTATATAGTGAATAGTTTAATTGAGGAGGAGTAATTATTTAGGTTTGGATTTATTTTATTGATGTACAGTGGCTCTAAGATTTTCAAATCGAGAGAACTTATTGCTGAAGATAATATGGTAAATGAATTAGAATTAAGAGGATGATGGTGAAACTCAGAATGTTGCCTGATGGAAGAGGCTGAAGAGGCTTCAGATTTAGAAATGGGAATACCAGTCCTATGAGACAAACCCAAGTGCTTCGCGATCCTGCATTTGAGTTGTAAGCCAGTTTGGCCTACATAACGACTATGGCACGTCGTACATGTATAATTGTAAACTATACAGGATCGCAAGCCCAAAGGTATTAACTCCTTATGGAGAAAAAAGGAATTCAACGATACAAGGTTGAAATTTATACAAATGAATTGGCATTGAGAGAAATGGTTGTTGAGGGTAGAGAGAAGGAGTTTGTTAAACTCGGATGTCAAATGCTCGAGATAGGGTAGACTAAGGAACAAATCAATTACAATTATATATATATATATATATATATATATATATATATATATATATATATATATATATATATATATATATATATATATATATATATATATATATATATATATATATATATATATTGATAGGCTATAACTGAAATTAAAGGATCTACTACTACTAAATGCTACACAAATGTTATGAAAAGAGATAAAAAACATTTTTACATAGGTATCAAAAATAATATAAAAAATAATAAATTTCCTAATTGTATAGAACATTTTTGAGCAAGTAATGCACAACCCTTATTATTTAATTATTTATCATTGCATAAGTATATTAATGATATCATTAGGGAATGTAAAATCATCATCTTACTGCAATAATGCAACTGGAAAATTGAAAATTGAAATTCACAAAATTCAATACAAAATAGCCTACAAAATAATAAATGCCAAAAAATAGAATGAAATATTTTAAAAATATAAACAATTATCCTATTACTTAATACACGCAGCACAGCACTGTATATAGTTAAATATTGCTTCAAACGTAAAATAAGGTTAGATAATAACACAAATAATATCATTTAACACTGATAAAATGGTCAACTTTGCACATTAATATCTTGTATTTTTATTCTTTTTTGGGTCGCTTTTTCACATTTAAAACACAAAACAATGTTACGTGATCAACATACAGTAGGTTCAAAACGAAAGCTTCATTAGTATAGTTTTCGCGAATTTCCAAAATAGGTACAGACCGTGGACTACACGTCATTTTATGTAAACTGTAAACACAGAAGTCCCCACACTGGTGACCGTTATAAAATCACACTCATTTTCCTTCACAATGATCATATTCACCATGGAAACCATAACCAGAGGAATCACGCAATATTCACGAACACTGTGAACTATAATGTAACTCGTAAAAATTACATGAGACACGGAAAATATAAAAAAACTTACCTAGCAAACAAAAATGGCGTCCGAGCTCTGCGAGAAGAAGAAGGAGTTAACATCACATCAAACACGTTTTCTATGCTAGAGGTAAATTGAATCAAACCCATTTTTGTCTGTTACAAAAGTCTATAAATAGCGTACAGATAAGAAAAAAAAGAAAAGCAAAAAACCACAAAGAATCACAAAACGACGGAAAAAGGTCATTAATCAGGGGGTGTAAGTCTAAGATCGTTGACTAAGCTGTTTACGATGAGGTTACGGGAATGGGGGATGAATTTCAATTGCCCATCTGACAAATAAAAATTGGGAATTTCTCCTATTAATATAGATTCTACTATTTTTCTTTTACGGAAATCTTTATAATTATATATGATTTGTGCCTTTGAATAGTCAATTTAGTGGTTGAAGTTGCTAATATTATTAAAAATACTGGATGTGGTACTGCCTCGTCTGACATCACCTTTATGTTCATAAATTCGTTTTGTTAAGGTTCTTCCGGTCTATCCTATGTAAAATGAGGGACAGTTTGTAGAACCACACGGGATTAAATATACACCTGCTTCATTTGGCTGATCCACGGGCTTGGTCGAAGGGAAAAATTTACGGATATAAAAAGGGTATTTAAATGTGGTTAACATAACATAACATAACATAATTACACGGATGACAAAGGCCACAAGGGCCTATCAAAGGTCATCCACCTCCGTCAAAACCCACCCACAAAAAGCACCATCACCAGGGGAAGACAAAATCAAAGTCCCCCACAATATAATATAACAGATGACAAAAGCCACAAGGGCCCATCATAGGTCATCCGAGTCAAACGGCCTCTTTTTTAAGGCCCCCAAACTCCCAAGAAAACTACATCCAGAGGATTGCGTCCAGAAACAAGGGTATCACCAATCAAGGCTTGTCAAGAACTAAATCATGCAGCTATAGATATATACAAACAATATTAATATATACAAAACTTAGGAACCATCACAACCTTCCCTCCCCATAAACTCATCCAACCTACTCTTAAATACATTTAGATTTGGACTACCTACTACCCTCTGCGGCAATTTGTTCCAGAAGTCTACCACTCTATTGGTGAAAAAATATTTTCTTAAATCCAACCTACACCCTTGCTTTTTAATTTTCAAGTGGTGACCTCTAGTCCGATTTCCATCATCTAACTCAAAAAACTTGCTAACATCCAATTTATCTATCCCGGAAAAAATTTTAAAGAGCTCAATCATATTCCCTCTCACACACCTTCTTTCGAACGAGAACATATTTAATACCCTCAGTCTATCTATATATTCAAGGTGCCTCAGGGAAGGAATAATCTTTGTTGCCCTCCGTTGCACTGACTCGAGAAGGTTTATATCGTGTCTAAAATGTGGGGACCATGCCTGTATACAGTACTCTAGATGTGGCCTAACATAAGAGTTATAGAGTTTAAGAATAACCTCCTTACTTTTGTAACTGACATTTCTCTTAATAAAACCCAGAACTCTATTTGCCCTATTTCTTGCTTCAATACACTGCTTAGAAAACCTTAATGACTTATCTATTACTACTCTTAGATCTGTCTCATCCTCTACTGAGCTCAGCCAATACCCATCCATTTCATAGTTAAATTCTCTATTATCTTTTCCCATGTTAATAACTTTGCACTTATCAAGGTTGAAAGTCATTTGCCACTTATGTGCCCAGGATAACAATTTATTTAAGTCCCCCTGCACTTTAAAATTATCATCAATATCTTTAACTACAGCTGCTAATTTGGTATCATCCGCAAAAATTGACACTTTATTATTAACTGCCTCCCCAAGATCATTTATATAGATGACAAATAATAATGGACCAAGAACTGATCCCTGAGAAACCCCACTGATAACATCCCTCCACTCTGACTTTACACCATTTAGCACTACCCTTTGCTTCCTGTCTTTCAGCCACTCAGCTATCCAATTTGAAACACCCCCACATATCCCAATCATTTTTAATTTATGAACTAGTCTCCTGTGTGGTACCTTATCAAATGCTTTACTAAAATCTAAGTAAATTATATCTACATTCTCTCCCTTATCTACTTGATCTGTTACAAACTCCAGAAAGTCTAGTAAGTTAGTCAAACATGATCTACCTGATCTAAACCCATGCTGAGCATCGCTGATTAACCCTTCCCTCTCTAGATGTTGGCAAATCCCTTTTTTAACTATTTTCTCAAGAATTTTACAGTCTACAGGAGTTAGGCTAACCGGTCTAAAGTTATTTGGATCCTCTTTACTACCCTTCTTGAAAATGGGGACTACATTCGCCTGGGGAAATAAATTTGTTCACTCCTTTAAGGAGGGGAGAAAAAGGGAGGGATAGACACTTCGTATCGTCCTTGGGACGATAATGAGTAGATTTTGCTTTAGATAAACTTTTATTGATCACGTGGAGGGGATAATTTAATTCAATGAAACTGCAGGTTATATATGTAATCTCGCCTTCTAGAAAGCAAGGCTCACATATCTTAAGTGGTCTCAAAAACATACCTGATGCAGCGGCTCGCTTAATGTTAATATCATCGTAAGAAAAGAAATGGATATAAGAGTTAAAATGGGTTGGTTTTTGGTACACAGTGAAGCTAATTTTGTTAATGACTAACAATTTTTACATCAAGAAAGGATATACATAAAATTATCTTTTTCCCACACTAATTTTTAATTGATAGTGGGATGGAGATCGTGAAGATTTTTAAGGAAATTGTCAAATAAGTTTAAACTATTTATAGGCCAAATCGATATGATATCACCTACATACCTTGACCACACAAAATTATGATGGGAAATCAGACAAGGGAGTAATGATACTTCGAAATGTTCCATTACAAGGTTACATAATATGAGCGATAAAGGATTACGCATGCTAAGGCCATATTTTTGACCGAAAAAAACCCATATCACTGATAAATACACGGTCAGTAACACAAAGTTTAACAAGATTTATAATTTTATTTTTGCCTAGAGGGAGGGTTAATTTTTTATTATCTTAATACCTTAGATAGAACATCAAGAGCTTCATTAACTGGAACATTAGTGAACAGGCTGTCTACATAAAAGCTTATTAAGCGGCTTCCTTTGATGTTGATTTTCCTAAATTTTTCAATGAAATCAGAGAAAAAGATTATGTGTGAAGGAAAGGTCAATCCAACAGCGTCATCAAAAAGGGAAACTAACCACTTTGAGAGTTTGTATGCATGAGAGTCGATACACGATATAATAGGTCAGAGTGGCGTTCCTCTTTTGTGGGTTTTTGGCAGACCATACATACGGGGAAGTGAGGATTGGTAGGTTTAAAACGATGAAGTTCTGGGTTGGATCATTTGAACAATTTTGTGAGAGTTTTATTGAAGATCTCGGTTTTATTTTTCAATGGGTTGGAAGATAATTTCTGGAGTGTAGGGGGGCAATGGTTGAGCTCATCGAATCCGCATGGGCAGCTTGTGCAACTCTGGCCTTGTGGACTTTGATGACGTTAAAGTCGATCATGAGGCGTAAGGTTTCGTGAGGTTTCTAGGGACCCCACGGGCAGAGACCTTGGTCATGGCCAAATTGTCGTGAGTGATGTTGATAACACTTCCATGTGATATTCCAAGTTCTTGCTTGATTTCCTCGACCTTCACCTGTCGATTTTCGAGGATTATCCTCTCCACACGGGCCACATTGTCCTCGTTGGTCACGTCTAACGGGCGTCCTGGACGGGGATCATCTTCAAGGGACTCACGACCATCGCGGAACTCCCTATTCCAGCGAGCAATGGTTACATAGGAAGGGTCGGTGTCGGTGTACACTGCAACCATGCGTTCATGGATCTCTTTTGCATTTTTGCCTTCCTTGGTCAAAAATTTGATCACTACACGATGATCAACCTTCTCCATTGTTGAAAAATTTGTGACTGACGATCTGCGATCAGCTACTGCAGCTTAAATAGACGAGGCAGGAGCGTGCGGCTGCAGGTCCTGATTTGCCATAACTTGTCATAACACCCCCACAAACAGCCATTCCCCTTCCTCTATTTTGCCCTACCGATTCGCAAAACTTATTGACCGCTCCTCGTATGTTTAGCCACACGGTTTTAAATTTTAGATGGATGCCCTGAACGTGGTAGACTTGCAGTGGACCGGCTAATCGTGTAACTAATGGTTGAGATTGGTATTATTAGCATAAATGAAATTTTTCTATAGCCAAAACCACTTTTATGTAACTGAGGAATTAGTTATCTGCTTCTTTTTGGCAATTCTTTAGTCTTCACCATATTAGAATTAGAGTGTTGAATGATGACCTCCTTCTCATGCAGCTCTTAGACACTGACTGAGGTCTGTTGTTTTAAGTGGACAAAGTAGATTATTTTTCTAGAAAGTTCTACAGCATTCCTGTCACGTAAACCACTCTGGAATGTTCGAGAACTATTTATTATCGCTTTAAATCTAATTTTGTGGGTGTGTTGGATACTTTTTGAGGCGATAATCTAACACTTTTCTTGATATAATATCAATTCTTTACTATTTGTGTATTCTAATACCAAATTTGTATTCAACGTACAAAATACATAAGATGTTCAATTTTCGATTACTTTGCTGTTGTGTAACTATGGTAAATAAACTTTTGACCATGTATCGGATATTTATTGTACCCACTGTATATATATATTGTATTCCACAGATTACCCATGGATGATAAGGTAAAGAAGAAATGTCGACAATACTCAAGCGAGTTTTTAGCATACGGTTTTATAGTCTCCAAACAATATAACAGAGCCAATGTGTCTTATATGTATGACAGAGCTTTCTAATGAAAGCATGCGCCCAAGTAAGCTTCTAATACATCTGGACAATAAGCATAAGGATAAGAAAGACAAACCCTTAGATTATTTTAAGAAGCTTCATGATGCTTTCCAAGGAAGGAACACCATTGATTCTATGCTTAGCCAAGGAAAAGCTAAATTAAACAAAGGTTTAATTGCATCTTACGAGATTTCCAAGCTAATAGCAAAAACTGGAAAACCCCATGCTATTGGTGAAGATTTGATTTCGCCCTCATTATCTGTGGTAATTTCTACTGTTATGCAACAGAATTCCAAACAAATTACGGAGGTAATCCCGTTAAGCAACAATTCAGTATCAAGACGCATTTACTTGTATGAAATGGCAAGGGATGTAGAAAATCAACTAGTTGCCCTTTTACAAGTAAAAGATTTTGTGTTACAAATTGATGAAGCGTCCGTAAGTGTTAATCAAGCCTTTCTTATGGCGTATGTTACATTTTTGGATGATAATAGTGAACTCAGAGAGGAAATGCTTTTTGCTCCCAGTCTTGTGATAGATACTAAAGGGGAAATAATTTTCCAAGGGGCTTCATTGCATATCTAAAACAAACTGTGCCTAATGTTTTTTTGCATGCACTGCCTGGTTCATTGTCAACATTTGATTGCAAAGAATTTGATATGTAATCAGGCTACCAACCTTATCAAGTCAAATCCACTTTAAGATCGTCTTTTCTGACAACTCTGCTCAAACACTGAAGAAGAGTTTGAACGTTTACTTTTGCATACAGAGGTGAGATGGCTTTCTAAGGGTAACTGCCTGCGTCGAACTCTGGGAGAGTGTTGTACCATTTTTGAATGGCAATGCGCTTGGAGAAGAAATCATAGCTGCCAAGTGTGACATATTCTACCTTTCGGATATATTTGACAAGCTAAACATGCTGGACAAACAGCTACAAGGTAAAAATACAAATCTTTTAACTTCCAAAGAGGCAATCAGTTCTTTCCTTGGGAAACTTAATCTGTTTACGATTAATATTGGGCGTAAGAAATTGTTACATTTCCCAACCCTCGCCACTATTGAAGAGGAGCTTCCTGAGGATGATATTTTAGTGTATATTGATCAATTAAAAAAATGCACAATGATATGGAAACTAGGTTCAAAGATCTCTTGGAGATGAACATTCCAAGTTAGGTGGTAGACCCATTTAAGACAAATGCCGCTGATGTTGACATCATACTGCTAGAAAGCCTCAGCGAGTTGCAGAGTAATCAAACTGATCAAGCTAAATTTAAACATTTCGTCAATAACTTATGAAAAAGTAGTGAAATTTGCAATAAAATTCACATTGCTTCGGTAGGAAGTAAAATTATATTCCATTGCCTTTCCAGCGTCTTAACTAGTTGAGTCAGGTTTTAGCCGAGTTTCTCATCTATTGTCAAAAGCTCGCAACCGCTTAGAAATTGTAACTAGAGGTGATCTTCGTCTGTCTCTAACAATCATGGACCCTGACATTGAAAAACTTGCGGAACTACATCAGCGACAAGGATCTCAATAAAAAAACGCACAAAGAAAGCTAATATGATATATTTATTTTGTTAAAGGATTCTATTTTTTTTAGGTCAAAAGATAATCATTTTTTAAAGGTTACTTATTTTCTCGGTGTCCATGGTAGTTTTTCGTTTTGCTGCTCTATCAGAGAAATAATGTATGGTCTTAAATGGTTCTTTTATTGAACCCACAAGATATTTTTTTCTGTTAGTAAAATAGAATAAAGGGGAATATATGTACAATTAATGGACACTGATATTTTTATGGAAGGTATTAAAATATTGAAGTACTATTTTTCTGCTAATAATGCCAAGGGGGGGCCATGAATTAAAAACGGTTGGGAACCACTGGTCTAAGCGACGGTATAATTGAGATCAGAGCGGTTGCCCGCTGCCTCAGAGTGCACAGTTCGAATCCCACTTCTGTACGAAATTTTTGCGAATTAGGAAATAACATTTCCGGAGAAAAATTATCCTGTTTTTCTGTTTCTTGCGGTTTGCTGGATTCATTTCATCATTCTTTCGCGTTCATGAAATATATATATATATATATATATATATATATATATATATATATATATATATATATATATATATATATATATATATATATATATATATATATATATATATATATATATATATACAGTGGCGGCAACAAAAAAAGTGACATTGAATATTGGCAATAGAAATCGATACATAAAATCGCTTTCACGATTTTACTTGCCAACAAGCCAATGAAAAGGGGCGGGGCTTATGCCACGAGTGGATGACTCTCCTGAGCTAAGACAACAGAACTGCGCTTTATTGGAACTCACTGTCTCGTTTGAGCTCGTACAGTGAGGTTTTGGTGTACAACGCTCCAGCGTGCTGATTTCCTGCATTCGTTCCTACATTTGACGTGCTATAACTTCTGTGCAAGTGGATACAATGGGGCGGAAAAAGCTTTCTATGACAGAGAAAAGCCGTGTCTTGACCCTATTAGAGCAGGGAAAGTCTTTTATTGATGTAGCAGCAGATTTAGGAACCTCAAGAAATACGATTTATCGCCTAAAACGGGCAGCTGAGTTATTGCCACCAGGTACCATACCAAAGAGGAAGGAGGGCACTGGTGCAGCTAGGAAGACATCTCCAAGGACTGATAATATCCTAAGGCGTGAAGTGATGTCAGACCCTTCTCTAACCTCCGCTTCAATCAAGAAAAAACACCCAGACCTTCTCCAGAAAGTCGCCCTCAGGACCATCCGTCATCGCTTACAGAAGGACTTAGGCCTACCGGCTCGCCGCGCTGCCAAGAAGCCACTTCTTACCAAGGCTATGAAGATGAAAAGGCTCAATTTTTGCAAGACCTATAAACATTGGACAGCTGCCCATTGGAAGAAGGTGATGTTCAGTGATGAGAGCACCTTTAGGCTGGTCAGAGGAGAGTCAAAGATCGTGCGTCGTCCCAGCAATGTGTCTCGGTATGACCCAAAATATACCGTGAAAACTGTGAAGCACCCTGATAGTGTGATGGTGTGGGGTGCCTTTAGTGGAAACAAGGGCAGAGGAGGTCTGTACTTCCTTCCCAAGAATGTAACCATGAGGGGGACTAACTATCTCGAAGTTTTGAAGCAGCACATGCTGCCATTTTGGGAAATTCATCGGTGTGAATTTTTCATGCATGATGGTGCCCCTGCTCACAGGTCCCAGTTAGTAAAAAGGTTCTTTAATGATAATAATATTAGTGTTTTGGAGTGGCCTGGTAATTCCCCGGACCTAAATCCTATTGAGAATGCTTGGAATCTGATGAAATCCAAAGTTCAAGAGACAGCATCCGGCAGCATCAAGGACCTGATAGAATCACTGAAGAAGATCTGGGTTACGATCGACCCCACCTACTTCGCAAACCACGCTGAATCAATGCCCAATCGACTCAGAATGGTCATCAAGTGCAAAGGCAACATGATCAAGTATTAACTTTCATGAAATATTCATAATAAAATATGTAAGTTACATTTTTCTGTTTCATTTTCCCCGAATTGTCACATGTCACTTTTTTTGTTGCCGCCACTGTATATATATATATATATATAAGAGAGAGAGAGTGTCATGGGCCAGTTTTGAGACTGGTATATTTTTCTAGAACTAAAAAATAATAGAACTAATCAAACGTTGCCTTCTGTTTTAGTCTGTTTGTATCATAATTTGAAGGTGGAATATACACAAATCCGGAGCCCAAACAGATTTTATTAATAAATAGAGTCAATTGGTTCGCGCAGTCAATATTTAAAATGATGTACCTTGTTCTTTCAGACTGATTAAATCCATTTTGGCATGTTTAAGAGCATATTTGTGAAGGAATTGGCTCCATTTTCTGTTCAATAAGCACCCGCAACTGCTTATAGTTGGATGGCTTCTGTTCATCAACTGCCAGTTTTATTATAGTTCGCAAATTCTCTTTTGGGCTTAAATCTGTCGAATTCCCAGACCAAGGTCCTAAGAGTTCGATATTATTTTCAGCCAAGAACCTTTCTATTTATTTTGCTTTGTGACCAGTTTAGTCATCATGCTAAACTGGTCCTGAACTGTTGGAAAAATGTGCTAATGAAGCACGTTTTGGTACCATTTTGAGTTCATGGCAGTGTTCTAGTGCAAAATTGTTAGTGCTTCATTTTCCTTAGTTGAGAAGCAGCCTTAGACATGGAAAGTATCCGGATGCTTCAGTGTTGGCACGACACCTGCCTCGTGAAAAGCCCCCCTTTTCTCCTCCTAACAAGGGATCGTCCATGATTCCAAACAAGCAGGAGGGAGATTCATCAATGAATATCACGTTTTTTCAGTCTTCAACAATCCATTTTATATATTTCCTATTAAAGGGGAGCCCCTTTTTTAGGTTCTTCTTGGCGAGCTGAGGCTTCTTTGCAGCACTTCTCGACTTGAGACCTTTGTCTAAAGGTATTCGCCTTACTCTGCGCGCTGAAGCGTTTACACCTGCTTCTTTCCAATCGTGAGCAAACTTGGCACTGATGGCAACACGATCCTTGATCTATAGCCTTTTCCAGGAGGCGATCTTCGGGTTCATTTGAAGCACTCGGGCTTCCAGAAAAGTCCTTCACAGGAGGGTAACCAGTCTTTTAGTGCAATTAATGATCGTAAAGATGATGCTCTATGATGCAATACCCTTAGCAACTATTTCCTTGCATTTCAGGCCACTTTGGTGAAGATTAACAAGGGTTGCACACTTTTCTTTGGAATGAATCCTTTCTGGCAGTGAAAAAGATCCAAACATGTATAATTACAAAAAAAACACATTACGAAATAGATTATAATTACACAATATAAATTAATTAACGCATATTTCTCTTCATTTTGCTATTTTGGTCGAATAGCAAAGCTCCAGATACTGAAATTCATATCTTTCAGGAAGAGGACAAGAGTGATTTTGGATTCAGTGTAGGAATGCAGTTTGCTTTCTGATTATTTTTGAAATGCTGCATTTTTAATAACATACAATACATAATTTACATATTAGAATAATTTTCTCATCACGTTACTTTTTAAACCAAATGATTTTTGTTATATATATATATATATATATATATATATATACATATATATATATATATATATATATATATATATATATATAATATATATATATATATATATATATATATATATATATATATATATATATATATATATATATATATATATATATATATATATATTTATATATATAGAGAGAGAGAGAGAGAGAGTGAGAGAGAGAGAGAGAGAGAGAGAATGAAAGCGAGACAAAGAGAACAGGTGTTTGCCCCCTTGACACAGGATGTACAAGCCCCCTTGGGAAGATGATGGTGAGAACAGAGGAGCCATCGAAGCGTTGCCTTCCTTCCCTTCTCTAGGATGGATCAGATTCAAATTCTGGGGACTAACGCATAGACCTGAGCTAATTTTTTCTCTTGAAGACAAATTTTACCGTTTTCTACATATTCAAATATTTGAATACTGAATAATGAATAATATAATGTAGCAATATATTAAAATAAGATCAATGCCATTACCTCAATAATTCAATTTACCTTTAAACAAAAACTTTATTATTTTTTAATAATTACGATCCATAGTGTCTTATAGTATAATTTAGCAATAATATACATATATTCGCTATACCGCTTTACCAGAAATATGATAAGTCTTCAAAAAGTTCATAGAAAAAATGAATAAAATTAAAACAAAAATTAGTATAAACTCTATTGTTTAACTTAAGCTCCATTAAGATCAAAATAATTTTTTTCAAGCATTTCTATAAAACTGAAAATTAAACTAATTTAAAACATCTCTTTTAACATCATCAACAGAAGAAAAGCGAGTTAAAACCCCTCTTTTAACATCATCAACAGAAGAAGAACGAGTTAAAACATATTTGAACATGTTCAACAGAAGAAAAACGAGTTAAAACACCTCTTTTAGCATTATCAACACAATAAAAACTAGTTAAAACCCCTCTTTTAACATCATAATCAGGAGATAAACGGGTTAAAACACCTCTTTCAACATCAACAGAAAAAAATGAGTTAAAACACCTCTTTCAACATCCTATGTTTTTTTAAGGTTTAGAAGCAAAAAAGTCGGATGAGGAAAGTTCATCATTTTCCCTTTAACCAATACAGGATTACAAAAAATTATACCTTTCTCATTGTATTGAACGACTCTCTAAAAAGTCCCATTTACCACCTTCTCACCCTTGATGTTTCTTCCCTTTACTCTAAATATGCCCTTAGATCAAATTATTGATATTTCATGGTTTTATCCGTCCTCTCTTAAGACGGGTTCTCCTCTTCTATTTTTATCAATCATATTATTTACAAGAAATTTGATTGGGATAGCAAGCACTTTTCTAATAACTTCAGCGTGCTGCAAATATATTCATGACACACTTTGAGTTGAGAATTTTCAATAGTTAAACCCTCCATATTCGACATTACTTTTGTCGAAGGTTTGTAGACGATTCGTTCGCTATTTAGACAATCCTGAACATGCTGACCAATTTCTCAAATTTAATAATTCTATTCTTTCAAAACATTAGTTACACGGTTGATCATGAGATAAAAAAATTCTCTCCGTTGTCTTTACATTCTTATAAACAAATTTGAAGAAAAACTTCCCACCTCTGATTACCGGAAGTTAATTTCCTCTAGGTTAGGATATTAATTCCCTTAGTCCATGTGACAAACTTTTCAAAATCAATTCAAATACATTTTTCTTTTTCACCCTGGCCACCACCTCTAATTCTCATAGTTTATCCTTGATAAAATATTTTAGTTCCTTTGAACGTATTTTACTAATAATTCATATTCTTTAAATCCTTTTTTTAATCGACCCTAAAAGGTTTGGGAGATAATATTTTATGTCTGTAATTACCTGCCTATAAAGTCCCTAAAGATGTAAGATTTTTTTCCCGACCTGAACTGGGTTCTTTTAGTCACCGGTTCTACAATGAAATTGAACAAAATTCTTGCAGCTCACTTTAAACATACACTTATCTAACCCAATGTCAATAGATTCACTATTTACTGCAAAGAACACGTTCCTCATCACTCTGAGGAGTGGTGTTGTGTATTTATTTACGTCCTTAGTGTCAGAGAGACCCTTAGGTCGGTAGTATACTTCGCTCGTTGCACCATATAACTTGTTCGCATATAAGCCTTAGCAGCAGAAGAAACAAACCATTGAATCACAAAAGAATATTTTCCCATTTGAGATCACATTATTTTTTGTCAAAATGAAGCCACCCTAGATGAGTTTAAAATCTTGGATAATTCTCAGGAAGAGATAAACACCAGAATCCTTGAATCAATTCAGGACAACTCTTAATGACGACCTGTTTGCCTTTCATATCCGTCTCATCTAATCAACTTTCTTCTATCTCCCTTACCCTACTCTTTTTTTTCTTTTTCATCAATTCTCTGCTATTTGGCATTGTATCTGCCTCTCAAGTTATCATTTTTATGTACCCATACATAATTCTGCGTTTCCTTGACTTTTTTTATTTATTCATCATGTTCCCGATGTTATTCTTTTATATTTAAATAGTAAATTTGCATGAGATTTGTCAACGCTAATTTATATAGAGAAAGATGAATGTGAGGTCTCAGCACTTGCCTTTGGTTCCACAACTCTGCAGCAATTCGGCTAGCAGACACGAATTCCTCCTCTTGAAACGCAGGTTAAATAAAAGCAACTTACAATTCTTCTTTAATATGAAAATAATATTTAAAAATGATCGTTTCAGGCAACCGATAAAAACTTGGTAAGTGAACAATTGAATGAACTCAGATGGATCTAATTCCTGACCTCAGTGAATGAAGCGAAATATGGGATTGAGATCGCAAAAGGTTAATGATTTCTATGAAGGTCGGCTAAAAATCATTCTGAAAAGAGAGGCGATCTGTTTTATTTGCGGCGAATGGGGCGGAGTTTTGTGTAAAATCCTATGTGCGGAATGTATGCAATCTGTTTTGAGAACGTGTATTTGTTATGAGAGTACGTGTGTATGTTATTTAAGTTGTAAGAATATGTATGATTCATTTGTGTGGTACAACGGGGAGCCGTCAGAAATGAAGTGAGGAATTCGGCTTTAGGACCTCAGCCGCAATTTGGATGCATCTCAGAAGCTGAAGCATATGACTAAATATGATAAACGCTAAATGCAGATTTGATCAAACGAGAGTTAGGCCTTATTCGAAAGCGTGGGAGGAAGAGGAAATGCTATAAGCACCCGGCCTTCTAAAAAGGGGAAGGTCGTGTGCGAAAGAAAAGTACGTCTGTGAATTAAACCTTTTTATAAGTGTAGGCATGTTTGTTGTGAGAGTGGACAAACAAAAGGATACTTCAGTTTCCAAATAAATCACATTGACAGTCGAAGCATTTAGTGAAATCGATCTAATTAATAATTCAAACATGAAATAATAAGGCTATGTACAAATAATGAAAGATAATATAGCTTATCATACTTAATTGTGATATAGCCTGATGAGGTGTCGATATTATGTATCGTTGTGGTGTGCTTGACTAGAAATAATAATAAAATAAAAATAGAGAATATGATAAAACTGACCAAATAGGATTGAAACAAAGTAAATATCATCAAGTACATGGAATAAATAAAATAAGCAACATGAGCAGGGCGAAAATAGTTAATATACAGAACATGATAATTTTTTTAAAAAGGAGGTTTAAGAATAAAATAAATCAAACATGATCAAATTAACCCTTCATAATGTGTGTAATTAATTCGAACACTTCAGTTTCTCTAACTGGAAGAGCAGAGCCATTAAGGGGGGTGGGGTGTAATTGAAACGGCCATCAATGATTGTCAAGTAAATTGTTATGTAGGTTTCAATGAGTTATTTCTGGAATGTCTATGCCCACTTTTGCTCTAAAATTCCATCGGGGTATTATTTTAGGTTGTGTCTAAAGCATTTGTCTGTTAAATGAATGAGAACTTTTGTGTGTGAATTTGTTTGCATTTCCATCTATGCCGGTTTCAAATTGCGGAGATGTGTACGAATTTCTGCTTTTGTATCCTGAAAAGTGTAAGGATATTTAAGTCGTTTAAAAACTTTATAAGGACCTTTTAGGAGGTAGAAAAAGTGGGACGCACTTAAAAGTCTCTTAAGAAGTCATGAGGGCAATTTTCTATATATTTAGGAATGAAGGATACCTGATGACTTAAGGGTCTGGGAATGAGGGATGCAATGCAATTCATTGCTTCCTGATGATGCTGTATGGACCTGTGTTTTAGGTAGTCGTTGTTCCTGATGAGAAATAGATCACCTGAGATACGTATTGGACTGTCATATAAAACATACACTGGTGAATAAGCGGTTTTAAAGCATATCCCTAGAGGTATTGCGTGCAGGCGCACTGGTATGTGGACACGCACTGGCGCCTACCAAACACTCCCCCCCCCCATTGCCTTGTGGGTTCTGCATTTTAGGCAAAGGCTAGAGGAAGAATACCTCGATCACAAACCAGGATCGGGAGTGTTTATAGACGAGCACCAACAAACCGGTGTCTCGGCAGCTCCCTGCAGCCGAGGATGAAGCCTGGTTGTCTCGAGCCTCTCCTGCCACCAGGGTCTTTCTTCCCTCGGTTAAGATACGGGTCCGAAGACTGCACACATTTTTACCCGTTGAAACCTAGTGCAGGTTTGATGCCCATGAGGGCATCCGCTATCATCGACCTGGATGGACTTCCCAAAGCAAAGCAAGCATTTAGTATTGCAAGTAATACTGCTGAGAGCTTTCATAACCAGTACAGAGGATATGTGCTTTTATAGTTTTGTGAAAACATGTTCACTTCAATTCCACGACTGCCCAAAAGATAGAACTTTTGGCTCGCTCTCTCTCTTCTGAATTGTCCCATTTTCTTCCTGAGAAACGTTCGAGAAAGTTAAGAGACACACTTGGTCATAGCGTCAGTCCTAAATTTCTGACAGAATCATTTAGCCGTTGCCTTCCTTTCCACATTCAGGAGGCCCTCGAGATTTTATCTCTCGAAACTCCTCTTGAACAATCAGCGACCCTTTCTGCCTGAACCCTGAGCTGGGCTCGTAATTGAGAGTAACCTCCGTTACAAAGGACTCTCTTCAACAATCCAAGTGCATATAAAGGCAAAGTCGATCCCCATCAAGGAGGATCTGACTAATTTATCGCGCATAATCTCGAAGTTGGAAAGATCTAACGGCCATCTCAAAGGACGCTCTGCATCCTGCACAAGCAACTCTTCCTCTTTGTCGCGCAACTCTCCCGCTATTGAGGAAGGAGTTTGCTGGTACCACCATCAATTTGCAAACCAGACGGACCGCTGTTTGCCAGTATGCAAAGAGAGCTTGGGAAACTCTAAATGGGGACAGCAATGAAGCACCTCCCATCCCCGACGACTCTCCAACTCCCTGTCTGTACGTAGGATCTGTTATATCAATCATTCCCGCTACCTATGACGAACTACAACAGGAAAAAAACTCACGTCCTATTTCAAACAGGAACAGGAACCGACATACGAACATTCGGTGAGCGGACATTAAATATTTCATTAGGATTAAGACGAAATCTTCAGTGGAAATTTTGTTGTGAATTATATTAAGTGTGGAATATTAGGCACTGATTTTATTTATATCTCATTTCCATATTTTAGTCGATTTAAAGGGGGCGTGTTTGGTAGACGGAATAACTAATGTATCAATACAGGCTGTTCATAAAAGTGTATTCTTTCCTTCCAGCTCATTTTTAATTTAAAGTGATTTACCTGCTCATAAGTTGCTCAATAATTATAGTGAATTATATTATCCCAATAATCAGTGTGATCATAAAAAGGTACCGAAAGTGAACCCTTATTACCATCCTATTATTACCACTGATCCTCCAGTCGGGGAGAGACCTAGGCGATTGTCCTCTAAATTATTGAATGTTCTTAAGGAGAAAATACAAATTTTACTAAAATAGATTCGGCGTTTTATTTATCATATTTTAAGTGATCGAAGCTTCGTTTTCTCCTATTTTGATGATTTTATCATTGTAAAATTTCTATAAAATTTCAAGTACATCTTAGCAAGGTTAAAATTGTTCGGTTTGCAAATCAACATTTTCGGTAGATTCACTCAACCTTTTAGGCTATCAAGTTAGTTTCCAAGGAATATTCCCAGAGGAGGATAAGATTGTCTTAGGCCTACTACACTATAAGTGTTACAAAGGTTTCTTGGCTTAGTCAATTTCCTCTTAGAAGTCAGTTGAAAAACTAAAATAAATTCCTTTCCAATTCAATTTTACATTGGAATGAAGTGACCGAATCTGAATTCAATTCATAGTAAAAAGGAATGTTCATTGGGTTTCATCACCAATGAATTTGATTTAGGTGTCGTAGAATTGCTCATAGTCTGGTCCAATAATTATTCTAGTCCTTGATCTGGACACACCGCTTTTGTTTAAGTCGATGGTATTGAGACCCTATGACTCAATCTACGATCATTATATATATATATATATATATATATATATATATATATATATATATATATATATATATATATATATATATATATATATAGGTAGGCTTTAATTCCTACTGAACGTGCGAAGGCTGGTTAGAGGCGGGTTGTGCCGTAGCCAGGATTCTCACTATAAAAGTCCCACTTGTTACTGGGGGGAGGTTTGTGATTGTTGAATTCTAAGAGTGCATAATACAGGTTAAATAAATTAGCTGAAGGGATTCTTAATTAAAGTCTTGCCTAGGGTACGTCAAAAAGGAGGAGCCACCAAATAAACACACATACAAAAATAAACTTTACTTTACAACAAAATAATAATTAGTAGCAATAGTTAAACGGCATTTAGGTAAATAAGGATTAAATATTAAACACGGATTAGTCTAGGTTGACAGCAATTATAAATAATAATATCAGGGAATGACTCACTTGAATCTCCTTAATAAAGGGAGGATAACAATGACGTTAAGCGCCTAGAATTATAATGACTCAATGGGAGTATCAATCACTGTTAATTAAATAGGTAATTTAAGAATAGAGGGACACTGGGTTTACAGATTACCATTAATTGTGATGGATTGGAGAGACGACTACTCAGGTCCAGACGGGGTGGTTCGGGTGGCGTTAACACGAGTTCTCTGGGAGAGGGGGGATAAGACGACGGGTTCGGGGCTGCTGACTGCAGTTCCGGTTAGCTCACTTCTAACTGGAAGTGACACTAACAAATAGTTACTTCCAGTAACTATTTGAATATTCCTTTTTCTTTCTCAAGTTACGTTGAGCAACAGAGCGTATTATTCTAGTCACAGACTCTGCGGGGCGAGATTTTCCTCAGGAACTCTTTGAGACAGCGATCAGGTTGACTCAGCGGGCGCGCGTTGGCAGTCGATACGTTACGGCAACGACTCTCGCTCAACGTGAGGATTACGCGAGTAGGTCCGGAACACTTCTGCTGAGGGATGAACGGCGTTGCCATTTATACTGCGGACTGTGTGAAATCGCGAGAGAGATTCCCTATACGACAATTTGCTTATCGCGGCGCCTTCTGGACAATCTCCTTGGTATCATAAAGAAGGCAAATAGAATTTAGGCTTCTCTGTGAGATAGGCCTTCTTCCGTCAGACTTCATATCGCCTGTTGGGGGGGGGGTTGGCGCGGATAACGATTTAGGTCAGGGGGAAGGTGGAGGAGAGCGGTAGAATGTCAGGGGGGGGAGGAGACGAAGGTCAACTCAGACGACAAATCTCTTTCGTTCCCACGATCGCCTGGCGGCAAGCGAGTGTGTATGCTCCATACCCTCACATTAGGCATGAAATCGTTCCTACAGCAACTTTCTAAGGTCAATGTGAAACACAGATAGTTAAGTAAAGCCCTCCCAGGTTCTGAATTAAAATATTCATTTTTCAGTAAGGAACTAACATCTATAGTTTTTGCAATTAAACATTTTAAACACCTCCTCTTAGAAGACACCAACTTCCATGTCTTGACCGATTGCAAGGCCATAATTGGAGCTGTCAAATTACTTGTAATCAAACACACTCCAAGGTAAGCTCGTTTTTTTCAAATGGCACATAGTTGGAAAAGATAATCTTAATGATGCTGTTTTCCAGGCCGCCATCAATAATTGTAACTTGTAATGTCTGCAGCACATAACAATGGTACTCCCTGGCACTTGCAACACATACTCATGCACCATAAATCTTTGGATAAATCTTAACTGTCCGATTCAGAAATGAACTATTTACAAGAGTACCCTTCTACCTCAATCCAATTTCATGATTGTTTTGCGCTACGTAAATCACTGTATCATTTGCGATCTATCCAAAGGCTTTGTCCGACCTTATTTAATTTTTAATTTCTGTAAACTTGCCTTTCATTATTATCACAACTTAGGACATCTAGTTACATTTACATCTATCAAATCAATCTCAAAATAGGTTGGCATAGAAACATATGAGAAAAGGCATTCGTAAATGGGCTAGAAGTTGCATTCAGTGCCAGAAATCCAAATGTATGATACAACGACAGACAGAACCACCGTTCATACAATTCGCTGCTCACACGGCAAGATTTCATACTCTTCACATAGACATACGTAGCAGTTTCCCTACCACACAAGAAAGATACAAATACATACTGATGATCATTTGTCGCCATACCAAGTGGATGGATGAATACTCTCTTAAAGATATTTCATCCGAGACTGTAGTTTAAGCTTTCTTTGTCAATTTTGTCTATATTTAAGAGAGCATCGTATCTTAAGTCAGAAAATTCAGTCTCTGAGATACATCCACATTCTTGCTGAGGCCCGAAACCCGATTTCCTTATTTTTTGTTCTACCGATCTCCGTCGTACCACATAAATGAATCATACATTTCCTCAGGATTTAAAGAACATACACACGGATTCTTATCACAATTATACGTTCACAAAACAAATAAACTCCACCCTATTCGATGTACATAAAACAGATCACTTCTCTCTTATCAGAATGATTCTTTAACTGTCGTTCATAGAAATCACGTGTCATTCGCCATTTCAATCATCATATTACCAATGTCAGGATGACGACCCGCCTACGTCCATTCATTTGTTCAATTTACCAAGTATCGTTCGGTAGTCTGATTTGATCATCGTTAAGTATTATTTTCATATTAAATAGTATTGTATGTTGATTCTATTTAACCTGAATTCAAAGAGGGGGAATTCAGGTCCGTTAGCAGAATTGCTGCAGATAGTTCTTACAAGCACAAACTAAAAACTAGGCCAAATTCTCTATAGTAGTTGGGGAAACAGCTCCAAGTGCTGAAACCTCACACTAATTTCTCTATAAATTGATGACATTGGAGTAACCTCAAATTCAATACATGTAGAATCTTGCATCCACTTAGCATCTCAATCTAATACAACTGATCATGGAAAACAACAGTTCTTCAGCCACGGTAGCAAATTATTTGCAATCTCTTTGCCTGACTTTCAAACCTCATCATCCAACTCATGGTTCACGCGCATAGAGGTGCTCTTTCCTCTAGAAAGAATGACTGGTGATTCATATAAATTAAAGTCGTTGGTACGATCACTTCCCTATATCGTTAATGATGGGATTTCATCCTTTTTAAAAGACCCTACCAATCTCACCTATCATATCGTCCAGGCAGCAATTTAAGAGCAATTTGCTCTTTCTATGGCACAGAAGGCGGAGCTTTCGATCCGATCGCCTGAATTATCAATTTTTTTTTCCATGAGGATCTTCTAATGATATTAAAGGGCACATTGGGGCATCATATGAGCCAGGATTTTATCATGGAAGCATTTGCCAAACGTCTTCCCACCCCATCTACCCCGTAGGCGTTGGAGATTTCGGCTACAGAGATTGTGCCTGTAACAACTCGCGACTATAGCTGCAAGAGCCATTACTAAGAGTTCCTAGACAAGGGTAACCTCCATTCCAAAGGAGCTTTTTCAGCCTTTCAGCCACGTGATTTTTTTCTTGTTGCTTTTCTCGGTGTCATCTCCTGTAAATCTCTGTTCTCCTGTTTCTGTGTAACATTTGACACACATATCCTTTATCAGGTAGCATAAGCCTGAACGCGGTAGGAGCTTGAAAACTTGCATGCCAACCATAACTGGCCGATATTTTTCGGTTGTACAAAGAAGGGATACGCTATATATATATATATATATATATATATATATATCGTGGTATAGGAAGGACCGAGTGGATGGCGTTCGTACTTATGGGTTGGTTACGTACTTCAAAAAACTCCTTGATTACGTTTTATCTCTAAGAGTGCTATATTTGATTATATTCTGATTATTATTATTATTATTACGTTAATCTTTGAGGGTTCCTAGTGCCTTGCTCAGCGTTTCGAGGATTTAATAAAAAAAATTGTTTCTAAGAAAACTAGAACTTTAATTAAAAACATGAACCAATGAAATTTAACACACTAAATACACATAAATGAATTAAACTAATTTTTAAGTGAGGCTTTCTAAATTACATACTTGAATTTATAGTAATGGTTGACCCACAGCTCACTTTAATATTAAATGCAACTGACCTCAACGAAACAGATACCAGGGGTTTAAATACTTTACGAGATTCCACGAGAATCGGATTTGAATCTGACCTTGAACTCAATTGCTGTCACCTCGAGAATGTTGTTTCCGGGTCGATGCGTGGATCAGCGTCCAGATGGGCAGAAGAAGGAATGCTTTACAGCCGCAGAGGAGCACGGAGCGTGTGACAGATGAAAAGACGCACGCCTTCTGGAGGAAATAATTTCACGATGGGACAAGGAAAGAATGTTTCTTCTACACTTCGGGTTACTCTGGGAATAATTGGCACTAGCGAGCGCTGAACCAATGCGTGAATCCTTTGACTCAGGGGAGTGCATGAGGGAGTTCACTTAGGGGTATTCCTCAAGGGCGAGGACTATCTCTGTGTTTTGGGATACACCAGAATAGGGGGTTTCTCTGACGAGAGTTAGTTAAACTTGATTTAAGAAGCAAGTTAACTTAAATTTCGGTGTGACCACCAAGAACTGGCTCGAGGAGGAGCTTCTTCTTAGTTCCTCTCGTTGGTTTGTCGGGCACTTATGCCGGTCTTCGCTGTCTAGATCTCTCTAATGATCTTCCCCTGACAGGCTTCTAAATTCGGTGTGATCACCAGGAACTGGCTCTGAATGAGCTTCTTCAGCGTTTCTTTTATTGGTAGCCGAGCCTCTTGCAGGTCTTCGTCGCCTTGATGACTAACGTAATCTACCTCGTTTTTCCAAAGTTATTTGGTTTTATACTTCGCCACCCCACTGGGAGTAGGGGAAGGAGGGGGGGGGGCATGTGTGGACGGCTATATTAAGTCTCCTCCTCTTACGGTTTTTCTCAGAGCGTCATTCAGCTAGCCCTAAGGGACGTTCTGGCTTTAGGACGACGCTTTTCTAATTTCGCATATGCGGTGAAATGGAATATCAACTCTTTGAGAAATCTTGCTGTTTTAACCCATGTTAGGGTCACGGATCCGATCTGAGCTGATTATTGCATTATGTGGTCTTGGGCGGCCGTTCAGCTTCTCTTCGAGACGAGGGGAGAGAGGGGAGGAAGTTAAGTGGTCGGGCTACGCCGTCTCCAATGACAGGACGTTGTAGTTAAAGACCAGTGGCTCAATTATCAGGGTGGGGTATCGATTTCCTTACAATATATATATATGTATATATATATATATATATATATATATATATATATATATATATATATATATATATATAAATATAAAGAGAGAGAGAGAGAGAGAGAGAGAGAGAGAGAGAGAGAGAGTACTTTTCATATAAATTGCTATAAGTTGAAAGTGTGCCTAAGGATAATGACCAGACCAATGTACGTTAATTGACCTTGGCCATACTCAACAGTAAGAGTTTAGCTTTCATGTGGGTAACAACATAAGGGGTATCTTCTATAATGTCAGCTGAAATAGAAAACTTTACGCCATATTCGCGGCCCTCCGCGCCCAGAGAAACTTGAAGGAGATTTTGATTCTTTTCAACTACCCAAAGAACCTTGTTTACAAAATGGAACGGAAGTATAATGAGGCTGTGAATAAGGACGAAATTACCGCCGGCGACAGTGTTACAATCGTTGCTTTGATATTACAAGGAACGAGAAGTTCGTCGCCAGTGTCAGGCAGAAGATCTTCGAGGACCCTGGTTAGTCAATGGGCAAACTTACCAAGAAGATGGGCATGAGCAAGGCAACCATCCACAGAGCAGTGCAATAGGATCTGGGTTACCACTCGTAGGTGGTGAAGATGCGCCAACTTCTCTGCAGGTTACCGAGGAAAGCCGTATAGTGAAGACACAAGCACTCATCAATAAAGTAAATGCAGAATGGCTCTGACCTTGTTCGTTTATTTTTTGGCGAGAAAATTTAGCGCAGGACAGGAGGGTGAACCCGCAGAATTCCCGGTGGTTTGCGGTCATGCAAACCAAATTTACCGACACTTTGATAGTGCTAGGCGTGGTCAGTAACGATGGTCACATTATGCATCACCACATTCTCCACAAGGGCCTCAAAGTCAATACGGAGGCGGACGTTTACAATGAGGCACTGAAGACTGTAGCCAAGCTTTGTATGGACCAAGTAGCCAAGGGAAGACCTTACGTTGTTCAACATCATCCAGCAAAACCTGCCCAGACTTACTTGTCGCTGCCCTTTCACAACACTTTAGGCTCTGAGGAATGCATGCAACTAGTTTATGTGTCCTACCTGGAGAGGGTAGTATATATATATAAATATATATATACATATATATATATATATATATAAATAAATATATACATATATATATATATATATATATATATATATATATATATATATATATATATATATATATATATATATATATATATATATATATATATATATATATATATATATATGCCAAAGGTTACACAAAAACAGGAGAACAGAGATCTTAGAGGAGATGATCCAAGGAAAGTAACGAGAAAAAAAAAATGTTTCCCTGCAAGGACTCGAACTTCAGATCTCTGTTATCTAGACAATTGCTCTACCACTAAGATAATGGGACCAATACACAAAGCAACATATTTTCCTAAGTAAACTTTTCCGTTCGTATCTCCAAAAACCAACGCCCAAATGAAACTGCGCTTGCAGGAGAGTAGATATTGAAATTGCATAGTGAATGCATGCCTGCTTTGTACGACCGAAAGCTATCGGGTGGTTGTGGTTGGCGTGCAAACTAGCAAGCATCTACCACGTTCAGGCTTACAATTTGCAGTTTCAATATATATATATATATATATATATATATATATATATATATATATATATATATATATATATATATATATATATATATATATATGAAAATTAATGCAATATCGCAAGAAAAGATGAGGAATTAAACCACATTCTCCGAAGACAATTTAATTCAGAACAGTTTCGGTATATCTCACACCCTTTTTCAACTGACACTGGGTAGAAAATATAAGAGAAGTGCATATAAGCATAACACAAGATCCCCTCTTTTTTCCCCCAATCCCCTACTTGTGGTTAATCGGGGGGGGGGGTTAGGCCTAAATATATTGAAGGACTGAAATTTTACTATTTTGTTTATTTGCTTTCTTATTACAGGATTAAAAGAAAATTGACCCTCAGATAGATTTAAATTAGGAACTGACGATATCAAGCTCGATTCTACGATTCTTCTCTCAACATAGTTAGCCGATTTAAATACCATTTTACTTCCATTGAAATCGATCGTATGATTCTTGTCTCTAACATGGCAAAATATTCCACTGCTTTCGCTGCCCACTCTAATATCTCTTTTGTGTTCGTACAATCTCTTGTCTAGATTTGTCCCCGTTTCCCCTATATTTACTTTATGGCAATCGTTGCATGGTATTGCATATACTCCTATGTTATGATGTTCTTTGGGTTTCCTGGCCATCATTAATTGGTTTAAGGAATTATTATATTTAAAGGCTAGATTAATACCCGCTTTTCCGAATATGTCCTTTAAACTATTTAATTTATTATTAAATGGCAATGTTATACATTTTGTTGAAGTCGTTAGTGCGGGAAGGCTTATTACCATAGAATGTTTTCCTAGCTGAAAAATGGGCAGACGATATGAACCAATCGGGGTAATACAAATTAGAAAAAATGGTCCTGATAATGACAATTTCTTCATCTAAATAGGAAGGATGACATATTTTGTATGCTCTAAGGAAAAGGTTAGAAATTACAAAATATGTCATCCTTCCTATTTAGATGAAGAAATTGTCATTATCAGGACCATTTTTTCTAATTTGCATTACCCCGATTGGTTCATATCGTCTGCCCATTTTGCAGCTAGGAAAACATTCTATGGTAATAAGCCTTCCCGCACTAACGACTTCAACAAAATGTATAACATTGCCATTTAATAATAAATTAAATAGTTTAAAGGACATATTCGGAAAAGCGGGTATTAATCTAGCCTTTAAATATAATAATTCCTCAAACCAATTGATGATCGCCAGGAAACCCAAAGAACATCATAACATAGGAGTATATGCAATACCATGCAACGATTGCCATAAGGTTTATATAGGGAAAACGGGGAGAAATCTAGACAAGAGATTGTACGAACACAAAAGAGATATTAGAGTGGGCAGCGAAAGCAGTGGAATATTTTGCCATGTTAGAGACAAGAATCATACGATCGATTTCAATGGAAGTAAAATGGTATTTAAATCGGCTAACTATGTTAAGGCAAGAATCGTAGAATCGTCAGTTCCTAATTTAAATCTATCTGAGGGTCAATTTTCTTTTAATCCTGTAATAAGAAACCATATAAACAAAATAGTTAAATGTCAACCCTTCAATATGTTTAGGCCTACCCCCCCAGATTAGCCACAAGTAGGGAATTGGGGAAAAAAAGAAGGGATCTTGTGTTATGCTTATATGCACTTCTCTTATATTTTCTACCCAGTGTCAGTTGAAAAAGGGTGTGAGATACACCGAAACTGTTCTGAATTAAATTGTCTTCGAAAAATGTGGTTTAATTCCTCATATATATATATATATATATATATATATATATATATATATATATATGTATATATATATATATATATATATATATATATATATATATATATATATATATATATATATATATATATATATATATATATATCATTAACACACAAAGTTAAGCGCGTTAATCTACCTTCTGTAATTAATATTAACAAATTATTGAAGTAATGATTGTGTAATTTTCAACAAGTAGCTCCTGGTAGCACTTCAAACGTCCAAGGGGATGGTAATGGTAACCATCCCTCACCATGAGACACGCCGTTGGAACGGCATGTCTCCCAATCAGAAACTAGGATATTCAAACCATTCATGGGAATATTATACAAAAGAGCCAGCTCTCACCCAAATGTCGCCTCCTATTTCACTCATAGGTGCTATGAAAATTTAGTCTCTTTCTACGACGTGCAGCTGCCATCACATCCCGGTATATTTGCATCACTAGCACAGACAATATGAATATATTCATAAGTTCAAGGTTGTAGATCATTATTTTAATATCATAATTAATATTAATAAAGTAAACTTTTAAATATTTCTTTGTCTTTTAGTATTAATATTTCAAAATGTGTTTGCTTGTCTTACACCACCTCCAAAGAACACAAAATAAAACAAGAGAGGCATCACTGCCAGCAAGTTTTTTGAAAGCTATTTGTGTTGAAAGTAGTAAAGTTAACGGAAGAATGTGTAGAAAGTGTATGGCCGAGTAGATTCCTTAGAGCGTAAGTGACTCCGAGGTCGCGTAGCTCTCCTTAATCTATCTCCGTTCCTATAGGAAGGTTGGTTCCCTTGAGGAGGCTAGACGTTTAGAAGGTGACCAGGGAATCTCACCTCCCCCTTCTCGCCTCCTTCCTGGTCAGCAAGGTCATCATTTTCGCCAATCATCCCACTTGTGTTGACTTTTGGCTTAGAATTTGTTATTTAAGGACCCACTGTCGAGTCCCTCGGTCCTAAAGGTGGGTCTCTTTGAGATACGAACACGTTGCTGACATTTCCCTCGGCGGCTGATATTGGGCTTTCAAATGTCAATCAGGGACAAATCTCTCTGCAAGAGAGAGAGAGTGTGTGTGTGTGTGTGTGTGTGTGTGTGTGTGTGTCAGACAGAGATGTAGACAGGCAGGCAGAGATATATCCACATATTTTAATTAAATTATTCCAGACATAAAATAGTTGATAGCGCTCTGACAGAGATCCAACCTTCAATATTTATTTATTTACTAATCTATCTTATTCCGTGGCCTTCTGCCATTTTCCTTCCCACTTTCAACCCCTTCCCCACACATTATTGAATGCTGCTGATTGCTGTGGCAACTGTCGCAGAGGAAATTGTACATAAAACAAACTAATTAATCTCAACCAGACCGCCTTTCAACAATAATGTCTAACAGTTTTATTGAAATCCTCTTATTAAGCAATAAAACTGCCCGACGTAGAATAAATGGGTATAATTTATCTGGATTTTCTAAACCATTGGATGTGGTGCGGTCGCCCTCCGAATAACCTTAAGAAATTTAGTGACCAGAGAGCGATTTGCGAAGATTTAAATCTTAGTGATAATTTTTTTTTTACAAGACTTCCTGAGTTGTATTTGACAGGGAGCCCCCGTGGTTAAACGAATGGTGTAGTGCAAGTTTCATTCTTGAATTCAGTCTGGTTTTTAACTGTAGATTTATTTTTTAGTCTCTTCCAGCACACTATTCAGTTCTAGTATTAAGTTAGGTGTGGAAGAATGAGAGAAAGAAGGAATCCCCCCCCCCTCCTGACTTCCCCAGTTCGCCGTTGACTGCTCTAAATTCGTTTGCCCTACATACTGCAAAAATGCAAAAATTAGAACAATGGAAAGACCATTAAGTTGACATCGCGACTTCGCCCTATAGAACCTTATCGCGACCCAAGCCAATTAAGGAAGTCTGTTGGTGATGAATCTTTCTCCCCGTCTAGATAATTTCGGGGTATATATTCGACACCTCAAAGTTCACATGCAGATTGTGTCTGAAGCCGCTGTCCAGTACGTTAGGTGTAACGTCTGCATTAGTCGAGAGGATATCGACTACATTCTCGCCCTGATAAGAATTGAGCGGTTGTCGAAGAGCCAAGGAAGAGCTAATCCTCACTCAGTGTTGTTCGTGGAAATAGTTAGGCGCGCTTCAACCCTTCTCACCACGTCTTCGGATTTTAAGGTTAGGAAAAGCCCTCCCCGAAGTACCTTTCGTTTGCCCCTTTAGGATAAGAGTCCCCCCCCCCCTCAACTTCAGTTTCCTGAAGTTAAATTGAGCGTCTTGAGAGATGCCCACAAGTTCAAGGTCGAACTTTACCTACCTCGTCCTACTCGCCGCACATCAAGGTAAAAGGGATTTAACCCCCGCTTCGTCACGCTCCTCCCACCTTTACTGCGTTGAACCTCAAGGATCCCCTTTGCTCTAGAACTTGCATAATTGTAAAATAATTACTTAATTAATTATCCCTCGGTTCAAACTTAATTGATAGTGTCAATCATTTTAGCAGTGAACCGTCAATATTTAATTGCATTGCCATTTAACTTGACCTATATATATATATAATCTTTATTCCTATTAAAGTATATTTTTGTAGCCGTGTTTCGAATATTCCTTGGCCTAGCAACTGTGTATTTAAAGCACTCTTAGAACCATCCCCAGGTGGAGCTTTAATTTCGGTCGGCCAGTAGGCCAGTGTGCGTATAAAGGCGTACACCGGGTCATACCACGACATTAGGGTCGATGAGTTTATACAATTTTTAATTTCGTTTTTTAATTTAATTATCATTTTTACTCCAATTTCCTTGCCTCGATAGACCCAATTGTGATTGAAAAGGGGAGTTAAGCCATTTTTAAAAATCTAGTAGGCCAATAATTTCTTGAATCTTAAAGAGTGACATAAAGTAGATTGTATGTCACCAAAGCAAACAATTTGGATTTAATATTTAAATAGGGTGAAGGGAAGCAGTGTAGTAGAGTATCGCAAAATGAAAAGTTAAAGTAGTTGGGTTTCCGTAATGAAAGATAACTGAAAATATCAACCAATTCATTTAGGCCAGTAATTTAAGAATAACATAACAAATTACAAAAAAAAATGACAACAAAGTCAACAGGGAGACGCCCATCAAATTTTTAGAAAAGGTGCAAGAAAATGATTTTTGGCTTGTGTATTCCCCCCCCCCCACCCTTTCAACTTCGTCTTCCTTTACGCCCCTTCCCACCCTACTTGACGTTGGGGATTGCGTAGGCAATGAGAGTAAGTGCGTACACATTTGGAAACATAAAACCAGGGAAGGGGGAGGGGGAGGGGTACCTCGATCTTATTCCTCTCTCCGATTTGGTGGATGTGGAGGTGTATGTTGTTTTTTTTCAAACATTTGACATTTTCAAATTCATATAACTGAGAGATTTCTTGCGGCCAACACACACACACACACACACACACACATACACTCTCTCTCTCTCTCTCTCTCTCTTCTCTCTCTCTCTCTCTCTCTCTCTCTCTCTCTCTCTCTCTCTCTCTCTCTCTCTCTCTCTCTCTCTCTCTCTCCTTCCTTTCCAGGGTTTACCGAAAAACCTTTTACGCAAGGGCAGGACAAGGATCAGCGTTGCCTTCAAATACTCTTCATCTTCTTAAACCTTTTCCTCTCCCATTTCTAGTACACTTTCCTATCTATTAAGTATTTTTAATATCGTGTGGGTTAAGAGTATGTTAATTTAAGATCGCATTGTGTGGAGCAAGGTAAGTTTACATTTTTTTATTTATCGTGTAATATCCGTTTATCGTCAAATATTTTTTTTACATTTGCAGGAGACTGGTTGCCCTTGTAACGTACTTTCAAATCCTTCAAATTTTATTCAGACTGCAAACGCGCAGACTCTTTTCAAATTTATTATCTTTATCGAATTTAGTAATCAAAATCGTTCTCTTTCCCTAATTTCAAGCTTTCAAACAAGAGGCTTTGTGACCTGCAGCAAAACCTCTTTCAAGCGAGGGAATTTGCAGTTTGACGTACTCGTAAGTTGTCTTTATTAAATTTCAAACACCTTTATTTTAAAACACCTAAAAAATCAAATTCATCCCTTTCTACCACTATCTACCAACTAACGAGTGAAGTTGGGACTCAACTCGTCTTAAAGTATGTTAGGAGAAGTCATTACACTTTTCTCAAAACAATCAAACCGTCCAGTGCTTACTCTAAAGTCCTTTCAAAACCAATAAAGACTAACTCAGTGCATCGACGAAGATCGATACTCACAAAGTTTTGTACTGAAAGTGGTGAAGTTAAGGAAGTGAGTGTGTGGGAGATACATCACACGAGAAGCCTAGTAATAAATAGAACTTGTAAGGGGGAGGGGTCATGAACATCAAACATACGAGCTGCCACTAATTTGACTATGCGCCCCGTGTATTCAAGCTAAGTATCTTCCCCACGTTTTCACTTTTCCTATATTACCACTTATTTTACAACCATTTAAAATACTTGTATGCCTTGATTTCCCCGTTGGTTCCCATGTGGTCCTTTAAAAAATAATTCAAAATAAGGTGTGTTATCTAACAAATGCCTCACATTTTCTCACTACTTTCTTGTACTTTGGCTCTTCTTTCATAACTCTCCTCTTTTCACTTCCTCCAACGTTGTGTGGAGTGGGTCTAAGATCCTTTGCTAGCTTCGATTCTCTAGTTTTCTAATTCTAATTACCCCTACCGGGTTTGTGTCAGTGTAACATGCGCAACCATGCTGCAGCAATCCTGATGATTGCGTGCCTTCCTAGCCCCAGGACTCACATATAGGTCTGCGGCTATATATATCTCACATATTTTCCCTTTCTTTACAGAAACCCTCCAATGCCTTAATATGTGGGTGGATCTAAAGGATCTCATGTGGTTGGTTCCTGCCCCGCGGGAGAGACGCGCTGCTCATTCTATCCGCGCATCATTGGACGCCGAAAGGATCTCCGGAGACGAAATGAGAACTCTTAGTGTGTTCGACCACTCTTTAGGTCTAAATCACCCCATCAATTTGAATAGATAAAAAATAATCTTCAAATGCAGAATAGGGTTAAAAGGAACCCTGTAGAATCCGCCATTTATTCTTAAACTCCCACATTTCGATAACTGGGGGCCCCAGTTACACCTGCCACCATTCCCGCCCCCCCCAACCACATCAGATCGTACGACAAATTGCTCCAAAATTAGACTTCAAAGCGCCACCAGATTAATTCTATTCTTTATATCTTTATAATAATTATATTGATAATAATTATATTGTTGTTATTATTAGATAATGTATTATGTTATTTTTATTTTAGTGTTCCGAAAAAAATTGTATTTTATATCCAAACTGTGTGTATTTAAGAAGCGTTGCTATGGAATCGTGTCTCATTATTTCAAGGCTGATGACGTTGCAGGATACTTTCGAAATTAGTCTCGATCATTTAATAAAATTATTTTTAAAAAACGGTTTCTAAACTAGTCTCGATAATTTAATAAAAAAATTAAACGGTTTCGAAACTAGTCTCGATCATTTAATCAATTTTTTTTTTAAACGGTTTTGAAACGAGTCTCGATCATTTAATAAAATTATTTATAAAAAGCGGTTTTTTTATCCAGTAAATAAAAACCTAACGAACGCATTTCAAGTATTTTTAATAAAGAAATTCGTAAAGAAAGTGAAGCGAAGCGAAATGGAAAAATATAGAGGGTAGTTAACCTTGTAGAACTAGTACTTCTTCTGAACCTGATCCCACTATGTGGTAAAAAAACCATAAACATGCCTCGAAGACAACGATCACCAATTTAATTGATTCAGGTGTATAAAATCAGGAAAAAAATCATGTTTTTTTTTAAATTAACGTGTGATTCTTTTGTTACTTTCATTTATGAGCGTTTAACAATTTTTTCTTTCAAAAAATATCCAATATTTTGCTACTCGTTAGTAGCAAAACAATGAGAAGGTTGAGTAATTTTCTGGGAAGGAATCGTATCTGAAAGTATTTTTAAGTGAATAAATGGTAATCAAAATGAGTCGAAAGAGGTCCAATTTAGAAGATCCCAGTTTAATATAAATGGATTATAAAAATGGAAATAAATTTCCTTTCATATGTATTTTTTGTTTTATTAGAATTTCCGAGAACATTTTGAATACCCTTATTACACCCTTTCTCCCTTCAGAATAAATTTCCCAAACCCAAAGAAAATACCCTTCCCACCTCATCCAAAGTGTGTAAAATTAAAAAAAGCTTGGATTGCTACAGCGAGAGACAAATGATGAGCTTTAATAATTAACATGAATTCTATTCTCCTTCGTCCCTTCTGTATTGTACTGGTTGCTTCACTTTTGCCACAAATGTATCTAACGATGGATGGATGCTCTCTTCCACTTCATTACCCGATTGTGTTCCTATGTATGTATGGATGGACAAATGCCATTTCTGTGTGACTACATAATCGGTTAGTATTTTATTAATTTATTTGGAAGAGAAAGCTAACAACAAGATAAAAGCTTTCAAAGTCATTTAGTACGAAAGCGGTGAAGTTGGGACAGAGCGAGAAGGAGAGAAGCAAACAGACAGACATATACACAGCAATTGATGTACACAAGCACACTCAGAAGGGAGGGGCGAAATGGAATTGCGGCATAGGTTAAGTGATCGTTGCAAGTAATCCAATCATGTTTAGAAGTCAAGGATGGTGAGGCGAGAGCACTCTGAAAACGCAGGCGACCATGGATATTCTTGCTTCAAGAGCTCGCAAAAAGTACGTGAGACGGCCTTTGTATATTACTGGAAGGCTAAAAGTAATTAGGATTCCAAGCTCTTTCGTCTGTATTTGGAAAAACCTTCGGAAATAAATTTAGGTTAAAGACTGAGGAGTCGCATTTTCATTTTCCTGTAAGGCATCTGCTTTATCGTGGCATGGCATGTCTTTAACTCTGTATAATGGTGCTTGAAACCACACATCTTGAGTGGATTCAAGCTCTAAATTTGAGTGCATGTTCTTATTTTTGTCTCGGTCATTTTTACTTCTTTAACATTCCTGTTCTACCGATTTATCCACCCTTATCCTGTAGCTGTCTATTCATTTCCTATTTTTTTCTTCTCTGATGAAAATGATATCGTTTGGTTTAATTAAAACGTTTTATCTTTGGTTCTACAAGTTTCTCTTTGGGATATTTCATTTTACGAACCAGCACCGAATGGTACACCTGTGGTTCATGGGCGTATACACTAAGGCTTCAACTACCCGACTGTGGTTCTTCTTCAATATAATCCCAATAAGTTAATATTGACACAGATGCTAATATTAGGCAACAAGTACTTGGGATCTTGTAAAGATAAGACATCGCAAAATATTTTCGACCTTTATATAACTTACCCTAACTAAACCTAACCTAAGCCACCTAATCTAGAATAGGCTAGGTTAGGTTAGGTTAGGTTAGATTAGGTTATATTAGGGTCGAAAATACCTATGGATGCCTAATATTTACAAGATCCAATGCTTGTTTATTTCCTGTATTATTATTTTTTAATAAATATTTTTATTTCAAGTATTTTTTATTTTAAATAGATTTCAAAATTGAACCCGGAGTCAATAAAAAAAAACCCGTTACCTGAAAATCGTTACCTCACGGATACAAGTAGAGTAAGAGCCAAATTGTGGCGATAACAGAAGATATTTTAATGTGCGTTATTTATTAGCCATTTAGTATTGTCTTGGGCTCATAATTACATGTACAAGATTTATATATCTTAAACTGCTTAGTTTGGTCATTTGTGTTTTCTTTGTCTTTGTAATAAAATTGAACATCGAACCCATGTTATGATTTGAGATCGAAATTATGGATTTGTATAAAATGTTTTATACTTTTTAATAAAATGTTTTTTTTATTACAAATAAAGAATTAGGAATTTCGTCGATGCTGAAAGTAAATTTTAATTTTAATGCAATTTGCATTACATTAAGTCTATAGACTCTTGGTAAATGCTTTGATGACGCACACGGTAGGAAAATAAACCTTCATGGCTATATAAACACACACCAGGCAATGTGAATCCCGTGACTAAAGTTTTATTGTGTGTAATATCTCATTTCTAAACGAAAAATTGTGGTTATAACTGACCATTTGGGGTATTTTGAATTTATGAATGATTTTCCTAAAAATGATTTAGGAACCATCAACTCAAACTCCAACCCATAATTGGAAGTGGTGGATCCAGGATAAAAAGAAAGGGGGGTGAGTGGAAGCTAACCTGAAATGCTCCATCTGAGTAGTTTGAGAAAAAAACATTAATCATGATGGTTATCTTAAACAACATTGATAATAAATAACAGCATCTCACACGGGAATGAGCACTAACTCTATCAGATTTAATTTTTATTTCCACACATCAGAATATTAGGAATTGTAGTTTTTTGAACGTCAGCTAAGGTATAATACTGAATTTACTAATTATTTTTTAGATTTACCTGTATTTTATGCATGTATCATATAAGATACGTTCGATCGAAACGGTTTAAAGAATAGCATTGGTCAAGAACGCTTCAACGGCCTAGCAGATCAATGTGAACAACGAAATTGATGTTAGAATAGATAGCGTTAATCAATGTACGAGTATTTGCGAAAAAAGGAACAACGGAAGGTTGATGTTCGCATAAAATATCGTGACCATTAGTGTGTGTTATTAATGTGTGTTAGGTACTGTTATTAACTCTTTCACACCGATTTATGTTTATATTTCTTTTCTAAGCCATACTTAATTCTGATATTCAGAAAGAGTAATATATATAAAACAGTTTTTTAATTAAGCTTTCAGTCGCTTCAGGCTCGAAAATGAACACTCGGTCTCCGAGTTTGAGCCTTGGAGAATGATCAGAACTTTGACGAGCCTGTTCAGGTTCGATACATTCGGGTCTGAGCGTGGGCAAGAGTATCTCCAACGGTGTCAAACTTGATTGTTGATGAAAACGACCGCTCTGCTTTTGCCTTGATAATGATCAAATCCTCGATGTCAGTCTCGTATTACAGCAGCAACATCTCCGTGGGCGCCGCTGAGCAGATGTTTGATGCTAAAGCCGACCGGAATAGTGTCGTCCCCTACAAACTCGAGGCACGGAAATGGTGCCATGTGACGAACCGATCTCCTGAAGGACCTCCTCTGCCTTATTGAAGCCGTCTTTGAAAATGGTCAGTGCACCTTCCGTGGTCCTGTTGAGATACTTCTCCCCTTCACCGATCATAGCCTATGCTGAAACGAGATCGATCGTAGGAGACTGCAGGACTCAGCGAGTTACTCTCATCTACGAGGAAAATGGCAATAACCGACAGGAATTAGATGAACACAATGACTTAATCGTGTTGCAAAGTCAGAGCAGCTTCTTCCGCTTCGTGGATGCATGGCTTTTCATGAGCTCAGAAAGCCTCCTTGAGCGCATTTGGAGGAAGAGATGAAGTTGTACACTTTGTTGAGGGTTTGGAGAGCGAGCTTTATCTCTTTTGTGTCACAGGCCTTGGTCAGGACGAGGTTCAGCCAATGATTGAAGCAATGAATCATCTTTTCGAGCGGATATTCTCGCATCACCAGGGAACTTACCCATCATGGCACTGTCGCAGTTAAAACAGAGGCCACGGTAGCTGCTCATGTCGAGGCCGCCATTCTTCAGGTCCTTAGCGTGAACAAAACCGATGAATTCTCCAGTTAGTTGACCGCCGCTAAAGTGACGGATACCAATGGTGGCTTGTTTTTTTCCTTGAAACGTCAGTCGTCTCGTTCATCATGATGACAAAAACTCCAGAAACTGCTGACAGCAGCTTCTCTTGTACCAGCAGCCCTACAAACCAAGATGTTGTTATTATCAAAACTCACTCGCTCACAATCTTCTTCTAATTATGAGAATATTCTGAAAAAATACAGCTATTATTGAGTCGTCCAAAATAAATTACCACTTGTAATCTTCCAATGTTTGAGTTTTAAATAATAAACAAACAGTTTAAGGTGTAATCATAAGCAAAGGTGTTAACAATAAAGATGTGTCATATTTATGAACTGTTTGTTTGAAAGCCTGAATCTCATTTGTGATTATATTGTAAACTGTTTGCTTATTGTTTGAAACTCAAACAAAGGAAGATTACAAGCGGAAATGTATTTTGGACAACCCTATATATACTCGTATATTTGTATGTACTAGTATAATTTCATGGCCTCACTCACTTGAAATTTGGATGCGGTCGTCTAGAATTGTCATGCTGATGAGAGTGCAGTTCTTGCCAGAGGTTGTGAGGGGCCCCATCAGTTCAGCATAGTCTCCATTGGTACAGTGCCACATTGGATCTTGGGATGGGAACAGACAGATCAAAAGGGCTGTCGTTACGGTGTCCTCGTAGGGGCGGCATGTTGCGACCACAGAAGAGACGCTCTCGATTACCAGAAGGAGCAAACGACTGTTGCTCTCAATTTGTTCCTGCCTCTTTGTGAAAAGGATCGCGTCGATGGCCTTTGACGGGTCACGCGCGGCGTCGAAGAAGGCCTTCATTTGGCTCGTGGCAGCGGCGTGGTAGCTGTGCTGGTTGTGGTTTGCCAAAACCTCCAGTGCCTTCTTGTACTTTGACATAGGCGATTGAAGATGATGGGTGTCTCCGTCAAAACCTGGTTTCGCAAATAAATCGATCCTAAAACTGTGGTTTCTTTCCTGCATATATGTATGTGTGTATATTTAGGGTGGGTCACGGATATATAGTAAAAATTTCAAAGTGAACTTCTTATTTCTGCAGTCGTGAATTATTGTGAGGCTTCATGAGAAACTCCCAAATCTGGAGTTTCCTCTAAATCAAAGCATGTTGAGGGGTCGCACCGAGTGATTGAAAGTTTGCTTTGCTTTCCCTAAGCATAGCGTAGCTACCATACACTCTGTGGTGGGCGCTATGCCTTTACATATAGTCCTTAGTGATATCAACTCGTTTTATGCATACCCGGACGTAGTTTTTGCTGTTATATAGATCTGTTTTTATACTGTCAGACCCAGAACTAAGCTAAAAACATCCTCATTTTCTCCTTAGGTCTAGATGGCGAGTTCAACTCGAAAATAGACTGGGCTGTTTTTGTTGGGACAGCCCCTTGAAGCCATCAGCCAGATTGTCCTTCTAACAGGGGAAGATGTTCTGCAGCCACTCTTATGTCATGGGAACGTGCCCAAATTCCTGTTGTCCCGCTGCGATCAATCCCTACCACTTCTTCCTCAATGATCCACCTCAACCAGGAGGACAAGAACTTCCTCGATGACCAAAAGGGCAAGAGGAAAATAGTCATGAGTACTCTTGACGACGATAGCCTGGCAAAAGAGTCTAGGAAACATGAGAGGTTGGCTGCTGAAAGAAGGAGGAAGGAGAAGGAGTTGGCGGAAACTTCGGAGAGGAAAGAAATGGTTAAGTTGGCAAGCGAGAGTTCCACCACCGCTTCTTCCTCAACTTCTTCGTCCGCCATCAACTCTCCTGCACGGAGAAGCGCCGCTGCTTCTGCTTATCCTCCAAAGAGGCTTAAGATCACGAAGGAGCTTGCAGCAGCGGCTGATAGGGTCAAGTTGACCCCTCGCGGAGCCTACCACGTCTTCTCTGCCATCGCTGCAGACCAGGGAATGCTGAGTCCCTCCACCTCGTCCATTCGTCGACACCGGAAAGTGTTGCGGAAGGAGACAGCAGAAGCAGCCGTCAAGAATTATCAAAACCAAGTACAAGAGCACGACGCGGTTCTCATCCTTTATTGGGACGGGAAACTCTTGCCCGGATCAGAAAGTCAAGGTCATGTTGATCGCTTGGCCATCGTTGTCACCAGTCCGTCCCTCGAAAGAGACAAGCTTCTGGCTATCCCCGCCTTGCCATCCGGTACCGAAGAAGAAATGGCCAGCAAAGTCGAGGAAACCATCAGACACTGGTCGTTCGAAGATAGAGTTGGGAGTTTCTGCTTCGACAACACCGCTTCTAACACAGGTGTTCATGCTGGCTGTTGCACACTCCTCGAACAGAAGTTGGGTCGTCCGTTGTTGAACTTGGCGTGCTACCACCACGTCATCGAGCTCATCTTGGCTTCAGCCTTCGAGGCCACCTTCCGGAAAGGTACGTCCAGACCCAGACGTACAACTATTCAAACGGTCCACAAGAAGTGGCCCACTCACGTACATGACAATGCTACGATCATCAACGACCCTCGGTTGGCTGACCATGACGAATGGAAGAGGACGACCTTTGAGGCTCTTGCCAAGGCGGCCGAAAGGACAAGAGACAATTATAAAGAGTTCGCGAAACTAGTTGCAAAGGACATCAAAGGGGAGGTTCCCACCACCTTCCGCAAACTAGGAGCTCACCACCACGCGAGATGGATGGCGAAGGCGATCTACATGCTCAAAATCACGAAGTTCAGGACGAGTTCGAACCCACGCCGAGGGAAGTACGTAGTCTCCAGGAGATGAGTGTGTTCATCATCCTAATCTACGCCCGTGCCTGGTTCGAGGCTACCTTGGCAGCAGACGCTCCTTTCAACGATCTCATTCTCTCCCAGGATCTCCACAACCACAGAGACCTCAACTCAAAGATCTGGGAGGTCACGGTTTAGACCTTCAAGCGGCACTTTTGGTACTTGGAGACGGACCTCGTGGGCCTTACCTTGTGCAGTGACAAAGTCACGATCGAGGAGAAGACCAAGATGGTGGAGAAGCTGGCCATTGACAAGGAACTTGAATAGAAGAGATGGATTACAGCGCCCCAAGATCCTTCTTCGGTGACTTTGAGTGGCCTTATCACCAAGCAGTCACTTTTCTCCTTCACGGCACTGAAGTTGAATGCTTCGTTTCTCCAATCTCCTGTACTCAGTTGGAAGGAAAGCGAGGCGTACAACCATGGGAAGGAGACCGTCCACCATCTGGCAGTGACCAATGATGCAGCGGAACGGGCGATCAAACTGATCACTGATTATTCCCAGATCCTGACCAAGAACGAAAGCAATCGACAAGCTCTCCTGCAAGCTGTCGAGCGCTACTGATGGCTGAACCTGAACCTTAACTGATCTTACAGAAGAATATACAAATCGTTTCAATCGTTATTTCAGCTATTTTCAGTTTTATATTGAAGAAAGTCCAGGAAATGTGCCATTCCTATCACTGTTCCTAAGTGTTCCTTGTATAGTATCAGAGAAATAGTCCTCGCATATACACTGCTGTATCGTGAAATGTTCGTAGAATAGTTATTTACATCACTTTAGAGCAAATAGTTTCGTTTCTGTGGCATTTATGTTAATGTGAACAAATAAGCTTGAAAAATGAACACTTGTATGGTCCTAAAAAATCGACTACCCTGTGCGACCCCTAAATCTTAAAAGATTCACATGAAACTTTTTGAGCTTTTTTTCCTTGTTATTCCTCACAATAATGTATGGGTGCCGTAAGAGATTTCAAACTTATATTTTTTGACCCACCCTAGTATATATATATATATATATATATATATATATATATATATATATATATATATATATATATATATAAAAATATATATATATATATATATATATATATATATATATATATATATATATATATATATATATATATATATATATGCAACAAAGCCCACAGGGAAAAATAATACGGGGATTCCAAGTACTTTTGAAAGTTCTTGGAATCCTGGTATTTTTTTCCCCTGAGGGCTTTGTTGCATTTATTGCTTACTCACGCGATACTTTGTGAGTTTTCCACATATATATATATATATATATATATATATATATATATATATATATATATATATATATATATATATATATATATATATATATATATATATGCAACAAAGCCCACAGGGAAAAATTAATACGGGGATTCCAAGTACTTTTGAAAGTTCTTGGAATCCTGGTATTATTTTCCCCTGAGGGCTTTGTTGCATTTATTGCTTACTCACGCGATACTTTGCGAGTTTTCCACACATATATATATATATATATATATATATATATATATATATATATATATATATATATATATATAAAAGAAAGAAAATTTTGACGCGAATGAGCACTAAGACACGAAACAGGAGTTTTCTGTCTTTTCAGTAAGGATTGCCTTCATTGTACCGCCCGTTGCTCTCTTTGATCCTAGATTTCTTCCATTGTCCTTTTCTCTTACCTTTATAAAGCTCCCATTTCTTGTCTCATTGCTCATTCGCGTCCAACTTCTCTTTCTCTTGTACAATATTGTTATATAGTCTGCAATACAAGGTTTCTGCATCTTTCTTTCTTTCTGTCTTCAAAAGGGTTTTGAAAGGCAGAAAATAAATATGGCGAAAGCCCTGTGGTGGTTGTTACCACCCACAGAACTTCTTTTATTTGCTCCTTCTTTATATATATATATATATATATATATATATATATATATATATATATATATATATATATATATATATATATATACGAGGGGCGGTCAATAAGTTTTGCGAATCGGTAGGGCAAAACAGAGGAAGGGGGATGGCTGTTTGTGGGGGTGTTAGGACAAGTCAGGACCTGCAGCCGCACGCTCCTACCTCGTCTATTTAAGAAGCAGTAGATAATCGCAGATCGTCAGTCACAAATTTTTCAACAATGAAGAAGGTTGAGCACCGCGCAGTGATCAAATTTTTGACCAAGGAAGGCAAGAAAGCAAAAGAGATCCATGAACGCATGGTTGCAGTGTACACCGATACCGCCCCTTCCTATGCAACCATTGCTCGCTGGAATAGGGAGTTCCGCCATGGTCGTGAGTCCCTTGAAGATGACCTCCGTTCAGAGCGCCTGTCATACATGACCAACGAGGACAATGTGGCCCGTGTGGAGAGGATGATCTTCGAAAATTGACGGGTGAAGGTCGAAGAAATCGAACGAAAACTTGGAATATCACATGGAAGTGTTATCAACATCATCCACGACAATTTTGCCATGACCAAGGTCTCTGCTCGTTGGGTCCCTAGAAACCTCATGCCCCATGATCGACTTCAACGTTGTCAAAGTTTGGAGAAGGTACTGCTCCTGTACAACCAAGACCCGGCGGGATTCGAGGCACTTATAGTGACAGGTGATGAAACGTGGGTCCATCACTGGGATCCCAAGACCAAGATCGAAAGCATGGCCTGGAAGCACAGGGGCTCTCCGACCCCCATCAAGTTCCGGACCCAACCCTTAGCTGGGAAGATCATGCCCACCATCTTTTGGGATTCTGAGGGAGTGTTGGTGGTGGACTATACGCCTCGTGAAAGGACCATCACAGGCCAATATTACGCCGAGGAACTGGCTGGGTTGAAGAAGTGCATCCGTCAGAAGCGGCGCGGCGAGTTGACACGCGGTGTCCTGCTCCTCCACTACAATGCCCATATCCACAATGCCAGAGTTGCACAAGCTGCCCTGCGTGAGTGCGGATTCGAGGAGCTCAACCCCCCCCCCCTACAGTCCAGATCTAGCCCTCAGCGACTACTTTTTATTCCATCAGCTCAAGGCTGCACTGCTTAGACGCTGGTTTGGGGACGATGAAGATGTCTAGCTCGCCGCGTCCAGGAGTGGATTGAACAGCAGTCGGGAGATTTCTGGCTGTCGGGAATTCGAAGCCTCAGGGACAAGTGACGCAAGTGCATTGAAGTCGAGGGTAGTTGTATTGAAAAATAATAAAACACTTTTCCCCAAAAGTTAATATGACAGCAGAATCAATTTTATTCTCACATTTATGCTTGCCTATACTTGTATACGCCATTCGGTACCGTTCCCTTTCAGCTCGAGATTTCTATTCTTTTCTTTTTTCTCTTAATTTCTATAATAGTTCTGCTTTTTGGTGCTTTGGAATGAATATTTTAAAAAATGTGTTGCTTTTCTTAGCAATAATATACAGTCATTAGAGTTATATGATTTTTATCTAGATATTTCAACACCGTGTTAAAAAAAATAATAACCTATTTGTATACGGAAAAGGATGCAAATTTAGCTTTGCAGTCATTAGCTTACATCTGGCAACTCTGCCGGGTTGCCAGAATCTAAGAAAAAGCAACAAAATATCTAAGACACATTGACGTAACTATTATCATGCTCTGAAGCTTAAACAAAATTTAGGTTATATTTAAATACTGGTTCTGAGAAAGAAAGCAGCTAAATAGCCAAAATCTAGTATAGTTAATTAAGCTCTTGTATCTTAAGCATTTTGTCAATATTTCCGGGATTCTGGCGGCCCTACCATAGTCACCCTTCGTATCTTTGAGATCAGTAGCCCTGAGGCAGTGCTTAGATAAGAGCGCCGTATTGTTCATTCATTTTTTTAAGTGATAGTCCCCTCTTAAACAAAATGGATGCTAATGAAGTTGGGAGAAAATGCGATTGCATTATTGAAAAATTATTAAAAAGGAAGTTCAGTGCGGTGACTTATAATGAAAGAGAAACTATTATTAAAACAGGTAGGCCTGCGCTAACCCCAGATCTGCTGTCATCCAAAACAGTGTTGCACTCGCAAATACAATGTAGCCCAATATGATAGAACATCTTGGCTAGCTAGTTGTGCATAATTACAGAAGCTATTTTAAAATTTAAAGAAAGTTTAAAAAAATAACCTTTAAAAAAATTAACATGTAAATAAAGTGAGTAGGTTACAATTTTATAGTTATTTTTAATGAACAATATATTTACTTAAATTAGCATATTTATTTTTATGAAACTTGATTTGCTGGATCATCTTCAAAAGTCACCGCACGTCACTTATATATATATATATATATATATATATATATATATATATATATATATATATATATATATATATATATATATATATATATTAGAGGCGACTTTAGGTCATCAGAGTCACTCAGGCTCATCACAGATTTCGCATAAGAAACATGTTTGAAAGAAGGTAAGAGACGTAATGCACACAGCAGACTTATATGTTCATTGCTAATTTTTAACAATAAGACAGAAATATAGTTTATATAAAAATTACTCACTTCATTTATGCATGAACTCGAGTCGTCTTGGTCTGATGACTATCTCTTATAATATCCTATCCTACAGTCTGAAAGTTTTTAAGCTTTTATAACTACTTAAATGACTCAGTGATTTAATGTGATGCTTAAAGTCACTTAGGATGTTTTATAATTATTATAGCCTCCATTTGTCCACGACTGATTAGCTTTTGGTTGAAACAAGAAACATGGCCAGCAGTAGAGTTTCTCTGTGAGCTACTTGGATAAAGCCAATCAATCTGTTCATACCATCTTCTCTGGAATGCTCGAGTTCCAACTTTAGTTCTCAATGTAGAAGTCGGCCTGCCTGCTCGAAGAATTTCACGTTTTTCCGCAATATTTCTCGCCCCAAATGGCTTATTTTATATATCTAGCACTATGTCTTTCTCCATTTCTAAGTTAAGGGTAAAAATAAAGCAACCCCGCAAAACACAACTCATCTTTATACACGGAGGCACAAGATAACAGCAATCAAATAGCGACAACGGCGTGCCCAACAAACATTAGCAGAGACTGATCTGAGGTAGTCTTTTAAACCTACCAGGCTCGTTCGTATTAGCCCGAGTTGATGGATAATATTTCGTTCATTTAAGAATATTGTAGAGCAGAAACCTTTCATAGATTGGAATTTAAATCCCAACCTCTATAGAAATTTATTGTTTCAGGAAAACATTGAATTTTAATTGCTTTTAAATTTTTCGATTATAGATAACAACTTGGGCTGTAACTTCTGAGCCCGAGTCAAGCGCGTGTGAACGATGTCGAGAGAACGGCTGCTACGAATGATATTTTTTGACACAGTACACATCTAAGACGACCGCCAGACGCTGAACGAAAATATATGAGCTGCGACCAGGCTCAATAAAAGGAGCCCGAGTTTTTGGCTGCAATTACTTACTTAAAATCAGTGTTGGCAGAAATTAAATCAGCTTGCAAATACACGTTCACTTTACTAAATTTATATTCGGGCTAAGCTCGAACAGCCCGAGTGCCGGAGTCGCCACTGATATATATATATATATATATATATATATATATATATATATATATATATATATATATATATGGTGGGGTTAATAACTTTATCGTGGTTCTGACGAAATCACTCGTCTTCCCTTACCAATAAATGTATCCATGTGAATACTAAATACTAGTGCGCAGATATATGTGTACATATAAATAAATAATTTGGTAGGAGTTTTACTAACGATCTTCACCCATTTTAACCCCCTTTATTATGCAGTGAAAGCCTAAAGCTTAACGTGGGGTCCGAACTATGGGTAGCTAGTAGCTACAGCGTACGACGGTCACCATGAAATAAACCCGAATTCAAACTCAACTCACCATCTAACCACACCCGATTTGGCTTATCTTCGTTTATGTAGGTATGTATTCATATGTAGTACATGTATTATTTCACTCTTTTATATAAATATCCACGTGATATTACGAAGGTAAGAACGATTTTATGGAAGATGAATTCCTTTCGTGACTTTTGTATAGTTGCATGCAAGCGGAATGACTCAGTGTTTTGTTAGCATTCCTAAGCTCCTTCTTGTCTCTCTTTTAAACTTGATAACCTCTGTCAGCAGAAGCCTTTCTGCTAGAATGTGCGTTAACCAACTTATCTTTACAAGATATGAGCAAGGTGAAGTAAGAGCAACGCAACACTATTGTCCAGTATATTAGTTTTTATTCCAGTGTTAACTGTATACTAACCACGTTCCTCGACAGTTAGTTTACACGGTAATTTCTACACGATCAGACAAACCCCTTAAACAGGAATTTCCATTGCGGAAAAAGTACCCTGTACTTGACTTTAGTCATCTGTAAAGGGCTTTAATTTTGCTGTCTGAAAGGAGAGCTTCTTTTTAAGGGTAGTGTTGGGCCGCATAGGATATCTTATCGACAGATTGCAAATAAATTTAAACCAACTCGGTAAGCGGTTATGTTGGAGCGGTCCTTGAATCTTAGCTGGGTAGACAATATGAGAATTGTTTGTATAATCTGGACCCCCAAAACTTTAGATTAATAATATACGATACATAAAAATAGATATATTAATGCATTTTAATTCTTGTTTTTTTTGTGTGTGGTGGGGGTTATCAGGGCTTTTAATTTGTTTTTAGGGGGGCCTGTTTTTAGTCCCGTGTGACTCTAATATCTCACTATGTTGATCGGTCCCCGTTTTGCTTCTTTTTTTTGGTAATAACATCGTAACTATTCAGCCGATTCTAACGAAATGTGAAACACTTGTGTTGTTTTACATTCTCTTTCGAATGACATAATTGCTAAGTTCCTCCAAGGTTAGCCAGGGAATAATTTGGTAATAACATTATAACTATTAGGCAGATTCTAACGAAATTTGAAACCCTTATGTTGTTTTAATTCTTTTTCGAATAATATAATTGCCAGGGTCTTCCCAAGGTCAGCCCGGGAATTATTTTTGGAGGGAAAGCAAAAACATCATAACTAAACGGCCGATTCTAACGAAAGTTGAAACCCTTATGTTGTTTTACCTTCTCCTTCGAATGATATAACTTCAAGGTCCTTCCAAGGTTTGTCCGGGAATTATTGAAACTTTTGTAGGTTGTAAGGTCATACATAAATCAGAATAAGGGAGAGCATGCAACTTTTGTCAGCAGACCTTGTTTAAGGTGGTAGGGCTACCAGCGATCTGAACTTGGTTTTGAGGCCTGATTTTTGTAGTGGTGGTCGTGGGGTTAATAGCGATTTTCCCTTTTAGGTGTATTTTTGTTGTTGTTGTTGTGGTGGTGGGTTTATCATCGATTTGCACTTATTTTGAGCCCGATGCGTTTATGAGCTATTTGCAGTTGTTTTTAAGGACATTTTTTGAGGTGGGTCGAAGTTATCAGAAATTTTCCCGTTTTTTTAGGCCGTTCTTTGTGATCTGGTATTATCGGAATTTTCCCTTGTAAGGGGATTAGTCTTTACTGGTTTTGAACGTGGTTTAGAATAAGGAATACTCGGATTAATTGTTTTGGAAAAAGCTAAAAGCATTCTCTCGAAATACTTTGAGACGAGTTGCTTTCCAAATTATCTCGTTAGGAAACACGAAGTGTAGACTGCAATTCATCTCATTATTCCCAGAACACTACATAATATAAGATAATGCTTAGACTGAAACGAAACAAGAATTGATATGCTATAAGATGATATAACTAATATTCAATTGTATCTTCTTCATTTTCCGTTGATGACATAACGATGTGAGGGTATGACCTAAGCGCGCATAGATTCAGCTGATGTTTTCTCCCAGAATATGTCCAGTTTGCATTTCAGAACTTTGACATTTTTATGTGCTTTGGCACATACCTTCTGCTCAAGTATCCAACACACTCTAAATTCCATGGAATAAAATCAGGCGAACGAGGAGGCCAAAGTTCATTTGACCAAAACCCTTAAAAAATGCCTGGCACCAGTCATGAAATTTGGGAGGGAATGTGTGAGAAAGCCTCATCTTGTAACCTCCTTCCTATTCATGACAATTTCCATATGCAAGATACGAGGGTAATTCCAAAGGTAAGGTATCCAAAAATATTTAGAAATCACAGAAACGTCTCTTGTCAATAATGTTTACATATTTTAAAGTTTGAACATTTATCTATTTTTCTACATAATCGCCATTTCGGCCGATGCATTTGTGTAGGCGCTGTGGCAGCTTTTGTGTCTCCATGTTATACCAGCTCGCCACCATGTCTTTGAGGAAGCGCTGAACCTCGTCTTTCATATCGTCGTCGTTGCTGAAGCGCGTTCTGGTCAAATGTTTTTTCAACTTAAGGAGCAGGTGGTGGTCACTGGGTGCCAAGTTCGGACTATAAGGTGGGTGGGTGATGATCTCCCATCCAAACTGTTGCAGGAGAGCGACGGTTTGACGGGTGGCGTGGGGGCGAGTGTTGTCGTGGAAAATGCTTACGCCTTTCCTCAACATTCTTATTCTCCGGTTCTGGATCGCCCGTCTGAGCTTTTTCAGTGTCTCACTGCACCTGTCAGTATTTATTGTGGTCCCCGAAGCCATGAAGTCGACCAACAATACCCCTTTTCGATCCCAAGACATAGTTGCCATGCCTTTACCTGCAGACTGTATTTGTTTGAATTTTCGCGGCTTGGGCGAAAAGGAATGCCACCACTCACGTAATTGTTGTTTGGTTTCAAGTGCGAAGTGGTACGCCTAGGTTTCGTTACCCGTCACAATCAAATCCCAAAAGTTGCCATTTTCGTCTGCATAGCGGCGAAGAAATTTGCGGGAAGAGTCAACTCGTTTCCATCGGTGGTCTTCTATGAGCATTCGCGGGACCCATCTTGTGCACACCTTCCAATAATGTAACTTTTCCATCAAAACCCTATGAACGGTGCTTCCGGAAACCTCAAGAACCAAAATGTGGAGATCAACCAGAGTGATCCGCCGATTTTCATGCGGGATTTGCTCAACCTTCGCGACTGTCTCGTCGGAAATTAATGGTCGATATTTTTTAAAAAATGCGTCATTTTTTTGGGGGGGAGGAACGATATATATATATATATATATATATATATATATATATATATATATATATATATATATATATATATATATATATATATATAATAGCTCCACTTTCTCCTTAAACATCTCCAAATAAACATGTTGATTGATCTTTAACCCCTCCCCATTCAATGGAGATATGGGATGCTTTTTGGCCCGTTGGTGTTACATGCGCGCGCACCATCACCGAAGCAGTTGGCTTCTGTCTCTTGAAAGATACTCGCTGTTCAACCGGAATCTCATTTTTATTTTGTGGTCAAACACGATAATTTCGTGGGTTTTGAATTGCCTGGAAAATGAAGAACTTATCTGTCCACAGAACTAGAGGCTGTGAGTCACCAAGGAGCAGTTGGAGGAGCAGCTTTGCTCTTTCAACTATCCCTTTTTGGTGGGATTGGAAAGCAGCTTTCATTTAGCTATCTTGAAAAGACGAAGTTTTATATCATCTCTCAACATTTTTTGCATGGCCACATGGCTCACTTTGACCTACAAAGCAAGTTGTCTGGCACCCCCCCCCCTCCTTGAATTTCTTCGCCTGATCTTGTTCATCGTGTTCTTGCTAAGGAATGGGGTTCTAATTAATTGGGCCGTTTGGTCCTCACTCTTTGAAGACAACTGTCCGTATCTTTAGGCCGTTTGATAGCTTTAAAAATGCCAGATCTTTTCACAGTGTGGTTCAGCATTTTGAAAATATTGCTTGCTGTCTTCTTCCGTGCTTCTATACAGATACACATTTCTCAGTCAATTTCTAAACGAGTATTGTTTTTTTTATGAATCTACACTTTGATTCACAAAATTCCAAAAATCTCGAAAGAACCTGCAAGTAATTAATAAATGATATGTAAAGATATTTAAAATGATTTGTAAAAACAAGTCTACACTTCATGTTTCCACCCTATAGTTGTAGAAGGGGTGAATTTGGCTCTATGAATATTAAGAGATAAAGGTGTTAAAAAGTTGATAAAGGTAACTTGTGTCAGACTGCAAGTTCTCAATTGAAAACTTGAAAGTAAGGGAAAAGAAGGAGTTTAATAATAATTCGTTTAAATATTTAATTTGAATATAGTCTGCATGTTGCAACCTGAAAGGAATTTGAACGTCCTTACAAGAGAACCAAAGCTTCATGTAACATAAATTATTTGACAATAAATGGATACACCAGGAAAAAAAAAGAAACTAAATACCATTGTTAAATATTGTTGTAGTTCAATGGGGGATATAAAAAAACGCCAAAAACTAGGTCATAAGGGTTTAGTAGAAGAAGATAGAGAAAAAAATGATCACGGAAAGAAGTTCAACTTCTTCAAATTTATCAGTTATCAAATTCCCACAAACTGAGGCGACGCGCATTAATGTCACTAAGCATCTTCCCTGCCCCAGATTTTATGTCTTATTAAGCAAAATGTCACCCACCATTTTGTCCACCCCGACAGCCTTTCATGGTAATGGGGCGCTCTGTACTGAAGCATTTCGCCCAGTCAGGGTTTATCTATGGGCAGAAGACAAACCACGCCCTCTCACAAACTTCTTACAGGCACACACAATGCCATCCACTTCTTCCTCCTCCTTTCTCAAACACTCATTCACATAAACACCTCACCTTTTACGCAGCTAACCACTCCTTCTTACCGCATGACACTCACCCTCGTATATTCTCTTCAGACATCTATTTTATCCGTTCCTTTTACATGTCCATACCATCTCAGAACACACAACCTCATTCACACCATAAACATCTATAATCCATTCGTCCTCACTCTATCCACCTTTCGCAAGTCAATAATTCCTCTCAAATTGTGTATTTGCATTGCTTTCCCTCGACATCTTTCCTTCCCTCATGCAATACTCTTACTCTCATACACCTATGTTGGCACCAGCATACTCACATACAGCTTTATGGTATATTCCATACTCAAATGTAACTTTAACTAATCGTCTCAGAAACTTTCCTACAATTTAAAACATTGTGGTTGCAATCTGCTTCATCTTTACCACTGTTATTTATAATGAATCCTAGATACTTAAAACTTCAATCAAGGGGGACATCACGGACTCAGATATCACGGTCTACCCAATTTTCACACCCAAATATCATTATTTACTCTTTCATATATACACTTTTAGCTCCCTCTCCTCTCATACTCCCTGTCAAAAGCTTCGATCAACAATTCAAAATCCCTCTAATTATCAATCACCATCACCAGTCGTCAGAATAGACTAACATAGGTAGAATCCATCCATCAACATTCCCCATAAAACCTCACCTTTTACTCTCATTTACATAGGTATTTCTCTCAGTACTCCATCTATTAATATATCAAACAACCAAAGCGAAATTACACAACCTTGCCCCCCCATCCTCCTGCACTATAACGCAAGCCTTAATTCTAACACAAATAATCCACAAAATCCAATACTTTACCACTCATTTCATACATTCTTACCACCTGTCATAATACTTCTCAATCTATACTATCATAAGTTTTCTTCAAATCCAGCATACGATTTCTACATCTTATTCCTTGTTTTGTCAGCAAAATTTCTTACTGCAAATAGTTTATCTTCACAGCCCTACCTGCTCTATACTCTATTGCTCAGGCTTATAATTCTCTCAGTTATCCTGATTAAACACCCAATATTCATCTTAATTAATAGCAACTATCTGGCGACTTCAACCTAGGGCGCAAGTCACCGCAAAAACTTTTAGCTAAGATTAAGCTATTGGGCTACCAACTCTTCTCCCCTCAATAAAAACAACCACAAAACAAGAACAATCTACAAACACAAACTAAAAACAAAACGAAAAGTCATGCATCAGCGGCGGAGGGAGGCCCGTCTTCTCCTGGAGCACAATACGTATCCGACACTCACCAAAAAAGTTAAACAAGATAGAGGAGGCCATCATAGTCCACAACGTCACTTAGTCTACAAGTCAGCTGGTACGACCAGTCGCGGGTACCGCAAATAATACGGAGCTATGTATTGCAACCAGCTTAGCAATGAAGACAGACGCAACGCCTGCTATAGCTCCGATGACTTCAAACAGAAGCATCCGTGTAGACTCACACGGATCCAGCGTGACAGGAAGTGTGCTCCAAAAGGTCAAACGCAATACTCAAGTCGACCTAGAGGCTTAGGTAGCAAACGCATAGCGACAAATGCTAACACGTGGTAGGCTCCAGGGTAGTTTCGTGGGTAGAATCTAAAGCGTTATCATATCGTCTTAGGATAATGCTGGCGTCTCTCGGCCGACTAGGTCCCGTCGAGATCGGGTGCAGATGCATTGAGAGCTGCTGTCAAGTCAAAGAGACGCCGTAACCCAGCGAACAAGCGCATAATGCACTGTGTAGGGGGCATAACGAGCGGCATCTCCCTGGTATCAACAAGCAAGCTCTCAATAGGGAACGTGCGGAAGGCACCGGTAGCCAGGCGGAGACCAGTGTGGCATAACGTCCATCTTCCACAATTCAAGCTCGGTTGTGGGTGCGTAAAACTCGCATCCGTGGTGTAACTTCGAACGAACAAAGGAAAGACAGAATAAGAAGGTGGTATCCCTGTCATTACGAATAATGTCCAATAGAAGGATACAAGACATCCAATAAGCTGCCGATTGGCCTGCTAGAAGAGGCGTCGATCGAAACCATAACCAAAGAAACGGTGCGAATTAAGTGCATCGAGGCGTTTCCATTTATGGACAATTCCGAGGGGCGAGGTAGGATGGTGGATGGCGGCAAAAGTGAAATACCTTAGTCTTGGCCAAGGAAAACTAAAACCTGTGCGCTTCGACATACCGAGAAATGCGGTTCAACGTTTTAAATTTGTCATCTGGGCTACACCCAAAGATATTGAAAGCTCGTCCATGTGGAGCTAGGAAGAACATATTCCGGCGGCACAGATGTGATACTGTTAATGCTTCGGGCAAAGGGTATGAAAAGGAGGACACTTCCCTGCGAATCGCTCTCCACCTGCCTTTTTGAGCCAAAGAGGAAGACCCCCTGCCCATAAGCGGAATTGACGTCTCGCAAGAGCCTGTTTAGCTATGAAGATTGCCAAGCGTTCCTTCTCCTCCATGGTGTGGAGAGTATCCATGATACAGGTTCGCCATGCGTTATTATTGGCCTTCTCCAGATCTAAAAACACCGTGGTGAACTGTTGTCTATGAAGGAATGCCTCTCAGATACGTTAATATAACATTTAACCATTCCTATATCAACTTGAACACGTAGAAGGTTAGATAAATTGGGAGGAAATCGACCACGGTAAAGTGATCTCTCTTCAGTTTGCCAAAAATGAGCACAGCAGCATTCGCCAAGAGTCTGGGAGGATAGCCTCAGTCCAGCTGCTGTTGAATTAATTCAAAATAAAAGCCTTACCTCTCTTATCTATGTTTCGAAGAATGGCATACGGATCATCTTGATCATCTGGGTCAGTGTCCGCGCTTTAAGTGGACACCAGAAGGCCCTCGTCAGAGAAACGTGTGACCTTATGCTCTTTACCATCAACCTAGCTATAGCCATCCCCTGATGAAACATGTGACCTTTGGCCAACATGCCGAAACTGCGAGGGACCTGTCCATCACCGCGCCCACACTCGGAAGGGGAGGAATCCTAGTCTTCTTTGTTCTTTTAGTCTTATTTCCTTTTTGGAAAGGAAGACGCAGAATAAACCCTCTTCTCTCCGACCCGAAAGAGGCCACAGGACCGAAGGAGACAACCGCAGCTTTATTCAACTTTGCGCTAGGGATGTTTTGTGGTGACACTAGTGCCCCCAAACGAGAGCTGAGGGCCATCCCTCCTGGTTAGTCCTCGGAAGCCCGTGCGGAATTTGGTTAGGGGGTATCTATCTCCGGTCTTCCTCCCCAGTGAATATGTTACTATATGTTGCGAGAGCACCTTCTGGACCACTTCCACCAAATGGCCAGTTATCTCAAGGTGTAGTGGATCCCGACTGGGGATTCACTTGGCCTATTGCCTGTAACAAACTTCATTTGGAGCCGCAAGTTGACTCCATCACAGGTCAACACACGTGTCCAAAACGGTAGAGGATATAATCTGATGGGCTCCATCACCCCTTGCACCTGTAAGAGCTTTTACCTTATTGAGCTGCTCCTAACAAGAGGGGCCAATTTTGGGTCGCCTGTTCGCCACCTTCTTGCTAGGCCCCTGTGAAAGAGAAAGAGACGCCGCGGCTGGTAATGAAGTGGAGTCGTCCGGAGTATATATAATGAAAAGCGGCCCCAAGATACTACCCTTGGGAATATCAGATTTAACAAAGCTGTAGGAGATAAAACTACCATCAACCGACACTCGTTGCTTCTTGTTAGTAAAAAAACTCGATCAGTATGCCGAGGAAATTACCACCAATACGAAGAGATCTAATTAAATAACAGAGCCTTATGATTAACACGATCAAAGGCTGAGCTAAAATCAAGAGATACAAGACGAGATTCATGACCAGCGTCAAGAGAACTTTGAAGGTCATTGATGATAAAAAGAACAGCATCAGATATACTAAGACCCTTTCGAAAACCAAACTGATTTTCCGGCAGATATTTATTATTATTCAGAAAATGAGTCATGCATTTGGCCAGCAAACGCTTAAATATTTTAGACAGAACCGGTGTAATGGAAATGGGTCTATATTCATCCGGATGAATTGAAGGTGAAGAGCTTTGGGGGGTCGGAGTGACATTTGCAGAACGCCAGCATTCAGGTAAAGAACTCCGACGAATAAATAATCTAAAAATAACAACCAATTTTGAGCTAATGATGGAGCAATTCTTTGATCAAAAATGGGCAGAAAACCCAAAGGATCACATCCGCCAAATGAATCAAGGTCATTCAAATAGAGAAGAAGTTCTGATGACTTAAAAGCCAAGGAGTGCAGTTTAATAGGAGAAAGCAAGATGAAGGTAAGTCCACTACCTCACTGGTTTTTTTTTAAATTGCAGCAAGTAGATCAGCTTTCTCCTTAGAGATATAGCATACAGAGCCGTCAGCACACGACAAGGCAAGAAGGTTAGAATCAACCCCAAACATGGACTGTTTAAGAGCAGACCATCAAAACTGCGGCTGAGAGGTACCAGTTAAAATATCTCTTAGATGATCATTATAGGCTCTTTGAGCCTTACTATAAGTAAGCTGTACGTGTGACCTGAACTGCACGTAGTAGTTCCAAGATTCTTGGGGGCGCAAACGAGACCCCTATCAAAATGAAGTCAGCTTATTCCGCTGGGGCAGTCGTCTTTGAACCAGGTCCTGTCGGTACGACGACTCCGATTAGTTTTACGTGGAACCCTTCTCTCACTTATGGAAAGAAGAATTTCATTAAGCGCACTTACGGGTCACTCGGATCTATATACATCGCCCCAACAGATATGGTTAAAATCAATATCGATGATGCCAGGCCAGTTGGCACGGGATTTCAAATAGACCACTCGAGTAATGGACTTATCCGGTGGTAAAAATTTGGTTTGAATCTTAAAATTGAGTCCAGAGTGATCGCTGCCAAAAAGGGGCGGAACAAGCCGAAGATCAACAACTGCGGGTACATCCGTAAACAGGAGATCCAAGCAACTTCCAGAAATGTGGGTAGGATCACGAACCAGCTGCTCATTCGTCGCAGAGATGGAATTCAGCCATTGCTGGTGATGAGCATCAAAATCACCAACAACGACAAAAAGAGGCCTTAGAGCCAGGTTCCTGAATTCCAGCGATATCAGTTAAATAGCAATCATAAATACTATCATCCAGGTCAGGGCTCACATATAAAGCAAATATAAAATAATTGTTAAAACGGTCACATTAAGATCATCTTATGACAGCCACACTCAAATCCGCACCTCCATGAAGTACTAAATGAGTAGCGTATATATACACACATGCCCTGAGGCCTAAGAATAGAATTGCGTCTCAAAAGCATAAGTTTGTCAAAATTTGGAATAAGAAGCTCAGACAGATGCCTAAAATCAGAAACTAAGGTCTCAGAACAAAAAACTATATCGTACATGATGGAAACCACCGAGAGCTCATAAAGATTAGATTTCAGTCCTCTAATATTAGAATAGAGGACTCCACAATACTGACTGCGAGGGCTAGGATTGGGGTGGATATCTCCCACCGTCAACAAACCTAACGAGAATTATGGTCAATATACTGTAAAAAATGACAACAAACAAAATAAAATGTAAAAACAATAATATCAAAAATGACTAGATTTCTCAAGATGAAAAAAAAAACAATAAGAAGCGGAAGAAAAAAAATAAGTCAATTATGGGGAGCCCCTACTCCCAGGTAAGGCAATTATTATGGTATACCCCAAGGTCGCCAATTCCAAGAGGGAGGACCTGACAGTAGGGATGACAAAGAAAAATAATGGCAAAAAAATGAAAATTTGCTGCCACCATTCATACCATCGCCTTGCCTACACTGCATATAATGGAATTGCAGTTGAAAGAAAGTGGTTTGCTGCAGGAAATTTGTCAGCCTATTACACGCAGTGAAAGGGTTATTGGGAGTGTAGACAGCGATCCCCACTAATCGCGCTCCAAACGGCCAGGAAACCTCAAGTACTGGTCTCTTGCGTCCTGTTTATAGAGGTTGCTAAGCCTCTGCTCTGACACAGAATGAGGTAGCTGGTCAGGTACTTAAGCCTAAAAGAAAATAAAGAGGGAAGAGTGGTCGAAAAAAGTAATTGCAGAGAGGGACTAGGGGAAACGCACTAGCTTCCCTAGTCCCCAGTCAAGGAGTTCGAATTAACCCAGTAAGCGGATCTTTCCTTCTCCGCCCTCGGGCCGAGATGGCATGCTACTCTTCCAGGTACCAGGTGGAACAATCGACACAGGGCAACTTCCTGCGTGGAAATTTTTTCATACATTTTATTTATAACACTCAACAGACTTAACCCTCTGTAGTTCTACATTCATATTTCTCCTCCTTATACAATGGCACTATTACTGCGCCCTTCCAGTCCTCAAAAGTTTTCCACTTTTACTTGCCTTACAAAACATCCCACAACATAATCACCACCACTTTTTATCGTTTCGGCGACTATATTATCATCTACTTCACCTCCCTTTCCATATTTCATAACTCACATAGCACCAAGGTTGGGGGAGATTTCACAAAGAGGGACGTACTACTAAATCTTGCATACTTATATATTCCATGCCCAGATAGAGCAGCCGATTTAAAGTCACGATGCCAAACATATTTACATTGGAATCATCTTACATAGCCGGATTCTACAACTCATCAAAGCATTCTCGCGATCTACCTTTAACCTCATTTTGCTATCTTTGATCCTTAATGTTCACACATATATTCTTCTCCTTGTTCCTCACCTCATCACTTCCGGAATAGTTTCATATTCACATCTTGACCACTATTCATATTTTGTTCAAATGCTTCATTTGGTTCGTTCCCTCACAGTACAATCACTTTTTATCTCCTTGCGTACATTTTGATGGCCTCTTCTCTAGCAAGGCTTTTTTCGTGGTAATTAGGATTGCTGGCAGAAAAAACAAGGCTCAAATCGTGAATGTGAATGTACAGTGACAGTGTTATAATATGTAATGATGTTATTGTAAGCATACTTATTTTCCCACTTTAAAACTTGTCGGAATTTACTACACGACTCTTGCTCAAAATTTTCTTGCGTCGCGCATGCGCAGAAAGACCCTTATGACGTCACGAACCTTTATTAGTGATGCTTCGCTTCATTTGAACTTCCTCTGATCACTTTGTGGACATCGTATTTACGTCAATAGGTTTGTTTGTATTTCTATACTATCTTTTCATGAAATATAAACTCCAAATATGCAGCCAGACATTACTAATGAAGCAGGAGTAGAAAGAGGAGAGGATGTAGAGATAGGAAACCCTCCTTTATCGTCGCTTAACATTCCTTCACGACAGCTACTAGTCAAATACACAAAAAGTGAACTACAGAAGCACTGCAGTCAGCTAGGACTTGAAGACGTTTGCACGAATAGAGATAACCTAAACGATAAATTACTCTAATATTATAGAAATATCGAAGCAACCTAGTCATCACCCGATACCATTCAAGAGAGAGAACGTGAAATTCCAAACTCGACACAGTTATATCACAGATTTGAGAAATTTGTTAGAGAGACAGATGACAATTTTTGTGTTATAAACAATTCTCTACCTGATAAGTAAAGAGAATTTGAACAGCTCAAAACTAAATTACTCATTGCTGAAGAAAAAATCAAACATTTACAAGAAACACTTCAAAATCAGAATGGATCACGTACCCGTGAAACGATGGCCCCCCCAGAGTTAGTGAAGAAAACATATTATGCATTGGAGATTCTTGCCTTAAAGAATTAAAATCTAGTAATCTTCAAGAAAATATCCTGAAAAGAACCCTGCCGGGAGCAAATATGGATCTACTAAAATCCTGGATAATGGAAAAGTTCGACCAATCACCGAATGCATCATCTACTGTGGAACGCAAGAGCTATTTGTTGAGGAGGTTACAGTGGAAGAAGTTATCGTCAATCTAGGTACTGTTATTGCCGAACTCAAAGAAACAAAACATGAAATTAATGTATAGGTGTGTGAACGGGTTGCAAGTGTGAAAACTAATAATCTACCTGACAGGATAAATCAGTATAATATTTAGCTACGAGAATGGTGTACCAACAATGGGGTTACCTTGATTAAAACACAAGACTTTTTCAGGCTTGGAACTCGCGATCTTGATATTAAATGTTACGAAATCCAAAACGATAAAGGCTATGATTTACTTAATAGAGTTGGTGCTATTAAATTGCTCGATGCTATTTCCTCTATATGTACCGATAATTTCGTTTGCTCTAACTGGAAAAATGTTAAATCAATTTTAAGAATAATAGTTTCAGATCTAATACTGTAAGAGATGTAAGTACTGATTATTTAGTAAATCGGGCGAAAACAGGAAGAAATATAACGATGTTTCAACATAACAGACGTATGTACTCTGGGAACGGAAAACCTCTCCCTAGGTAGACAAGGTCACGCTGGTCCTCAAATGCGATCTAACAATAGTAATAATAGATCAGGCCATATTATTGCGAATCACAGGATAAGTAACAATCGTAATCATGCTTATTCTGGATGCCGTAGGTCAGGTAGGCTACACTGACCTTCGTTTGCCGTCCCTAGTCACGGGGTAGAGGCGACAAGTAGATGCGGGGAATGCCCCTTTTAAGTGCTTGGGATATGCGAGTGCGTTTTCTACCGATGGCCGACTTAGTCAAATAGATCAATGGCTTTTTGTGTGGTTCTGGGATTTGAACAAGGGAAACAAAATAATCTTTACTATTACACAAACAAATAAAAGAATTTAACAATAAATGATACACTATGGGAAAAACTAATCGTTCAACAAAAGAAAATTAATTTACAATGAATGTTTCGGCACGAGCTGTGAGTAGCACAATATTTACCCGAAAGAAAGCGCAAGGAGATGATGAGGTCAAGCTTCGTAGTCGGAAAGCGTCACGCCTCTTCGACGGTGATAGAGAAAAATGTAATAGGCTTACGATTTTCCAAGGGAGGGGGGAGCTCGAGTGGTTGTTCAAGAGAGTATCCTTGCAGGGCACGGAGCGGAGCGCTTTATTCCAGAATGTGTCCTTACGTCTTTGAATGTCGTAGCTCTGAACAACTGGTTTCTTGCCTGCGGGCCCTTAGGGTGTTGTGGGGTCGCTCGAGAAGTGGCGCGTCGTGTCCAACGAATCATCTTGATTACTGCTTGGATACCGCGTGAGTACTGCCTGATTCCTGCTTGAATACTGCTTTGCTCGTTCTCGTGCTGGGAAATATATACTTCTTCTTCGGAAGTGATTTTGTTTGCCGTCGGAAGCGAGTACCACACCGTACTCAAAGACGCGGCGGGCAAGGGCTTAGCGCCCTCTCGCTGATTTGGATTCCGATCTCTCGTTTGACTCATCTCCGTTATCGTCCCGGAAGTTTACCGAAAAACGCCGATTGAAGGTCCTTTCGTCCGTGAGATACTATCTAGGCCTCTTTGTCCGCATGACTCTCTCTCTCTCTCTCTCTCTCTCTCTCTCTCTAACACTGGAAAAGCTAGATATTTTTTACAACAACTGTGGTGAATTAAACCACTGAGAATCCATCTGTTGATTTGATCACAAAATAAGATGTAATGTATGCTATGAATATGGCGACAAGAGTAGATTTCTGAACACAATTTTAATTACTAGGATATAGGCCAAGAAAATAGCGTCAATGAGATTTTTTTCTTCTAAATTTAATTATTTGCTAACTGTTGCTCATATAATTGCTCCATCGTTATTATGTCATAAACTTGAAATAGGACTTATGTTAAATGAACAAAATATTGATATCCTATGTGTAAGTGAGTCATTGTTATATACTTCTATAAAAGATACATTTATTAATATTTCCTTATATTTGTATGTTAAGAAGTATTTTAAAGTACCGAAATAGAGTTATCGATTGAGAAATATGACGGAGTGTAAGAGAAGTGGATCTCTGTCCAACATCGTCAGTTTCCTTCTATTATTGTGGACGGCATCTATCGCCACCCAAAAGGCTCCGGTAACCTCTTTTAATTATATTTTAGATATTTTTACAGAAATAGTTCTGCCTAATAAACCTATTTTTATGTATGGGGATTTTAATGACTATCTGCTAAAGAAGGAGAATAAAATGTGTAAATTAATTCGGAAATTAAATTTTGATCAGATAATAAATAAACCGACAAGAATTACTCACACTTCAGCGTCTTTAATTGATCTTGTAATAACTAATGCTAAACATATGATAACGAATTTCGATGTAACGCCAGGCTCCGTAGCAGATCACGAGACAATTTTAACCTTAATGAATATCCGGAGGCCAAAAGAGAAACCTATTTTTAAAACATTTAGATGTTTTAAAAATTATTCTCCAGACACCCACTCTTTGCACACGTCTCGTGAATTAGGTACACACATTAAATTGAATTTTAAATACTGATAATGTAAGTAACCAAGTAGGAATTTTAACCCTTGTTTTTTCTTCATGTCTAAATATTTGTGCCCCGAAGTAACAAAGGAAATAACTCGTCCCCCTACCCCGTGGATAACAGAGGACATAACGCAGACCATGAAAGCAAGAGATGATTCCAAAAAGGAGCTCAAAACTCAAACTTATAATATCCATCTCAGAGAAAAACATAAAGACTTAAAGAAAAGAGTAAATTTGCAGTTTACGGATAGTAGAAAACAGTATTGCAAGGAGTTTCAAAAAGTTAAAGGCGGACGTTTCTGCTACCTGGAAAATAACAGAAATATGCTTTATAACAAGCAACATACAGCTATGAACACTATACCATTAGATGAAACAAATGATTTACAGTCTAAGGCTGAGAAGTTTAATAATTTCTTTCCGGAAGTCGGGAGGAAAACATTTGGAAAACACCCAGGAGGAATTGAGGACAATTAATATTTCTACTGAAACAGGTCGTAATATTCCGGATAGAAGTTTTGATAGTTTTAAACCAATCCCAGTCGATTGTAATACCGTTATTTTAGTTATAAAATATCTGAAAGACCCAAACGCACTTAGTTCCGATAGCATTTGCTTACGATTTATTTGGGGTGAGTGATACATAATAGCATTTTACCTTAAGTTAATAATTAACACTTCACTAACCACTAAATATTACCTGGACCTATGGAAAATTCATGGAATTCCGGTTTTCAAAAGTGGTGATGCAGAGGAGGTCTCTAACTATCGACCTATCTCTTTGTTACCATTATTATCGAAAGTCCTCGAAAAGATCATTAGCAATCAGTTAAGCGATTTTTTAGAGAAACATAAACTAATATCTGAAAGTCAAGCGGTTCCAGACCAAAAGTGTCAACAGAAACAGCTCTATTAAAAATATCAAATAAAATTTCCAGAAAATATAGACAATAAAAAAGTATTATTACTCCTACTACTCGACCTTTCTAAAGCCTTCAATAGTGTAAACCACACTATATTATTTGAGAAATGTACCTTAATGAATATTGATCCGTGCTGGTTCAGGACTTATTTAGATAACTGATCCCAGTCAGTTAGATTAGGCAAAGTTGTTTCCTCTCGGAAAAATGTAAAGTTTGGCGTACCTCAGAGATCTATTATTGGCCCAATACTCTTTGTAATATATGTTGATGATTTGGTAAAATCACTACCCGGTTGGTTTCCAGTACGCCAATGACAATCAAATCTTAATAGAAGGGGATGCAAACGACATAGACAAACTTATTCGCAGGGAAGAGAACATTTTAAACAAGGCCAAATGCTTTTTTCTAACAAATGGTTTGCTTCTTTAATCGGATTTAGACAGTATATATCGGAAATTGGCGATGATGTGCAAATCAACTTCAATGGAAATATAATTAAACCCATGAAATCTGTAAAATAATCGAGGCGTTTTTTTTGACAGATATATGACGTTTGAAAAAGACATAGACAAAGTTTATAAGAAAGTGATGGGTACTCTCATAAATTTAAATAGAGTAAAATAATCCTTTGACTCGTCTACACGTAAAATAGTTGTCCAATCGCTGGCTTTCAGTATTACCAATTATTATTTAAAAGTTTAGGGAAACACTAGCGATATGTAGATGCAAAGGGTCCAAAGACTTCAAAACTTTGCCACTCGAGTGGCTGTTCGCAATGCAAAAAAAAATATAGCCACATATCCCCCTGCCTGAAAAAAACTAGAATGGCTAAAAATTAAAGATAAATATACTCTCGACGTGTGTAACTTTGTATTCAAAACGCTACAAAACATGACTCCCGATTGGTTAGACAATTTCCCGACAGTAAACGCAGTTAATGGTGTTATTACCCGACAGGCGGAAAGAAAGTCTTTATGTAGAAAGAACGAAAACGGAGATTGGCTCCCGTCAGCTTAATATTCGAGGCCCAGAAATATACAATAAACTAACTAATATAATCTTTAAAAAAAACTACTTATTAATCGTAATTTTTACTAATGCTCAATTTATTTATTGAGGTTATCTTAGTCTGTGCTACTACACTTTAATAGATATTATAGAAATTACTTTTAGATAGTGCTTTGCTGATATGATAGCTACTATTTACGAGGGGCGGTCAATAAGTTTGGCGAATCGGTAGGGCAAAACAAAGGAAGGGAGGATGGCTGTTTGTGGGGGTGTTAGGACAAGTTATGACAAGTCAGGACCTGCAGCCGCACGCTCCTGCCTCGTCTATTTAAGAAGCAGTAGCTGATCGCAGATCGTCAGTCACAAATTTTTCAACGATGGAGAAGGTTGAGCACAGCGCAGTGATCAAATTTTTGACCAAGGAAGGCAAGAATGCAAAAGAGATCCCTGAACGCATGGTTGCAGTGTACACCGACACCGCCCCTTCCTATGCAACCATTGCTCGCTGGAATAGGGAGTTGCACCATGGTCGTGAGTCCTTGAAGATGACCCCCGTCCAGGACGCCCGTCAGACGTGACCCTCGAGAACAATGTGGCCCGTGTGGAGATGATGATCCTCGAAAATCGACGGGTGAAGGTCGAAGAAATCGAACGAGAACTTGGAATATCACATGGAAGTGTTATCAACATCATCCACAACAATTTAGCCATGACCAAGGTCTCTGCCCGTTGGGTCCCTAGAAACCTCATTCCCCATGATCGACTTCAACGTCGTCAAAGTCCACAAAGCCAGAGTGGCACAAGCTGCCCTGCGCGAGTGCGGATTCGAGGAGCTCAACCATCCCCCCTACAGTCCAGATGTGGCCCCTAGCGACTTCTTTTTATTCCGCCAGCTTAAGGCTGCACTGTGTGGACGCCGGTTTGGGGACGATGAAGATGTCCAGCTCGCCGTCCAGGAGTGGATTGAACAGCAGTCGGGAGATTTCTGGTTGTTTGGAATTCGAAGCCTCAGGGACAAGTGGCGCAAGTGCATTGAAGTCGAGGGTAGTTAGGTTGAAAAATAATAAAACACTTTTCCTCATATCTCGTTTCCTTATATCCGAATTGCAAAACTTATTGACCGCCCCTCGTATATGTTATTTTACACACTGATGTTTTTTTATTATGTAGTAGTTCAGTTTTAATATTAAAATATATTTTGTAATACTACATTTCTAGTGATACATCTTAGAAATTGGTCTTATGACATTCGTAATAATATATTTTTACTTTCTGTGTTGATGTTATTTATTGTAGTTTTACTCTCTACTATATATATTGTTTCTGTAACACTATTTTACCCTATAATTTTAAACCTAATGTAATTGTATATTAATTATTAGTTTTGTAGAATACCAAATGTAAATATGGAAAATAAAGGATTTATTATTATTATTGTATGCATTCAACCGCATCTACCTGTCATCTTCACATGTACTATTAAGCATTTGCAAGTGTGGCTTCATATTGCTTTCTCTTACAAGCTTCGTCATTCCACAATTCAGCATTTTTCTTCCTCTTTTCAGTTTTGGAACACCATCTCACAGTTATTACACTACCTACTACCACTTTCTTAAATGTATACCACATATGCTCTTCTAGTCTCAAGAATTCTCACATACTCTCCTTTTCTGATTCATTAACCTTTCACTTTTTATTCTCCCTGCCTTTCCAATTTCCTCACATCTTCTCATCCAGTTACCAACCAATTTAACCTTACTTAGCACACTAAAATGCTCAGAGAGTCCCATAATCATATATATTACATCTTTCACATCAAATGCTTGCTACAATATTCTTTCTTACTAGACAAATAAATCATACTCCTTCTTCCCCTTTCATTTGCCTAACCCCTGTGTATATATGCACATCTTTGTACTGAAAGAATGTTTTATACACAATCATCTTTCAGCACAGAACCATACCACCCACTCTTCATTTTCCTTCTCTCCGGGCGTACTAAAGGGTCCAGTTATCCACTCTCTCACCCATTCATCCTTTCATATCTCCTACAACCATCAACCGATCCCCATTCGCAATTCCATCCACCACTTGCCCCAGGTCATTGCAGAACCTTAATTCTCAGCTTCACTTCTATCATTACATGTTTCATATAATACAACCACGCTGAATTTCACCCTTACACGTAACTTCACCCACAGAATTTTCCTGCGCACACATTCACACCCAAACATTGCATCATGTTAATCCTAACTCAAAAGCACTGCCAGACCCTCTTTACTTCTACCATTCTAGGCCGCACCTGATCACATTCCATCCCACACAATCTCTTCATTCCCTTTCATGTTTGTCTCACATAGCGCATGCCTCTGCCCTTTCACTGTTTTAAGTATATTCAAACATTGACGAGGATTAATCTGTCTGAATCAAAAGGGCCCGCAACGCTCCCACCCATTACCACCAATGCGTGTCGCGCTCGTAGGATAAAGCCTTCATGGTCACGGGTTCCCTGGCCAGCGGTCCCTTATCCGGGCTTAGTCATGGTTTACGGCACTCGCCCTGGGACACTTCCCCACATGCAGGCCACAAGCAAATGAGAAAAGGACAATAAATGTAATCCACCGAAGGAATTTTTACATGAAAAGGAGAGAAAGATGGAGAAATAGAGGGAAAAAAATAATAAAAATAGTTCAGAATACCAAAAACTGCTATAAAAAATGACTTAGTTACCAAAAATACTCGGGCTGGAAATAGGCATTACACAATCTCATGAAGTTCTTATGAACAGTCAATCAAAACCACATGAGGTATTAAATACCACAACTGTAGGAGAGTATTTTCAAATAGAAACGAATCCATGAAGATCGTACCAGAAGACCAGTAGAGCAATCATGTATTTAAAGGAACGAACATTTCTTAACAACGAACCTCAAATGAGTTGGGCATCGAATCTCAGGTCTTTCTCTTCATTCATTCAAGGCGAGTGGATGAAAAAGAATCATTTCTGGATTAATGGAGCGATTTCTAAGCTTCCTTTCCATGATTAAATATCGCGAATCATGAGTTCCAATCATCTTCCCATTTCGCTCTTATGGTGACAGCATACTTGGGATTAAATGACCTCTTTGTCCCCCCCCCCCACTAACAATGGTAGAGTCCTTTTTACGATCCCTTGCCCAAACTAGACAGAATTGCATTCAGTCCATCCTAAACTAATTCCAAGATCACGAAATCCGAAGACTAAAACATAGAACTTGTTAGCGCTCCGAGACACGCCCAAAACAGTGGACACTAGAGGATTTTCGTTCTGTCTACCCACGCGCTTGTCAACGAATGAGGATCCGTGAATACGATCTATGCAATCGTGCCTGAGGGATCATCTCCGCATCAATTCAAAATGGATGATTAACACCAGACAAGAACGAATTGAGGAATTCCCTACACTTGAAGTGTAGGGAGTGTGGGGGGGGGGGGTCTATGAAAAATTAAGAATGGAGCAAAGAGTTGAATGAAGGAACCAAGTGGTATTCTAAAGGAGGAAATATAGAAGGGTGAGTTTAGATATTCATATCTTCATAAATTCACTGCAATATTCCTATTCTGCTTTTCTTTCTGTCTTTGTTTTTGTTCGTGTCTATGTTTATTTGTATGTCTCTGTTTTCTGTGAGTCTGTTTGGCTGTTTCATCTGTTTCTACTCTCAGTGTTTCGGTTGCATCACTTTTAAGTATGTCCGTCCGTCCGTCTGCCTGTTTATCTGTCTGTACGAAGTCAGTCTATCTGTCTATCTTTCCGTCCGTCAGTCCATCTGTCTATCTTTCCGTCCGTCCGTTTGTCTATCTATCTTCCCGTCTGCCTGTCTCATTTAGTTTATGTTTGTACGTCTGTTTGTACTTGTGTGGGGAGTGTATGTGCCCCTCTTTGTCCTGCGTGTATGAATGCATGTGATTACCTCTGCATGTGTATTTGTCTCAGAATGTGGATCGGTATGTCTGTGTTTGTCATTGTTTCCACGCCTTTTTGTGCCTCCTATTTGGTTGTTTCTACGTCTATTTGAAGTATGTGTGGTGTTGCCTTTTGATTCGTCACATCTGAACATCCATCACCTCTAGATGACGCTATTTGGAGGCTTCACTTTACATCTAACCTCTACCAAACAACTGCGTTTTGTACATAAAGAAATAGAGAAGAGAAAGAGAGAGAGAGCGAGAGAAGAGATAGAGAGAGAGAGGCCCGCGAGAGTGTGTTTATGTGTAAGTGCGTGTGTAAATGAGTGATATATATATATATATATATATATATATATATATATATATATATATATATATATATATATATATATATATATATATATATATATATATATATATATATATATATATATATATATATATATATATATATATATATATATATATATATATATATATATATATATATATGTATATATATTATACAATTACGCGCATGTCAATTGGCAACACATCTCAAATTTGGTAATTTACGAATTTTTATACCTTATTAGTTCGAAATGTACATACTTATATTATATTTAATTATATTAGCCTAAAAGCAATATATTATAATGTATAAATGATAAGAAAACAAATTATGAACATTAAACATGATGTTTATTAGAAAAACACAAGAAACAAAAGTATTGACAACGTTTACATAATACTGATTTAACAAATCAAATTATTAAAATTAGTGGTAAAGAATGTTCGAGAATGACTGATGGAATATTCTAGACTAATCCAGGACAGAGGGTTACTTGCACGGCTGACTTCTTTCGTTGTTCATTATGGTATTAGACAGTGCTGAAGAATCATCTCTACAATAATTTTGAAATAGCAGCATGGTGAAGACATCCGAACACTCAGAAGAATATAGGAAGCGTATAATTGAATTGCCCAACCAAGGAAAAGGATATAGAAAATTTTCGGTAATTTGGAATATCGTAATTCCATCTGTAAGGAATATTATTGTAACATTTAGGGCTGAGGGGACTACTGTTAATCGTGTGCGGAAAGGGCAACCAAGCAAATGAACTGACAGAGATGTGTGTTCGAATTGTCCACAAGAACCCAAAAGTCACTTCCAAGGAATTGAAAGCAAATGTGGCTAGCAGTGGAACAATCGTGGACGTGTCAGCAGTGCGACGTTACCTGAACCATGGGAGTCTCCATGGACGTGTACCAAGGAGGAAACCACTGTTGAAGACGGTTCACAAAAAGAGACGTTTAGAGTTTGCCAGAGAACATCTTCATGGCACTGAAGCAGAACTTGGTAAAATATTATGGTCAGACGAGAATAAGCTCGAGCTGTTTGGCATAAACGACCACCATTACGTTTAGAGAATATCTGGAGAAGCTCTGCTGGAAAAGAACATCATACCTACTGTGAAACACGGAGGTGGTTCCATCATGTTGCGTAGGTGTTTTGCTGTTGTAGATACTGGCTCAATTTATGTTATAGAAGTCACTATGAATTCCGAGGAAAATCAGCGAATTTTGGATGAATATGTGAAACAATCGGCGAGGAAGCTTAGTCTTGGCAGAGGGTTCGTCTTCCAACAGGATAATGATCCGAAGCACACGAGCAAATCAACGCAGAAATAATTCGCCAATCAACGTTTAAAAGTGATGAAATGGCCTCCTCAAAGTCAAGATTTAAATCGGATTGAAAATTTATGGAAATGACTGAAGTCACGTGTTCATAAGAGGTCACCAAGCAGCAGCGCAGAGTTGAAAGCTTTTGCAGCGGAAGAGTGGAGTAAAATTCTTACTAAAATTTGCAAAAACCTTTTTCATACCTGCAAGAAACGCCTGATTGCTGTGAATGCTGGTAAAGGAGGTAATACCAAGTATTAATTTATAGTTGACAATAATATATATGTAATATTTATGAATGTTGCCAATACTTTTGCTTCTTGTGTTTTTCTAATAAACACCATGTTCAATGTTAGTAAATTGTTTAATTATCATTTATACATTATAATATATTGCTTTGGGGCTAATATAATTGAATAAAATATAATTATGTACATTTCGAACTAGTAACGCATAAAAATTCGTAAATCAAAAAAATTGAGTGTGTTGCTAATAGATATGAGCACAACTGTATATATATATATATATATATATATATATATATATATATATATATATTTTGAGAGAGAGAGACAGACAGACAGACAGACAGACAGAGAGACAGAGAGAAAGCGAGAGAAAGAGAGAGAGAGAGAAATAGAGAGAGCGAGAGAGAGAGAGAGAGAGAAAGAGAGAAAGAAAGAGACGAACCGAAGATTAAATTTCAGATTAACTCAAAACAATTATTTCGGTTTAATCGTATCTAGGACATCCTATTATTAAGCTCCCTCCCCTTCTAGTCGACTCTACAAACCCCCTCTAGCTGTATCTTTATCCTAAACTTGTTATGTAATAATATTCTCCCCCCTTACTCCCCCCCCCCCGCACATATTCTAAGAAGCCCAATCACAGTTTTCTTTGATTTTAAATCCACTTTTTTTTCGTGTTCTCCAAAGAACCTGAAATTATGTAGGAGTATCTAATATCTCTCTCTCTCTCTCTCTCTCTCTCTCTCTCTCTCTCTCTCTCTCTCTCTCTCTCTCTCTCTCTCTCTCTCCCCCACACACACACACACACACACACAAACATAAAACACTCACATACCCTCCACTCTCTCCTAAAAAGTAACTTTATCTACAGATTTGCTCTTTCAGAGATCCCATTTTCGTTTAAAAAGGGTCGCCCCATTTATTTGTGCTGCATAATGGAACTCTGCTAATGGGATGATTGTTTCAGCTCGACATCAGACGACTCCAACTGGAAATCATGTTTGAGACACGTTCGGTGAAGGCTAGTTTTTCTTCAGTTTTTCGATTGCCCTTCAGTTTATTTTCCAAGTTCATTGCCACTTGATTGCTTAGATAAAAAGACGCATAAAACGAAGAGGAAAAGGAAAATGGAGATGCAGGCCATGATGGGCATGCATGCAACGAATGTATGCACACTCCTAAAATGTAATAAACATAATGAATAAATGCATATGGCTATGTGAGATAATGGCATTCTTATTCGAGTAATAAACATTCGAACGCACACAGCCTACATATGTACATACCAACGTGATAATAGCATCGAACCAGAATACAGGGTGTCTTCCATTGCCTGTAAATAAATATGACGTCACTTAAGTGGAGAGGAGTTGAATTCAGGTTCTAATTGTGGCTACCATTACGAAGAAACCGTCTGTGTGCGTGTTTTTCTGTCTGTTTGTCTCTGTCTCCCTCTCTTTATGTATATATATATATATATATATATATATATATATATATATATATATATATATATATATATATATATATATATATATATATATATATATATATATATATATATATATATATATATATATATATATATATATATATATATATATATATATATATATATATATATTCTCTCTCCCTCTCATGATGTGAGAATTAAATGACTAATTAATTTGCGGTATCAACACCAGAGAGTACTACATACATCCCATTATTAATTATCCTCATTTCCAAAACTTATTAAATAATTTAAATTAATGTTAATTTTGCTGCTCGTTTTAGTTGCGATATTAAATAAACATTGGAAATGTAAATTTCAAGCGAATAAAGAATGCATAGAGTGAGTACCAATTCAAAATTAGAGCTCAGGAATAACTAAGTTCTTGTCTTGAGTTCGTGTGCTCTGTTATGCGAACTTGTTCCTGTTATTGAAATAGGATAACCCTTATCCTCCTGAGTGGATATAACTTTTTTGAAGGGGGAAGGGGCCTATCTCTTCTCTCGCCTATTCTACTATTCTAGTTTACGCCTCCTCGTACATTTTCTCTTCTCTTAAATGTCTCATTTTCTTTACAAACTTTTTTTCCCAAACTTAGAATTTGAGTTAAGGATAATCTCAATAAACCTGATATGGAGCACTGTGAGTACAAATGAAAACTGAGGCTTAACTTTACGAACTTGAGACGTCATATCCCTTCCGATTTTTTTTGAGTGGGGATAAGAAGAAAAATTAGTTATGAGTCAAATTTATGATTTAACTCTAAAAAAAGGTATTTGCAAGTGTTTGGGAATAAAACTTTTATTATCGATTTTTAACTCGGGAAATTTAAAATTTGGAGATTGTTTTTAGAACTTTGGCTATGTTTTAATTTAATTTTGTTTTATTTTGAGGTTTAATATAATTATTGAAAATAAATATTTTATTCTAATTTAAGGGTTTAGGATGTCATTTATAGTATTAATATTATTTATATTATTATTATCGTTATTATTATTAGTATTATTGTTATTAATATTATTTTGTTGTTCTTAATATTGCTATTCTATTAGTTCTTTTATTATTATTAGTTATTATTATTATTATTAATTTTTTTGTTCTTAACATTACTATTCTATTAGTTCTTTTATTATTATAAGTATTATTATCGTTATTATTATTTTTTTGTTCTTCTTAATATTGCTATTCTATTAGTTCTTTTATTATTATCGTTATTATTATTATTAATTTTTTGTTCTTAACATTACTATTCTATTAGTTCTTTTATTATTATAAGTATTATTATCGTTATTATTATTTTTTTGTTGTTCTTAATATTGCTATTCTATTAGTTTTTTATTATTATCGTTATTATTATTATTAATTTTTTTGTTCTTAACATTACTATTCTATTAGTTCTTTTATTATTATAAGTATTATTATTATCGTTATTATTATTATTTTTTTGTTGTTCTTAACATTGCTATTCTATTAGTTCTTTATTATTATCGTTATTATTATCTTTGATTATTACATAACGTCTTCGGGAAGGGCAAAAAAATGGGTTAGGTCGGGGCTTCAGCGTCCGCGTCCTCTGTAGCAGCAGTTCTTCTCATTTCGATCTATTCTCGTTTCACTATTTTCCCTCTTTTCATTTATTCCGTCCTCGTTATTATTATCGTTCGGTTATTTTTGTTAGTTTTCGTGAATCGCTCTCTTTGTTTTCAAGCGCCCCCCCCAACCTTCCCCCCTCATCAGGACAGACTACCTTCTGGAGACGTAGGTATGGGGGGAGTTGACCCCCCCCCCTCTCAAATGTCACACGAGTCCATATTTCTAAGTACCCCCCATTGAGTTTTTCGCTTTCCCATATTTACCCCCCCCCCCTCAGCAAATTTCTGGTAATTACCCTCGTTAGTTTTTTTATATTTTAAAATAACATTCGGAAATTTCGAGATGTTTTAACATATGTTAAACATAATAATTTAATAGGCGTTGGACGTATTTGTTTTCTTTAATTTAAGCAACAGAACGAGATTGTTCTTTTAGGAAACATAAAACATTGAAATGCTAAAAATTATAGCGATTTTACAAGAGACGCCCCCCCCCCCCCTCTTTCTCGCCCTTCCCACTAAAAATAAAATAACTGAAACTGATAAGCGTTGCCAGTGAAGCAGTTTAAGAGTATTTAAATTTCAATCTTATTTATTTAAGAATTAAAGGCTAAAATCCCATTTCATATTCACTGCATTATATTACTCTAAACCTGTTCCATACTCTATTCTGAAAAGTTGAGCGAAATTTCAGTATTTTTCGTGAGTATACTGACCTTTAGGTGATGCTTTAAATATATCAGTAACTTAGGTTTCATAACGTTAAATAAATCAAGCCTATTATCATTTAATGATTTTTGTTTAATGATGGCTCATTTGTGGTATATCAGTACGAAATAAACTTTGGATTAAAGAAAATTGTGAACTTAATTTTCATCCGCCCACTCTGTGTTTTTCAGAAAGGTTCGTTCGGCCAAGCACGGAAAAGGACAAAATTCGTACATTCGGTTATATATACTTGACTGTTGGGTTTAGCAATGTGTTCTGGGAGTTAGTCAGTAGTGGAAGAATTCTGTGACTCGCGAACTTGTAAGACTGAAACATCTGTGGAAGTTTGATTAAAAAAAAATCCATTCTGAGACTACGGGTCTCGAGTTGTTGCCGGTTCAAGCTTTTTTCTCCCCTCCGTTTTGTCTGGCTAACTCCTCAAGTGGCCAAAAATATCACGTTTCTTTGCGATTTTTAACGGGTTTTAATGGTTTCCGTTAGCAATTATAACGTTTAGAAGCGTTCATGAGATTAAATATATCTTAATTTAAAAAAAAACCCCGAACCTTTAAAAAGAAAAGTACTCTTTGTGCTCTCAGTTTTTATAAGTCGGAAGTTCTTTAAACGCAATTTTTGTGTGTCTCTACGCAATTGGAACAAAAATAGCAACAGTTACGAACGTCAAGTTTGCAATCCACGAAACAATTTGGTGATAAAAGTATCTTAAAAAGAGTCATCAATTTGGTGTTTAAACCCGACAAAAAAAAAATTCCGCAAACGTTCTAATTCTCGCGAGGTGCCCACTGCATGATATACCCACAGGTGAGTAATGCCCGGGACTTCTTTTTTAGACTACCGGAAATGTTGGTTGCGTGGCCATGTACAAGATCCTTTGTCATAATTAACATTCCATCGCTCATCTTTTGTGAAGATGCGTTCGGGAACTGACAGCATCATTTTCATTTATAACAGTAGTGATAAAAGTATGGTGAGAATTCCTCTGCGGTATTTTACTATTGTAATAACAGTAATGAACAGGGTCAGGCTGTGCTTTTGGTAAACCCGAAGATCCATACCCCGTGAGCCGTACTATGGGTTGCTATATGGGGGCTACGCCCCCACCCCAAGTTAATCACACAGTTAGGTAAAACATGTTGGTAGGTGGAAGAAATATTATGGGAATGCGAGCGGGAAAGCTCATTGGGTATGGATCTTCAGAATTACCGTGATTTTTTTTACGTCAGTTCTCTCACATCTTTATCATATTTCAAGCAATTAAAACTTCAATGGGTTTACCCAATGGCAAGCTATGTGAAGTAATAGCAAATAATGAGAAGGGAATTCTTGGCAGACCTTTAATTCTCCTTAGGACAGACGTGGATTGCTAGAGACTAAAGTAGGTGCTGACTGTGTCCTTGACTTTGTTCCTTGGTGTGGAAGGGTCAAGTATCCGGTTTTACCACTCTACCATCTCTATAAAAATAGATTTGTAGTTTTGAAATCGAGGGTAATGACAGCAAGTGTCGTTCGTCACATAATTGGAACATACTTTAAAAATTCAATATTAAAAGTATGGTTTTAAAAGAGATTTTGGGGTTTGTTGGACCGTGTCCGAATTTTTAAATAAATTTTGTCGATGCTGCAGTTTTACAGGCTGATTTCAAAAATGAAATTTATTTTTGGGAGAAACGGACGGTTAAAATAGTTATGGTTGGGTTGGGTTAGGTTAAGTTAACATATATTCAGATATATAACATGTTTTTTTGTACAAATTTACTCATTATGGATGGTGTGGAATCTTAAAAGTTTGTGGTCTCTAACCCAACCCTAACCTGGCCTGACCTAACCTAATCTAACTTCTACATTGTTCAACTACGAAATCGTCAGACATTATAAGAATGTATTTAAGCCTCCATTCAATCAGAAACAACAATCATAACCGACATGTGGAAGTCATACAGCCATATATATTCCGGGGTACAATTTCAAACACAAAACACATTGTCAAGTTTGTTTCGGAGGGAGGAACACAAACACTCAACTAATCGAAAGGACATGGAATTTACTGAAACACTCAAACAATTTTTGTTTGAGTGGATGAATTTTTGTGGCGAGAAGATACGAAAATACGAACCTATTCAGGAAGATATTACAATGAATTTCGGAGTTTAAACGTTATCATTTCTCACACAATAATTTAACCTAACGAAACCCATCCCAACCCAACCATAACTTTTTTAACCGTCCGTTTCTCCCCCAAATAAATTTTATTTTTGAAATCAGCCTGTAAAACTGCAGCATCGACAAAATTTATTTAAAAAATCGGACACCGTCTAACAAACCCAAAAGGTCCGAGATTTTTCAAGAGTAGGGACCAAAGAATACAAAAAGACTACCATAGATTTGATCCTAGAAAATTATTTTTCAATAAATAAATTTTCTTTATAATCTCATAAGTATCCATATTTTGCTATGTATAGCAAAAATTACTCCTAAATTTTCTATTGATTTTTCTTTAAAATTAACCTTAACCTTCGCTTGACAGAGTATCGATATTCCTTCTCATAATCCCTTACAGCGTAGAGTAATTCTTAGAGATTAAAAAACTAAAAATTAAGGTAATTAAATTATTTAAACAATTCGAATTATTTATTAAACACTTTATAAATCAATTCCATTTTGAATCAGCGTAATGCTGAGAGAAACAGAAAAACAGAGAAAGAGAGAAAGAGCGAGAAAGAGAATTTATACATGTTTTGTTACGTTTTGATGGCCAATTGCCAACCAATTCATTTCGAATAGAGACAATTAAATTTACATTAGTCATTCAGAGTTATTGCTAAGCTTGTTAAATAGGACCTAATAATCTATTTAAATAATAATAGGGTAAATTCATATATTCAATCCTATTTGAATTCAATTGGGAATGTAGCAGCTCAGCAACTCAGAAAAGTAAACAATGTGAGCTACATTTCAGTACGGTAAGGTTGCTAGGGTGTTTTATTGGGGGGGGGGGGGTATGTGATTCATTCAATTTTCTAATACATCAAACATTTAAACCAAAAGTTTTTCTCTCTCTAATTCGAGTAAAGCAGATAAATACAAAGTATACGAAATATGGAGCAGAAGAAAATAGTGAATAAATAGAGGGAACACAAATAGTTATTTTTACTATTGCGTAAAACTAATAATGGAAACCAACAAGGGTAAAGAGTAAAGAAAGTGGTGTGTATCGAGGAAGTGAAAAGGTACTGAATATATACACACTTGTTCAAAATTATGATCCCCGCCCCCTCCCAGATTTAACATATTTAATCAAAGTTTTTAGAATTTATCCTATTATTCATAGATACTTGTATGTATGATAATAATGCGTATTTTCCTCATATGTTTGAATATTTTGTTGATACGTATGAATTACTTGGTATTTTACTAAATTGTGTGTAATTAATAAAATGGTATGTTTTATAAAATCAGAATTTAACCACTATATCTTATTTTCAGCTTAAATTTATAACTATTGTGTATTCAATATCGTTCTTAATGAGTAACATGAGTTAAAATTAAAGAACTTACAGAAGCACAGAGAGCTCAAATCTAACTTCTCCATAGCCAAAGGTTATCACAAAATTAAAATGCTAAAGAAATAATGTTTTCTAAAATCAGAATTTAACTAATATTTCTTACGTTTCAGCTTAAATTTATAACTATTATATATTCAATATCGTTCTAAATAAATAATATGACTAAAACTAAAGAACATAGAGAAGCGCAAAGAGCTAAAATTCAATTTTTCCACAGCCAAGTGTTTATCACAAGTTGAAATTAATGAAAAAAAATGAAACGATATCAAGAGACCAGTAATATTTGTATCAAGAAAGAGAAGTGGCAGAATACGTCTTACAAACAAACATCCAGATAAGACAGATCTATCATTCGGGTTTCACTACAGAATCACAGAAAAACATCTTCTAAACTTGTTGAGGAGTTTAATGAAGCTTCAAGTTCAAAAATATTACCCAAAATAGTTAGAAGATTACTTAAATATCAAGGGATAGAAGGTCAACAGAAAACAAAACGTCTTCAGTGTGCCAAAGATCACAAAACCTAGACACATGAACAATGGTCTAAAGCTATCTGGTTGGATTAAAGTAATTATCAAGTATGTAAAAAAGACTATTGGAGTGTTGTTTTAAATGTAATTTATGTAATTCCATTTAAATATATATTCGAAGAAAATTATTTACAAATTTAACTTTTTTGTAACAACTTTTCAGAATTTCAACACTTTTGGGGTGACATTTGTGAGACAAAGAGTTGGCGAAACATTTCACCCTGCGTGTATGGTATCAATTGTGAAACCTATAGGTGGCTCTATAATGGTACGTGGCTGCATGTCTTCATGGGGCTAGAGGAGTTGTTTTCATGCCAGGGAAGAAGGAACTCTACTACTTATACCTCTATAATGTTACAATTTTTAGACCCATCTTCAAGAAATTGCATCCCACAACATCAAGAAAAGAAGTTAGATTTCAGCAGAGCAATGGCCCATACCATACATCCAACCACACAAAGAATTAGGTTGGAGAAATGGGGATCGCTTCTATGGGGTGACCAACACAGAGCACAAAAGAACATAGCGGCAGGAAAACAGAAGAACAAGTGATATCAAGAGCATAGAGCGCTTGTTCCTTGGCTGGGTTCCGCTGCGTCTTCGACTCTGATCAGCAAAATAAAACCAATGAAATATATGCATATATATATATATATATATATATATATATATATATATATATATATATATATATATACATATATATATATATATATATATATATATATATATTGTTTGGAAGAATAAAAAAAGAAAAAGATAAAATCCGTCTTCTTTATTTCCGGGCGCACATTTTTTACCCGGGCAACGACGAGTATTTCTGCTAGTGTATATATATATATATATATATATATATATATATATATATATATATATATATATATATATATAACTTGTATTACTAGAATGATGGTTTTACATTATTTTTCACTAATCATCCTATTAGCTTCTATTAGCGCTAATTTACGCTCGTCTCGCACATCTGTGCCAAACAGCTTAAATTCCTTCTTACCGAATACGCAAAAACGCAATATGGCGGGAAATAACTTATTCTAGAATTATTTGCAGCCAAAAAAAACTTAAACGTAACTAACTAGAATAATTATTTGGGGGGGACGAGAGAATGCTAAAATAATGATTGGTAACTTGCATATTCCTTTACTTAATACGCTACTCGAATCGCCAGCCGAGACTGCATATTCTTTTAACCCTGTTTCCGAGAGACGCATAAATTGCTCAACTCTTTCCATAACCCGAGAACAACTGAACCTACCGCATTTGATATATCGATTTTAGAGGATTCTGAACTAATCCAATTGTGTTATTCAGCCATTTAACCATGGTTAAACTGTGGTACATCTAAACGCTTTGCTACAATTTTTATTTTGAGAGATGATTATAGTATTTTCCTTTTTCACGATACACTGCGTACAATTAAGGATTGAAGTTGATTTTGAACGATACTTCATCATATATTGCGTTTATTTACGCAAAGATTACAGTTTGAAGCCTTTAGGGTTGCATTTTTTTTACACTGGTTTTATTTACTTAAGTTTAAAGGTTGAATTGTTTAACGTAACAATTGTAGTTTAAAGAGTTCTAAAAACTTACCAATTGTTGCAATGAGCCAATAAATTAATAAATCAAATTTTCGGAGGAAGGGAGGGTGTTAATTGTCTAAATATAACGATCTAATTATGATTGATTGTTTATAAGATTTAGAAGCGTAACTAAATTGATTATGCTCGGTAAAACACTTACTGGATCTAATACTTAGTCATGACCAAAGGTTTTGAAACTGCTAGATTTTTGTATATAAAAAAATAAATAGAACTAATCAAACCTTGAAATTTGTTTTAATATGTTTGTATCATAATTTTAGGGTGAAATAAAAAAAAATAGAGCCAGAAGATATTTTATTAATAAATAATCAAGTTATGCACGCAATATTCAATTCCTTTTGGCATGCTGGAGACCCAATTTTTGATGATATCACGACTGACCTTGCAGCATCTTTGTTCACTAAGCAGAGCAGCAACTGCTCGCAATTCGATGGCATCTCTTTATCAACCGGAAAGGAGCGTCTTAAGAGCATAAACCTTTGTCCGAGTTTTAACAGTCCATTCTTTATATTTCCTACAAAAATACAGTTTATGTACAAAAGTCTTCTTGGTGAGATGAGGTTCCTTTGCAGCCCCTCTTGACTTGAGACCTTTGTCGAAAAGTCTGCGACTCACTGTGCGCGCTGAATCGTTCATACCTGCTTCTTTTCAATCGTGAACAAAATCGGCACTGAAGGCAACCCGATCCTCGAGTAAGGACCTTACCAGTAGGCAATTTTGGAGTCTTTAAAGTCATTAATGATCTTAAAGATGGTTCCCTTTGATGCGATACCCTTAGGACTATATCTTTACATTTCAGGCCCCTTGGTGCAGAGCAGCAATGGTTGCACTTTTTTCTTTAGAAAGAACCATTTCTGGAATCAAAAACGATTCAAACATTTATTTAAAAAAAAATATTACAAAATAGATTATAATTGCACAGAATCATTCATTTAACCCATATTTGTCATCATTTTACCCTTTTGATGGAATAGCAAAGCTCCAGAGACTGAAACTCATCTTCAGGAACCGGACCAGAGCGCGATCTTTGATTCAGCTAAGGAATGCAGTCTTTTCTTATTATTTGTGAAATGCTGACTTTTTAATAAATCTGCAATGATTTAAATATCTGAGTAATTATTCATATCACATAGATTGAAAAAAACCCGAATTAATATATATATATATATATATATATATATATATATATATATATATATATATATATATATATATATATATATATATATATAAATATAATAGTCTCAAAACTTTTGGGCATGACTGTAGATTCATCTTCACAAGCCGGAGAGACATATTCACGTTTACTTCGTTTTATATTCAAATCTATATCATGAAGTCCAGCGGACGTACATTTTACCATTCGTTCTTTTCCGTCTCTTTATTCCGAGAGATTAAATTTATAAAACACCATCCCCGGTAGATGAATAGCATGAACAATGAATGGAGCAAGCTTGAAGTTTGCCTTGTCAGCCATTAGTACGAGAGGTACTTATTGCTATTCTTCTTCTCAATGTGACTTACCTAAACTGAACTAATTTGACTCAAACTAGAGCTTGTTTGCCCATTTATTACAGGAAGTTTGCCACGGGAGAGGGAGCATTACCAAAAATTGCTAGAGAGCAGAACAAATGTGAACACATCAAAACTGGAGAAGAAAAAGCATTTTAAAGTTTTTCAAAATGTCTCTTTCTTATCTGAGCATTGACTGCGTTACGCTGGCTTTGCCATTTACCTTTAATAATTTCATATAACTCTTACTCACATTGATTCTGGTAACTCCTAGTGTGGGGGGTTTTGTTATGTTCTTATATGCTTTCAATTTCAGAAATCTCTTAGCTCTGTCTCATTCACTCAGATGAAGGCAACTTTACTTCTTTGTCTTCATGCAAAAATATAAAGAGCCCATGATAGCAAAGTTTTCTGCAATTTCCTGTCTTGTAAATAGAAAAGACCATATTGCACAAGGTTTACTACTATATCAATAGAAGCATTTTATAATTATTATTATTTTGTCTATGATTTTTTCTCTCAGTCGACAATCATAGACGGTAGTTATGCTGTGCAAGTTTAACTTTTTGAGGTGAAAGTTAGGTGATTTTCCCAGTCAAACCCTTTTTAAACTTATAAAAAATATTCATTGAGCAAGTTCAATATTGATATGCATATGAGGCGTTTTATATTAATTTTATTTTATCCTACTGAATGATATAAATAATTCTGCTAAGCTGTCATGCTCTGTATTATAATGATGAATTTATGAATAAATTTTCTGTTTATTTTCTAATTGTTTGTTGTTTACTTCTTTCAGATACCTCGTATTTGTGTGAATAAGGCAGACAACTTCTGCTACATTTGTGGTGGGGTGACCTTTATATCACAGAAGCGCTGTATAACTGCTATGGTTAGAAAGGCATATCACCTATATTTTGGATGCAAGATTGGTGAACAGGATAAGAACTGGGCTCCTCACATCTGCTGCAACACTTGTGCTACTAACCTTTGCCAACGGTTGAACAGGAAGAGGAAAGGAATGCCTTTTGCTGTGCCAATGACGTGGTGGCAGCCAACAAACCATACCAACAATTGTTATCGGCTGCATGGTACCTCCAGTACAAAAGGCTTGTAAAAAAAGAAAAAGGAGTCTATTGAATTGTCCAAAGATTTCATCAGTTATTCGCCCAGTTCCACATGGAGAAGGTCTACCTGTTCATGATGCACCAACCTTGGTATCCTTCAAGTCAGATGAGGAAAGTGGTGAGGAGGAAGCAGAGAAGGATGAAAATTCTGGATTACAGAGTGACCCAAATTTTGATCAAGCACACTCCTCTAGGCCACATCTCATAACACAAGTGGAACTCCATGACCTAAGAATAAAGCAGAGCTGCTAGGTTCTCGTCTTCAACAGTAGAATATCTTAGCAGATGTTGTGAAATTTCAAAACTTCGTGACCGTCAGCAGCAGTTCAACGATTTTTTTCGTAATGGGAGGTGATTTAGTGGCCTGCAACAATATTAATGGTCTGATGGGAGCACTTGGCATCGGATACGGACCCAGACACCGGAGGTTGTTCATTGATTCATCAAAAGCGAGTCTGAAAGGTGTCTTGCCACACAATGGCAATAGTGAACCATCAGTTCCTGTGGGCTATGCACCACATATGAAAGAACTTATGAGAATATAAAGCATATGTTGCAATTCATAAAATATAATAAACATGAATGGCAGATCTATGGTGATTTAAAGGTTGTTGCTAGTGTTATGGGCTTGCAGGGCGGATACATACACCAAGTACTGCTGCTTTTTATGTGAATGGGACAGCCGTGCAAGAGGTTCCCATTATATCAGGAGAAACTGGCTACCTTGTCAATCATTGGAGCCTGGGATGAAAAATGTTCAACATCCACCTCTCACCTCTCACTGAACCAAACAAAATTTTTCTCCCACCACTGCATATAAAACTGGGGCTCATGAAAAACTTTGTAAAATTTATGGACAAATCTGGTCAGGGATTCAAGTATTTAACATAAAAATTCCCCTCACTGAGCGACACTAAGATAAAAGAGGGAGTTTTCATTGGTCCTCAGATTCGAGAGCTTCTTAAAGATGATGACTTTGAATCAGCCCTTCATGAGGAAGAGAAAGCTGCTTGGGAAGCATTCAAGTTAGTGGCGAAGGAATTTCTCTCGGAAACAGGAGGGAAGAAAACTATGAAGAATTGGTGGAAAACCTAATCAAGGCTTACAAGAACATGGGATGTAACATGTCACTTAAAATTCACTTTTTGGACTCACATTTAGACTTTTTTTTCTAGCGAACTGTGGGGCAGTTAATCACAAGCATGGTGAAAGGTTTCACCGAGATATTCCAACCATGGAAAAGTGGTACCAGGGTAAATGAAGCACAACAATGCTTGCAGACTATTGCTGGACATTGGAAAGAGATGATTCTTCAGCCCACTATAAGCGTCAAGCAAAAAGGCAGAAAGTGGATATAGATTAGAGTTTAAAACATAATGACACATATTGTACGTTATAATAAAATAATTAAAAATTACATGCCTGTATCTTTAAACCTATAGCTAATAAGAATTTTTCAAGGTGATATTTGGATTCAGTATATGAAAATACATAATAATTAACTAATCTCATTTAAGAAACACACAACTTTTCAAAAATTGTTGACTAGTGTTATCTGAATGAGTGTTTGAGAGAGAAAGTGCTGACCGAGAAGAAAGTAGATGATCATTTTCTATGGAAAGGGTTTGTAAGAGGAGGGGGGTGTATTTGAGTCCTGTTTTAGGATAAGTTCTGAGTGAACAAGATGCTACAGTACATAACACCCCATCACTACCAAAGGCCTTCGGCGTATGTAAAATGATGGGTAGCCATTTGATTAATAGTGCATTAATAGGATGTGGTGGTTGGGTAGTTCTAGTGGCATTGAAGCGTGCCGGCCTCAATTTGTGTGAAACTGGCAGATGTTGAAGTAGAATTTGTTTTTGTTTTTTTTATCTTCCTGCACATTCCATGTTTATGACGCTCTTAATTACAATTACAGACATTTTAAGTGAGCTAATAATAAATCTTTTTGATTAATAAGAGCCAATTCTTTTGTGCATTTCCCTCCTCCACCCTTCTTAAAAATGCGAAAGTAGACTTTGTTTGCCGAAGGCAACTCACACAATAATTGTTGAAGAAAAACAAGATTCACCGATGCTTTGAGACAATCGTTGATTCAAAGTAATTCCATCGGCGTTCTAAAAACCTGTTATTACCTCCATTACTTGGCAGATATTTCCGATTTAGATTCGAAGATTAGAACCCGAATCGTTTGGTGCGTTGGCAAATGAAACTTTGTGGCGACATTTGGCAATCGTTTAGTAGGAACAAAATTATTGCCATTTATATCTAGAAATAAAATGCCATGATATCTGAACTCAGAAATAGGCACACGTGCAGATTAATGCTTCGTTCGCACATTTTGGACCTTCATTTTTTTATGAATTTGTTCTTGTATGTTAAAAAAAATACGACTCCTCTTATCAAGTATATAGGAATGGTGAAGATTGTGGTAATACTTCTTGTCATCTTGGTGTCAGTTCTTCGTTCTTTTTTTGGGGGGGGTGAGGGTGTTTTATATTCTTTTGGTGATGCTGCTGCCCAACTATATGCAGTATGTTTCGTCACCTGTAATTACCTACGTTGCTTTTGGGCTTTAATTCTCCATAAGGAGAGGATTAAGGTCCTACTTTTCCCTAGGCGGGTAATTATAATTCTCTCTCCCTCTCTAAGTATTTAGGGCTGACGATATGTCTGTTTTTTCAGTTTTGGTCATCTTTATCTTTTCTCTATTCCTTATCTTTGTGTTCCGTCCCTTCTCTGCTCTACCGCTTATTATTTAGTGGACATTCCATCATTGATTACACTAGTTTCGAGTTTTATTTACTGAGGTCAACACCTTTTCGCTCTTTGGTTGTTCGCTAAAGAAAAAAAACTCAGTTCGTAAAAACACATTTAAAACAAATTTAAAATCTACACTTACGCAACTGTGTTTGTCAGGTCACACTGGCTGGTTGTCTTTTTCAATGGCAATCTCTTGATTCATTGATTATTATTATTTACGTTTAACATGTTTTCATTTTTACTTTTTTCATATCCTTTATTTGATTATTGTTTTTCTTTTTATTTTACGGAAACGTGTTATATATATATATATATATATATATATATATATATATATATATATATATATATATATATATATATATATATATATATATATATATAACGGGGGGCCCAAAAGTAACTTCACATTTAAAAAAATTAATAACACAAAAACTAATTAAGTTATAAAAGTGGGTGATATATAAAATGAAAGAGATCTTAGATTTTTATTATTTAAAGATAATGTCTTTCAAATGTTCTCCATTATTGTTAAAACAAAGGTGGATTCTTTGCACCATATTTTCCATGACATTTTCCAAAACATCAGGAGTCATTTTGACGATTTCTTCAATGATGTTTTGTTTCAATTCTTGAAGATTATTAGGTTTATTTACGTATACCTTTTCTTTAAGGTATCCCCAAAGGAAAAAATCTGAAGGGGTAAAATCAGGTGATCGTGGTGGCCAAGAAACGTCACCTAAACGTGAAAGTAACCGACCAGAGAAGGTTGCTCTTAGTGTTGTCATGGTTAACCAGTGTTAAACAACAGCCACAAACGTCAACTAGGATACGTTCCAGTCAACTAGGAATTTCTCGGACATCATTGCAACGCATCCTAATAAAAGAATTGAAACTTCATCCATACAAAATTCAAATAACTCAACAATTAAATATTGCAGACTATCAAAAAAGAATAAACTTTGCACGCGCATTTTGGGGACTAACAAATGATCCGACTATTACCTCGCACCTAATCATGTCCGATGAATCTCATTTTCACATTACTGGATACGTGAATAAACAAAATTGCAGATTCTGGTGTGCTGAAAACCCCATGATAATTCACGAGCAGCCTCTTCATGCACAGAAAGTTACTGTCTGGTGCGGCATAACCAGTTCGAGAATCATTGGTCCCTACTTCTTCGAGGATGCTAACGGAAAAACAGTGACAGTAACAGGGGGCACTTACAAAGAAATGATACAAGATTATTTATTGCCAGAACTGGAAAATATGGATATGCACGATATTTGGTTTCAACAAGATGGGGCGACACCACACAGCGTGAGAAACCATGGCAACACTAAGAGCAGCCTTCCCTGGTCGGTTAATTTCACGTTTAGGTGACGTTTCTTGGCCACCACGATCACCTGATTTTACCCCTCCAGATTTTTTCCTTTGGGGATACCTTAAAGAAAAGGTATACGTAAATAAACCTAATAATCTTCAAGAATTGAAACAAAACATCATTGAAGAAATCGTCAAAATGACTCCTGATGTTTTGGAAAATGTCATGGAAAATATGATGCAAAGAATCGGCCTTTGTTTTAACAATAATGGAGAACATTTGAAGAAAATTATTTTTAAATAATAAAAATCCAAGATCTCCTCTTTCATTTTATATATCACCCACTTTTATAACTTAATTATTTTTTGTGTTATTAAATTTTTTAAATGTGAAGTAAACTTTGGGCCCCCCGCTATATATATATATATATATATATATATATATATATATATATATATATATATATATATATATATATATATATAAAAAAGCGCACAAAGTGCACGTGGTTCAAAGTTATGCATATACACCCACAAAGAAAAAGGGAAAAACGATTCCGAGCGCTTTCGTCTTTATTCTTAAAGACCAAATCGCTCGGAATCGTTTTTCACTTTTCCTTTGTGGGTATATATATATATATATATATATATATATATATATATATATATATATATATATATATATATATATATATATATATATATATATATATATATATATATATGTGTGTGTGTGTGTGTGTGTGTGTGAGAGATTAATATGATAATTTTTATCTTTGTGCCCTAGATTCATGTTACCATTGAACAAAAAACCATTAATAACAATCTTCATCGAGATGTTGCTTTATTAGGAAAATCCCAAATAAGAGATCATTTCCTTATATATCTTATTTGTACTTTTGAGGTTCGATTTTCTGTACAAACTGTTAACTCTACGGACGCTCCATTCACACCATTTTATGGCCCTCTCTCGCAACGTAAAACCTTTTTAATTATTTTTACTTTGAGTTTTCATTATATATGTACTACCGTCTTTCACACTCACTCATTCTTATTCTGTCTGTACCTTGCCTCTGGTTTTACACATCCAATTCCTCTTCTCTCTAACGGACCCCAGTTTTGGATATCGCTTCAAAAATGTTTTGTTTTGTTTTATTTTTCAATTTTCGTATCGCCAATCCAAGAAATCTTGAAATCTACGTCTGGAAAGCGACAAAAAAATAATTAGACCAAATTGCAATTGACTGTTAGTTAATTTATTAACTTTACTTGTAAAGGCGTAATGCATTACATATGCAATCCCCTCAAATTACCTTCCCAATAATTGTGCGGAAAATAATACCACCCAGACGCGATGGGACAAGCCAAATGTAGATGCCTCAAATTTAGTTGTATGAATGATGGAAGTGACCAACCAATCGAAAATTATGACAAGAATAAATGAAAGAGAAACAGACAGAAGAGAGAATGAGTTGAACATAATCGATGAACGGTAAATAGTGTAAGAGACCCTTTTATTAATAGAACTCGGAAGATCAATTTTACAAATCGAGGAGGTTTACACTTCAGAGCAGCGTTTCTCTCCCGGGGTTCTCCGGAAGCCTCAGGACCCGCTAGAGGTCGCTAGGGGTTCCTCAAGATAGTAATAAATACTCTAATCATATTAAATTCCATTCATTTTTTATATTAAATTTAATATTTGTAATTTTATTATTGACGGGCAAATGGGTGGGGGAGGGTGGTAAAGGCCCTGCTATACTTGAAACTTGGAAGAATAACGCGCCCTTCCTGCCCCAATATATACTTTGCAGGGAAGTGTCTGGTGTAGCATAGACGAACATGCTGCAGCTACCATCTTGTGGATTACGTGACCTCCAAGCCCTAGTGTCCGCAGAGGATCCGCGGCTATATATTTTTCACTCGTTTTCCCTTTCCCTACTTAACCACTTTATAGCAGATTTTTCCTGACAAACTTTCTGCGGGAAATTCCCTCGTTGGATTTCCGCTTAAATTAAACTTGGTAAATCGGGTGTGGAGGGGGGGAGCTCTCGGTAGCGTAGAGGATACAAGAATTGGATTTCTAGCGTCGATGTACAGGGTTCACTGCCAAGAGGGGGGATGGGGCACAAACGTCGATAGGTTCGGTCCTACAATGGTGGGCGTGCTGTTCTTACCCCCACAGGGGTAGGGATATCTTACACATATGCTACACGTAGCCAATCACAACACCACTGCCTTTCCTCTCCCGTTGTCACGAGTCGTCTTGATCCCGGGCTGACAAAGGTTGCAACCTGTTCGCTAGTTGGTGTAAAAAATACAAAGTATTTACCAATACCATCCGCCCCCACAAAACCACAAGACCCGGTTTTCCCCTGGCTCACCAGCGATTGTCATCGGGATCTTTATGTTGGTGTCATTATCCGGTCAAAGGATCCTTCCTTCCCAAGAGTTAGCAAGGACTAGGCGACCAGACCAGCGGTTCGCTCTTCCTCACACCGACTACACGGCAGGAATTAGGGCTGCTTGGCAAGGAAGATGGGAGACGGCCGATGGGAAATTGAAGCTGTGTGTCATTGCGCCGCGACTCTTCCCATTGACCTCCTTCAAAGCCACGACGTCTTCAGGTCGCTTTCTGTCGTCTTCGAATTGGACACACTCACCTTCTCCCCCTGCCATTTGATGGCGCACTCTCCTTCACTTTAGTGAGACGGCTGCGTTGTCCCCTAGACTGTTCGGCATATTCCTTTTGAGTATCTCAGTTTGAGGGTTCTTCGCCCACGTTACCTGTCCTCATATCAGGATGAGTAGGGTCGCTCGCGCTTGTCCCTTGTACTCGGGACGAGTTCGTACACACAAACTTGTGAACTATCTTACTTTTTGGAAGGGGATGGCCTCTTCCATAAATTTTATTCTTCTTTGTTGGCCATATTATCCTGCCCTCAGGGGGAGGCGATGCCCCTCCCCCCGGATGCCTGAGCGGGCTTATTTTCTCTTTTTGCCTTTGTTATGTTTCTTATTTTTTTATTTGTTATTTGTTTTTTTAGCTTGCTGTTTGCTTTAGTTTTCGTTAATTTTAAAGTAACTAATTACTAGGCTGAAATTTCAATTGCGGGGACTTATGCCCTTAATGGCAGTCCCCAGGTGTGCGCTGTACCCCCTTCCCCCCGCCCTAAATCCTTTACAGGAGACGGATGCTGTGTCCCTACTTTCATGGTTGAGAAAATAAAGTTATTATTTGTTTAAACTCGGAATTACTTTAAACAAACAATAACTTTTTTTATTTTTGTGAAACCAGTTTATGAACTTGAAGTTTATGAAAGAGTAATAGAACGATGAATTAATAAAGATTTATGATCATTTTGATGTTGCGGTTCCTTTTTATTATTATTATTATTATTATATTGGCTGCGTAAAGGTAAAAAGGTTGAGGCAAGCGGCTTAGGAGTACGGGAAATCAAATATACGAGCTTAAGGTCCTTCTGTGGGACCCAGAAGACGAGTGGGTTAAGGAAAAAACAAATTTTTATTTTCAATTTCCTCAAAATCTTTTTTAGAAACTGTTTGGTCAAAACAACAACAACAACAGGTACTACTACTCTTCCTGCTGCTGCTATAACCACTACTACTAATTATTATTATATTATTAGTAGCAAAATCTACTCATTGGTATAGTTACATCTTTTGAAATAGTGAATAGTCAGGAAGGCCCAGGACTCCATAAAAATTTATTCGGAATCTCTTAAGGATGTCGATCAAAGACCTTAAATAGCGAGGTTGTCCTCCATGAGTCCTTAATACTCTTCCTTATTTTATAATGTACTGTGGGACATTATCGGACGTACACGGGTGGGCAGTATTTAAAATGGTATTTGTAAATACATTTGAAATCATGTATTTGAATAAAGTATTTAAATACTTTTGCAAATACGTTACTGATAATAGGCTTATATAGCTGTTAAGAACGTGTAATGCATGTTTTAGCTTGTCGCAACTCGTATGACACAAAAGGTTGACTGCATGAACCGGTGAGAGAAGATTGCTTGCGTCAGTTCAAATTCAATTAACAGATGGTCACAGTTGTGTTTGGTTGTATAGTGAGAGCGCTTAGCGTTATTTCAACTGCTGCATGGCAACTTCAGCTTCTTCGAAAGAGTGGGAAATGGAGAGATCAAACAATAATAAAAACGAGAAAGATAAAGAATTATGTAATTATAGTCATCCTTTATTAGATGGTAATTTTTTTTAGAGTGAAATCTTCCAACGGAAAAAAAGTCAAGTGTATATGTACATCATGCAATGGCGAAATCTCTGCGGCGAACAATGCTACTTCCAATCTACGCATTCATGTGAAGGTAAGAATTTATTAGCGATAATTCTATGATACTTAATAGAATTGACAATTTTCACTATTTCTTACTTTAAAAAAAAGACAAAATTGCTAGTAGCTAACAATAATGTTAAGTAGCGTAGGTTTACCATGCACGAACCTACCTGCTTCCTTTTGCAATACCTTTATTTATAGTATATGCTGATTGAATTTAAGGTGAATTATGGCAACGTGAAACAAATGTCCTTCAATTATCTGATCATGTACATTTATCAACAGAGAAAGCATCCTCCTTTGGTGCAAAGAACGAATAACTACGTGATAGCTCAAAGAAAAGATTAAAAATAAATATGTTCAGTATTAGATGATGGTCTTTCATGCAGCGATTTTAAAGTAAAGTCATTACCGGAGTGTTTTGCCGTGAATACTAAAAAGGTCAAACAATCTGTTTTTGATAAGCTGATTGCAGATTTTATCATACAAGGTGTGCATCTCCTAAAAAACATGGAGCAACCAGCTTTTGTGACATTAATTAAAGGGGAGTTCTGAGTTACAAATGTTGTTTACAACCAAATAATAAAGCGTTGGGATCATTGCTCACTACGTAAACTATATAACCAAGTTATATAGTGCGCTATCATTTACTTGAAGATAACACAATAATTACACTTTCCACTACGGCAGGACTAAATTCTTCAGTTGACGTCATTTCAAGGCGGACGCTAGGCCAAAATCTTATAGAAAAAGAGAAAGTGACAAGAACTAAACTAAAGAATTAACTAGACAGCACCTCTTACTTATGTCTCACTGCAGATATTTGGTCAACTCGTCACTGTAGTTATTTGGGCGTTACAGTTCATTGGGTATGTTAAGATTTTGATATTTATGAAATATGAAATTGAAAATGTCGTTATAGTTAGGAAGGTATCAGCTCTTGGCTGAAAGCAGACCTATTTATTGGTGTAATTTATCTCGATTATATTAATATGTAAAGTTTATGGAAACATTTATGTGACAAACATTGGACTGTTATTTCATTTTGTCCGTCACAGTGGAGTATTGGCATGCTGTCACTTCAAAGGAGAACATAACTGCATTGAGATTGCTGAACATATGGAGAATATCATCAATGAATACGATATCTCCCTGCAGGAAATCACGAGCACTGTCACTGATAACGGCTCTCATTTTGTTAAAACGTTTAAGGATTTTGCAGTCATTGCTGCAAACGTGTCCACAGATTCAGAAGATGGAATCCAAATCCGTGAAGAAGATCAGAGTGAGCACGAGCTAGAGGATAGTTTCTTAATGAGAAGTGCCTTTCGTTTGACATATGCAGCTTCAGCCCACCTAAGCATGTGCGCTGTGCTTCAAACACACTCAGTCTCATCGCCACAACTGATAAAAACAGGCATTGGAAATATCAATCATGCTGCGATGGGAAAATGCTCAGTACTATGGAACAAAAGCGGTCGTCCAAAATCAGAAGAGATTATCAAAACTTTTATCAACTGTTTATTAAAGGTGCCTTGCATTACAAGGTGGAACTCTCTGTTTGATGCATTTTTATTACTTTTAAAACACAAGGACAAATTACATCAACTCATGATGTCCCTTGAACTTACAGTGTTCAGAAGCCACGAAATTGAATTTCTTGAGGAGGATGTCTCAGTTTTAGCTCCTATTGCCGCGGCAATTAATCGCCTACACGAAGAACAAAACTGGTTTTAAGGAAAATTGCTCACTACCTTGCTCACTGTGGAGAAAAAAACTGAAGAGCCTTCCGTAACGTTCTCTGAAATTTTGCCAACCTCTTCTAAGTGCAGTCACTAAGGAGTTTGAAAAGAGCTACCAATCTTATTTGACCTTGGCAAATGAAGCCACCGTTACAGATGCCATTATTGTATCAACAAGCCATCCGTTCTTCAACCGCAGGTTTAGAATTGTTCAGTTAACTTCAGGATTCAAATAAAACGCTACAAAGTTTAGATAGATATCCAAACATAAAAAGTTATTTATTAAATACAACACCACCCTTCCGTCGTCAGCTCGTGTGGAACGGCTCTTCTCTTTAGGAAGATTGACCTTATCTCCAAAACGGAGTTCTTTATCTGACGAAACATTTCAGCAACTGATATTACTTAAATGTAATGCTGATATAAATTGCTAACTGAAATTTAATTCTCTGGAACTTTCTTTTTTTTGTAGTACCTAAGCACAATTGTCATCAGTTCCTACATTAGTAATTATAATATACAATTTCATTTTAATGGATATTTTTTGTTGTGATACCAATGGTCCTTATCGATTGTCATTACATATCATGTATTTGAAATGTATTTAAAAATGTATCTAAATACTTTAAATGCATTTAGTGCCTACCTCTGCGGGCGTATTACCAGATTACATTAAACCATGTACACTAAAGGGTCCTGCAAATATTTTTGGCACCTGCTGTGGACTCATGTTTAACTCTGTAAAAAAAACCCAGAGTAGTCTGTAACTTATGTATACAATACTGTATACATAGTCGGAAGCATTCGCTGTTTTGTACTGTAATTCAGGGTGTCGTAATATAAGGGAGCTACTGAGCACAATGCTGTAAAAAGCGAAAAGGAATTTTCTCGATGAGGTAGAATATTGTAGGGCATTACAGGAGGTTGTAGGAAGCTACGCTGGCAATAGGATGTTCTAAGTTGGGATGGGAATGTGCGTTGATCGCAGGGATTGAATGTGGTGATAAAATTCTTCCCATATGTTGTTGACTGCAGTGAATAACCCCCAATCCATTCTTGCCATCATGGAGTTGACGTGCGCTCATAAAATCACACTTTTATTGCAACAAACACTCTATCACTGCCATCCTTTTCGTGTGTGTGTAAGGGCGAGGGTGTGTATTTGTGTGAAGGTGTGTTTGTATGTTAAGGGACAGGGTGTTTATGTGATTTCGTTAAGTGCGTATTTATTTACATCTGATGAGATATAATTGTCGGTGTGAGTGCAATTTTTAGTGTACTTATAAACATGAGCGTATGTTAATAAATGAATATGAATGGTGTGCATATGTGGTAATATATGTATTAATAAGTAGATCTGTGAGGCTGCGTAAATGGAAGCATGTGTTAATGTTTGTGAAAGAGTAAACATATGTAGCGTGAAGTGAAACGAATATTTGGACGTTCAATAAAAGTTTATTTAAATCAATCCCTCTTTGATTTGTGCAGATCATACACCTATATAATCAACCGTTCTTTATTACATTTAAGAGAGACCATAAACAGATCTTTCAAATGTATTATACGACTAAAACAAATAAAAGTGGGAATAATTATTTAGGCACTCGATTTATAGAGCCTACTATTTCGTTGTACCGCCATTGTTTGTTATGACTGCTGTCAGGCGTTTATTATATGATTCGAACAGGTTCAGGCAACATAGTGTTTGAATATCTGCCCACTTGTTTTGTAGACCTACATACGAGTATAGCTCTCAATTGAGCGAGGTTTGCAGTTTTCCTCTTATAGACTTCTTTCAATATTCTCCACTAAATTTGGATCGGATTCAAGTCAGAGGATTGACTAGGCTAAGGTAGAACATTAATATTGTTCTGTAGGAAGCGTTCACATTTTTACTTTCACCATGTGTTTTGGATTATGACCTTGCTGGAATATCTACTCTCCCTGCATCCTCAACTTCTCTACAGTTGACGTTAGGTTATTAGTCAATATTTTGCCGTTCCTTAGCTCTATTCTTTCTTTCATCAATTGTGAGCACCCGTCTCATTAAAAGAAAAACAGACCCACACCAGAATGTTACTGTCTCCATGTTTGACTGGGGAAATGGTGTTCTTCCGATCATAGATGGTTCCATCACAGAGTCAAACATAGCGAGCTGCATTCAGGAAAAAAAAATCAATTTTGGTCTCATCAGACTAAAGTAGATTGATCAAAAGTTGATCTGAGGTTTCTAATGTGGTAGTGAGCAAACTACCGTCGTGCTACTAAGTGAGCGATCTTGAGAAACGGGTCCTGTGTGGTGATCGAAATCTGAGAGCTTGTTTATTGAGCTCATTACCAATTGTTCTTACAGTTCTGCCCGAGTTATCATAGGGTTCTTCGATACTGACCTTAGCATTCGTCGACGAGCGTATTCAGATATTTTCCTCGTAGTTTCACTATGAGGAAAGTTTGCAATCGTCTTGCAAGTTGTACTGTAGCAATACTTTTATAGTTTCTACATTCTCTGTTATCTCTATTATCTTTCTTTCCAAATCAGTTGAGAAATATGTGATTTCACATTTAATCATTTTCCATGAAGATACCGGTTCCTGTAAGTTAACTAAAAATCGGTTTCCCCCTAAGAAAACCACTCCCAGGGAAGATCATTCGGTGCAACGGATGTCGATGAAGGGTTGATTTGAAAGAGAAGTTGGTATTTCACGTTAAGTTGTGAAAAATATGAACGTGAATGTGTATTGCCAGGTTGTATCACGTCGCTTGAGAGAGGTGGAACTCATAGCAAGCCCCTAGCTAAGAAACCACCCATACGTAAAAGGAATAAAGCGGCTAAGTTAACCTTTGCTACTGAGCATGTCCCGTTGAGTGCTGAAAGAGGAAAAGTGTTTTTCAGAGACGAAACAAAATTTAATTTGTTCGGATTGAATGGAAAACAGCATGAAAAGCGGTGTACAGGTGAAAGGTTGAATTCCCCCTGTACTCTGCCTGTTTATTGATTTACGCGGCAAAATGAACACTTCGGTATACAAGAATCCGCTTCAAGAACATTTGTCCCCTTTCTCAGAACATCGAGAGCACGGGAACCTGTTTTCATTCAGGCCAATGTTCCGTGTCACACAGCAAAGGCGGTGAAGAAGTTCTTGGATACTGAACATATCGACATGCTGAAATGGCCTGGGCAGAGCCCTGATTTAAACAATTTTGAAAACTATTTGGAAGATATTTATGGTTATGGCTTGGAAGATAACTATTTGGAAGATATTGATGGTTATGGCTTGGAAGATAAAAATTTGGAAGATATTTATGGTTATGGCTTGGAAACCGACGAATGTTGAAGATCTCTGGCAAAAAGTGGAAGAAGAATAGAATAAAATCACGCTCCAACAAAGGCTACAAATTGGTGAAGTCTTGCAGCCGAGGATCTGCTCAAGTAATTCAGAACAAGGGCCTAGACACTTCTTATTAATATTTTGCTCAATTATCTATGATAAAATTATGATGTTGTTTTCTGGTTATGGTTGCAATTATATCTATTGTTCTCTAGTTTGGGACACATCGTTTCTTCAAATACACTCTACTTTCCTTATTTTTTTCATCTGCTCTTCTATGAAAGTTGGACACTATCAGAGGCAACTTTCGAGAATAATCTGTACAATTTTAATAGAAATTAAATGATATGTTCCCAAAATTGTGATTTTGCTATTTTGTTCTCTAGTTTTGGAGGCAGTGTTTAAGTGAATAGGAGTTGTATGAACTTGCATATATATACATATAAGAAAATAGATTTATAAAGGTATGTTTATTTGATAATACCTATGTCTGTTTTTTCATGTGTGCGTTTTTCTCCAATTGTATTGTTGTGGTTAAAAGAAATACTGTTTTCTTCCGACTCAAGTAACGGTCAATGACTCATCATGATTTTTTATGTTGCGCCATTATCATGTAACAATGCGACAGAAGTATCGCTACAAATTTCTCGGTTCCAACGCGCGAAAACTATCACATCCAGGCCTCATAACCCCTTTCCCCCCAGTCAAAAATAGTGGCTGGTTGATTTTCGCTTACCTGCTTTATCATTTTATTTTTTTCTTGTTTTGATTACATTTTTTTTAGCAATTTGTCCCTAACTCCCCCCTTAAACCTATTTCCTATCCTTCATTTTATTTGTTTCTTGTCTTCATTCAAATTTGTCTTACCAAATTATTCCCATCTCACCCAAAACGTATTCCCTGTCCTTCATTTTGTTAATTTCCTGTTTTAATTCCAATTTGTCATGCCAATTTGTTCCTATCTCATCCTTAAACGTATTCCCTGTCCTTCATTTTATTTATTTCTCTGTTTTGATTCTAATTTGTGATATCATTTTTTTTCCCATCTCATCCTTAAACATAGTATTTATTTATTTTATTTATTTATTTATTTGTTTTGATTCCAATTTATCATACCAATTTGTTCCCATCTTACCCTTAAACCTATCCCCTGTCCTTTATTTTATTTATGTCTTGTCTTGATTTCAATTTCTCGTACCAATTTCTTCCAATCTCACCCTTAAACGTATTTTCTGCCCTTTTTATTTATTTTTTGTTTTGGTTCCAACTTGTCGTACCAATTTGTTCACTGTCCTTCATTCACTCCCAACTCCCAATGGCACCCCTTTGTGCTCTCCGCCTGCGTCTTTTTTTATTCAATACCAGCCCCTGTTTATCCTCTCCGGGCGAGTCCCCCGCTAAAGCCCTATTTAACGAGATTAAATAGACTTACCGCGCAAGGGGGCTCCAACTCACCTTTCTACGACCATACCCTACTAACCACGACATTTAAGCTTGAATTTTCTTTAGACATTGTCTCGATCACTGATGTTGACTACTGGCTTTTATTTCTGATTGTTTCCCCCTCCCCCTCCCCTTCCCTCTCCTCCCTTATCCCATGATAGACCCGATCAAAAGCAAAGATAGTGTTAAACCGACAATTTTAATGGTTTCCCGTGAATTTTAAGATTCAAGATGTGTATAAATTCCTACAATCCGTCTATTATAACTCTCTTTAACCCCTGACACCTGCCTTCTCGTTAGTTGATTGTTTTTTTATATATATTTTGTATTTTTTTAATTATTTTGTGGGTCCTACCCCTTCTCGTTACCGCATTGAGTAAAAATGTCCTCGTTGGATTACGAACTATGTAATCCACGTGGGGGCTGAAGTCCGTACTTCGAGGGAGGTGGGGCCCTTCGCACGAATTCCTTTCTTGGAGGTTTCTAATGTACCCACTAGCCAATATTCAGGATTCATCAGATTTGATATCGGTATTTATTACCCTTTGATTTTTCTTTATTCCTGCTTAACCTTTTTTATATTTCATCGTTTCTCTATCCTTCCTCTCATCTATTTACATTAAATAAAAATTCTTTCATTGGTTTCACCAGTTGCCTTTATTTATCAAATAAAAATAAAGGCAAAAAAGGAGGCACCTTTTTATTAACCTGGCTCGGAGGTTATCATTGTATCGGGCGTGTTTAGCGTTTATTGCCACTTCTCTCTACCTGTGTTGATGCGCTCATTACCTCATTAGAAATTGTTGTTTATTTTTTTTAGGTCTAATTGTGCATTACTGCCCATGCCATTGATAATTGGTGCTATGCCCCCAAACAAGAAAAATAAATGTTAGAAAAATGCCTACATCGTGTCAGATAGGGCCGTAGTATTTACCAGCTCTTTTAGATACATTCGATTGAAATGAAAGAAAATTATCATTAAATACGGTTAACTATGAAGATAAACGAAAATAAAAATATAGAATAAATAAAGAAATAATTAAAAAAATGCTGCACAAAGATAATGAATAATAAAAGTAAACACCATGAAGCTCAGAACATCGGCGGCAGTAGAAAAACTATATAAAGGGAATCGTACCTTAAAACGCATGACTTCAACCTATGAACCTGCAATTATTCCCTTTAAAACGATAAAAATAAAAACAGACATTAAAGTGAAGAATATTATTTTAAAATGAAGATAAAAAAATAGACAAAAAAGTGTCCCGTGATTTTGAAAGGACTTTAAAATTGAACAACCGCACGTTTCCTGTTTGAGATTAAACAGTTACTTGGTGGTTAGCGCTCCCCCAACCCAATTTCCCATCTCGAAAACTACCCATTTCCCATTCTAAAGTGGTATTAGGTTTGTTACCGCTTTCGAGTGGGGAATAGATAATTTCCCTTATTTAACGAACTGTTTCCCGGCGATCATTATTATTATTAAAGGTGGATAAAATACATTTGTCACAGTAACCAATTTTAAAATGAGTCAACATCACAAGAGGCATCAGAAAGCTATTATGTTTCGAGCTATTCCGATGTGGCCCTTCTTCCCAATCGCTTCTTCAAATCTTAATTCATTTAAGTTTTTCTCTTCTCTTTTAGTGGCGTTTGAGTACATGCTGATAGTATAATTTTTTAGAAAGAAATATCTTTAATCTGGGTTCCTCCAAGACATAATCGGTTGTTCTTCGATGTAAAACAAACAAACAAACAACAAATCTTCCTCTTACACAAATAAGCATTTTCTCATACAAGTAAATGCGTATACATATATACACACGCAAAACTGACTTATCCTAAAAATCGATCACATAAATACAGCCTTAGGGTTAGAGGTATACGCACACAGAGTAGGTGAATACACACAAACTCACACACCTACACACAAAGGGTCAAGCAGTGAGACAGATGACGTCATTCGGAGAGCGTGAAAGGAGGCCACAAAAACCAGGATCGTCCTCAGAATTCAGATCTGAAGGTCGCAAAGGTCAAGACTCAACCTCTAGGTCGTTGATCCGGGGCTCTCGGGATCCCGCCCCGGCCCAAATTTCCCAAGCCCCCCCTCCGGCTATTCTCCCTATATGGGGTGAAGGTTAAGTTCGTAATCTCGAAGGCGTGTGTACTCGGTACGTCCTTTTCTTTCGAAAGTACTCGTGTTCGTATTTTGAGGTCCTGGCTGTTTCTGGTTAAGGTAGGGGGGGGGCATAGATTTCTTATCAGCCAGGGTCTTTATTAGGTTCTGATTGGGTTTATTGAGAGCACCCTACTGGCCTCAGTGTTTCAGGGGTGTTATTGCATCATTGCATCTTCCTACATTCCTTATTCACCTTTCTACGGTGTAGGGTGAAGCAAGGAGGAAAAGGGAGTGACAAGTCCCCTTACGGAAAGAGTTTACCCGGAGTCAGCATGATACAACGGAGATCTGGAGAGTAACGTGCCCTTCCCGCCCCAACACCTGCTGAGGCGCGACTGCTATACATCGTAAAACATCTTTTCACTTCCTTATCTTCAAAACTTTCTTTTCAGACTTCTTAGAAACTTCGTGGCGAAGATGTCAGGATCGGGTTTCACTCCTTCAAGATTCTGCCCCCTCCTTCCCAATGCATATTACATCCTCCCCCCTTTCTCTCTCCCTGCGTCTTTCTCTTTCTTTATTCTCTCTCTCTCTTCTCTCTCTCTCTCTCTCTCTCTCTCTCTCTATATATATATATATATATATATATATATATATATATATATATATATATATATATATAAAGAGAGAGAGAGAGAGAGAGAGAGAGACTAGCAGATACCCGTCGTTGCCCAGGCTAAAAAGTTCTGTCGCAAATAAATACAGATGAATATGGCTTGAAATTCTTATATTGTGGCACAAACAATATCTTTAATTGCTGAATATTATTATTTATATGTTAAAGACAGGTTTAGGAGAGCTGCGCACTCTCCCTATCATATAAAATACTTAAAATGAGTAAACGTTTCACCGCACGTGCTCGGCATTTTACGCTCACGCGTGACTGACCATTAGTTATGAGCGAACAACGTTGTGGCCACATAAATAGTTTGGGCGTCTAATCTTATTCTATCTATATCTTCTATTCTATTCTATTCTTCAGCTTCTATTCTATAACTCTATATTTTAAGAACGGGATTTAAAAAAAAAAATGTCGAGGAGAGAGTGGGGAGAGGGAAGGGAGGACAGGGAAAGATATTAGGGAAGACGAGGAAGGGGGGAGAAGGGAGGAGATCATTTTTCACTTGTTTTAAATATCCTTTTATAAGCGGGAGAGAGGGGGGGGGATATAGGGAAAAGAGAGGGACGGAGGAGGGAGATAGAAGGGAAGCGATGGGGAGGGGGTATATGTGGTGGATCGAAGGGGAAGGAATCGGGAGGGGAGATTTTTATTATATATATATATATATATATATATATATATATATATATATATATATATATATATATATATATATATATCCTTGAAATATCCCAAAGGGAAATAAAATAATACACAGCATAAGCCCAAGCGCTTTAATGTTTACATCATCAAGGGCAAAAAAACAATGAAATAAAGAAACAGTTAATAAACAGAGAAATGTAACGTCATTCAAACACACCGACGAACAAAGACAATCGTTTAGGGGAGAAAAACAAAAAAACAACAACTGACGAACAAATGAATAGCCCATCCGCAGAACTACAATATACAAATCAATTCAACAAATTAAATTTATATTGTAAACAAATATTATTCATGATCCAATTATCTAATTTAAAACCCCTCACTTAGATTGAAATTAATGTTATGGGAGAATTTGAACATGGCTGATTCCATTAAATTTCTTTCAATAAAATTGAGCACAAAAATAATGGATTTCGCATTAGACCAATCTATTTGATGGTTCAAAGTAGATTGATGAATAAACAGTGCATTTGAAGTTTGCCCCGTTCGACAACAGTATTTATGTTGTTTAATTCTCACATGTAGGCTTTTTGTTGACTGGCCTATGTAAAAACCAAGACAAGATTTGCACGGAATTTTATAAATTCAGGCCATTTTATTAGGTGGAGAATTTTTAATTACTAAGTTTTTTAACGTGGAATTATTAGAGAATACAACATTTACATTAAAATATTTTGATAATTTCGGAACATGGGACAAATGTTTATTAAAAGGGAGCGTTAAAATATTATTTCACGTAAATGAGTATTTAATTTTATTTCCATAAAAGGACTGCTTAGCTCTGCGCAGGGAATCATTTAGAAAATAAGATGGACAATTTAACTTTTTACTAATGATTTTGATTGATTCTAACTCTAAATCGATAAATTCTGGGTCACATACTCTAAAGGCACGCAAATACAAAGAAATAAAAGCCGATTTTTTAGTTTTTTGCGGATGATTCGAATAATAATGGATGTAAGACGAAACATGAGTTGGCTTCCGGAAAACCGAGAACTTAAAACCTTGCAGCGTACTGTGTACCATGGTGTCTAAAAAAGATAATTCTCCGGCTTCTTCTAATTCACGAGTGAAATTAATTGAGGGAACGAGGTTATTTAGGGCACCAAGAAAATTAGTTACGTTACACTCAATAGGCCAAATACAAAATACATCATCTACATAACGGTACCAAATAGCATTTTTGGGGGAGGATGGGGGCTAGTAACTTAGACTCAAAAATTCCATATACAAACAACTCAATAACGGGCAGAGTGGGTTTCCTATAGCCATGCCGAAACGTTGGAGATACCATTTATCATTAAAACTAAACGAAGAGTTTAGGATGCAAAGTTGGATTAAATCTATGCAAACATATGTAGGAATGGGCAAAAAAAATTGTTCAAGTGCTTCCGGTAACCACATGAGCAAATCATTCACGGGAACTTTTGTAAATAAGGAGGCAACATTGAAGCTAATCACTTTAAATTTGAAGTTAAGCGTCTGCGACTTGAGTTTATCAATAAAATCACAATGATTTTTAATATGAGCGGAGGAGAGGCTGACTCAAAGAGGGCTCAGTAAAGAAACTAACCATTTTGATAATTTATAACCAGCAGAACCTACATAACTGATGATCGGGCGCATCGAGATATTTTCTTTGTGAGTCTTGGCTAACCCATATAAATATGGTAATGTAGAGGCAGACACAGCTAAATTACATAATATGTCCTTATATAAAATGCAACCTTCTTGCTTCTTGTTAAAAACTGCTATAGTAAAGGCCAAAGGAACTTTATTTAATTTACAGTAAGTAAATTCATCGTTTAGCAGATTATCCATCTTATTGATATAATTTTGCCTATCCAAAATTACAACAGAATTAGATTTATCGGCTTTAGTGAAAAACGCATACGCTTAACTACACATTTAAAATGATTAGCTTCGATGTTGTCTCCTTATTTACAGAACTCCCCGCGAATGATTTGCTCATGTGGTTATCGGAAGCACTTGAACAAATTTCTTTGCCCATTTTCCACCTAATAAAATAGGCTGCATTTATAAAATTCCGTGCAAATCTTGTCTTGGTTTTAACATACGCCAGTCAACAAAAAGCCTAGATGTGATAATTAAACAACATAGGTACTGTTGTCGAACGGGGCAAACTTCAAATGCATTGTTTATTCATCAATCTACTTTGAACCATCAAATAGATTGGTCTAATGCGAAATCCATTATTTTAATGCCCAATTTTATTGAAAGAGGGTCTATTTAAATTAGATAATTGGATCATGAATAATATTTGTTTGCAATATAAATTTAATTTGTTGAATTAATTTGTATATTGTAGTTCTGCGGATGGGCTATTCATTTGTTCGTCAGTTGTTTTTTTTGTTGTTTTTCCCCCTTAAACGATTGTCTTTATTCGCCAGTACGTTTGAATGACGTCACATTTCGCTGTTTTTTAATTGTTTCCCTATTTCATTGTTCTTCTGCCCCTGATGATGTAAACACGAAGGCGTTTTGGCTTATTCTGTGTATTATTTTTCCTTTGGGATATTTCAAGCATCTTACAACACGTGATTTTGGTGATTATTTTTGCATATATATATATATATATATATATATATATATATATATATATATATATATATATATATATATATATATATATATATATACGAGTATATACACTTCTTGACCCGCTTCATGGTTCTTGGCTTCACCTTGACTCAGCTCACATTGTCGTTCTATGACTTTTGGGATGCCTTCTTATCAACCTAATGACCTCTCTGGTCTTTTTAAAGGTCTTTGATCTTTCAGATCATTTTTTTTTGCCTGCAAAAATTAATCGTCTCTACGAATTTTAATAATTTCAGATCGTCGTATTGTGGGGGGCTTTATTAACAGTAATATTAAGTCGATTTTTAGGTTTTCGTATGTACCCTTTTTCTTGGTGGGGGTTATTTGCTCTTGTAACTTTTCTGTAGGTTAATTAAAAAAATCTTTTAGCCCTTTAAATCTGTTGACTAAAATTTGTGGGCTTTTGGAAATTTAATTTTTTAAATTTTTTTATGCTATTAGAGATTGAGGCCCGCTGTTGTCGCTTTTATTTTTTTCAAATTGTTTTGTTTAATAAGCTCTTTAAGACCCTGGGTAACGCGTGTCGGTGCTCACAGGAGGCAGCCACCAATCAAGTGGTGCGAGGAGTCGAGTTTGGGCATACACCCAGACAGCTCCAGCAACATACTTCATTACACACAAACAGAGATGGGTACTAAATACATTTAAAGTATTTAAATACTAAATATTAAATACAGAGGTGGGCAATAAATACATTTAAAATATTTAAATACTAAACATTAAATACATGAGAAAAATGTATTTAGATACTAAATACTAAATACATTAAATGTATATAATGACAAACGATAAGGACCATTGGTATCAACAAAAAATATCCATTAAAATGAAATTGTATATTATAATTACTAATGTAGGAATTGATGACAATTGGGCTTAGGTACTACAAAAAAAAAAAGTTCTATGGAATGAAATTTCAGTTAGCTATTTATACCAGCATTACATTTAAGTAATATCAGTTGCTGAAATGTTTCGTCAGATAAAAAACTCCGTTTTGGAGATAAGGTCAATCCTTCTAAAGAGAAGAGCCATTCCACACGAGTTGACGACGGAAGGGTGGTGTTGTATTTAATAAATAACTTTTTTATGTTTGGATATCTATCTAAACTTTGAAGTGTTTTATTTGAATCCCGAAGGTAAATGAACAATTCTAAATCAGCGGTTGATCGTGTTTGAGTGGGTTTTGTAAATCCAAAATAATCGTCACTGTCCGATACACCACTGGATGATTTAGCTTCGGGTTCCTCTGCTAAATTCTCAATCACTTGAATCATCATATTTTTAACACAGTCTTGGTGGCTTGAACTGTCCCATGAAGTACTGATATCTAACCAGCGGAGTTTGAAGAATCAATGGGTTTTTGATGAAATGATGGCATCTGTAACGCTAGTTTCATTTGCTAAGGTCAAATAATATTGGTAGCGCTTTCCAAAGCCCTTAGTGACTGCACTTAGAAGAGGTTGGCAAAATTTCAGAGAACGTGACTGAAGACTCTTCAGCTTTTTCTCCACAGTGAGCAAGGTAGGGAGCAATTCTCCATAAAACAGATTTCTTCTCCCAGTAGGCGATCAATTGCCACTGCAATAGGAGCCAAAACTGAGACATACTCCCCAAGAAATTCAATTTCGTGACATCTGAACCCTGGAAGTTCAAGGGATGTCATGAGTTGATGTAATTTGTCCTTGTGTTTTAAAAGTAATGACAATGCATCAAACAAAGAGTTCCACCTTGTAATGCAACGCACCTTTAATGAGCATTTGATAAAAGTTTTGATAATCTCTACTGATTTTAAACGACCGCTTTTGTTCAATAATGCTGAGCATTTTCCCATCGCAGCATGATCAATATTTGCAAAAGAAGATATTTTCATTACCTGTTTTGCATCAGTTGTTGCGACGAGACTGAGTGTGTTTGAAGCACAGCACACATGTTTGAGTAGGGTGAAGATGCATGGGTCAGACGAAATGTCTCTTTCCTGATCTAAGGCCTTCTCATTAAGAAACTATGCTCCGGCTCGTGCTCGCCCTGATCTTCTTCACCTACCTGGATTCCATCTTCTGAATCTGTGGACACGTTAGCAGCAATGACTGCAAATTCCTTGAACGCTTTAACAAAATGAGAACCGTTATCAGTGAGGGTGCTCGTGATTTCTTGCAGGGGGATATCGTATTCCTTGATGATATTCTCCATATGTTCAGGAATCTTGATGTAGTTATGTTCTCCTTTGAAGCGACAGCATGCCAATACTCCACTGTGAGGGACAAGAGCAGCTTCCTCAAGCTTAAAACAAAAAAATGAAATAACAGTTCAATGTTTGTCTCCTAAATGTTTCCATAAATTTTACATATTAATATAATAGAGATAAATTTCACCAACAAATACGAGTAGGTCTGCTTTCAGCCAAGAGCTGATAACTCCCTAACTGTAAAGACATTTTCAATTTCATATTTCATAAATAGCAAAATTTTAACATACCCAATGAACTGTAACGCCCAAAAAACTACGGTGACGAGTTGAGCAAATATCTGAAGTAAGATATAAGCAAGATGTGCTGTCTAGTTTATTCTTCAATATAGCTCTTGTTACTTTCTCTTCTTCTATAAAATTCCGACCTAGCGTCCGCCTTGAAATGACGTCAACTGAATAATTTAGACCTGCGGTAGTGGAATGTGTGATTATTGTGAGTGAAATGAATGAGTGAAATTGATTTTCACAGTGAAATAAGAATATATGGTATGCATATAAAATTTTATATATAAAATGTAGCTATAGGAATATCCTATAGATATATAGGACTGGTACATTAATTCATAAAAATATTATTAGTCTTTCATATTTAGAATTTCATAGTAAAATATTGACTTTCAGTATTGTTAGGAATATATACATTATCAAGCTTTATTTCCTACATATTTGACGGGTGGGCATGCTAGTTTTGACATAATGATATACAGGTATTGCTACTATAACGAAATACATCGTTTTGGAATTCATCTAATAGCTACATATAATCCATCAATAATCGTACTAATTATTCCTGAAAAAGTTTTATTCAATATTATCTTCAAGTAAATGATAGCGCGCTTTAAGAATATATGTATATGGATTCTCATAAAATTCTTTCAATATATTAACCTCTGTTGTTTGTATATGGGTTCCTTTATTTAAGTTCGTTATATATTCTACTTAGTGACCAATGATCCGAACGCTTTAGTATTCGGCGTTATAAGAGCTTAACCTGCACTATTAATACTATAATTGTAAACAACATTTATAACTCAGAACTCACCTTCTTTATCTTCCTCGAATTTATTATTGTCTAATCTCTCCATTTCACACTCTTTCGAAAAAGCTGAAGTTGCCATGCAGCAGTTGAAATAACGCTGAGCGCTCTCACTATACAACCGAACACAACTGTGACCATCTGTTAACTGAATTTGAACTGATGCAAGCAATCTTCTCTCACCGGCTCACGCAGTCAACCTTTTATGCCATACAATTTGCAACAAGCTAAAACATGCATTACACGTCCTTAACAGCTATATAAAACTATTATCAGTAATGTATTTGCAAAAGGTATTTAAATACATTATATTTAAATACTTTCAAAAGTATTTAAATACATGATTTCAAATGTATTTACAAATACAATTTTAAATACTTAAATGTATTTAAATACTGCCCACCTCTGCACACATAGCCAATCATAATACCGCTATCTCTTATTTCATTTTCTCTTCACTTACACAACATATCACTCTTCCTTCCAGGTAACATTATCAAGAAGGGTTTGTCTATCCCCTTCCCCAATATGTGTTGTCCAGTCGCTTTGGTAGTTTAAAACCGTCGTTCTGCCGCTCTATCTGCACGGTCCCATCAAACGAAGGCTGTTCCTTGGGGCGCCCACGGATTTTCTTCTGAACGTCATTCTGATCTTTATGTGAAATTCATTATTGGGTCAAGGGACCTCGTCCACGATTTGGAAGAGATGGGTGGCGCTATTAACTAGAGTATTTTAACTATTTTTTAGGACTCTTTTAAAATCTTTGGAGTTTATATGGTTTTAAGTCACCTTCCGCCATTATTTGGAAGGTAGCGGAACGCATTTATGGGATTATTATTTATTTATCTTCTCTATGTTACGTTGCAAGAGAACTTGCTTAATTTGTGAAATGGCCTTAAGTTCAGGAGCGTTGCGTGTTCAAGGGACGATATAAGGGAGTAAGAGACACTTGAAATCCACCATTCCCAAGTGCGTTCAGGAGCAGCGCTTGAATCGAGACAAGAAAGTGATGTAACTGACGGGGGAATTTGTACTAACTGGAGAAAGGAAAAAGATAGGGATGAAAAAAGTGAGAAAAAAGAGCTAGAATAATGAAACGGTTTATGAATGGCAGAGACAAAAATAATACCCTTTGCTAACCAAAGATAGTGGAAAGACGTCTTATAAATCTCCACGAACTAGTTTGTCGGTCGAGCAGACCCAGAAGTACTCCGTATGCCCAAATGAGAAAAGATACGTAGATACACGGTCACGGAGATCACTTGACCGTATCTGCCGCTTGCAACGGCGTAATAATCATGTTGCAATAACGTTTAATTACAGCGCTATTCGACTCTTGCTTACTGAGCTGGAAAGATGACCTCTTTTGGGTAGTCTTCTTCAATTTCGAGTGTGGCAAATGCTCCTCAAGCACAGTGGACGCCTCTACCCACGATAATGGCATTTTTCAAACTTTTAACCATTGTAAAGAAAATGTGGGCGTGGAATGGGGAAGATACAGACAGAATAAGAAAAAAATATCGAGTGAGCATTCAAAGTCTCCACGGGCAAACTTAAAAAAAAGAAAAATAAACGAATGATGAACATAAGAAGCAAACATCTGCGAACGACTTACTCTTACAAGTAATATTAATATTAATAATAATTAGTTATCTACTCAGTAGACTACTTCTCCCCTGGGGTATGTTGAATTGCTGAGATACCCCAAGGAGAGGGACTTTAGTGTGCTCAAAGACCGAGAAAGAGCGCTCTTTATGGTTCCTAGGGTAGGTTCAAGTTCGTATTTATGAATTCCTCACTATGTGTAAGAACATTTACCCCAGGCTCCATTATTCGAGGTTTACGATGTATGTTATCGCAGTCTTCGTCATCTTCAACCTTTTTCATTATTGTTCTTCGTTCTTTTACTCCACCGTTTTTTACCTTATCCGTCCATCCCTCATCCATTTTCTCCTCACTCCAATTTAAATTTTCTCGTTGGATTATACAAATTTATTCAATTTTTCAGAAATTATCGACTTTGCTCTTTTGTTCGATCTTTGCCCTTGGGGAAATTTGCTCACTGGAACCTAATGAGCAAATGTTCATAATTATATTAAGGAGTAAATTTACTTTGTGTGTGAATGTGTGAGTGCGCGAATGAAGAAAAGTGCGTGTGGGTGTATGAAGATATGCGTTTGCTCGTCTTGTGCGGGAGAAGTACGCAAGCTTGTACGTGTAGGTAGGTGCTTTTGTGTGTATATATGGAGTACGCAGGCCTGTATGAATTTGTTCTTATGTATGTGTATAAAGTGGACAGGTCTGTGTTGTGAAATGAACATGGCAGTATGAATTAATGTTTAAGAATATGTGAATGTGTGTGTAGAATGTATGCTTGTATGAGTGTTCCTTATGTATATGTGTCTGTATGAAGTGGACATGTCGGTATGGATTGGTGCGTGAAGTGATGGGGGGGGGCAAACCTCCCAGAAGGGGTTCATGTTCATACTGGTGGGCTCATAGACTCTTAGTAGTGGCTGAAAGAGAACTTTGGTGGCCGTGTGATCAGTCTCAAGACTGATTTTGAGTGGGCCCCTCACAGCCCAGACCTTAGCCCCCCAGATTTCTTTCTCTGCGGCTACCTTAAAGAGAGAGTGTACGCAGGGAGACCCAGGACCATCACGGAACTCAAGGAAACCATCAGGGAGGAGATCAGAACTATTATTCGGTCGGTTTGTAATGACGTCATCGACAACTTTGTGCTGCGCCTCAAGAAATGCACAGAGCTAAATGGAGGTCATCTCGAACACGTGATCTAGAATAAAGAAGAAAAGTCCAAAGACTCTCATGTTTTGATATGGTGTGTTTAAACACAATAAACTAGTTATCACCAAACTTTCTTTCAATCCTTGCAGAAAATTAAGAAATGAGGCTTATCGAAAGTTGGGGCCCGTTTTTTGGAGTGACCCTGTAATACAAGTCACACCCAGAGATTGCATTTTTTTTTCATTGCAACCCTGTTCTCTATTTCCCTCCTAATTACTCACATTTTTCTTTTATCTATCTTTCCATTCCTTCATTATTCCTTCCCTGACTAATCAGACCGATTTTAGTGAGAAGAAAGTAGTCAAAACACAAAGAAAACAAAAATTTACTCCAAAAAATTTCTGAGAATTGAAATTTTATATTCTTTTTCCGGCGTGAAACAAAGAAAGAGGAACGCCCTATTACACGACAAAGAAAAGGGTAAACACAAAGAAGTTGAAAATAATGAAATATCAAGATATGCTGAATAGTAGGACTTCCTCTTAACCGCAAATTAGACCAGAGTTTATACTGTGATAAGCGAGGAATATAAAAGTGCAACAGATAGGTGAAATGCATTATATATATATATTGAATTCTGTAAAAACAAAGTGCGATAGTGAATTAGATGAAATTGATACGTATGCAAAGTGGGTTTGGTGACTGTATAATTGCTGATATGTAAGCAGACGATGGAGTAGTGATTGGTAGAATTGAGTTGCTATGTCGGGGGAACATTGCAGAAGCCGTAGAAGAATGGACTTTTGGTACTCCTTACGAAGGTGGGATGTCTGTACCTCGGCAAAGGATAACGCGATGGGTTAGGTTTCCCGCGGTGGTAGCATGGCGTCGCGATCATGCTGCCTGCATTGTTATGGTTGCTCTATCAGTGACCTTTTCACTGTCCATCAGTATCATTGTACACTATAGTTTACTGAATTCAGACACTATAATTGCGTTTGTCTGAAATGCGTCCGTTTCTTTATTAAATTGCCTTTGTTAACGTCACTGTAGTATTATCTGATATTACAAATGAACATAAAATGAAACCACAATGATTGACAATCAATGAGAATACGGTAATACTTTGCTAGGTGTCTACCGGAACAGTTCCGTAACTGTCCATTACCGCTATTCGTTGGCAGCAACTCGATCGTGTAAATGGGTCATTCCTAAGAAATATCTAGTTTTAGTGAAAGGAAAAGGTGTAATTCTCTGCAATGACATGGCAAATGTTCACAGTGTAAAACAACATATCCTACATACACCCCAGATTTAGATTTAGATCACTAGAGCATTTCATTAGATTAATGAGAGATATTTAAGTCACCTTTGCTTTGCTAATAACAGTATTATTTACCTCGAATCTAGAAGAATTAGAGTCAATGATAAGATAACTTGGACAAGCCAGTCTAACGGGTGGACTAAAAACGTACCTTTCAACGATGAAAACAATGATCATTAGTTTTGCAGAAGAAATTTTAGAACAGGTACAAGTATGCTTACCAGGTAAGGGCCTGTCAGATATAGCATGGGAACCATGTTGTAGCTGACTTCTGGAAGATTACATGCCTTCCATGCCCCAATGTCAGTGAAAAGATATGCGTTCATGTATCTTCCACATATTTTTACTTCGTCTATTTCCACTTTCTTTACAAATCTCGTCTTACGAACTTTCTGCGGAAGACGCTCTCGTTGGTTTTCGCTTTTAATTTTGAAGAAATATTTCGCTAAGGGTTAAAACGCAAAGTATTTATTCAATACATCTTATCAGTTTTAACTTATGGAAGTAAAACTTGGACATTGATCACAAAAATCACGCAAAAACTGGGGACGACTGGGAAAGAAACACGGAACGATACAAAATAAGAATAACTCACAGGGAACGTAAAATACTGTAAATATATGGTGAAGAACACAAACGGCTGACCAATAGAGTAATAAAATTAAAAGTGACGAAGCGAAAATGGGCATGACACAATGCTAAAAGAAATTACAAAATGGACTAAAGAAATACCAAGTGGACACCTTTATACATAAATAGACCGAGAAGACGATTTCGCAGAACGTGGGAGAATAAAATTCGCTCAATGACCTGAGTAATGTGGCAGACTCGGGTGTTCAACCGTAATCAATGAAGACTTCTTGCAAAGACCCTTGCACAGAAATGAGATGAAAATAAACTTTATTATACAAAAAAACATGATATTATTTTTCAATACATTCTTTATCTACGTCACTACACTTCTTTAGGGGGATGATTTTTCATGAGTGAGCAACGGAACTCCGCTTTTTTGTGTTTTTCTTTCATTTTAGAGCATAAAAATAAATCCGTAGAGGTAAAATGAGGATTGATGAAGCAAGATTTCCCATGAATATTCCCTCAAAGTAGCCATACAAACCTTTGAAAAATGAGAGAGTTGTTATCGAGGTAAAAAGCACTGTTCAATGAGGCTTTCCGTCCCATTCGCAATGTAGAAAAAAAAAATGGAGTGATGGAATTAGCGGAATGGTCCAAGAAGGAGTGGCGCATTGCGGAAGGGGGCTGCACTTATACTCTGAAGGCGGTGAAGCTGAGATCGTATGAAAACGACGAGATCTTCTGACGACGTCGGGGAAAGAAACATGGGGGAGGGAGGGGGGGTATGCGCCCTCGTGAGTCTTTGGGGCGAGGAGTAGACACCGCATGGGTAGAGCCGCCTTTGGATCGTTGTACGCATCTCGAGAGTAGCGCGATGTTTCATATCGCCCAAATCGGGCGAGGCTTAGGAACACTCGGCTCGAGGTGGACGAAAACTCTTTGTATGCATGTGGTCTCCTCACGTGCTTGCTGAGGCCCCACGTGGGGCTCTCCTGCGCAAGGATTCTGCACACCCACATACTTTATCGGTATGGATGGGTTTCTTTATCATCCTGAAGGCTGGCGCCGCCAATGGAAAGAGTGTTTGCAATATCGGATGTATCTAGCCACGTAATACTACTAGTTAACCAAAGAAAATTAATACAAATGCTTAGCAACTCATTACTGATCCACCTTAATTCTTAACTATCGGAATTAGACACTCATGATTATAGCTTCTTTAGGCGTCCTCCATCTAACCATTGTACAATTCATGTAGTCTGCACACCACTTTTTACGACTTCCATGTTAATATGCATTAACAAAAGCTTGGAAATAGCAACCCTTCCGTAATGCTTGTATTCGGGAAGTTCTTACCGAACAGTCGTGGTCCAAACATGACTTATTAGATACTGATTAAATTATCGCCCTATGGTTTTTCGAAAGTATGCGTTTTAAAATTCTACGATCTCTATCGCTGAGCTTTTTCGTTCTAGCACCTTTTCAGACTGTCTTTTTCTGATTCTCATAGGCAGCCATGATCTTAGTAGCAGACCTCCTAGAAAAATTTGAATTTAAGCGGTCTCTCTTGCCGATGCTCCTCCCATTCGAGATCTTACAATTTGCCCTCTGAAAGTTCGAAAGGTCTTTCATATTATTATAAGTTATAATTAAATTCTGAGAAAAAACAACATATAATTTATAGCATAAAATAATTTGTAATGATCTTTAACATATTTAAAAAGGGTTTAGCTCATTTGAAACAAGATAAACTATTGATGTACGGCAACAGATTTCTAAGCCGCTTAAGTTTGGCATGGGAGCTGTACTATACATTTCGCGTGACCGTTATAATTCATGTAGGACTGCGCGGGCGTTCTTTTGCGATTGGTGCTTCTCTCAATCTCGACAGACTCCCGTTCCCTACTTAGCCCCTTGTGGGCGTCTTGAAATGGCTCGTAGTGGTCTCTCCTACGCGATTCACGATGAGAGCGAAACGAAATTCGGCGGGAATTGAAACTGCGCCCTTTTGCCAATCCCAGCCAAGATCCCGCCTCCAGACGCTGCTGCATTTCAAACGCGGTGACCGAGGTCGTATGAACACTTAGACGGGTGGAAGAAAATCTTACATCGAAATTCGATAATATGTTACGCTTCAGGAATACTTATCAAATAATGAATAAATGTAAGTGTATTTTTAATGGAGAAGAGGGAGAAGGGTGACATAAACAACGAAGGCATTTTCACTCAGTGGATAGACATAGATAAAAAGGGAGATAAATACGAAGTACAGGAATAGCGGAAAAGGCAAGTGAGAAGAAAGAGAGCACCAACTAATCTCGTCAGCCCAAAATAGGAGGGCGGTAAAGGCCTATGACCAGTCTCGTACAGGTTCGTACAAAAAGCAGGTTACTCATAAGTACGAACTTGACACTTGTGAGGTTCTCCAGAATAAACGGAACTCAAGTTTTGCTGTGTGTAAGGTAGGGCGAAGGGAATTATCGTAATCCAATGGGGCATATTTGCTCTGGGCAGAGCTATGGAAGAAACGGAAGATTAGCGAGAATAACGAGGACTCCTAAAGCAAACATATATAAAGCCAGAAGGGCTCAACCCTCAAAACAAGAGTAACATGAGAGATGTACGTATCACTGGCACCAGTACACAGAAATACGCCATTGTCCCCTCTCGCTGTGGAAGACGCACACACAACAGGAACAAAGATGGCAAACAACTTAAAAAACTTTGCGATTCAAAGATGAAAACTGCCTAGCCCCTCCCCCCTCCAAAGAGAGCACGGAAAACTGAAAAGATACCTAGTTGAGTTGAAATAAAGAACACAACCTAGAATGTTTATAGTAATGCCTTAATTGGAAACCTATTAAATAAAAAAGGGAAATATTTCTCTCCCAATATATATATATATATATATATATATATATATATATATATATATATATATATATATATATATATATATATATTGATGGGAGTCTATGACAACAAATGGAGAGGAAGAATAAGAGAAACCAAGAGCTTTTGAGGAAGCTTCTGCGGAGCGAAACGTCAGTAGTAAAGAACCCAGAACCTCTCTTGGTTTTTTTATTCTCTCTCTCCATATATATATATATATATATATATATATATATATATATATATATATATATATATATATATATATACATATACAAAGAAGGAGCAACTACAGGATTTGATGGTGATTATACAACCACCACAGGGCTATGCCATTTTTATTTTCTGTCTTTCAAATAAAATTTGAAGACAGAAATAATGGTGCAGAAACCTGGTTTAGCTGACTTTTTTCCCCTGGCGTTATTTCTGTCTTCTCGGTAAAGGATCGCCTTCACTGTGCCGTCCTCTGCTCCCTTTGATTCTGGATTCTTCTAATGTCCCTCTCTCTTGCCTTTAAAAAACTCCGGTTTCTTGTCTCATTTGCTCATTCGCGTCTAATTCTTATTCCTCTTATATATATATATATATATATATATATATATATATATATATATATATATATATATATATATATATATATATGTATACATAGGTATGGGCATCGTCTCATCAGACACAATGTCTAATGTAAGCCGCTCCATTTGGAAATTCCTTAAGTTTGGCTCCGTTTGTTCGTTTTTATCCTGCAGTACTGGAGGAAGGAACATTCTGTTCCTTGCAAAGTATATTTAAATAATTTAGAACTTAGAATGAGAGATTATAGTCAATAAATACTAGTTTCCTATACGAATTAATATTATGCAAGTGCAAAAGTATAGGGGACACGCATAGCTTGTTTTTTAATGATTACATAGGCATTTTTTCATATAAATCGACACTCCAGAAGTCTTTCAAACGTTTTCAAAATGATTCAAGAATAAACTAGAACTTTTGAGAAGGATAACTTAGCTGCTAATTAAATTAGACAGAATACTATTGTGACATGATACAAATACAGACTTCTTGGCACAGAGATCTGACGAAGTCCTTACTGCCAAAAAATGGAGGAGGTTCGATTATTTTGTGGGGATATTGCTCTACTGCTGCTGACAATGGCTCATTAAAAGTGATAGATGGAACCATGAATTCTGAAAACTACCAGCGCATACTTGATGAAAACTCGAACTAATCGGCAAGGAAATTGGGAGACATTTTACCTCTCAACAAGAAAACGATCTAAAACATACCAGCAAATCTACTCAGAAATACCTCGCACTTGAACAAGCACAGCACCATCCAGCACAGCTGCAGTTGTCATTAGTCTGTGGTTGTCAATATTTGGAGGAACAATGGAATTCAGAACCTCACTCTTGGTTCAATGATGCATTTTTCCTTTCCAAATGAGTGAAGGTGGTTGGGGAGAACTTTCAGGTGAGAACACCCCCTCATCGATTTTGCGACCAGAATCCTGGTCACTCTTGGATTATTGGATCTTATTCGCGTGTCAACACATGCTGTGCATCTTTTCACTTCAATGGACTTCATTCTACTTACACTGCTACCACATCTGAAGGAATAGCGATTGATTCATCTAAGTGTAGCAGATCCACACTAGCCTCCAGATCCTCTAAGGCATCCACCAGAGCCAGTACATCAGTCTGAAAAATAGAAATAGAAATTTTCACACATAAATATAACTGAAATTCATAGACCTATATTTCGAATTTAAATTTAACAGAAAATTACCTTATACTCACCTTGAAACTTTGGGTACTGTTCATGGTGCCTCTGTTCATCTGACTTTTTGTGCCCTCAAATTCTAGCACTAGGCGTGCCAGCTCAGGGCGAACAAGCTATTTTCGGCGAACTGTGTTTAAGTATCCAGGTTCACTATGAAACCACCATGATTCTGTAGCTAATCTATGAGCTGCTCTTGCATCTGATCGTGTAGAATCTTGGAGAACTCTCGTCTAGACTCCTGTCCAATGAAGTGACCACTCTGGAACTCCACAAACAGAACAGGACATTGTTATTATAGTGTTATCATATCACGGCAATGGAGGAGCAGGTTACGGGCATAGTGGGTATGATCTAGAACAAATACCCATGACATCAGAGAATCAAGTGTCTCCATGTAGAAGGAAAAGTCTGCTGAGCGACAGGACTTGAGAAACTAAAAAAACAAATAAGCTCTTTATATGAAATAGTAGAAATATATGATAGAGGTGTAATCATGATTTACGAATATAAATTAGACAAAAGAGTGAATGAGACATGGTTTGATTGTATCTGGAGAATGACTTGAACCAGAAATCTGCTTGGGGTTGTGAAGAAAACAACGTCTTGGGCTATTCATCCAAGGACAGAAGGATGAAATTGCTCACCTCATCCTCTTTATTTATTGTCTTCTCCACTTACTCCTCCTGAGAAAGAAGCTACACACACCTGATGCATGTATCGGTTTCTGCAGCTATAGTGAACAATAATGAAGGCCTGACCTTTGCAACTAGTCGAGATACCGCTATTGATAAGAGCTGTGGTTCATCCACTGCCATCCAGCCGGTCACCAGACACACTCCACAGCCTCTTCTATGCATGTATCATCCTCAATGTTAGCAGGAATGAGTCCTCGCCAAGCTCTCTGTCTAGAGGAACTCCCACTGAAGTTTCTTGGTCAGTGTAAAGAGTGGCTGATTATCTACCATGACTGGTGTCTGGCCTGTATTTAGGTAGCTGATTGTTTGTCTGAGGACTTTTATAGCATGACAAGCCATAATGGAGCCAATAGGGGGGCCTGTGTGAACAGTGGCACATGTATTATTTGGGTGAAATAGATCATGTGATGATGGCATAATATGCAACACATGAGAGACATTCTCCGGCTTCAGTTGGATCCAGGATATCATGAGATTCTTGGTTTGTTGACCGTATGAAACGAACTTCTGCTGAATGCGGATGCATGTTCCATGGAGGTCTGATGTTGATATTATTGATGATGAGTTGTGGTCATTGTTATCAAAACCATCAGTGGTGAAGACACCCCTGACTGCCTTAAGTGAGACGCTTACACATCTTCTCCAAGCTCACTGTATCTGCTTTCCATGTTGTATGTTTTCAATCGATCATATGAAAATACTCCTCGCTTATGCCTGGTTTCCACCAGATATCTACTAATAGTTTAATGGTGTAGCTTCATTGCCAGATATAGACATCGTTTGCCATCCTTTGCGAACAATGTATGTTACAACCTTGGAATTCTCAAGTTCAGGGTGTGGTTTATCAATACCTGATCAATTAAGCAATATATTTTGGAATAAGCTCAGCATAGCAGGGATAGAATCAGCTTCATATGTTATTGAGAAGGAACATAGGAAAGGATGTTTCATAGGCAGATACTCCTTTTGCAGAATTCTGACTGTTATTTTTCATGCCAAACACAGTTTTGCTTCGTCCATCATCAAAATCAAGGGACCAGAAACGATTCCTTCGCACTGATGTGATATCTGTAATCAGGTATTCGATATCCTCCTAAAGACGTTTGATGTTACATTTGATGGTCTAGAAAGCGCAGGTCAGCAATGCGCTCATCATAGAGGGTTGTAAAGTCAGACATTACCAGTGATTATCTAGAGCCACATCCAACAGTTTCTGCTTTTCTATAGAACCTAGTGAGGAATACACGAAAATAAACTGCATCAATAGCAACCATGCCACAACAGATAATTGAGCCAATAGGTGCTTGTCACCCACCACCTTAGCACACTCTTTAACTTTTCAAGCCAATGATGGTAGCCCTCTTCAGTTCCTTTTTTTTGTCCACTTCACCACAGAAAGACACGATTTATTAACTGATTCACATGATGATATTGAAGGTATGTTTAAAGCCTGTGTAGTAGACATGTCACTGATGTGTCGTGTTTTTACTAACAGACATTCATTGCTTGGTTCCTTTCTTTGTTGTTCTCTCAAATTTTTAATTGTCAATGGCATTCCTGCAGCTTATGTGCCACGTTACTCAAATCGACATCATCAGCTGTACTAGACCCCAAGTGCACCCACCATTGTCATCACGACTTGAGTCATCTAATACTATAAAATCAGGCAAATCACCCAATTCCTTCACGTCATGGCTGTAACATCTTTGTAGCATGCATCGTCTTTCATGATTGTTTCTCGGCTTTACAGATGATGAGGGATCTAAATCTTTTCCATTGTTTTTCTGTAGGATGAATGGCATATGAAGCATTTATTTCACTCATAAGTTTCCATGATGGCAGTATTTCAGTGTTAATCTTAAATAAGAAATAAACTTGCTTCACCATTATGAGATAAGTAAGATGATAGCTAATTTTCAGTTAAATAAAAAATCAAATAACGAAGCTAAATTACTAGCTAACTGCATGCACAGTAGGTTAACTAGCTAGCTACAATCGAATTATAAGATATCTTAAGAATAATGAAGCTAAATAGTTACTAGCTAGCTAGTTTCAGTTATCTAACATTATAAGGTTTTGTTTTACTCAATGAAATACTAATAAGAACCTCGAAATGTTAACTTTAATCTCAAATGTTTGCTATCTCTGATCTTGAGCAGATGCCACAGCCCCCGGTGCTTGGTTGTATTGTTTCAGCAGCGAATTTGCATAGGCTACTCTTAATTTGTCAAACTCTCATGCTACTAGAGGACACATGTAATGTACAGAATTAGCAAGAGTGCTTAAAAAACAAATAATAAAGTTTTTAGAGAAAAAATATGAAAAGTCAATCTGACGACACTTAATTTTTAATGAAATGTGTGCATTTTACCCCTAAATGTCATAGAAAAGAGAAAACTATAGTTGTTGGATTTTGTTTAGTTTTTTGCCTTGAAACCTATTTAATTGGATTCCTCCATCACAAATATGTACATTTCTACACCAATTTTGTCATAATGGCTATGGAAAAAGGAAAGATATCAGGTCTGGTGTAGTGTCGGCGCATTCGGCGGCCACTTTTGAAAAAAAAAACGTGTGCATTTCAGGTACAAAGTGTTATCTCACTTGCGCCTTTGAATAAATTTATTCCTATATCCCTAAGATACTTCTATACTGAAGGGGAACTATGCATCATGATAGGGACTCAAAGCCCTTTTTCTTCTGCTCTTAACCTCCCTACTGAAGCCTCCAACGATTCTTAACTATAGGCCACACCAACCAGCACCACGAGAAGCTCTTAAACGATAAGGCCATCGCTCAATTTCAAGAATTTAACCTCTTACTGATAGTAGCTCCAGAGAGCTCTTGTCTGCAGGTAACTGGGCCCCATAATTGGGGAACAGACGGCCGAAGACACCAAAAGGAAGTTTCAATACCAGCAAAAATGGAACATGATGCGGTCCATAATCAAATCTTGGTAATAATCAAGCACTATAAAAATAATATTAACCGAATCCAAAAAGGCAAGGGAAGCCCTGGAATATTGTCGCCTTCCTTTTAATTCAGAGTGACCCCAGCATAAATGGAGTAGGAGGACCACATCCATATCAAAACGTGCATGAAATGTTATAAGATCATGAAACAAGAGAATACCCAACAGTACAAAAGCACTGCTCCGAGTACGACGACCTCGACCAACTCGGGTTCGGATGCCTTAAGGAGCAACGAAAGTGCCCTAATTGCAGCAATCCCCACTCAGTCTTAATCATCAAATGCCCTAAGAAAATGGAAATAATTAAGGCAAAAAAAGAACATTCGAAGAAAGAAAGACGGCCTGACACCGCCGATATTCAGCAACCTTCAGCGAGTAACCAAAGTATGGAGCTGATGGCGATGCCGATTGAAGCCCACGTAGCTAACATCGCAAATCCAGGAAGCTTCGCTGTGGAATATTGTATTCTATTATTGTATGCAAAGCGTAAGAAAGTGGCCTGATAAAGAATTTAAACCCAAATGTCTCCAGAAAACGGTGAAGTTTCTGCGAAAGAGCATGTTTTGGGGCGGCAATATCTGCACACGGAACAAGTCTTCTTATTTTAGAGGGAACAATGAACTAGTAGAAGTGTAAAAGGCTACTACGAACCCATCTACTACCTCAATAAAGGAATGCTATGGCGACAGGCCATTGATTTTCCAACAGGACTCGGCCCCATAAAACACTGCCAAAATCGGTACAGAAATGGTCTACAAAAAATGCTGTCAAACTGCTACCATGGCCAGAAAATTACCAGATATGAATTCCATTGAGAGTTTATGGAGCACATTGAAGGACGAGCTACACCAAATGCTCATGGACCTACCCACCAATGCCGCGACAGTTACAGAGAGCTTTCTGTCGTCTTCGAATTGGTTACACTCGCGGGACGCTCCGCCATTTGATGGAGCGCTCGCCTGCTCCTAACTGCGATGGACGACTGCGTTGTCCCCCAGATGTTCGGCACATTCTTGTTGAATGTCCCAGTATGAGTGATCTTCGTGCACGTTACCTGTCCCCCTATCGGGTTGGGCGGAGTCGCTACCGCTTGTCATTTGCATTCAGGACGGATTCGTGCGTACGGACTTGTGAACGATTCGACTTTTTGGAGGAGTCTGGCCTCCTCCATTTAATTTGACTCTCTTTGGTGTTGATCGCATGAGTCTGCATCGAGGGTTGGCTGACCTCTCCCCGACGCCGGAGCGTGCTTTCTCTTTCTTATTTTTGTTTGTTTTTTATTATGTTTGGTTGTTTTCCTAGTTTGGTTTGGTTTTGTGAATTCCAGCCTAGTTCCAGGTTAAAATTTTAATTGCGGCGTCTTCTGCCCTTTGTGGCAGTCAGCAGATTAAAAAACTAGAAATGCCAATGACGACCCAACAACAGCTTATTTGCCGCCTTATCGAAGTTTTGTTTCATTCCGACAAAATCAAGGAATTATGCAACACAATCACTAGTTTGTCGCATGCCACGACAGGTTCAAGCCCTTGTTTCTGCTAAAGGTCAATTTAGCAATTAGAACAGAGGTTCTATACTAATATATAATCGAAAACATATCGTCTGTCAATTTTGTTTACTTAACCTTTTACATATATAAAAATTCAGAAAATTTAAGAAATCCATAATAATTTTTCATATATATATATATATATATATATATATATATATATATATATATATATATATATATATATATATATATATATATATCGGTTGGACAAAATAATATGAGTACCATGTTATATTACGTATATTTAACATGTTGACAGCACTAACTATATATAAATTCTGCCATATTCATTTGTTTTGAAGGTAACATTATAATCCTTGTATTGTGTATTTCAATGTGCAGCCAGTTGTTGTCAGTGTTGGTCACGGTTGGGGGACGGAATAATACATGACCTATCAGACTTCCAAACAAGGCAAATCGTTTGAGGTCGAATAGCTAGATCGTCTATAACTGAAAAAGTTGAACTGTTTAATGTGCCATGAACAACATGGTTATGGCAGCATACACAAAACATGGTAAGACGTCATCTGCGAAGAATAACAGTGAGCGAAAACTGAAGTTCGACAGGAGTAGTAAAACGCTAATAAGGATTATGACCGAACTAGATACAACTACCTCAGCAAAAGTGACTACAGAACTCAATAGCCATCTGAACTATACCATTTTGATAAGAACTGTGCGCCGGGAAATTTACAAAGCAAATATTAATGAAAGGGCAGCAATTCCGAAACCGCTGGTACCGTAATCTTACGTCAAATTAGGACAGAAGTCGTATCACGATCATAAAAGATGGACACTTGATTACTGGAAGAATGGAGTATGGTTCGGCGAGTCATCATTTACGTATTCCCCACAAATGCCCGTGTTTATGATTGAAAGCCTCAACTAAATCACACAATCCGAACTCCATCCTCTCCACGGCCAATCATGGGGGCGCGATCATTAATGGTTTAGGCGGCTATATCTTGGTATTCAGCTGGTCCCATCATTACCACCAATGGTCGGGTTACTGTCAACAGATATCTAGACATTCTCAATGATGAGGTACTTACTATGACTTGCATACTGTTTTTCAGACACCGCCATTTTTCCAGATGATATGCACCAGTACAGAGCAAAAAAGGCTCAGTCTTTTTTTGAGGAGTATTGGAATGTAATTCAACATCTTCCCTGGCCAGCACAACCACCTGATCTAAACATAATCGAACCTTTATACAAAGGGCAGCTTTGACTCAGATTTTCACCTCCATCATCACTGAAGCAATTGGAACAAGTTTTGATAGAAGAAGGAGGACAGCATTCTGCTGTAAATCACACACACACACACACACACACACATACAAGCAGAGATAGGTGGAGAAAAAAATTCCTACCCATGATAACCAGACGCCCTGAGTATATCTAAAAAATGGATGAGAAAATGATAAAGTCAATAATCAACAGGAACGTCCCCCAAAATCACCTCAGTCCAAGCACGTTCTTCTCATCTACTACAAAAATAGGAAAACATCCAGCATTCGTATGAAGAATAGTTGCCTTCCCCAATCTGACAGCCTTCAAAAGTTAATGTCATTGTCATGACTACCACTACGTTGGCAAGACGGTTAACTGCATACCTACAGATTGTCCCCATGAAGCGCCATATCCAGTCATTCCATGTCATTGAACTCAATGAGAACACCACCGTCCTGTGCCGTGAAAATGATCCAACACGATTGCGAATGGCTTTATTTGTCACAATATTCCAAAACATGGCAGATATATATATATATATATATATATATATATATATATATATATATATATATATATATATATATATATATATATATATATATATATATATATATATATATATATAGATATAGATATATACAGGGGTTGGGCAAGATAATGGTAAGAAATCTTTTGTGTGTTGAATGGAACAGGAGCTGCCAAGTGTAGGCCATGAATGGTCTTTTGCAGTCTCCTTCTTTTCTTATGTTCTTATGTTCTTATATTTTTCGAAAACTTTATTTTAATAAGGGGTAGGACCACCTTTGGCAGTAATTACGGATTGAATTCTGCGTGGGATCGACTCGTTCAAAGTTTGAATTGTTTCCAGGGGAATTTTCATCCATTCATCAGCTAAAGCAGTCTCCAATTCTTTCAATGATGATGGTTGTGGATTTCGACTCCTAACCTGTTTTTCTAAACTGCACCATAAATGTTCAATGATGTTGAGATCTGGGGATTGTGGTGGCCAGATGAGGTGTTCTCCTTCACTAGAATGTTCCTTGTGTCATTCAACTACAACCTTAGCAGTATGAATAGGTGCATTATCATCCTGAAAGATGGCATTTCCATCTGGAAACAATTCCTGAACCATAGAAGGGATCTGATCAGCTAAAATATTCAAATAGTCCTGACTATTCATTCTACCATGAAAGGAGACTAATGGGCTGGCGAATTTCCAAGATAGGGCCCCCCCCAGATCATCATAGATCCTCCTCCATGATTAGCAGTTTGGAGCAAGCAGTCTGGATCAAATGCATCTTTTGGCTTCCTCCAAACGTATACACGGCCTGAGGTGGGAAATAAGAAAGGAGGACTCATCAGAGAATAGGACCCTTCTCCACTCCTCCTCTGTCCAATTCCGATGGTTTTTACACCACTCTAAACGCTTTCGAACGTTTGTTTCTGAGAGTAGTGGTTTTCGGATTGCAGCCTTCCCTGGAATCGGGCTTTATGTAACTCCCGGCGAACAGTTTTTGTTGAGACTGTGTTCCGGACGTGATCATTAAGTTCTGCAGTAATTCTGGTAGCTGTAGTTTTATGTTCTTTTGTAACAATCCGTGTAAGAGTCCTACGGTCTCTATCAGACAGTTTTGGTCTCCTTCCTGAGATTTGCTCTGAGAAGGAAGTTTTTCCTTTATTTTCCTACGCTGTCATTACTTTTGATACGCCAACCAGTTTAGCCGTTTTAGTGATGGTAGCACCTGTCATCCGAGTTCTGACAATCTGACCTCTTTAGAAATAAAATAGATCGCTCATTTTATTAAGTTTTAATAAACTTATTTGGATAATATCTGCAAAAACAACCAACAATACTAGCACAAGATGATGTACTTCTACTTTCAATCAACAAACATAAACATAGACAAGGTTTAGACAGTTTAATCAATCTTCCAAACTATACTATTACAAGACTAGGTGTTTCCATTATTTCCCCCCCCCCTGTATATATATATATATATATATATATATATATATATATATATATATCAAATAAAATATAATTCAGAACGTACTTATTCTATCTTTGGTTCTTCCCTTCTTACATTTTCCTTTTTGCCTTTGTGCTCTTATAGGATATGCATATATATGCCCGTCTAAAAAAGGCGAACATATGACTAAATAAAAGGCAATGGAACCCATTTAACGAGGTATCTTTTTTACGGAACCCTCCCATTTGTGGTTTATTAAGGTTGTACATAAGTATACTTCTTTGTTATATTTGACCTCTGTGGTGTGAAGGGTAATAAAAAGGAAACTGACCAACAAATTTGTCTTGAATTTCGGGTGTTTTAAAATTAGATTTTAATTTTGCTAAACATACGATAGTTTCGAAAAATAAGACCCACATACGAAAATGAGATAAGAAATCAGATAAGGGTATTTGTATTAAAGGGATTTAGGGTGTTATTTTGGCTTGGAAGAAAAGAGGAAAAAGAATTATTTATCAGTTCAAAATGGTTGATTTATAATTTCGACATCTTTTTTTAGGGAGAGCGTCTTTGACGTCACATTTTTCATTGGTTTATTCTTAACACTTTTATTTTCAATAGAAACTTATTTAGTCCTTCACATTTATTTGTATATGTTTTATATTAATATTATTTAAGTCTATGATCGATATTTCTATAATAAAGATAATGCAGCAGACACCGCGGGCCTCTCCTACAGGTAGTTTGCAAGTTGTTCGTGGTAATGATATTAATGAAAGTGAAAATGTGTGAAAAGGATCGGAAGAGTACGCAACTCTCCTGAATCTGCGCCTTTTCCGCTACTCAGGCAGATTTCCTCTGTGGGTTCGCCGGTTCGATATCGGCCCTCGAAACAATAGGAAGAGTAGAGTTTTGTACTTGAGTTATTCGAGTAATGTGTGACAGAAATATGTTTTGTATGAGTCAGCTAAAGCTGCTATTATTATTATTATTATTATATGAGGAAAAACAATGTACGAATTGATATATTTTCGAGTACTGGCCAGGTTCAGGTCGATAGGCAGGTTAAAAGAATGTACGGAGAGGTAGGTAGCAAGCTGTTGAGTAGCGTGGAAATTCTTTCTGTTAGAAGTAAGATGTAGGTTCGGGTGAAAGTTGTCTGAAGTGAGGGATTTAATGTACCTTGATGAGGGAGTGTAGCCACGGCTGTTTAATATCCTTATCGATGAAGTGCTGAGAAGAGTGAGAAAGAGGGAAAGGATGCGAGATTGAGTAATAGCGATGGATGGTGATTGAAGCGTGTGGCAGAGTATGTGTGAGGAGGGGGCCGAATGTAAATGCAGAAAAGAGTAAACTGATGATGTTTAGGAGGTAGGTTTGGTGTGGGTGTGATATAAGATTCTGTGATGTTGCCCCCTGTACAGGTGCAGTGTTTTTATCATCTAGGGTGTATCGTGAATGGTAACGGTAGAAGTGTGGCAGATTGCGATAGCAAGGTTGTGAATGGAGTCTCTGAAGCAATCAGAGCGTCCGTGAATGCTAAGGAATTGAGTGCGGAATGTGTTATGGAGCTGCATGAAAGTATACTGGTTATAAATATTAGTGTAATGGGTGAAAGTATGTGATGCATGAAGGTTTTTTTTTTTTTTTTTTTTATAGAGCCCATCTGGCAACTACCCACTTGGGCATAAGTCGCCGAAAAACACGACAGCCTAGAATTAGGCTACTTTAAAGTTAAAATATGAAAACTTAACAATCAATATAAATTGGAAAAACTTAACAATCGAAGCAATCTCCGGCAGCGGGGGGAGGTCCCCCTCACCCCGGTGCAGGAGAGTGCAACCTAAAACAAAACAATAACAAAAAAAGGAACCTTAAATAAAGGGGAGAAGGCCGGCCTCCCCCCAAAAGTCAATAAGTCCACCAGTCATGGTGCACGCACTCGTCCCGAGTACAAGGGACAGGCGGTAGCGACCCCGCCCATCCCGGTACCGAGACAGGTATCGTGCGCGAAGATCACCCAGACTGGGACATTCGACAAGAATATGCCGAACAGTCTGGGGGACGACGCAGTCGTTGCAATAGGGCACATGCGAGCGCTCCACCAAGTAACGATGCGTCACACGAGTGTGTCCGATTCGAAGACGACAGAAAGCAACCTGAAGCCGCCGCGGCATTGGGGGATAGGTCCATGGGAACAGTCGCATCGCAATGGCACGCAACTTTAAGTTCCCCTCGACCATCTCCCATCTTCTTTGCCAAGCAGTCCGAAGAGCTGCCCGTATTCCTGCCATATAGTCAGTGAGAGGAAGAGCGAAACGCTGGTCCGGTCGCAGAGTCCTCGCGGACTCTTTGGCGCCCTCATCGGCGCGCTCATTCCCCGCAATTCCTACATGTCCAGGAACCCAGCAGAAGATAATCTCGACATCTGCCCGGCTCGCCAAAACCGTGGCGTCACGGATTTCGCGAACCAGGGGATGCGGAGATTCCAATGCCCCGAGAGCACTCAGGGCGCTTTGTGAGTCGCTATAAATCACAATCCGGTCTCCGAACCGGGCACGTCGCGTAATCTCCCGTACCGAGTGGTGTATTGCCACCAGCTCGGCCGTGAAGACAGACGCAGCGCCTGGTAGAGCCCCGCTGACTTCAAACAGAGGGGATACGGCGTGGAAGCCGACCCCCTCTTGGGACTTGGAGCCATCCGTATACACTGGCACGGTACCAGCGTGACACGATGTGTGCTCCAAAAAGGTCGAACGCAATACTCCCGGCGCAGTACAAGCTTTGGGAGCAGAGGCGTGGCGACAAATAGCCAAATGTGGTACCCTCCAGGGTGGCGTCCTGGGCAGAACCAGGGGCGCCACCGGCCCGAGAGCTATATCTACCTCTCGAAGGAGTTTCCTGGCCCTAAACCCAAAGGGCTTAGGGTATGACTGGCGTCTCTCAGCGGCATAGGCACCATCGAGATCAGCTGCGGATGCAGTGAGAGCTGTTGGCGACTGAGGGAGGCGCCGGGCTCGCGCGTACAGGCGAGTGATGCACTGCACGCGGCGCAGAGCGAGTGGCATCTCCCCAGCATCGACCAACACGCTCTCAATGGGGGAAGTGCGGAAGGCACCGGTCGCAAGGCGAAGGCCGGTGTGGTGGATCGAATCCACCTTCCGCAATAAACGCTCGGCTGCGGATGCATAAAACTCGCATCCGTAGTCGAGCTTCGAGCGAACAAAGGATCGATAAAAAAGTAAGGCGGTAGCCCTATCAGCGCCCCAAGCGCTGAACGTCACGGAACGGAGAATGTCCATGGCGCGGGTACAAGAGACCCTAAGGCTGCGAATGTGAGCCTCCCAGGTGAGGCGTCGGTCGAATACAAGACCAAGGAAACGGTGCGACTCAACCACATCCAGGCGCACCCCATTAAGAAGCAAATCTGGGTCGGGGTGAAGCCGTGGGTGGCGGCAGAAGTGCACCACCTTAGTCTTGGCCAAAGAAAACCGAAACCTGTGCGCTTCGGCATAGCGAGAGACGCGGTTCAATGCCTGTTGGAGTCGGTGCTCCAGAGTTGGCATCTGGGCCGCGCCAAAAGAGATCGAAAGGTCGTCCACGTAGAGCGTAGCGAGAACATCTTCCGGCAGCACCGAGGTGATGCCGTTGATGCTCAGGGCAAAGAGTGTGACACTGAGGACACTTCCCTGCGGGACACCCTCTTCCTGCTCCTTTGGGCCGGAGAGGGCTCCCCCCACCCGTACGCGGAATCGACGATCTCGCAAAAATTCAGATATAAACATTGGGAGGCGTCCCCTCGCCCCCATCGTGTGGAGAGTCTCCATGATACCGTATCGCCATGCGGTATCATAGGCCTTCTCCAGATCAAAAAACACCGTGGCGTAGTGCTGTCTACGAAGGAAAGCCTCGCAGACGGCATTTTCCAGTCGGAGCAGAGCATCCGACGTGGAGTGGAACTTACGGAAGCCGCACTGTGCAGAAGACAGATGGCCTCCGCTGTCCAGGAAATAGGCTAATCTAACATTTAACAATTTCTCCATCAACTTGCACACGCAAGAGGTTAGAGAGATTGGGCGGAAACCGGTCGGAGTAGAGTGATCTCTCCCCGGCTTGCGAAAGGCGAGCACAGTAGCGATTCGCCAGGAGTCTGGGAGAAGACCTTCCACCCAGATCCTGTTGAACAAATCTAACAGAAAGGCCATGCCTCGCTCACCCAGGTGTCGAAGCATGGCGTACGGGACATCGTCCGGACTATGGGCGGTGTCCGCGCACGAAGCGAGAGCGGAGCGCAACTCACTCACAGTAAACTTGTCGTTGAAGGGTTCTCCGCCTCTGGAGGTAAAGTCCAGCCGGCGGCCTTCCGCGACATCACGACGTGCATTGAATGCTGGCGGAGCAGCATCACGGCTAGAGAATGCGGAAAAAGCGGTCGCTAAGGATTTCGCCACGGACGCGGGGTCCGAGATTGCGGTCCCATTCTCCTGGAGAACGGGAGGGGGGTCCTGCGAGAACTTGCCCCGAATCCTTTTGACTCGCTTCCACACCTCAGCTAAAGGGGTCTTCCCGTTAAGTGAAGACACGTATGCCCGCCAAGAAGAGCGGCGGGCGTGCTTCGAAATATACCGGAACCTAGCCCTAGCCCGACGAAATTCAGCGACAGTGAAATCGTTCGGGCGGCGCTTATAGCGCATGTAGGCATAACGCTTCTGTTTGAGGGCCGTCTCACACTCGGCCGACCACCATGGGAGTGGTCGGGGTGCAAAACGGCCAGACGTCCTAGGAATAGTAGTCAGGCCCACGGCGATGAGGTTGCCGGAGAAGAACTCAACGGCATCATCTACCGACCTAAACTCCTCGACTGAGATAGAGAATTCAGTCATTTCCTGAAATGCAGGCCACCGCGCCCGCGCCAAGCACCACCGAGGTGGTCTCTCAGGCGGCAGTTGCCCTGAAAATGATATTTGAATGGGAAAGTGATCACTACCATGGAGGTCATCGACCACCCCCCAAACAAAATCAGGCTGTGCATCCGAAGAGCACAAAGATAGGTCAAGGCAAGAAAATGAAGCGGTTCTCGGACAGTGATGCGTAAACTCATCCACGTTTAGGACACCCATCTCAAGCTCTTCGATCAGATCGGCAAGGACTTGTCCCCTGGGATTTATGGAGTAATCTCCCCAGAGAGGATGCCTGCCGTTCAGATCTCCAAGCAAGAGATAGGGCCTCGGCAACCGTGCAACGACGCGGCGGAAGTCCCCCGCGTCGAAGTCAGCTGACGGTGGAATGTACGCAGAAATGATAGTATACCTCCTATCCAGGTGCAGCTGCACAGCCACTGCCTGAAAGGAGGTATCTAAAGAGAAAGGAAGAACGGAGACATCATGCCGGGTGTAAACTGCGCATCCCCCAGCCCAGCCATCCCAAGGTGGTGGGGTCGCAAGACCCTTATACCCCGGGAGGGCAGGGAGGGGGCACGCACCTAGCATGGTCTCCTGCAAAAAAATAGCTAACGGGGAACGGGACGAGACGAGCCTCCGCAGCTCCTCCCAGTTGGCCCGGAGTCCACGGCAATTCCATTGAAGGAATATGCCCTCCAGGCCTAGCTCGGAGGAGACGCGGGGGCCCTCCTCGAATTGAAGACCCTCACGGGAATGGCCGTACGCTTCCCGGGGGCAGAACCCCGGGCGCTGTTGGCCGGACAAAGCGCTGAAGGCGCTGTCGCCTTCGAGGACTTATTGGGGGAGGTTGGGCTCGCCATGCGAGTCTTTTCCTCCCTCCGCCTTGAAACCTTAGGCGGGCGTTGCGGCTTCGGAGGCAGGGGGCCCTCTTTTCGAGGAACCACCGTCTCCAAGCCACTCGCTCCACCTCGGGACGTGGGCGAAGGAGCCGAAGCTCCTTTGTTGCTGTCCTCCTTTCGGGGGACAGCTTTAGGAACCCCGGAAGATGGCCTAGCGACCATCTTCAGGGGTGTTGCCTCCTGTGAGTCTAACGACTCGGTGGAGGCGCGTGGCCGTTTCGCCTTACGGGAAACGGTCACGCTGGGGGAAGAGGGGGGAGCCCTGGTTTTAGCCGGGGCAGGGTATGAGCCCTTTTTGCCGCCAGCTTTACCAGGGGAGCGCCCGGGTTGGGTAGAGCCCGCAGAAGGGCTCCGAATGGGCGCGGAAACAACCGTGCTCGTTGGCCTGGATGGGCCGGGAGCAGAGGGTGCCTTCCTAACTATTGAGGCATATGACGTCCCAGGCAGAGCCGGGCGCGCCAGGACCAAGTCCTTTGCCTCGCGGAATGAGAGTCGATCCTGGGCCTGAACGGCCAGGATTTCTTTCTCAAGGAGATATGCACCACATTGCTTCGAAGAAGCAGGGTGTGGCTCTCCGCAATTGACACACTTGGCCACACACGATTTGGACTTATCGTGTGCGACCTTGGAGCAATTTACACAGACTTCGGGTGACCCCGACTTTGCACGTCTACATGAGCGATTCATATGGCCGAAGCGGTGACAGTAATAGCACCGCCGCGGCAGTGGCACGAATGCCTTCACGCGGTAGCGGTACCAACCGGCACGCACCGACTCAGGGAGCTTGTCACAGTCGAACGTGACGAAGAGTGTAGGGGTGGGTCTCGAGGCCCCTCCCTGTTTTCTCATCACACGTTCGACCTTGACCGCCCCATGGTCGGCCAGCTCTAAGGTGATGTCTTCAATGGAGTAGTCAACGAGTTCCCTCGCATAAACTACTCCTTTCACAAAGTTCATGGTAGAGTGCGGCGTCACACTCACCGGGGTGCCATGAAGTGTCCGAAGAACTAATCCTGGCCGCCTCGGAGGGATTCGCCGCATTCGCCAGAAGGCTCCCGTCCGAGAAACGGGTTACCTTCGGCTCTCTACCAATTGCACTAGCTAATCCTCTCCGCTGATGGATCATGTTGCCCTTGGACAACATGGTGCCATCAGTGGAGCGAATAACGAGGAAGCGTTTGAAGCCAGCGGGCTCGAAAACGCCAGGTAACCTCTGAATCAGGGGCCCCGATGTCATCGAGGCTCCGCCCTGTGCACTCTTGGTAGTAGTCTTCTTTGTCAGGGGCTCCGCAACCGGGGGGGCAGAGGGGGCGGATGTGCCGATCTTGGCTTGGTCGCTTGCCAGAGTGGCAGCAGACCCATCCGTCCCCGCAGCCCCCGCGGATGGAGAGGAGCCCCGAGTCTTTTTGGTCTTTTTAGTCTTTTTAGTCTTTTTCTTTTTCGGAGAGGAGGGCGGGGAATGAACCCGCTTTTCACCTCCGCCGGCAGAAGTCCCCAGGCCAGATGGACCAGCCTCAGCCAGGTCCCTCTCCGAAATGGAGAAGGTCCTGGTTGTCGTAGGGGCACCTGTCGGAGGAGATCCCTCCCCTCCTTCTACTGCCTCGGAGCCCTCAGCCATTTGAGGAGGACCTTGCATAGGGGCGGATTCGGGTTTGGTGCTTGGCGCCGAGCCCGAATTCCCCCCCATGGAAGGCCCTACCGTCTGGGGCTGGGTCTCCTCAAGGACCCTGTCTATCACAGGAGGGGCCTCCAATTGGCCATCCCCTCCCAGGACATCGCAGGTCCCCTTGGCAGTGTCGCCAGTCTTGTATGGGGAGGCACAGGCCTTGACCCCGGCAAGGTTTAAAATTCTTGCCAGCAGGTCTTTTGAGGGAAGCGACCGAAGGGGCCTGGCTTCCCTCTCCCCCCTAAGGGGGTTTGCCCTACCGAGCCGCTTTGATGGGAAGCGGCTGGCTAAGGGCTGCCTGCTGGCTTTCTTGGCAGTCCCCTTGAAAAGAAAAGATGGGACTGCCGCTGGAAAAAGGGAGGTGCCCGAAAGCACCTCCAGAGAAGGGGGTGAGGGGGAGTCCCCTGCACCCGTAGGCGAAGGAGAGGAGTAAGCCTCCTCTCCGGTTAGAGAAATATGGAGGGTCCCCTGTGCAAGCACAGGGGGGGGGGACCTCCATTTTTTCGGTGGAGCTGCCCAAGGGCGGCTCCGTCGATGAGCAAGGGGGAGTTAAAGGGGTTTGGGTTTTTTTTTTTTTTGTTCATCTATGGGCATGGTGACCCTATTTTTGCCACGGGACGCAATAGCTCATCACCCCTCGCAGTAGCCCGCACTGCGAGAGGTGCTTACAAGCCCGGCAGAGCCAGGCGCCGCCATTCGGGACCACCCCTCCCGCCTGGTGGCCTGGCAGTCCATCGGCATGGCGGCTCCACCTTGGACACGGCGTAAAAAATATAGGTTGTGAAGAGGAGAGGAAAAGGGATGTGAGGAAGGTATGGGTGGGGATGAAGCAGGTTGTTAAAAAAACCCTATCCCGAACCGGAGCTCAGGGGTTAGGGGACAATGTCCCCTCCCCCCTCAGCCCCGATCCGGGGTGGTTGGCTTGAGAAGAAGGTCAGCATTCTACCCTTTGAAATTAGAGGCTGACCAGAGAAAGTTGTGGGAGAGGTTGTATGAAAAGCGACAAGGTAGGGGAGAAATCGGGCTATCTGAAGGAAGGAAGAGAGGCTAAGCTGGGGCCGGACGGAGCGCTGGATCCCGTCAGCACGGCGGCCAGGATGGCAAATCGCCGCGCCCCTTACGGGGTGATGCATGAAGGAAAGATCAGACTAAGAGAAGAGAAAACTGAGAAGGATGTTGGGTGTAAGAAGGGTGATAGAACAAGGAGCGAATGAGTAAGAGGAATTTATCGTGTAAGCAAAGGTGTTTATAAGGTTATGACTGAAAATGTTGTGGTAGTACGGCATGTAAGAAACGTGGATGAAAATAGAGTTAGAAGAAAATATTCCAGTGTCAGGGTGAGCGAAGGGGGAGGCAAATAAGTGATTAAGAAAGAAAGGGCTGAGCGAGGAGGAAGTGGATCACACTGGGTATGATAGATGTGCATGGATGAGGGGTATATGAGGGGGCGTGCTTGGGGGACTTCTACCCAGGGGTGAACCCACCACATAGCAACCCCCCCTCCCCACCTCGTTATGAAGGGCAATTCAGTATGGACAAAATGATGGGTGCCTTGCATTTAATTGGATTTATAAGGGTCGTAGTAAGGTAAGTATTGTATAGAGGTGGTGATGTGCGCCGATATCACTTCATAGGAAAAATCTACAGTTGAGCGGAGTATATCTTCGTACGGTTTGTTTCGGATTCCAGGAACTAGTTTAGTAGCCCGACGTTGCACTCTTTCTAACTGCGCCATATCCTTGTTTAGAGAGGGAGACCAAAATTGAACCGCGTATTCGAGGTGTGGGCGCACGAGCGATTTGTATAGTGGCAGGATTATATCTTTCGATTTGAAAGTAAAATTCCGAGCAATATATCAAAGCATTCGATTTGCTTTTTTACAAGCTTCTGCGCATTGTTTCGATACTTTAAGGTCCTTCGAGATTAAAATCCCCAGGTCTTTTTCTAAGTTTACGGATTCGAGGATTTGGCCTTTCATATGGTATTCTACTTTTAAGTTATGTCATCCTAAATGCATCACCTTGCAATTTACCCATGTTGAAGCCCAATTGCCATTTATCCGCCCATTCCACAATTTTATTAAAGCCTCTTTGCATTTGCTCTACATCGGCTCTCGAAAGGGGTCGGCTTCCCAGCTTTGTGTCATCTGAAAATTTAGAGATCCTACTAAACACTCCATTATCCAAGTCATTAATGTGAACAATAAATAATAATGGGCCCATAACTGACCTTTGTGGTACCCCGCTGGTGACTGGGGCGCACTCTTAACACGCCCCATTTACAACAACCCGCTGTGAACGATTTGATAGCCAGTTTTTAATCCATTTAAGTATGTTACCCCTCACTCCAATTGCTCTAATTTTTATCAATAGCCTTTCGTGCGGAACTGTACCAAAGGCAAAATTAAAGTCAAGGTAAATTATATCCGCCGCTTTAGTTTCATCGTAGATGCAAATCATGTTATGAACAAATTCGAGTAAATTGGCTAGACACGAGCGCCCCCGTCTTAATCCTTGCTGGGACCCTACAATTAAATTATTAGCCCCGCAATGGCTCACCAATCTATACAAAGAAAGGGACAAGGAATTGAAAGAGAAATAGGAAGAGAAAGCTAAAGAGAAAGAGAAAGAGATGATAAAGAGAAAATGAAAATGAATTAAAAGAGAAAGCTAAAGAGAATGAGAAAGAGAAAGAGAGACACTCCCTCTTGGCAAAAGCGAGACAAGCTCTGTCAAATGATTCAAATATAGGAAGTTAGGAGCCCCTAAGATTGGAACAATGAAATAAAATTAAAGGAACGGTGGGAGAGGTAAAATGAATAAAAATTAGACATAAAAACACGAGTAAACTCAGAACCGAAAAGTCAAAGAGAAGGAGGCCTCGGAACTAGCTTTCTACCGTCCACTACTGACGGATACAAACCTGCACTTGTATTACTCAGTACTCTTCCCTTGACTACAAATCAAGTTCTTATTTACAAAGGGATTTTGTACTTACCTAACTCTCTCCACTAAGAGTACAAACTGGAGCCCGTATTAACTCAATACTCTCCGAAGAGTATAAACGTGTCTATTTCCCAGTACTCTCTCTCAAGATTACAAATGTAAGCATATCTACAAATTACCCTGTCAGGAGTACAGGTGTAAACCCTAAATTACCTAGTAAACTCTCCGAGAAGCTAAACAAGCCTTGTTTTGTTTTCTTCCCTCGCAATTTCCTACTTTTCTTTCCTTTGAAATTTCTTTCGACGCTCGATTGGTCATCATGACCACAAAAAAGATGCAATGAGACGAGAAAAAATGACATCGAATTTAAAGCACAATTGCAACAAGGGCGTATCACACAGAAAGTTTGTAAGGAGCGATCTGTAAAGAAACTGAAGATAGAGGAAGCGAAAATGTGTCGAAAATATATTGCTGCAGATCCTGCAGGTATTGGAACCTTGAGGAAACGCATCTGAGGATGTTGGGGCCTGGGGGGGGGGGGTACATAAGCATTTAGATGTCACCTGACCTTCCCTAGCGAGGGAAATTACTTCCATAACAAAATTAACTCCGATAGTGGTAGGAGTTAAGACGGTGTGACAGTGCTTTTAAGTGAGGTGTGGCATGATCCAATGTTGACTATAAATATGTGAGATCAAGAATTAATGTGGGCGAACTTGAGATTTGCAAGGGTGAAGCTGTGCGTGGTTGAAGTGTATTGACCAAATTAGAACATGTAATGATGTAAGTGAGGCAGGAAAAGAAAGGGTCTGGAATGAATTAGGACGAGTGGTGGATGGGATTTGGAATGAATACCGGTTGATTGATGAATAGGTGAGAGAATGGGAGAGGAAACAACTGGAACATCTGGTAAACCTGGAGAGAATTGCAATAGGGTTCTACGCTGAAAGAAACTTATGCCTCGCTGTAGAAGTCTAAATACCTCCATGCATTAGTACATACATAAATACACCGACACAGCTGCGTGTCCCCCTTCCCCCTTATACCAAATTCGCCTTTTCGCATCGAATCCCCTTCACCCCTTTTCGCGCCTTCGGGATTACCTAATTCGCGGCCGGCCACACAGGAAAATGTCTGCCTCAAAAGACACCTGCCAGCCGACGAAGGCCTGAGTTCCTTGGCGCCGTCATAAACTTGCGACTTGAGACGAGGAAAGCTTGGATGGCGCCGAGGTGTGAATGTTTGGCATGTCCTGGCGGCAGACGAAAGGTCTTTTCGCGCGACGATAAGAATTTTATGAGAATCCGGTGCTCCCTCTCGATTTTAGCTCTTGAGAGAAATAAAAGGGAAAATTCTCCCTGGAGTCAGACAGAAGATCTTGGACCTACGTTGTGTGTGGAGCTAGTCCCACAAAGGAAACAGTTCGCCCGTTACAAGGAAGAAACTTCGGGGAACTTGTTGTTGCCATCACGGTACTTGTAGGTGCTAAACTTCTCGCCCCCCCTCCTCCTTCAGAGTCAGAGGTTACACAGGACCTCCCTCTGCGGATTATTTCCCTAGACGCAGCTAGGTAATCATTTTGGGCTACCCAATCCAGGTGCCAAGAATCGGAACGGACACTTCGAGGAGAAGAATTCCGATTTAAGTCACAGTTTGACTCGCCTTCGCGATCCGGCCTAGGATCATTATATCAGGACACCGATGTAGGATTACCCTTACTTTCGGTAACCTCGGATGACCGGGCTAAGTGCGAACATCGCCAGAAGAAGAAGACATTCACCGTCATCCTCCAAATACTTACAAACTCAAAGTATCGTTAGAGTGAATTATTCCCTCCCCTAACTTCACTAGTTTAATCGTTAATTAGAATTTCCATCCCGAGCTCATAGCCTCAAGTATTACAAGTGATTAATTCAGTGCCTTATTCTGTGATGTTATTCAAATCATTCTGTCGGGTGCAATTAAGACACAAGCATCCTAGTAAGTAGATTTCAAGTGTAATCCCCACGACATTATATAGACTTACCAATTCAGTACGAAAATTAATCCTATTTATACATATATATGCTATTTCATATTTCCAATTTATGTATAATAAAGTTTACTTTTGTATCTGTGTGTTTAACTATTTTGGACGATCCTTTGGCAATTGATAAGCAATCCACTCGGCTCAATTCTCGGTATTACATAAGTCCGCCCATGACTGGCTTTTACTGAATGAAAACACACTCAGGGGATCATTATATTAATTTTGATCAAAAGGGAAGCACCGGGGTTATTCTTATTTACCAAAAGTGCCTACGGTAGGTGTATTGGCTACATTTCACCCCCACTTTACTTTGGTGCGGAATTAAAATAGATGCCAAGGAAGTGGGACTGGGATTACCCACTCACTAACCCTCGACACTCGCAAACACATTATTTCAGCACAGGGAGGTGCCTGAGTAAAGGAGAGGAAAGAAGTTACAACTACAATTAAACTGTGCATAGTAATAATATGCTGATTTTAAAGTTGTAACAGTATGAGTATGGGACTAAATGATCACATGATTGTACAGGATTAAGTTGATTGGTGCGTGGATAAGATCTGAAGAAGGTGGAAAATAAGGAAGAATCAGAAGTAAAAAGTTAATGATTAAGAGAGAAAGGGGAGAATGTGTGAAAATGTTTGCGAACAAAAGAGAAGAAATACGTGCGAGCATGGAGATAGGCAAATGTGTACACAAATTTAAGGCAGTGCAAGAACTGTGTTTAGATATGCCACAACTGGAAAGGGTAAGCAGATGCTGAAGGGTGGAGTGCCGATACGAAACGTGTAGTGGAAATCAAAAAGGAAGCAGACTTGCATATAACATTGTTGATAATGATGTTAGGGAGATACGGTTGAATGCATACAAGGATATGAAAAGAAAAGTGAAACAAATGATTAAACAGAGTAGGAAATCAGAAAATGAAACATTTGGACAAAAGATGAATGAGGATCCCGATGGGAACAGGAAGATGAGTGAGGATCCCGATGGGAACAGGAAGATGAGTAAGGATCCCGATGGGAACCGAAAGATGAGTGAGGATCCCGATGGGAACAGAAAGATGAATGAGGATCACGATGAGAACAGGAAGATGAATGAGGATCCCAATGGGAACAGAAAGATGAATGAGGATCCCGATGAGAACAGGAAGATGAATGAGGATCCCAATGGGAACAGAAAGATGAATGAGGATCCCGATGAGAACAGGAAGAGAAACCAGAGGAATAGCTGATTGAACGTTAAAGACAAGAATGCCAGTGTACTTGTGAACAATGGAGAGATCAAAAGTAGATAGCAAGACTACTTTGATGAGTTGTATACTGTAGGTATGGACGTTTATACAAATGTAAATATGATTGGCTTCGTAGAAGTAAATCGGGTGTAGTATGTGGGTATGGAAGAGATAAGCGTGCAAGAGGTTGTTAGTGCTGTGAAAGTTCTGAAAAATAGAAAGGCAGCTGGAATGGATGATATAGACGTTGAGATGCTAAAAAGTAGGATTGGTTGTGCTATAGAATGGGTGTGGTGACTGTAGTGTAACGCTTTTGAAAGTGTAAGAGTATCTGAGGAATGGAAAAGTGCAGTAATACTTCCGTTTTATAAAGGTAATTGAGGGAAAGGTGAGTGCAAGAACTACAGGGGGGTAAGTCTTTAGAGTGTTCTAGGTAAAATGTATGAAAAATTTATGATTGTGTGTAAAAGAAGCATAACAAGGGCTGAACAAGGGGGGCTTAGAGCGGGTAGAGGGTGTATGGATTAAGTATTTGCAACGAGACATTTAGTTGACAAAATAAGTGGCAGGTGCTAAAAATGTATGGAGTAAGTGGTAAACTTTTGGATGGTGTGAAGAGTATGTTGGATGTAAGGCGTGCTTTAGGATGAAAGATAGTCAGAGTAAGTAGTTTCGCATGCGTAGGGTGTAGACAAGATTTATGTGATGCCATGACTCTTAAATATGATTATAAATGGAGTACTGACAAAAGGGGGGGGGCGGTTGTGTGCGACTAATCAGGTGAGGGCCGGGTTCCATCCTTGTTGGTATGTGCGAATGACCTGGTGTTGGTGGCTGAGAGTGAGATGGATTTGAAAATGTTGATAAAAAATTTCTCAGGATGGGTGAGAGGAGGAGGCTAAAAGTGAATGCAGAATAGAGTAAGGAAATGGTATTTGGGTGTGAGAATGGAGTACGGTGTGATTTCCGAGACCTGGATGTCACCCTTGAAAAAGTGATCTATTTAGCAATGTTAAATTAATCCACATCTAAATCCACCGGAACATTTAATCAACTCTTCCTCCAAGACCCACCACTCCAGCAAACTCCACCGAAATCTGTTAATAACCTTTGATATATCTTGTCCGCAAACAGATTAAGTAATCCATAATCCGTATCTGGTTCTTAATCCGCCCCGAAATCTACTCAACCCATCCTCAGCATAAAGACCCCTTCCCTACCCCAACCTCTCCGGACACAATTTTATCGACATATGTCAATAAAATTTTGAGATTTCTTGTACACATCAAAACGTACACAGGTGCTTACAGATACGAGCGCCTCTGCCAAATCTTTTAGCCCCAGGTAATTACTAGTGGTATAACTGAAGCAGATTGCGACCACAACATTTACAATGGTAGGAAAGTCTTTGTGGGATAATTAGAGCGTTAGTAAATGCTAAGAGTTTAGTTAAGTGTGGAAGGTGCCAGAGAGCTGCATGTATGGAGGTACCAATGTTCATGTATGGGAGTGAGACTATGGTATAGAAGGAAAGATCTAGAGTGAGAGCACACTCGGAGGGATGATTTGTGTGTGAAAGAGTGAGGAATGACTGGGTATGAGATGTTATGATGGGATATGTTGGGGTTGAAAGTGTTTATAGGTGGGATCGGCATCTAAGAATGGATGGAAATAGACTTGTGAACAGAATATGTGTGAAAGTCGGAAGACGCCGTAAAAGATAGGACGTTTATATGAATGAATGTTTGAGAGAGAAACGGAGTGAATTGGGTTTTGAAGGGACGTGTCATGAACGCTAAATGGGCGAGATACAACTGCGCATACCACCCTATCACTACGACAGACCAATTGTGCGTTGATGTGCACCGACCCCACTTTGTGGGAAATTGGTTAATGATGATTAAGATGATGATGATGTTAATGAAAAAGAGAACAATTACAACTTAAAACACGAGAGTGAAAAGATGGATCCCATTGACTGCAACGACTGTGAGAACAATGACACTGCAGTAAAAATGCTTACAAGACAATGAGAGCGTAATAAAAAATAACATAGTAAAAACAAAAGCACTATAAATAAAATAATAAAAAATGACCACGATAGAATGAAAACGACAGAAATAAAGACAATGACAACAATAAAAATAAAGGACAGGGACACCCTAACGTCGACGACACTAAGAACAATTATGCCGTAATGCAAACAACAAAAATCAATGCTTCAGCAACAAGAAAAAACAACAACAAAACCATCGATAAGTGAAGCAACTGCATGAACAAAAACAACAACAAACAGAAGAACAAAGATAAATAATGCATCAACAAGAAACAACCAAAACAACAAAACCATCGATGAGTGAAGCAATTGCATGATCAAAAACAACAACAAACAAGAGAACAAAGCTAAATAATGTAGCAACAAGAAAAAACAAAAACATCGATAAGAGAAACAACTGCATGAACAAAAACAACAACAAACAAGAGAACAAACAACAACAAACAAAGATAATTAATGCAGCAACAAGAAATAATAAAAAACAACAAAAACATCGATAAGTGAAGCAACTGCATGAACAAAAACAACAACAAACAAGAGAACAAAGAAAAATAATGCCGCAACAAGAATCAACCAAAACAACAAAACAATCTAAAGTGAAGCAACTACATGAACAAAAACAAAAATAAACAAAAAACAAAGATAAATAATGGAGCAACAAGAAACAACCAAAACAACAAAACCATCGATAAGTGAAGCAACTGCACGAACAAAAACAACAATAAACAAGAGAACAAAATAAATAATGCAGCAACAAGAAACATTTAAACCAACAAACCAATCGATAAGTGAAGTAACTACATGAACAAAAACAACAAGAAACAAGAAACAAAGATAAATAATGGAGCAACAACAAACAACCAAAACGACAAAAACAACGATAAGTGAAGCAACTGCATGAACAAAAACAACGATAAGTGAAGCAACTACATGAACAAAAACAACAACAAACAAGAGAACAAAAGGGGAACAGAAACTGCACCTGAAACCAGCAAAAAGACAAAGATCGCGACAAGGACGGCAACTTAGCACTAATAGCAATTACGTCAACAAAGACGATAGCGACCATGACAATGACAGTCATTTGGGGGAGGGGAGGAAGTTTATTTTTTCCCTCATTGTGAAGGCGGCATTCGGGAAGTGTACGTGGGGAGAGTGGGGTAGTATTAGGGTGTGTTTGGGGAGGGGTATTAGGAGGGAATTTGGAAGTTGTTAAGGGTTATTTGGCAAGGAATGTTATGGGTATTGCGGCGGAAAAGTATTAGGGGGGTATTTGGGAGTGACTATTAAATGGATTTCGGAATGAGCTATTAGGGGTTATTTGGGAATGGTTGGTAGGGAGGATTCAAAGTGGAGTATTGGAAGGTATTTAGGGAGAGGTATTCTTAGGGTCAAAGGTCTTCTTTTCTCTTTTTGAAGAAATGGGGAGGTATTAGAAGGTGTTTTAGCAGGAGTATTAGGATACATATGGAGAATATTGGAATCCCACGTGGGATATGGTTCCAGAGAAACCCTATCATATTACTTCCATTCGATATTTTGGAAATTAATTTCGGAATGACTTCGAACAATGTGAACACGAACAAATGCGATAAGATTTCTTGAGCACATGCGACTTGATCGGCATTTTCTTGACCATTTTCGACTCAATTCTATAAACTTCGACAAGCAATTTTAAATACACTTAGGGTACGCAAACAACTGAAACTTCAGATATTATGTTCTAGATCAATTATGACAACAATTCGAGTCTACTTCGTAAATACCCTCGAACAATTACTGACCTGGAAATTTCCTCGATAAATTGGGACTTAAAGTAATTCTCAAACAACATCCTAAGATATTTTATCGATCGAAAGCCTCATAACTTGGGATATCTTTTCGAGCAACAGCAACTGAACTTGGGATATTTTCTCGAGTAAGAGCCTCATACTTTGGGATATTTTCTTGAGAAGGAGGCTTTTAATTTGGATGTATTCTCGGCCAATAGTATTTTAACTTGGGACATTTTCTCGAGCAACAACCACTTAACTAGAGTAATTTTCGAGTAAGAGCCTCTTAATTTGGGATATTTTCTCGAGAAACAGCCTCTTAAACAGCCTCCTAACTAGTAATATTTGCTCGAATAACAGCCTCTTAACTAGTAATATTTGCTGGAGCAACGGCCTCTTAACATGTAATATTTGCTGGAGCAACTTTGATATTTTTACAAGAAACAACTTACTTGGGATATTTTCTCGAGCAAAATCATCTTAATTTCGGGTATTTTCTCGAGCAACAGCCTCTTTATTTGGGATATTTGCTCGAACAGCTGCCACATGACCTGTGTCAAATGCGACACCGTTCCGGCGATTTGCACAGTGCTCGTGAATGAAATAAGGCGACATCGCCAACACAATCAGAGAAATTATTGCTTGCGTCTTGGCGATACACAACTGCCGGGATTTTCGCTTTGCACAATTACATGCTTATTTGAAGAGGTCCTCGAGGGGGGCTTGGGTGAAAGGTGTGTCCTTCCTAATTCAGAGTTCCACACATTCCTGTTCTATATGCATATGTAAGTAAGTTTATTTTAGTCTGCATACATGCACTGATAAAATTAAGTATTTTTGTGTACGCAGATGTGGAATTGTGGTTATACGTACGTGTGAAGATGAATGTTACGTAATCGCTTATAGCCCTACCTATGTATATTTATGTTTCTGTGTCTACATATAACATGTGCTGTCTGGGAGAAGTTAGTACATATGTAGATGTATAGCGTGGCGAGTGCGAAACGTTTGGCATATGTATAAGCTCAGTTTGAACTGAGTCTCTGTAGGGAAGCGAACTTAGGGAATTTTTTTAGACATAAAGTAACTCTAGAATATAAGAAAATCTTTCAATCCCGATTTGAGCCTCCTGAACGTTGCCAGAACCAGTTAGAGGCAACCGTGAACACGAACTATACATACCCTCTCTCTCACCCTAAACAATCCAGACGAGGGTCTCCGAATCCCCCCCATTGCCCTAATAACCCTCTTGACAAGCTATGCGCCTAAACTATTTAAGCCAGTCTGTATTAGTGGCAGGAATTATATCCTAGTTTAACTAGTTAAGGAGAGGATATCGCTTTACCAGGGAGATACGCTCACTTGAGCTCTCTTAGATGTGAAGATGCATGTCTTTGCTCTGGAATGTAAGTTTCTAAACTCTTCCTCTACCTAACATTAAACCTCGGCTATGTTTGTCCTATTCCCAACCATAGGGTTTCGCACAGATGCAATTACATAGAGACAACAGAGAAATAGAGACAACAGACAGATACATCAGAGATATAGAGACGACAGAGACAGAGACAACATATATTGTGATATTGGTCTCATAAGAAAGTTTGAGTTCGTATTTGCGACCTTCTGTGCTCTTTTTACGAACGTTCATTGTGATATTGGTCTCATAAGCAAGTTTGAGTTCGTACTTGCGACCTTATGTGCTTTTTTTACGAATGTTCATGGAGGTTTGTAATACGCCCTCCCAGTCCCAGTATTTTACTATTACTTTTGTCTTTATTTTCCCACCTTTTTCTTTCATTTTTCGTCCCCTCTCCTCTTTCTATTTCTAGCGGATGAAAATATTCTCGTTGGTCGCATCAGTTTTCTTTCTTTTGTAAATCAAATAATAAATGCTAAGTGATGTCAAGATGTGCACTATTTCGGGACTCCTTTTGGAGAGTGCCAAAGCGTCAATCTCCTCTCCAGGGCCTCCGAGTTACCTCGGGTGACGTAGAGGCGTTGCCTAAATAGGAGACTCGGAAAGAAACTGCAACAATATGTGAAGATTTAATTCGACTAAAAAAATGCATATTGGAAAGATTAAAAATTCAGTATAATGTGAAATTTTAACAAATCTTATCCTTTAAATGGTTCTCAACGTTTCTGACATAATGGGCCCCTTCTTTAAAACTTAGAAAATCATACAATGGTACAATCCATGGTCAATCGTTAACAAATAATTATGGTTTGAAGATATGCATTGGTCACATTCAAACAATTAAGGCCGTGGGACAAGGTTTGAAAACACAGCTTATGCTGGCCGAGTTGATACAACGTTGGCCTCCCAACGTTGCTGTACCATGTTCGATCCCGTTTTCAGGTGGGTAGATCTTACACCTCTCACCTCACACATAGCCAATTATAACACTGCTTTCTTTCCTCTCCCGCCTTCACAACACAACACACTCTCTGTTGCAAGGAATCTTGCCGGTGGGTATCTATATCCACATACCTCTGACCCGGAACAGGTCCCTCTGCCCCGGGGCGACGAAGGCTTCCACCTAAACGCTGTTTGGTGTCAAAACATCATACTTCCTGGCACCTTTCCCCAAAAGAGGACTGGACCCTGGGGCCCTCGTGCCGACCAGCGATTGTCATACTGACTTTATATAAAAATTTCATGGAAGAATTGTCGTTGACTAACTAACTAATAAGGTTTGAAAACCTTTAAATGATCCTCAATGCATCTTGAACATACTCGTAGGCCCGTGTCCTTCACCTGGCACCAGAAGGAGTTGGGACTCGATCCATTTTTGAATGATCTTAGTATTTAGTCTCAATCAAGATTTTAATATTCTTATTGTAGCATAAAAATAAATCGTGTCAAAACTCAAAATTAGATTCTTTGCAAGGTTTTTTTTCTGTTTGATCAAATCTTGACAAATTTAATGGACACCTTAAAAAACGTGAACATGCCGAGGCGATTTGGAATACCAAAATCTCCACGTTTCCATTAAAGAAAAATGAACGAAAAGAGTTAGTAAACCTCAGTGGGCCCCAACCCATCTGGTGCCTAAAGATTGAATCTTTGACCTGTGGTTTAGAATCAAATTCACCACCGTTCAACCACAGAGGATCAGATCTTGTATACACACTCTTCTGCAATTCACATATGTTCCTGCTTGTTTATCCACGCATTTTCTAATTTAAATAAATCTTAGCTTGTGTGTTTACATTCTCTTCTCATGTTTTCTTCGTTTTTAGTCTTTTTGTCAACGCAACTCCATCATTTGTAAGACAACAAATCTTCATTGTTCTTGAAACTAAGATTATCTTGAGTGAACCTTTTGTCTATTGATGTAAGAAAGATGAATATCTTATAAGTGAACTCACGATGCGTACATGAGGTCGTCGTTCGTATGTCTGAAATGCATTAAAAAGGCGAATTATTTTGATTCTCAAAATTGGCTTCGGGAGACATTCGTCTTCCTACGCCAAGCGACAAATTTGGAATTAGGATTTGATGTGACAAATCCACGCTAAAATAGAAATTGAATCTGACTAAAAGTGAGATAAGTACCTAAGTGAATAGAAAAAAAGAAGAGGAAAAAAAGAACAGGAACAAGAATAACAACAAAAATCTCCCCACTTTACCAACTTTTTTATGAACATCTTTTCCAAACGTTGCTAATGGAGAATCCGTTTTATTTTGCTCTTTTTTAATAAATGAATTAATTTGGTAACAAATATGGCTGTTCGGTGAACAGAAATTTCTTCTCCTATTCTTAGTCCTTCCTAGACTCTATATACGAGCTTTCCCGTAGTTAATTATTATGTGGTCCCAAAACAAGGTTATCTTGACTAATCACGATCTTATATCTCGTGGGGACGGGACATACAACCCTGGTGGATCTGACGGTAATAATAATATAAAACAATTCCAAAATTGTATTCACTATCTTCATCTCCAATGCGAAGAATCTAATATCTATATTCACATTGGTTTCAATGAGAGAGAGAGAGAGAGAGACAGACAGACAGACAGACAGAAAGTGGCGAAGAGTGGGAATTGTGGCAAATAGAGTAAGAACTTGCGGTACATGCCGAGAAGACATAACAAAATTCTGACGACCGTTCATGTTTCTGTCATGTCGAAGCAACATACTCTCATTACCTGACCATCAATTGAAATTGCAAATAACAATCAACCAACATTGCAATGATCTTTTACGACCTTTGACCAGAGGACCTGAGGCACAGCTGTGAGGTTTCCCACAATTACCTTCAAGTTTATGGCTCCCAGAGTTTCGTCTGTCCGTTAGGAAGTCAACATACTGTAATTGTACCCACAACCTCTACCCGCGACCTCGAGGGGTAGGTTTAAACCCGAGGTAACGGGCTTTTCTGTAGACACTTGTTCCATGACAAAAAAAAATCGGCAGTGAACTCGAAATTCGTACGAGTTCTTTTACCGCTTTGAGGAATTAATTCACAGAGGTTTCATATATTCTAAGCTGGGTTCCAAATTATTAGACTTTAGTTAGGTTCTAGTTTTAAGAGTGCTTGGATCGTTGAATTATTTCATAGTTGGGCTTCTTTCTATTTGGGGTTATTATGAGGGGTTTTTTTTTACTTTTGACTCCTATGTATGGCGTTAATCGTAGTTATTTTAAGAAAAGAAATGGAAATCAAAGGTGGAAATCTGCTTGATTTTTTTTTTAAAGAAGTTCCTAAAAATTGGTGAAGTTATGGAGAATGAAGATGCGTGGAATGTAGGTACCCTGAAGAATTCAAAGAGGAAACTACTTGAAGTGTTGGGGATCGGCAGAAGCAATACTCTTGAACCCGATCCCGCAACGAAAGTTCCTTAGTAATTCATATATTGAATATGTTTAAATTACAATAATAAACACCTAAGTATTTGCTGTAAATTAATACAAAATCAAGTTTTAGACGTTAATCCATTTAGAAAGAGAAAGACTTTAGATATTGTTCTAATTTGGTTATTTTAATGATTTTTTTATAGTGACCGATAATTGTGAAAATCAGATTAACGCAATGAAACTTTTCGTTCGCTTTAATCAATAAAATTTGATTTATCCAGCGCTTATCAACAAAAGGTATATAATCAACTCGTTATTTGCATTATTTTATAGCATTTTTAAAAACTTAGGGTGAGAATAGGAGAAACGGAGAAAGTGCAAATGAAACCTGAGACAGATAGAAATAATAAGAATTGTAAGGATGTCAATATAAGTGAATATGAAAGGCCGGAATATTTGGCAGAATTTTCCTCAACCTCAGAATTTAAGAAGACCTTGAACCTCCATTATAATTACAATTAACAATACACGTATTCTATTTGATTGAAGCTGTTAGACGACTTCAATCTACAATAAGTGCAACGCCCAATGAATTTAAAAATTTTCCAAGGGGAATGAAGCTTGACTTCAGGATAGCAACCAAAAAATTGTGGCAAGTGAAGTTGAATTGAAAAGCCAATATTTTGCAGTGGCGTTCCTCAAGGCTGTGTGATAGGGTTTCTCCTGTTTTGGCTTGTAAAAATGCTACAAAGTGACGAGTATTTTGAAATCTAGATTTAATTAGGGTTCGAAATATTCGTAGCTGTGTATTTTCCCGGATTTATTAAATTAGAAAGTTATGTTAATCGCACCCAAAGGAAGTTGTTTAAAAACTTCAATGGGCTTGATTTAAAAGTCCATCGGTGGGTTATTTTCGAGTGAACTTAAGTCTAATTGCGGAATCCTGTTTACGACCAGGTAGGAAAACTGAAACGTCCATTTGATCATTTAAGAGAGGAAATCCTATTATGTTAACGTCACTTCGGTAGATATTTTATTATTATTCACTTCCTTATCTGCGTATACTCTTTTATTATATCTCTTCCCTTAACCGTTCTATCCCCAGAAAGGGAGCTCACATTCGTACTTGGGAGTGGCGGGTCTAAAAATAAGAACGTGTTCCTAAAGGTTTCTAATTACCTTCTAACCCTAGCTTTTAGGGTTAGTGAAGTTTGTTATTGCATTATCAATTTTTACCTTTTTTCATTATTTTTATTCTATTTATCCATATTTTTACATCATCTGTCTCATTTGGTGATATGCCAATTTGTCCCCGGTGAATTGGTCCCGAGGCAATTCGTCGCAGGGAAAAATTACTATACTTGTTTGCAATTACATATGTTTATTACAAATGAAAGTAAAATATTTCTAAAATATAAAAAAAAAAAATATTTAGTAAGTTTTAAGATTATGTTCGATTTTCTTTCAAAAAGTTGTTCAGCAGAATCATAATAATGCTGTATCACATTTTGTAGACGCAGATTCAAGTCATTGTATTTCTTCTCCCGTTGGGTCCTTCACCAGATTGGCTCCTTCACCTGATTGGCTCCTTCACCTGATTGACTCCTTCACCTGATTGGCTCCTTCACCTGATTGGCTCCTTCACATGGTTGGATCCTTCCTCTTAGATAATTGTTTGCAACTTTGCACTTGCTTTACACACTTATTTTTTCCAAACTTCTACGAGTGTCTAAATATCTGGATGGCTCTTACTCATTTTACGATTAACCTAACCTAACCTGACGACGAATTGACCCGACAATATTTCCAGACACATTCGTTCTCCATTTAATATTCTTTTTAATGTCCTTATTAATGCCCTTGTTAGTTACACCAGTTCCATTTACTTTTAAAATTAAAGCAAATGAAGCACCTTCAAACTTGGCTCTTGACAAGATTCCAAGTTCCTGCATTTATATCTCTCTGCCTTGTTCCCCCCGTTAGATTAAACTTGTTTTTCTTCGCTGTTTAAAACGAAGTACGAATTTGTACCTAGGAGCTTTAAATGCACCCTCCTTGCTCCAATATTTTGTGGTTTGCAAGGTTTGTATTTAGAATTCTTTCTTCCTCATTTTCGCTCCTTCTTCTTTATTCAATTTGTCTTCCTCTGATTTTCTGCCTGAGTGAACATGCCCTCGTTTGTATATGACACTTTCTTTCCTTATGTAAGCAGTCTCGTGTCTGGCCTACCGAACCAACGCACGCGCTGATTGTTCATGGACACGTTGAGTGGTGAAGCAACTGAAGCAACTGCAGCGAATTCAGTGTGTGGGTGTAGGTGTGGGAGTGGTTGTGAGAGTGGGTGTGGGTATGGGTGTAGGAGTGGGGGTGAGGGTGTAGTTGCGGTGAGTCCAAATTTATCGTAAATTCATATATTGTAGGGATCTCATTTATCTTAAAAACACACATATACACATATTTGTATAAAAATACACAAACATACACATTGGACGACGCTCGCGTTGTGTAAGTAGTCATAATTCAACATAAGCTTGAACCTGTCTTTGTAGAGTTGCGTGCCCCATATAGTCCATAGCACTCCAAGAAGTCTCCTTTTTCGACTACTCGAGCCGGATATCTTCCACACAATTTCACTATCCCTAACTTCTTCATTATCTCTACAAATAGCGTAAAAAAAATCAGATGTAGAGGCCCTCGTCGGTTCGTGTTTTTTTATACATGAAATTATATAAAATATCTATGTAAAAAATGAGGAATTTTAAAACTCTTCATAACAAGGATAAAAATAAATCCAGAGGGTGAGCTACAGTGGGAATCCTCTATCAACCCCAAATCGCTGGGGCCGGAAGGGCACAATTGACACCTCCAGGAACAAAGTTTTACAAAGATGAAAGGTACTAAAAAGTACGAATTTAACCCCATGCCATCCCCCCCTTATAGATTAGCTGAAGATGAATAATAGTGGTAGGAGAGAGAGAAAGAAGGGGGGAGGGAGGTGATGGGGGAGGGAGAGAGGGAATAGATGAATAAAGAGGGTAGGGAGAGAGGGAATAGATGAATAAAGAGGGTAGGGGTGTACATTAGTGGAGAGTAGTTGGGTTTCAAAACGCGTTAATAATACATAGAGGAGTGAGTAGTAAGTTTATATGTATATGGGAGAATATGTGAGTGGTAAGTTGATATGTGTATGTGCCAAAGGACAAAAATAGTACGAATTATTTAAATGTGTAGTGGGAAAAAAAGAGTGGAATAAGAGTACAAAGAAGAGCGAGTTTGTAAGGAATGTAAATATGACATTCCTATATCTTAAACTCCAGTTATTCAAATCAATTGTCTGCCTGCCCGTCCGTTCCTCTATTTGTCTGTCTGTTCCCATCTTGGTCTTTCTGTACTCCCTCCCCCCCTCCCATCGCTTTGAAGTTAATATTAACAAGCAGATAATCCCATGTACTAAACAAATCACTCACTCCGAAACGACACTTCGACACCTTAATCTCCTTCTAAGCCAGTTTCGAGAGAACTCAGGCAATAAATCATGCCACGCCCCCTCACCCCCACCCTTCTCTTACACAGCACTAACGGAAGACAGGCTGAAAATCTTCTCTCGCACAATCCACCCTTGACCGACCAAATACAGAGACAAGAAGAGGTGCGTGCTTAACTCTGATTTGCTCTTCAAGCTCATCTCCAAATTTCCCGACACCAACATGCTGTTAACGTGTTAAGCAAAGTCCGATTCGAAAGAAAGAGGAAGAAGCCGGGCATTATTTGCAATTTCTTTTCGCGATAGAATACATGAATTCTGAAACATGTAAAAGAATGTTCAGAAGAAGACTTTGTCATGGTGAATTTGTTTAAGTAAACAATTTCACTCGGCAAATTTACGTTTAGATAAACAATTTTTCGCGGTAAATATTTTTTTAGGCAAACCTTTTTTCGCGGTAAATTTATTTCGGTGATCCATTCTTTCTGAAATCTCCGAAATAAAGAAAGCTTGCTCTACAACGATTTATATCCTGGGCTGTAAGCATTTTAGTAAAGTTTTTATTAAAAAAAATATATTAAAAGCTTAGTTTTATAATAAAGCGAAAACTAATAAGGATGAATCTGTAGAGTGGTAAAGATAGGAAAAGTGAAAATGCATGGAAGAAAAGAAGTCGCAGATCTTCTTGCTGACACTGGGGTCAGTGGGCATGTAATCTCTCAGATGTTACATGCAGCATGCTGACCTATGCTATACCTACGGGAACTATGAGGAGAAAACTACCTAATATTTTACTCGCAGTTTTGCAAGTGCATAGATTTTTATCTTCGGGATTACCACTAAGGTAGTTTTCTCTTAAGTACTGGGTAGCCCAAAAGTAGCACTACAATTAAAAAAACTAAATAACTTCAATAGAAATTTAATGTTTTTGCATATGACAAACTATCATTTGGTAATTTTATTGGTCGTATTATGGAAGATTATATCTTTAATTTATTAGTAATATTTTTATTACTTTTTCCAATGGTAGCGTGATTTTTATGTCACCCTGTATACAAACTCTCAGGTGCTTATGCAAAATCGTTTGTGTCTGAGATTTCAAAATAGCGATTCAAATGATAAACTATAATTCATATATGCAGTACTTGTGCATGTGTATATTTGCAGTACGTGTGCACATGAATACGCATGTACATGTGTAGACACACATCCTGCGTGTATTTAGCATTAACCGACTGTTTTGTGAATAAATTAGGCTAAAATTTAATTGTGGTTCTTTATGAACGAATTCTTAACGAGGTTTGGTAAGTATTAGTAACCGAGATGATAGATTCGTGGCAATCCAGAGAAGTTTGCTACCTCCTCTTGCCACCGTTTTGTTGTCCCTCGATACCTTTAGTGGTAATCTTGTAGATAACCTTCTCCGTAGAAAGACAATCATCCTACTTTCTCACGTAGTAGGATGTTTCTGATGCGTGGAAATTTACTACCTATGATAGCCAGTGTTTGTTGCCACGATTACAGTGGAAAATTAAAGTATGTGGAATGTGCATAAGTTGTGTAGGCAAATAAGGAGTTACTTCGTGTGTTAGTGCTAGTGATGGCACACAACTTTCTTGAACTCCCACCCCTTCCGCAGCTAACGGATAAACTTTGAAGGTAAAAATAATCGATATTTTTTTATCACTGACAAAATTCGTAAATTCAAAATTGCTGGATCTGAAACATAAAATTATAGCGAGTGCTCTTCACTGTCATATATTTGGCTCCTTTGGCGAGCTGTAATTCAAAACACCCATCAGCGGTGTCATAAACAGTGCGGGAAAACATTAAAAAAAACTGGGTAACATCTCAGGTAATCTATGTTTACACATACCCTCCAACGCCAAAAAAATATGTGCTGCACCCACGCATTTATTTATTTAGCAGAGACAGAATTGCGATGTCAAATTACAGCCCTCAACAAGATATATATTTTGTTGTGTGTGTGTGTGTGTGTTTATAGGCGGCGTACATGTTGATGGAGACGAAAATGCGTCGCGTTTCGTATAACACAGGTGATAAATCTTAAAATTTCAGTTCAAATAAATTTGACATTATTTGAGGTAATGTTTTAGATCAAACTAAATTAGGCACCAATGAAGACGCAAGAATGCAAGTACACCTTCATGCATACACAGATACATAAATATATACTCGACAAGATTTGTGTGGGAGATACCATAGTTCGTAGATTATAGAATGGTGTAGGCGTAGGCGGAGATTTTGCTATCTAAGGGCTAAGTTAAATTACCTCATCGACTCTTTTGATACTTTTAAAAATAACGAGACTGGCAATTCTCAATTTTAATTCTTGTTAGAACTAACAACGACTTAAATTCAAGATCCGTTGAACTATAAGTAAATATGGACCGTTGATGGCGAAACTTAAGGACAGAAATAATAACATTCCTTTAACAGGTGTTCTTTCTCGAATTAGAACCGACACGAGTTTTCAGCAAGGCAAATTCTATTAATAATTCTCTAGATTCTTTCAATATGCATTTGAAGATTGGAGAAATTAACAACATGATTTTTTCTTTTCAAACGAAACTGAGTGTTGTGAATCGTAATTAGCAACGAATATTGTCGCCACGTCAAAATAATATAATCAGAATCTCACATTAGTTTACATCCATGAAAGCAATATATTTCAATACGTAAAGAGTATAAGAAATAAGCTTAGTGAATTTAAAGCCGAGGTTACTGCGCGAGAATACCGATATTGCAGTAAATTGTATATGACTAGATTTTCATGTGTATATTTGAATAAAACATATGAGATAAATGGCTTTACACTTTACACTAAAAACAGTAACTGTGGGAGAGTTAAGACAGGATATTGATATTCAAGCATAAATTATATATATAGAAGAGTTAGTCCTTAAGAACTCAATGGTATAAGCAAGGAAAGACGGAGAAATGTTGCGCATTTTAACTGGTCTAATAGAGGGTGACCCCAAAGAAACGGGCTCCCACTTTTGATAGGCCTCATTTCTTAATTTTCGGCAGCGATTTATTGAAACTTTGGTGTTAACTAGTTTATTGTGTTTAAAAACATCATATCAAATCATGAGAGTCTTTGGACTTTTCTTCTTTATTCTAGAGTGCGTGTTCGAGATGACCTCCATTTAGCTCGGTGCATTTCTTGAGGCGCAGCACAAAGTTGTCCATGACGTCCTTAAAAACCGACCGACTTATGGCTCTGATCTCCTCCCCAATGGTTTCATTGAGTTCCGTGATGGTCTTGGGTCTCCCTGAGTACACTCTGTCTTTAAGGTAGCCGCAGAGAAAGAAATCTGGGGGGCTAAGGTCTGGGCTGTGAGGGGCCCACTCAAAATCAGTCTTGAGACTGATCACACGGCCACCAAAGTTCTCTTTCAGCCAATCTCAGGACAGGTTTGAGGTGTGAGAGCTTGCTCCATCTTGCTTGAACCAGAACTTCCCCATAAGAGACGAGAACAGGGTCTGCAGCTCCCTCTTGAAGGTTTAGAGGATCTCAACATACCGCTCCTTGGTCACTGTCACTGTCGCGCCAAATTCCTCCACGAAGAATGGTCCGATGATGCCTCTGGCTGAGATTGCAGTCCACACCGTGCACTTAGGGAAGTGTAGGGGCTTGGTAGCTACCCCATTTGGTCTGGAGGTCCCCCAGAAGACATTTTTTCCGAGTTTACCTTTCCTTCAAGATGGAATTAAGTTTCATCTGAGGTCCAAAGGAGGTTAAAGAAAGTTGGGGTCTCCTGAATCTTTTCCAGTATCTTGACTGCCATAGCCTTTCTCTGCTCCTTGACTGAGGCCTTAAAGGCCTACTTCTTCTGTATGGATATGCCTTTACATCCATTGCTAGCACTCTTTTGCAAGTTTCATGGGATATACCGAGGGAGTGAATTCGCTTGTGCACAGAGCGTTTTGGACTCTGCTGAAGTGACTCTCTCACGCTCTCGACCAGCTCAGCTGTACGCTTCCTGGGGCGTCCTGAATGGCTTGGACGGTTGTCACTGGCTGCGTTGAAGTTCTCCACTGTCCCATAGTTCTCGAAGTGGTCCACCTAGTCCTGAACTTTGCACTTGGAGGGGGCTTTTTCACATTCGAACTGATGCATGAAAGTGTCCTGCACTTTCTTGAACGTGCCTGTCTTGTACTAATGTTTGACGCAGTATATTCTTTGCTGGAGCTCACATTGAGATCAAGTTGTGTTCACAGGTATTGCTTCTGCCATGTCCTGCAAAATAAGGGTGATTAGTGAATGAATGAAGGATATATCACAAAAAGTGTGTGCAGGCCTGTTTTAGGGGGGGGGGAGCTACTAGGCATATGACTAGGTATCTCGCAAACACGAGGGTCACAATAATTATAGAAATCCATGTTTTTATTTCAGAAAATGCATCAAAGAATAAAATAGACAAGTACAAAAATTCAGCTAGAGAAGCGAAATAATTCCTAAAGAAAGTTTAAAAAAAACAATGAAAACAATACATTATTGTATCTAAACTTAAAAGAGTAAAACAAAAAAAAAATCTTTAGCCTAAACCAATATACATTACTTAAAGAGTTTAACGCTACGTTATCCTCCAGAAAAGAAAAATCAAGGAAATAATTGAACCTCTCAAACAAACAATTCTTTTACTTCATTGTTTGTCCCGAATTCTAGAACATGATACCTATTTTCCCGAAAATACCACCTCGTCCTTTTGCTGAAGAATTAAAAAATCGACAATATCGATAGTTTAACGTCATCCCCCGTTTATGGTCGCTATAGTGTATAGCAAACGCCATAAATTAACCCCAAACGGGAACTACATCCCGCGAATTACCACATCCAATGTAGCCTAACATCACTCAAATCGGAGGCGGCGCTTCCATTCGGCCAGGCCCTAGTCCCCAGTATTTGATTAAATTATATCAATAAGTTAATTATATAAATCTTATAAGTCTAAAACTCGATTAATGTTAGTAGAACCACCTTTGATTTTTGCACTCATTTTCAAGGACAATAAGAGTCAAGCATCCAATTATAGACCTATAACCTTAACGTAGAGGTTTAGTAAAATATTAAACTTGCTAATTCATGATTTTTTTTTCTTTACAAACTTATACATCAACGTGATAGAATAGTTTAGAAAAAAAATAAATGGTAGATATACAATTCTTGAATTTTCAGAAAAATGATGTAGTTCCCAATAAAAGACTTACTAAGGAAATAAAAGCACATGAAATAAATATCCATCTTTTAAATTTTATTTAAGACTGGCTTAAGGACAGTCGACATCCGGCTGTTAATAACGAAGAAACTCTAGAGTTCGTGAATGTTACCAGTGGAGTGATGCAGGAACTAGTTATTAGTCCCTTATTATCTACGTAAATGGCATAGATAATGAAATAAATATTCAATTATATTTATGCAGTTTTCTGACTGCGAAATTCGGCAGAGTGGCAAAATATGAAGAGAACTTTTCAGTCTGCATAGAGATTTGATAAAGATACATATGCAAGTGTTTCGAAATGTAGGGAATGAGATCGAATGTTGTCAAAGAGAATGTGTTCCACTTTGGACACATACCGTTAATTATTCATACACAATTAATAATATGCCACCTTTGGAAACACTGGAAGAAAAAGATCTAGAAGTAAATGAGACATCTGATCTCAAGATCGTTCGGCAACGAGTCAGACAAGGTAAGTATACAAACCGAATTTGAAGATTTATACCAATGAACATTTGATTGCGAAAGAAACCATAATTTTGCCACACTATAAATAATTAATAAGACCACTATGGTATTTTATGCATGGTTGGATATGTTGGAAGAGAGAGGGGGAAGAATACAACCCCCAAAGGAGACTATAAAATATTTGAAGGGGTGCTATCTATATTTTACAGATAAGTTAAAATTCTCTGAATAGAAAGAAAAGAAACTCTAACTTATTAGGGTGGGCAACCTATGTTGATAAAGGACCGCATGGTCTGTGTTGCAGGCTATTTTTCCTTACCTCCACCTACATATATACATAAATATTGATGGGTGTCTTTGAAACAAATGGAGAGGGAGAATAGGAGAAACCACAAGTGGTACAATGTTATTTATTATTGACGTTTCGATCATCTGGATCTTCTTCAGAGTAACAAAAAACTAAGACAAGAACGAGACGCCGGCATACATACGTATATTCGCATGGGACGATGGTCAAAGTAAATAATGTTCAGTGCTATGCGAATATAAGCCGGTGTCCTGTTCATTTCTAGTAATTAAAATTGCGAAAAGAAGCTTAAGTATTACTTTGTGAAGTAAATATAGACCAAAATAATGAAATAGACTAAGATAAAGTGATTCTTGATTATTTTTGCTGTTATAGAATATGAACTAATTGTTAATCTATGATTACAAATGGAATATTTTGTATTATGTAGTACTCTTTCAACATCAATGTATTTTGTACAATATTACTACTAAGATGGCCCGATCCCGGGGTACACTTTCTAACCCCCCCTGTATTTAAATTTCACCACTATTCCTCTCTAACCCTGTCCCTTATTGGACTGCTCAGTTCACGCCTGGATAAGTCAACGCTACTCAATAGTCATCTCGCCGGCAAAGGAGGTACGGCTAAGGGTAGTGGCCTAAACGTGAATTTTTATTCACCCTTTATCTACGGGGTTTTCTGAAAGAGATAATTTAATACGAGCCTAGGACAGTCGGCCTAAGACCCCCCAATCTCAGAAACCCCCAATCTCAGTATATCCTTAAGGGCACTGCTCTTGAATCGAGTGACACTGAGAAGGACTTGGGTGTAACTATCACTAGCGACCTCAAGTTCTCGAAACAGTGCATTGAGGCAGAGAAGAAAGCCCAAAGAATGTTAGGCTACATAAAGCGCCAGTTTGGATACCGTAACAAGGAGATAGTACTTTGTCTGTACAACTCCCTGGTTCGGCCGCACCTGGAGTATGCCGTATAATTTTGGAGTCCTTCGTTTCGAAAGGATATCGCAAGGTTGGAACGCGTACAAGCCAGGGCAACCAAGCTGATTCCCTCTATCCGACATAAAAGTTATGAGGATAGACTAAGGGAATTAAATCTGTTCTCGCTGGAAACCCGTAGACTGCGTGGTCAGCTCATCGAAGTTTTCAAAATACTTCGAGGGTTCGACAATGTTGACTACCGGGATATTTTCACACTGAGTGAGAACAGAACGCGCAATCACGGCTTCAAACTTGAACTGAAGCGTTACAACCGCAATCTGTGTGGAAACTTTTTCACCTACAGTATCTGCGGTAAGTGGAACGCACTTCCAGTGGAAGTTGTCAACAGTGAATCTGTTGACCAGTTTAAGTCAAGACTAGACAAAGTTTTGAAAAGCGGCCGTTCAGGGACGCAAAACAATTGAGCAGCCATGTGCCTGTTCGATTGCTAGTCCAAAGGTACCCTCTTTGAATGGACCGTAAGGTCTCCTAGGGTACTTACTTTCCTTGTTACTCCTTGTTACCCCCCATGCGATAATGGAGCTGTAGTGAACTGGACTGAGACTCATTTAGCCTCGTTCCAACTATGCCGTTCTATATGACAGACATAATTGGGGCCGTCGGGGAAAGCAGGTTTGAGGATTAGCCCACTGTGGAGCTCGGCACCAGAGGCACCCGGACAAGGGGCGGAACTGCAACCCCTGTGCATGGGGGGGTCGTTTCCCTCTCTACCCTGGGGGACCAGCCAGGACCATAGAGGTATCGCACACCCGTCTTTATGTACGCTGGATATAGTTCTGATAGCCAAACCCTCGAGGGGCGGCACTCCCGGTTAGCGATGGTTGATTCCGCACTAACCAACAAAAAGTCCGCCATACATCACACCTCGAGAGGGCCCTCCCGGGTTCACCCTTCATCATCACCCATCCCATATGGTAGTTCACGTTCATAAAAGCTCTGTTACAACAGAGAAGGGGTTACCATCAAATTAAATCTAAGAAAACGAGGATTCATTCATCGACAAACGACGAGCACTTACCAGAGTGAAGCACATAAACAAGATTCAAGGAGCATTTTACAGAAAATATAGCCCCGAGAGGCCACCTTCGCAAGAAGGTGGAGCAGAACGAGACAATTATCCCATTGCGCACCATCAGCGGGTAAAACAGGACGATCAGGCATACGGTGTTCGAGGTCGTCTACCCACGGCTGAACATCTTCATGCTCAGGCTACTGGACGTCGCCAGAGGTTAAGTGGCAATATGTGAAAAAGAAAGGGACATGTAGGTTATAACGAAGAACGAAGCAGGGGAGAACTACGGGAGATATGCCTACAACCTGCCATCCCTCCGCATATCCTGACCCATAGGAGCGTAGTCTGCAGGAGATTAGATCTATGAATTGGCGGACGCACGATAAAAGAAATTCGAGAGGAGATAATGAAGAATCATTCGTGGGCAAAGGTGGCAGAAGTCATCAAATTTAGAAATAAATGCGACAACTCGGACTACTCCCACGTCTTCAAAATCATCTTTTCCGATACTACCATGGCAAAGAAGGCAAACGTTAAAATTAATGGTGAGCAAATTGAGAGGGAAGTGTTTATCCCTATACAATTCTGCTTCCGTTGCTATAAGATGGATCAGTACCCCACAAAAGATTGTAAAAACCCAGACTAGGTATGCTCCAAGTGCAGTAAGATTGGCCATCATTGGAAGAACTGCAAAAACACCTACGAGAAATGTGCAAACTGCGGGCAAGGCCACCGAACGATGGCCATAGCCTGCCCAAAGAAGAAGAAACTAATCCAAAAGAAAACCCAACAAAGTAAGCAGGAGGATGCTATAAGGACAAATGTAATATACGCAAAAGTGGCAAAGGCAACATACTCAGAGGCGGAAAGTAAGAAGACATACCTTTGTATTGAAAATGAAAATTCTAAAAAAATCCTGACATGCATATTATAGGCACATTTCAGGAACTTATCTGAACCGGGAACGTTTGTTAGAGAATTAAATCAAATGCTGGTTAATAATGGAATGAGCGAGATGTGGTTTCCGGACAACCATCCATCGGGGGACGTTCTGCAGCTACAAATGGTACCGACCCCCCCCCCTCTAAAAAAAAAACGACGCACAAAGCCAAGAATTAAGCAAAGAGACTACAAAGGAAGAGCCAAAATTGAAACAGGTATGCGGACGGCCTGCCCCTCGGATTGAGGCCAAAAAGGAGAGGGAAGAAGCAAATAAAAGGGCAATCAAACCCCAAAAGAAAAAGGAACAAAAGAAACAGGAAGAGGCAGCATACTCCTTGGATTCCTCAGGCACATCTAACTCCGAGGAGAGGGAAGAAGAAAATAAAAGGACAATCAAACCCGAAAAGAAAAAGGAACGAAAGAAACAGGAAGAGGCAACATACTCTTTGATTCCTCAGACAAATCTCGATTGCTAGTCCAAAGGTACCCTCTTTGAATGGACCGTAAGGTCTCCTAGGGTACCTTCGTTCCTTGTTGTTACTCCTTGTTGAACTCCAATGAGAGGGAAGAAGCAAATAAAAGGGAAATCAAACCCCAAAAGAAAAAGGAACAAAAGAAACAGGAAGATGCAGCATACTCCTTGGATTCCTCAGACACATCTAACTCCGATGTCCCCAGCAAAGGACAAAACCACGTTAGAGAAAAGCGGGAAACCAAGAGGCCCCTTGAATTAGATAGGACCAATCTCAGAATCTATGCATCGGAACAGTTCTCTTTTCCCAAGGGAATGGAAGAAGCCATTAATCCGAAATAGAAAACGTCAACAACACTCTCAGGATTATGACAATGTTAATGGATGGGAGGGGAAGGCCACGGCATATGGCAACATATTCCGAGTGCTCCATCCCAACATTATCCTATTGACAGAGCATGGTATCGACTCAAGATCTAGTGCCATAAAGATACCGGGCTACGAAGTAGTCATGAAAAAACATTCAGAAAAAAAGTTCGACGGTGCTTCTGTCGCTATCAAAAGAAATATCTCGTGCAGGCACCTTCCGGAACCGGACGAGTCCTTTGTGGCTGTGGAACTGCCCACCTTGGTGGGTAACCTAGTCGTAGCGGCAGCATACCAATCACCTCGGAGAGTGTGCCTGCCCCTCAATAACTTCTACACCTTGTTCGGACATCGCAGAATGGCATTCCTTGGGGCAACCTCAATGTCAGATGCCGAACGGCTGGCTATGGTAACGCGAACAAAAGAAGTCATAACTTGGAATTGATCATGGAAAGGATGAACATCCAAAGTATAAGGCCGGACTTCTTGACCTACAAGGCCTGACATAATCATGGCAAGCGACGACTTCTCGTTCAACTTCCATAGATAGCCAGGCCCAACAGTACCCAACGACCATATACCGATCCTGACGACAATCTCGCTCGCACCAAACTAGATTTCCGTCTCTCTACGCCAAAGCTACGCATCAGCTAACTAGGGACGCTACAGGAAACTTCTCAGTAGATACGAACCTGCTGACCTAGGCGAAGCAACATTGGAGGAGATCGACGGGAACTGGAGAGGATAACTACCTCCAACATCGAGGCAGATTGCGAATGCGTACCAAGAACAAAGTACAAAACTCCCCCATAACCCAAGTAGACAGCGGAGATGCCCAATCGCTAGGGAACACAAGGGGGTGTACGAAGTAATAAGAAGGGCAGGACCTAACTGGCAACGAAGCTCGCTGATACGTCACTTAAGCGAGGAACTTATGCTGGCCATCAACATCCAACAAGCTGAGATCTGGGACAGCTTGATAGCCAGGGTAGACGGCGAGCTTAACCAGGTAAGATTCTGGCGAAACATTCGAAAATTAAAAGGACTACCAGCTAAAGAGAAGACCCACACAAAGGAGGCCGATGGCTACTTGGAGGACGCGGCAGTTCAGGAAGGAAGATTTCAAACGTACTGAAAGGATATATTCTCGATAACACCTGAGGACAACGAAGAGTTCGACTAGAAATTCGAAGGGCGACTGATTCAAGACCTCAATCAAATAATACATCGTACGCACCCACACCACCACGTTAACGAAGAGAGGGAGGTGGCGGAACATGGCCGCCCAATAACAACAGAAGAGGTCATGGCAACTGTAAGATCCTTTAAACAAAAGACACCAGGCTGGTCCGGCATCACGAAAAACAACTTGCTACATGCCCTTTAGCAGATCATTCTGGGAATCACGAATATATTTAATGCGTACCTGAATACGGGCTACGTCCCTGACGGTTTTAAAGCGGCGAAAATCATTTTTATAACTAAAGGGAACAAGCCCCACATCAAATGGTGAATTACAGTCCGATCTCTCTCCTAGAGTTTGCGGGAAAAATATACGAAAAGCTTCTAGCAAACAGGCTACGAGATCAGCTTACAGAACTGGAAGCCCATAACTACTCTCAATAGCACGGGTTTCGAAAGAAATAAAGGACATATACATCCCTTGCCCTTCTAACGAAGAAAGCATAGCACAAGGGAAGTGCTTAGATATGGTGTTGCGTGATGTACAGAAGGCCTTTGATAAGGTTTGGCTGAGAGGTCTGCAATACAAGATCTTAAGCCTCCAGTTGAACCCGATCCTGGAAAGGGTCCTCTGTGATTACATCATGGCGAGGAGAGCTAAAATTTCGATCGAGGGTTACAGAGGACCCAAATTCTAGCTTAAGGCGGGTGTCCCACAAGGTAGCTGTCTGGGTCGTTTGCGGTACCTAGCGTACACATTGGACCTACCTGCTCCAGTGAAGAATATAATGTATCTGCAGTTGGCAGACGACATCACTCAAATCGTCCCCAGTCCCTATAGGAACTCTGGAGTTCATGAAAGTGAGACAGCTACCGAAATAGATAACATCAACATGTACGAGAAAAAATGGAAGATAAAAATAAACAGCCTAAAATTCCAGATCCTCCCAGTTAACCGCCGAAAGCTTGAGGATTTCATTGTTAACGACGAATTATACCCAACTGCAACAGGCTATAAGAAGCACATAAATGGTAGAATCTCTCTAGCCAAAAAAAGAAACATGGCAAGATCTATAGGTTCAAAAACCTCAGGGCAAAGAACATGCAAAGCTTTACATTGCACTGGTGTGCTCAATATTAGTATACCCTGCAGTGGGAATGCAGGCCGCAAGTTCTACCTCTCTCTCAGACAAATGCAGAGTGCAGAACAAAGCTACCCTGCTAATAGCTGGTGCGCGCAGGTTGGACCATATTCGGCATACGGTTCTGCACGAAAGAGCAGCCCTGAAGCCACTGAATATGGAGCTCCAGAGGATAGGGAGAAAATTTGGGACAAAATAGAGGAGCAAATACTCCCAGCATTTGACATCAACTTAGAAATTCCTAGACCTATGATGCACTTCGTCACCAGTAGGGTTCTCTTCCCCAGTGGAGAGAACTGCTCCGGAGAGGCCCAGATTTCAACTTACACCTAAAGAAGACGACACTGCTAAGACAAAGAATTACCGATACGAGAAACCCAAACTGCGAAATAAAAGAAACGAAAACCCACAATTAAACGAGACAAAAGAAGCGAAGAGGCCAAAACGTTAAACTAAATAAATAAAAGAGACTAAGTGCCCACAACAGCAAACAAATATAAATGACGCGAAGGGCCCAAAGTAAATATAAAAAGTAAAATAAAAGAAAAATAATAAAAGAGAGGCGTAATTGCTCAAGAAAAATAAAATATAAAACAATTAATAATAAAAAAGTAAACGCTAACGAGTAGAATATAACAAGAAAACAAATGATCATCATGCGATCAACTCAGCTACCAGTAGTCTACACTGGTGGCCCTGAAGGCTAAATGGAAAATAAAAATAAAATAAAAAATAAAAGAAGAACGCAAAAGATGCTCTCTTCACCAGGGCAAACCCTACACTAACCTTTTTCACACCTATCAAATCTCTAACTAATTTCTCACCTTTTTCATCAAGATCAAGAAAAGGATTCTTGTCTTAGTTTCTCGTTACTCTGAGGAAGCTCAAGAGGAGCGAAACGTCAGTAATAAAGAACCCTGTACCAATTGTGGTTCCTCTTATTCTCTCAATACATACTCGTATATACATACGTTATCAAAGGGATTGGCGCATGTTTACTAATAGCAAATAATTACTTTGTTTTGGCAATAACATAATAACTTTCAGCCGATTCTAACGAAATTTGAAAACTTTACGTTGTTTTACATTCTCTTTGGAATGATATAATTGCCAAAGTCTTACCAAGGTTAGCCCTGGAATTATTTTGTTTTGGCAATAATATCATAACTATTCGGCCGATACTCTGCTAGACTAGACTAGGCTATAATATGCTATACTCTGCTAGACAAGCCTAGAATAGGCTATACTATGCTAGGCTATACTATGATAAGCTATGATAAGATATAATTTACAAGGGTAAGATATACTGTGTTAATTTAGGCTATAAAATGCTATGCTAGGATAGCATATAGTATGTTAGGCTAGACAATACTAAGCTATGCTTGACTAGCGTATAATAGGATGTTAGGCTATATTTGTCTAGGATAGTTAATCATAGGCTAGGCAAGCTATACTAGGATAGACAGGGATATACTATGCTATGCTAGTGTAGGCTAAAATATAATAGGCTAGGGAGGGCTATGCTTTGTTATGCTAGGCTATCGTATACAAGGGTACGCGACATTTTGGTCAGTAAACCTTGTTTATTATAGTTGCTCTTTATCTCCTACCACCTCTGAGTTCAAGTGATTCGAATAATTATTAGTGCCAGGAGGTACCATTTAAAAATATTTGGTGCCTACCAGGTAATTCATAGATTATAAAAGGGTCAATTATTACCTTGATAATACATAGATTACTACCTATTTATTAAGGAAAGTAATTTTAAATAATCAAGGAAGGCTTTTTCACTAATATGTAGCACGCCTAAGAGGAACCGAGAAATGAGAAAGTAGATAGGTAGAAATAAAAAAAGGGGGAGAGATGGCAAGGGGAGGGATATTAAACCTGGTGTTCCCTAAATCATGAGGCAGGAAGGGGGTATTATAAACCTCCAGGAACTACTTCGTACAAAGAGGGCATACAGTCAAAAATACGAATTTTAAACATATTACTGATGATTGATACTAAAATTTGCCATTAATTTAACACCGGGAGGAGGCATAAATTGTTTTAAATTTCTCCCTTTCTTTCAAGCTTCCAAGTTGCACTTGTGAACCTCGTGTCTTCAAGAACGAACTTGTTTCAGGAGACTTTAGCTACGCCCTTTTGGTCTGAAGATTCGCGGTCGTTATCATGTTTATCTCATTTACTGATTATTTACATCATTATTCATTATGCATTATTATTCATTATTGATTATCTAATTTATTGATTATTATTTATCTAATTTATTCATTTGAATTATTTATTTCAAATTTTATTTATTGTCAGTAATTTATTATTCTTATTAATTATCTCATTTATCCATCACACTGCAACAAAACTTTTATTTTTGTTCCTGGGCAACAAATATTATTTTTTAAGTGGCTTTGCTTTTGCAACCTGAGTAATGATTTGGGGTAATTTACTTATTTTCCTGAACATTCCTGATTAATTCAGTGCTGAGTAACTGATCGATAATTTTCTAGAAATTTCAAGATATATATATATATATATATATATATATATATATATATATATATATATATATATATATATATATATATTACTTGAATGTTCTAGAAAAATCTAGACAACTCATTAATTTATAATGAAGGCGTATCAAAACTCAGAGAGATAATAGACATAGGAGCAAAACTTGGTATACTCATTCACCATTTTAAGCTTTATTCAGATGATTTCAATAGTTCATCGGCGCACATACATGAATTGTATAGGAGTGAGATAATTTAATGACCAGGGTAACGGTATAAAGGGACGTCGTTGTTTGGATTGTTTACTTCTCTCTTTCTCTCTGTCTCTCTCTCTCTCTCTCATTTCGCCTGCGAACACTGCAAAAAATTCTCTAGAGAGAAGATAGACAATTTTTTGGTGTTTTGAATGGGAAAATAAGATTAAGGAGGGACTTTAGCTTCGCAGACAGACCTTTGGTCTGTGGCCTACGGTCTATCTCGCTATAGAAACTGAGTTTTTGTCTAAAATATTTCCATTACATTACATATTCCCTAATAATTTACTCTTGACTTATTTTTTTATATCCATATTTATTTTCTAGGCCTAAATTCAAGAAAAAACTTTTACCTGAATTCTTTTCTTATACCGTAAAAACAAACCTCACCTCTTTTTCTTATCTAAATTTCCTTTTATATACTAAAAAATACCACCCCTAAAACAAGCATGTCTTAATTCGAACTCATTTTAGGAAATTCACAATTAATTTTTTTTTCCATTCTTAGATTCAGTAAAAAGAATAAGTAAGAAATATGGTAACTCTTAGAAATTAATTGGACAAAAGCTTCACAATATGAAAAAGCAGCCTTAAAGGTGTTTTTTTTTTCAAACTCTAAAACAACTCTTAAAAATAACTTTAATATAAGCTTTCAATTAAAAAAAAAGAGCTATGGGCTCTAATTTTTCGATCTATAAATAAACTCTTCGAAAGAAATTGGTCTGTTTATTTTTTCACATCCATCCTTATTTTATAGGCCTAAAGGCAAGAAAAAAACATCGGAGTTCTTTTGAAATACGAAAAAAGAATCCTCATATCTCATTTTTTTCCAATCTAAATTTTATTTAATAATATCATTTTGCTTTACTCTTTTTTAGGGGAAGGTAACTATGTCCTCCTGCGAAAGATTAAAATGGAAATATCTACTTTAGAAAGAAGTTCGTTAAAAAAAATCGAATATAAAAAAACAAAAATAAACAACCATATCTTAATTTTAATAAATTTTCTGACCTTCACCATTTGTAATTCGTTTTGTTTTAAAAAATTACAAAAAATTCGATTATCATATTTGTTGTTTCTTGATTAACTTGTGCATACAAACTAAGAGAAAAAGAAATTATTATTAAGCAACCCATCCAAACAAACCCGTTCTTAAAATATAATGTGAGAGATTAGGGTTTTTTTTTACAATTTAAATATTTTTTTCCATTTTCCAATATTCTAGAAAAAATACATCAGGTATGAAATTTTGCAAGAACCTCTTACACAGTAATGATTAGTTAAGCAAATTTAATTTTCTCATCATAAAAAAGTATGTTTTGCTTTATTGCTGGGTGGCACAAATAGGGAAAAAAGAGCCATGAAATTTGCTATCGCAACAATTTGACGTGGATCTTCTGACAACTCAAGCAATTACTACTTCTGAGGATGGATCCTTCCAAAGGTTGGTCTGGTAATAATACATCTGTTATCATGTGCTCAGACCTTCCATCATCCATCGCCCTAAGGGGTAAATGCCCTGAGCTTCCCGTACACACTTCACCGGAGGGAGCAGAACCGTCTTCGGAACAGAGCAGTAATCAGAGGAGGAAGAAAAAGTTGAAGATATAAATTACAATTTCAGAGATGCAGTTGAGGAGAGAAACCCATACTACTCTGAATAAAAAGACTCCCAACCACTTAATCAGAGATATTGATCTCACTAAGTTCATTGCGAAATGCCACCTAGATGTTTTAAGCTTGTTCACTTTAAGGATGAGCTCTTTATTGACAGTTTATCTTGGAGTCTCAAAGTTCTGCTCTTCTATAATAGGAGAAAGTATCCGTCCTTTTCCTTGGTTCACTCAGTACAAAAGAAAGAGGTGTAAATATTCGTTAAATGACCGGCCAACCCAACGCGATTTTGAGTTATATATTGTTAATCAACAACCTCAAATTAGCTTGAGACAAGATCCCAAACCTTGGGCAAACACCTACTTTACAATTATTTAAACTGTGTATACATTTTTTATTTTATTGAAAAAACAATAAAATAATGTTTGTAGATTTAATTAAATTTTGAAAATGAAATGTATTTTAATAATCACCTACTTTACAATTATTTAAAGTGTGTTTACATTTTTGGGGGACACCAGGTATATATATATATATATATGCAAAAAATCCCACAGGAAAATGAAAAGCGGATTCCAAGTACTTTCGAACTTGTTCAGTTCATTCCTTGATAAGGAATTGAACAAGTTCGAAAGTACTTGGAATCCGCCTTTCACTATCCTGTGGGATTTTTGCATTTATTGCTCTACTCACGCGCTACTTTGTGAGTTTCTCATATATATATATATATATATATATATATATATATATATATATATATATATATATATATATATATATATATATATATATATATATATATATATATATATATATATATCGTGTTTGTTGGGTAATTCTTTTTAATTTTAGTGTTATGCATTTATTTTTTAGACCATTTTAAGGTTATTCCCACTAATTTAATATTTTATTTTGTTTTACTGCATATATATTTTTTTAATTTTTCTTCGAAAATCATTATTGGCTTTGAAATATTACTTTATTTCTGAGCGGTTTCACCCCCTCTTCCACACGTTTTGTGGGACTAATCGTTCGTGGGAACTCGAACTGAGCAGACAAACAAATATAATGGAAAAGAACCGAAGAGGATAAAGAAAGACGGAGACTGAAAAGAACTGTCATAGCAAAGCTTTTCAACTCCAATTAGGGGGCCTGGGATGGATCCTTAAAAACCCCCAAGAACAAAATAATTTAAAGAAAACGCTCAACGTGGGAGTTTGAACAGCCTGGCGGGATGTGAAAATGTTGCATTGATATTCACTCAGATAATACATTCATGTAATAATGTTGGAGCGGGTGGAAGCAAAGTATTACCGAGCAGTTCCACATATGTGGACACACTAAACACCCATCATTAAACTTATTAAATGGCTAAGGCTAAAATTAACCCTGATACTTAACATCACACATTAACATTCGCATATTACAAGAAAGGTCGGGGGAAATAAGTAAAGAAAAGAGACTGAGGAAACAGGCAAGTTAAAAAAAATTACCACCACCCAGGTGCGGATCCAGAGGGAGCTAGGGGGCTAAAACTCACACCCCTAAAAAAATCCAGACCCGTTTATGTTTATATTTCTTTTTTAAGCCAAACTTGAATTCTGCTCTTCAGAAAGAGTTATGTAATAATATAGAATATATATAAAAACAGTTTTTAAACAGTTTCGATCGAATGTATCTTATATGATACATGTCTAAAACACAGGTAAATCTAAAAAATAATTATTAAATTCAGTATTATACCTTAGCTGACGTCCCAAAACTACAATTCATAATTTTCTGATGTTTGGAACAAAATTCGGACCTGAGGGAGTTAGTGCTCACTCCTTTATGAGATGCTGTTATTTATAATCAATACTGTGGAAGATAACCATTATTAATCATCAATGCCCTTTTCTCAGACTACTCAGAGGGAGGAATTCAGTTAGACCCCCTCCCAAAATTTTCATCCTGGATCCGCCACTGCCCCCACCAGAGCCAAGTGGAAGGGGTGAGTCAGTCCCTCTCCCCCTTCCGGCCCCAACCAGGGATGAATGGACAAAGGCTGGTCGGCGAAAAAAAAGGAGAGAAGTGAATTATTAGGCAAGTGAGACTGATTTCAGTTATTAGTGGCAACTGACAACTTATCACAAGGTAACTGCTCCCGTATATGTGCATGCACTAATTATTTTGTACGCACATATGTATGGACAAGTGAGGGGGAGGGTTTATGTCCGATCTCTACTCATTTAAGATGACTTATATTTTACAAGAGGACCTACTGATTAACGTGGATTCCGAACCACTGGGTATCTATTCTGTATAGCAGCTGTAACGAAGGTGACCCGAAACTGGACTCCATCCGGCGACTGACCTCAAACCAACACCTGCAGTTAACTGCCCTTCCGCCTCCAATTCTTACAGGAAGATTTGCGGCTATTATTATTATTATATATATATATATATATATATATATATATATATATATATATATATATATATATATATATATATATATATATATATATATATATATATATTAGGGTGGTCCCAAAATATGCAAAAAATTGAAATTAGTTGGAAATGTTCTCCACATGGCTAAAATTTTGCTATAAGATGTTAAAAGAGCAGATGCAAAATATTGACTAAATTGGTGAATATTGAGAGGTCGCTATGTGTCTCCATATTTTTAAATTTCAGTCAAAATATTGGAAATTTTTAATAGTAAGTAAGCATTTTTTGGTTGTTACTTATATACTATCATATATTTGTCATTGATAACTCATTCCTTATGAATTACAATAATTCGCCAAAAAAATCAAGATATTGCATTATCTGAAAAGTGGAATGACATTCACATACTCGGCGTATGATGCAATAATAATTGTTGTTTCATCTTGTTGATTTCTGAGCCCATTTGTAAAGTGATGACGCAATAACGCCCCCTCGTTTCAAATGGTGATGCAATCGCACCATTTCCCATATAGGTCAGTGAGGATTGATTAATTGTTCATTTGTAGTTTGAAGTTTAACAGTTGACTTAATACAAGTGAATACAAGTGCTGGTTTATGCAAGAATATATATATATATATATATATATATATATATATAATTATTTAGGTAAGTAATATACTTTGTTTATTCAGTGCATAGATAATTTGCAGTTTTTTATCAATATCAAACTTACTTAAAGAATATTAGAATTATATTTTAACAAACTTTATGTTCATATTTTAATTCACAATATATATATTTTTTTTAATTAAGCATGACTGCCGTAATTTTTTACAAACACAGGAGCCTATTTATTTATGTCAAATGAAAGCTTACTCTTTTATGAATATTGAATATTTAGATATTTTAGAGTATAAAAAAATATCTTCTAAGTATAACTAAATGGAGGGGAACTGTGAGCTCACTCAGTTACAATAAACTTTTATTTCTGTTGTTTCAGATTATGGCTGGAAGTACTCGTTCATCTGCGGCAGTCTGGCTTTTAGGACATCCTACTAGTGAGTTTTCATATGCAAGACTACCAGCATGTGGTGATGTGCTTGGTGTTGCTCAGTACCACCATCAAGTGGAGTCAATGACTTTGACACAAAGTTACAACCTCGCTTGCAAAAAAGTCACAAAAGTATGGGAAAGAGCCCGAATTCCCACACACCGAATAGACTCTTGCGTTAGGAAACTCTCAAGGTTGTATGAAGAATACCTTTCTTTGAAGAAGAACCGCAAAACCGAACTGTACTCATGTAGAATGAATGAGCGTAGTTTCGAATCTACTCTTTCAAAACTTTTTGACATAGCCTCAAAAAATGTTTTAAATGTGGTAAAAAGTGAAGAAGACCGCCAATTTCTGTTGATGCAGAGAGAGAACATTTTCTCCTGCAGTATGTCGTGCCGTGATAAGGTTACTTCAGCCAAGGAATCCCGCAAAATATATCGACACGAGAAGGCTTTACAATACAAAGAAAAAGTATATACTTCTAAAAATCAAGGAGAGGCTGCTGCTCATGCAGATTTCGAGTCATCATCATCTGAAGGAGAAAGTTTAATTACGGAGTTTTGTCCACCTTCTTCAACTAGAAAAAAGAATGCATGATGTAGTCCTTCAAATTCAGAAAATATCTTTACAACTTGAGGTGTGGCTGCTGTTCTTTATCTTGCAAATATTACAGGTAGAAAAGCAACAATGGTTGCTGGATCAATAGCACAAACCTTGGGTCAGGATATTGCAGCTATGACACTTTCCAGGAGTTCTATACGACGTTCCAGAAAGCAAGTAAGAGAGGCAACATACAATGAAGACAAAGCTTCGTTGTCTGTTGAAGGACCGATCCTTCTTCACTGGGATGGAAAACTACTACCTGCTATTGATGGAGCAAAGGAAACAGTAGAACGAATTGCAATAATAGTTTCTGTAAATGGAATGAAAAAACTTCTTGGTGTGCCCAAAATAACACGAGCAACAAGAGAAGAACAGGCTATGGCATTCATTTCATCAATTAATGAGTGAAATCTTCGTGACGAAGTTGAAGGTCTTGTATTCGACACAACTGCATCAAATACAGGGCTACAAAAAGGAGTATGTACCATAATTGAGAAAATATTAGGAAGTGAGCTTGTTTGGATTACATGCCGTCATCCTATTTTCGAAATTATGTTTTCATGTGTTTGGAATATTTTACTTGGGCCTACAAGTGGTCCAAAGAGGAGTCTCTTTGAACGTTTTAAAGAACAATGGTCGTCACTTAAAAAGGATTCGTTTTTAGAGGCGGATAGCAGTTTATTCGTCAATCCAGTAATGCATAATCTTCGAGGAGAAATGGTCCCATATTTTCAGGAAGCTTTGAAATCTCGTCAGTTGCGTGACGATTATGAAGAATTGCTGCGACTCAGTCTCATCTTTCTTGGGGGCATTGATAAGACAGAAGTTACATTAAGAGCCCCAGGAGCGACTCATCATGCACGCTGGATGGCTAAGGCTATATATTTCCTGAAAATATACTTGTTTTAGCCTCAACTGAAACTAACGGAACGTGAAAAGGCCAATATTACAGAGTACTCTCTTTTTATTTCTTTGGTTTACTCGCGTTTTTGGAATTAAGCCCATTTTGGAATTAATGTACCTTTAAATGACATTCTGCTTCTTAAAACTTTGCAAAAGTATCCAAATCAGACAATATTTAAAGAAGCAACCACTGGCCTTCACAGACACCTTTGGTATCTTGGAGAACATCTTGTTGGTCTTGCATTTTTCGATCATAGAATTAATGCTGAGACCAAACAGAAGATGGTCTCCAATCTCCAACGTAATGAAAACACCAAAGTTGTTCGCCGATTGAATCTTACAAAAAAAACATCGAGGATTTGGACTTGCATGAACTGGTAACTCAAAAAACTAAGCTAATCTTCAGTCTCCTAATGAAAGATGGATACAAGTTTGCAGAGGATACATTCCTGAAGACTAACCCAAGTTCTTGGGAAGAGAATACGTGCTTTCAAGAATTTCAACGTCGAGCGATTAACTTAATCGTTTTTAACGATCCAGCAGAAAGAGGTATTGCACTTATCAAATCGTATAATGCATCTCTAACAAAAGATGAAGAACAGAAAAAGTTGTTTCTCAGACTTGTGGCAAAATATCACAAAAATTTTCCCTCATGCTCAAAAGGATCAATGTTTAATCAGCAATTTTAGTTATAATTTGTTTCAAAAAGAAATCATTTGCCATTTAACTATTTACTTTTCACTTTAATATAAATATTTTTAAAAAAATTATCCTTCAACACCAAGATCTGTTTCAAATAAACTAGTATTTGCAAAGATTGTTCATTTCTATCCCCAAAATTAATTTACTAGCAGACTAGTAAATTAAGATCCATATAGCGACCAGTAAATATTGTTCGATTTTGATGAAATTGAGTATGTGACCTACTGTTCAATGTGGTAATACAATCAGGCATGTGGAGATAAAAAACTAAATTTTTTTTTGGGGGGGACCACCCTATTATATATATATATATTCCACACATTTTCACTTATCCATCTTCATCACTTTCTCTACATATCCATCCTTACAAACTTTCTACGGGATTCGCCATCGTTGTTATTGCGTTTTGAATTCGAGAAGAAACTCCCATACTCGTACAAGCTCGCTCATCCATACCTTTACACCATCATCACCTTTAACTTATTCATTCTTCACTCTATTTACCCCACAAACACCAAGCATTACTCTCAAGTTTTACATTTGCATTCGAGATCTTTGTTTCTCCTCCCACAACATAATCTAACTTCAATCCAGTAACATTGGTAAATAGCAGTCATTTTTCTTTCTGGCCCATTTTACATTAATACCCTTAGCATCCGTTGGTGCTCTGATTACCCTCGAGAGTGTTCTCCCATTCAATAGTTTAGGGTTCCGTTCTGTCTAATCATTACCTCTATCATACACAGCACCCCATAGAACTATAAGCCATCGAAAATACCAATTACGAAATTTTAAAATATGATCCAATACTACTACAATTAGAAAATATCATATTGACCTTAACTATCATAATTGCGGGGAGGAGGAAAACTCATTTATAGGTAGTATGAATAAGTTCGTATTAAAAAGACAACAGAACTCTATAGTACGCGTGAGTATTCTTCACTACGCGCAAATTTTTTTCTGCTTCTTTTCAGTAAGTCAGTCAACTTTGCGCCTTATCTTTCCGCCCACGGGAGAATCGAGCGCAATTTGGCAACTTCTATAAAGGGAAGTTCCCCCTTCAATTTACCATTGATGGAAATCCAATTTTAGCCTTTGACTCACCGCTAAAACAAATTTTCTTTAAGTACAAAAATGAACTAAATCATACTGAATGACACGTAACATCAGACTTCCTTCGCATATATATATATATATATATATATATATATATATATATATATATATATATTGGAGTGAAAAGTGAACGAATCCTTTGTTCGACCAAAAGTTATCGGCCAGTTGTGGTTGGCGTGCAAACTAGCAAGCATCGACCATGTTCATGTTTATGCTGCCTGATAAAGAAGGTTTGTGCAAATATTACACATATCAGATAGATCGATAGATAGATATAACTTGTTACTGGTCAATGCCCTATCTTGAAAAAAGTAGAAGATCGAATAAATTGTTTGGCATCTCAAGGTAAGAGACCTCAGGCTAAAAGCCAGCAAGTCCCTTATAATCGAACTTCACTTATCGATTCCACTGGAATATTATGTAGGATAGCGTATTCCTAACCATGCATCGTCTCCTACAATCTTATACATGTGTCGAGTAGCATTGAGTTCGCCACAACGCGGACGTGACACCACAAAAATATTGCATATATAGGGTCACCCCATTCCCCCCAAAAAGGGCCTGCACACACTTTTTGTGATATATCCTTCCTTCAGTCATTCCCTAATCACCCTTACTTTGCAGGACATGACAGAAGCAACGCCTGTGAACACAACTAGATCTTAATGGGAGCTCTAGCAAGGCATATACTGAGCCAAACATTCTACAAGACAGGCTCGTTCAAGAAAGTGCAGGACACCATCAGTTCGAATGTGAAAAAGCCTCCTCCAAGAGCAGAATTCAGGACTGGGTGGACCCCTTTGAGAACTATGGGGCAGTGGAGAACTTCAACGCAGCCAGTGACAACTGTCCAAGCCATTCAGGACGCCCCAGGAAGCGTACAGCTGAGCTGGTCGAGGGCGTGAGAGAGTCACTTCAGCAGAGTCCAAAACGCTCTGTGCGCAAGCGAATTCACTCCCTCGGTATATCCCATGAAACTTGCAAAAGAGTGCTAGCAATGGATGTAAAGGCATATTCATACAGAAGAAGTAGGCCTTTAAGGCCTCAGTCAAGGAGCAGAGAAAGGCTATGGCAGTCAAGATACTGGAAAAGATTCAGGAGACTCCAACTTTCTTTAACCTCCTTTGGACCTCAGATGAAACTTAATTCCATCTTGAAGGAAAGGTAAACTCGAAAACAAATGTCTTCTGGGGGACCTCCAGACCAAATGGGGTAGCCACCAAGCCCCTACACTCCCCTAAGTGCACGGTGTGGACTGCAATCTCAGCCAGATGCATCATCGCACCATTCTTCTTGGAGGAATTTTGCGCGACAGTGACAGTGACCAAGGAGCGGTATGTTGAGGTCCTCAAAACCTTCAAGAGGGAGCTGCAGACCCTGTTCTCGTCGCTTATGGGGAAGTTCTGGATCCAGCAAGATGGAGCAAGCTCTCACACCTCAAACCTGTCCCGAGATTGGCTGAAAGAGAACTTTGGTGGCCGTGTGATCAGTCTTAAGACTGATTTTGAGTGGGCCCCTCACAGCCCAGACCTTAGCCCCCCAGCTTTCTTTTTCTGGGGATACCTTAAAGGCAGAGTGTACGCAGGGAGACTCAGGACCATCACGGAACTCAAGGAAACCATCGGGGAGGCGATCAGAGCCATTAGTCGGTCGGTTTGTAATGACGTCATGGACAACTTTGTGCTGCGCCTCAAGAAATACACAGAGCTAAATGGAGCTTATCTCGAACACTTGCTTTAGAATAAAGAAGAAAAGTCCAAAGACTCTCATGTTTTGATATGATGTTTTTAAACACAATAAACTAGTTATCACCAAAGTTTCATTCAATCCTTGCAGAAAATTAAGAAATGGGGCCTATTGAAATTTGGGGCCCGTTTTGGGGTGGTCACCTTGTATTGCTAATATCGATTCTCAGGTGTTTAATCAGAAATGAATGTCACTCAAATAAACTAGTGAAACCTGTGTATTTATAAATAAAACTTCTTCACTATTTATCTAGTCCCATGTACAATTTTATCCCAATCCAATTTACTTCGTTTTAGCCCCGACACTATCAAGTCAAATCATTTCATTACATACACCCATCACAACCCATCATTTCATAACAGATGTTAAATATTGAAGATTAACTTATGACGATGTTCAATAGTTCTAAATTAAAGTCATCGATTCTTGCTTACAAATGCGTGGAATAATGAATCAGCAATGAATGTAAATGAATGAAATAAATAAATTATTTTTTGGTAAGAACGAAGTAAGAGGCGATAAACATGTCTGTAGCTGGGCGAAATTGATAAAGAGAGAAGGAACGAACTGTAAAAGGCGAGCCGAAGTAGGCGTTCGAAAATCCAGGAACAAGAGCCAAATTTGGCGGACAAAATATCTCGCCGACGACTCTGTCTCGACATATAAATTGGTCTCTCAGCTGAGCCCATGTCGCGAGGAGGGCGAATTTATGAGCAGCGTCGATGGTTGGATTCGGGGGCATTTGTCGGCAAGCGATAAATGCATACGCGAAGGAGCCCATAAGGGATAAACGGGAACTGGAGTATGGGAAGGAATAGGGAAGTAGAGGCACAAATAATAAGAGCCTCTCGAAGACATTGGTATCCATATCGTGGATGTTCTATTTAGGGAAAACGCTAATATACAGTTTAAGAGAAAGCATAGTACAGATGGAGGCTCTCCTCACCTGCTTCAGCGGCTCTGAAAAACGTCCATCTGGGTGTGATGAGAAAAAGAACCAGAATTTTGAAAGTAAAGCCAATGTGTAATTCTTACTAAAATACAACCTATATTTCTGCTAACATTTTTTCAAACTAAATTTTAAACACTTCGACGATGCGACTGTTCGCAACTTCCGCAGGAAGTTCGTTCCATGTTTTGCATATCCTGTTTGGGAAATAGTGGCCTACCAGAATAATCCCAAACCGTAGAAACTGAAGCCTCCATCCATGTTTCAGGGTGTTGCCCTCACACAGTGTTATCAACTGACGGCGCAGTTGTCGAATCTCAACAGAAAACATACCGAGCTATTGCAGTCGAGTCAGAGAGTTTCTGTGCCCTTCGAACCCCAAAGCTATTCTGCTTTCTTCTCCACAACGACACTGTTTGGGGATCTTGAAGTCACTAATAATCAACACACCCAAGTCTATTTCCTTCGTTGGTTGTATCTAATCTTTATCAGACTGGAATTTACTTACCCTAAGCAATACCTTCCAGTTATCCTATTTGAAAAGTATATGGTACGTCTTAGACCAGACTGCTATCCGTTAAGGCACATACTCTGGCCCCTAAATTACTTCGGCGGATGCAGCATTTCCATCTAGTTTTGTGCCCTCACCAAATTTAGAAATGCGACTGACACAGAACACAGAACCTTGATTAATTCCACTCACAACCGACGACCCAGGAGAGTCCTGGCGAGACAAGCATTTTTCAATCTAATTTCCTCTATTTCCGGTGTATTAATACCTTGTCGAACGCCTTTTGGAAGTCTATGTACACTGTATGTCCACCGCCAGGTTTCGATCCTACTCACTTATCATATGAGGAAAGAACTCGAGCAAGTTCGCCAGGTACGACGGCTCTCTGTGGAACCCGTGTTGAGAGTCTTTTAATAAGTTATTGCTTTATAGATGCTCCCTAAACATCATCATCACTTCACTAACTCTATAATTTAAAAAGGATTTTTTTTTAGTATTTGAATAATAATTTCATCTTAGTTTGGTTATGACTTATGTTTTTTATCGAAGTTATTTTTAATCATTCTTTTATAATATCAAAAAACAAAATGGTGAAGTTCAGAAATAAATATAAGTATCGAAATTTTGTGAATTTTTAAAACTCAAAGAATTACAAATGGTGGAGTTCAGAAAATTTATTTTTATATATCTTCTATAATAACTATATTTTAGCAACGTGATATTTTAAAAGGGGGGAAATTTAGTTTAGAGTTCCTTTTTAAACTTATTATAATTGGCGAAGTTCAGAAAATTTTAAATTTTAATCTTAGTAGGGAAGCGCAAGCTCCCCCCGTAGGGAGCAGTGGCGAAGCCATTGCCTGGTCTTCTCATGTATAAATAAGTCACAGATCTCACCGTAGTTTATCTAAAAACAATCTCCAATAAAAGATCATGTAATAAAATGCTAAACGCTAGTCTCTACAGGGTGCGGCTGGTAATTTATCGCCTAATTTCACTATAAAAGAATATAACAGAGAGCTTTCATTTATGCATATTCGATATATTTACCCAAAGTTACATGTTAAAGACTTGAAGGATTGCTGTACTCTTCATTTTATTCAATGAAATCGCCATCGGCCACAACCACGGTAATCAGGCGGGCTCGAAGCCTGCTGGCTCCTTGACGGTCCTTGTGTTTAACTGGGTGAAAACTGGTGATTATGGACATAGGTTCCAGCTTGGTGATGCACAAGGAGTTGGTGGTCTCCCACTAACGACGTTTCACACATAGTAGCCCAGGCGGCTGCAGTATAGGGAGTTAGGAGGCAAGATATTCGGAGTGATGTGGTTAAAGAAATTGTCTGACATGCAAGACTGGGTCCTACTGCTTATGTGGCACACGGCGACCTTTCATCGGCCATCTTCTGGATCTAGGGTAATACCAACTCCTCCAGGCAACTAATGTTTCCCTTCGTATTGAGTCTGAGGCTTTCCGAAAAAATAAACGGGTGCATAACGTGACCATCGCTACTAAGCACCCCAAACACCATGATGTGGACCGGGAACTTAGCCTTAATGACACTTGGGACATCTTGGGGGGAGGGCAAAGCACCCCCGCAGTTGTTTAGCGAGTTCATTACCTGGCCTTAGCTTAAATTTTTCTACTCTGAGAAGGACCAAAGCATGCCAGGCTTGATGATTTGTTTAAGTTTACTCACAAGCTTTACAGCACGTACCTTCCACTTTTCCTTCATCTTCTGCGACAAAAGCTGATCCTTTCTCATTATGTATGAGTAGTAGCGGATGCCATCATACACGAAGTGCCTGATTAGAGATTCTGACACCCTCTTGTTGCTAGCTATGAACCTCATTGACTTACTCGGATTGTTGCCAATGATGGTCTGAAACTCCGACACAAATTCGGGAGTAATTTTCGTATCGGACCGATTAGAGAGGTTTCCGAGCCTCCTTACCCTCATAATCACAGCCAGACTTATACAAATTTCCTTGATCTTTTGCACCATCCTCAGGTTGGCACTCTAACACTCGGAGATTTTTGCATTGGAGTTCCCGGCGTGAATCCCAAGCAGCACAGCTTGCATTCTCCAACTAAGTCTAATATGATAGGAATAAGAAAGAACCACTACCAGACAACATGCATGCTAGGAATTTAGAGTTGCCAACGGCAAGAAATTACCCATCACACCTTGCATAAATAATTGGAAATTTGATATATAGCAATAAATGAGCGAACACTCTAAGAGAAGCTAAATCGAGAATAGATCAAATGACTTAAACCAACACTAAATAAGGATTGCTTAGCTATACCTCAGTGTTATGTGGCTGCACACTCCAGTGAATAAAATTCGCTTTCCTTTCTGCTAATTCAAATTAGTTCAAAGATAGCATCGTTATCGACAAGATGTATGTATACAGGGAGTGGATGGTATTCGTTCGCAATTTCCAACTCCTAATTTTACGCTTTTTTTTTGTTTTAACTTTCTTTGTCCGTCTTGTTCATCTTAAAACAATAAGGCTTTTTGCTTTATTTTTTGGGGCAGTATAAATGACTATGGAAAATTTTTCACTCTACAATTTTTAGAAGAGGCATGGTTTCCTCTTTGGAATCCGCCACGGAGGGACAAACAAGGATATTCATACTTCCTCGTCAGCAGAAGGATGTCGAAAAACATCAAAAAGGAGCTAGAAGATTCAGGATTGGACTACGAGGCCACATCAGAGATAAACCCCCATGGTCGATGATCTGACGCCAGCATAATGCCGGAATTCGTTGCTGAATACAGCAGATCATAAACAATGATCCTAGAAAGTCAATACGTGCCATTAGGAGGTAGAAAGGTGTGGATGAAAAGCTAATCAGACGGGTAGTTCATAACGACATTCGTTCCTTTTCATACAAGATAAGGAAGGGACAATTTATGTCCAAGGCGATACAGGAAAAGAAACTCAAGCATACCAAGAAGCTGATCAACAAGATGAAACACATTAGAGCCAGATATGCTGTAATTCTTCTCCCTCGAGAAGAAGAGAAGAATTTCTGCCAATATTAGAACATAAACTCTCAGAACAACAGGTGGCTAGCTCTCGCACCAAATGACGTTTCCAGAGCAGAGTCATGCAAATGAAACCTCCAGCGACAATCATCGTCTTCGATGTCGTCAGCAGTGAATGTAACGTCATGTCACCCCACTTTTTCCCTGAAGGGCTCAGGCTGAACACTGACGGCTACATCCGTGTTCTGAGCGAGGTGGTGAAGCTCTAGATCAAGTGGGTAGCTGCAGGGAGGCATTATATCTGGCATCAAGACTCTGCGCCTTGTCACACCAACCGAAAGACCCAGGACTGGCTGTTGGAGAATTTCTTTGATCACACAGCACCTGACATTTAGCCTCCCAACTTCCCTGACTGAAACCCCCTCGACTTACTCGTGTGGAGCGTGGTGGAACAAGAGACCAACAAATCCAACATAACACAAAAGACAAGGTGAAGGCCAGGATTACCAGAGCCTTCAGGGACCTAAAACGGAAGATAGTGACGAAGGCTCGTGGCCGGTTCCGAGATCGCCAGGAGGCTGTCATCGAGGCCACAGGGGGTTTTATCGGGGCCACAGGAGACTTCATCGAGTGAGATCGACAGACCACGTCATGAAGACAAACTGACCCAAATTTGACGAATTTCTCTTAAAAAATAAAACACTCATATTTTTTTCTGAAATAGTCATCATGAGAACGAATACTGTCACCATCCTGTATTGCAATTAAATATAATACATATACTCAATAACCTTATTACTAACATTCCAAAGAAATAATGTTAATTTCCAGATGAGTACAAACCCGAATCGTTGTAAGTAAATAAAAGAAAATCAGAAACATATTTAAATTAATATATATATATATATATATATATATATATATATATATATAAGAGAGAGAGAGAGAGAATTAATACAAATTTCTTATCAAAATTATGATAATGGATTCATTTTATGCAAATGACTTTTAAACAATACATTTTAAATTTGATAAAAAAACTAGTTATTAGTTTTATCTTCAATTTTTACATTTCTTAACATATCAATGTCTTCTTACAACATGACTTTATTTAATTTCTGTAAAAAATTGCTAAAATTTATATTTATAATCGACTCGTTAATATCCTGAACATGTGATGGTATAATAAATTTTACAATCAAATTTCATTAACCTTTATTTCCCATTTTCGGTAATCGTCGTCCCAATTTATGAAAGCCTGTATGCCTCGACCAGCTTCAGAATTATCTTATTTGGAGATCATTGTCGTTCTAGAGTGTTCAAACTCCATTTTGGAACGAAAAAGCACCATGACGTTTGGCCAGAAATGTCATATAAAAATATATCAGAAAAACTTAAAATGCCGGTCATAGAGGGAGGAATGCTATAAAAGAGGGTTGAAGAGACAGGCATACTACAGCATAGACAACAGTGAAAACGACCATGAAAGAATTCAAAGTCAGATTGACATCTCTCAGAAATCGCGGCCTTACTGATCTAGAAATTGCTCAGCAATTAAACAACGCCGACGTAGCAAACGTCTCCGCTGGCGAGTAACAGCGAAGAAATCTCGCTTTAGACATTCTATTAGAGCAAAAAGTTAGCTTGGGAGAAGTTATTTATGGTCTGAGAAGAACCAGCTCATCGCGTACTCAACAGGATGCTTTAGCTTGCTCAAGAACTTCTTTGACTTCGTCAAGCGATTTTCCTTGGCTTTGGCTGCCCGAATCTTTTACGAGTGGTAGTGAATGTCTCCTCATTCAGGGTCAGCTTCATGGTGGCGACTACAACACCCATCTCTCTCGCCAATGTCTTACATTCCTCTATGTCAGCTAACTTTTTCTCAACTAAAACTCTACACTGTGCTCTCCAACGCCATTGATTGTTCACTGATATGTCAACCTGTTCCTGGAAAGAGGAAACATTAATAATTATATATATATATATATATATATATATATATATATATATATATATATATATATATATATATATATATATATCCGCATTCTATGACCTTTTTAGTACAATCTTTAAACGAAGGATTAACGTTAGTATATAAATGATATACGATTTTAAAATGTTTAATCAGAATAAAATAATTTCGCTCAGAAGATAGTCGAACATGAGCGAAAGCTCAGCTGCAATACATTATGAATATTGGAACCTTTATCCATAAATATATATATATATATATATATATATATATATATATATATATATATATATATATATATATATATATATATATATATATATATATATATATATATATATATATATATATATATATATATATATATATCGTCCCGATCTTAAGGATTCACTATAAGAGAATATTTTCCATCACAACGGTATTCGTTATATGAAATTTTTGCTCATCCAATTTCTACGTCTAGGCATAAAAGTGAGTTAAAAAAATCGTGCTATATAGATTATTCAACACCTTCAATTTTTTATAGATAAATTGTCTATGTTTAATAACCTACATAATGGAGTTTTACTCACTTTTAGGCTTATACGTAGAAATTTAATTAAAAATTATATTATAAAAAATTAATGGATCGTCTTGAAATTATAAAAGTCATATAAAAAATATCGAAAAAATGTAGCCAGGAATCGTCCCTCCTTTCTATTAAAGACCATCCAAATTATTATTATTTTTTAAGAAAGTAGGAGGGAGGAGACTTCTTCGGGAGGTACACATACCAACGAGTGAATGAAGTTTGGGGTGAAGGGGTAGGGCCTATGTACCACATGGCCAAGTTCAGGGACAGAGGGGATCCCACATCGCATGGAGAAGAACAGACAGGATTCGGCGGGTGTGAGCTACACGGGCAGATTTCAACAAGGACTGTAGGACTGAGTGACACAGATAGAGGAGGCAAAGGGAATTTCACTTTAAAGGGTAAATAAAGTTTTGAAATGAAATTATTTTGTTATTATAACCAAATAAATAATTATTACATAAATATTAACGTGATTTTTGACTGCAGAGGTAGCTGCCTAATATATATTTATTTAATTATATATTCAAGATTTATGAAAGTTCACGAAAATTTCGAATATTTAGAAAATTAAATTATATAATTATAGTAATTATCAACTCCAAAATTACAAATATTTTTAGCATCTTTGCTTTGGGGAAAAATAATTAAACATAACTAATTAATTACAAATATACACGAGATCTTAGGAAAACAAAGTGAACGAGGTTTTTCAAATAATTTATTATCGCCCTTAAAAAGCAAACCTATTAACATTTAAATGCTAAAATTAATTAATTAACGACAAATGAATACAAATATTTCGCAAGAGGGCTAAAGAATATTAAAAAATGAACAATCTGAAGTTACAACTAAAAATTCTTCTACCTTTCACCCATGGAGGAAGACAAGCACATGATTCATTCGCCAGTAAAGATTATTTCATTTAAAAACGTTTAACGCCCTATTTCACCCTTTGCTAGGTATAAGCAGGTGCGAAAAAGTTACTGGGGGATTTATTTAACTTAGAAAGTTTAACGTCCTCTTTAACCCTTTGTTGGAACTAAACCTTTTCTTCTATCTATCTATCTATCTAACAGGCGCGAAAAAGTTAGTGGGAGATTTCTCTCGGGGCACTGATGTAGGGAGGGCGTATTGTTAGTCCTGGTTTCAGTTTTAACAGGGGGATTATTTCCCTTGTTGGACCATCCACCCCTTTTTGGGGGTCAGTAAAGAAATCATTGAATATTAACTCCTGGAATTCTTTTTTTATTCATGAAAATGTAATTCGTCTTTGGTCTTTCACCGCACAACAACAAAATATTTGGTCTTTCACGGCACAAAACCAACATTTGGTCTTTCACAGCACAAAACAAAGATTTGATCTTTCACCGCACAAAACCAAGGTTTAGTCTTTCACGGCATAAAACAAAGATTTGGTCTTACACCGCACAAAGCCAAAGTTTGGTCTTTCACCGCACAACACCAATATTTGGTCTTTCACGGCACAAAACCAAGGTTTGGTCTTTCACGGCACAAAACCAAGATTTGGTCTTACACCGCGCAAAACCAAGGTTTGGTCGTTTACTGCACAACACCAATATTTGCTCTTTCACGGCACAAAACCAAGGTTTTGGTCTTTCACCGCACAACACCAATATTTGGTGTTTCCTTGCACAAAACCAAGGTTTGGTCTTTCACGGCACAAAACCAAGATTCGGTCTTTCACCGCACAAAACCAAGGTTTGGTCTTTCACAGCACAAAACCAAGATTTGGTCTTTCACCGCACAAAACCAAGATTTGGTCTTTCACCGCACAAAACCAAGATTTTGTCTTTCACTGTACAAAACCAAGATTTGGTCTTTCACTGCACAAAACCAAGGTTTGGTCTTTCACGGCACAAAACCAAGATTCGGTCTTTCACCGCACAAAACCAAGGTTTGGTCTTTCACAGCACAAAACCAAGATTTGGTCTTTCACCGCACAAAACCAAGATTTGGTCTTTCACCGCACAAAACCAAGATTTTGTCTTTCACTGTACAAAACCAAGATTTGGTCTTTCACTGCACAAAACCAACATTTGGTCTTTCACGGCACAAAACCAAGATTTCCACGTTAATTAATTCGCCCGTGTGGCGAGGCGCAGAATTTAATCCTAAAAATGGAATCTTCTTCAAAGAGAAAAGATTTTACCTCCCTCATACAATCGGTGACTTGAGTGATTTAATTTGTTAATTGTTGATCTTCCATATCAAATATTGTGGCCAACTGATTTCGGAATCCATGTGATTATTTTAACAATTCTCGATTGGGTCAAGTAACTTCCTGTTTTCACTGGTACCGATACATCGGTACACCCAATATATGTTTAAAAAATGTTTGAAGAAAATAAAGAAAGAAGATTTCCATGACATATCCAAATGTCTCGTGTTTATTTCTTCTAAAAATGGTGATAGGGAAGAATTTAAGAACAAAAAGAATACGGGTCTTTTATCACCAGCTTGCACAATTCTTAATAACACACTAACAGAAAAACTTGATTGAAATCATCTAGTAGAAAATACAAATCAAAAAGGGAGTTTTCAGGTTTATTGCAGTGTTTGAGGAGGGTTTTCTTGTAATTTCAGTGCTCGCAGGGAACCGCCGCCTATCAGGCAGTGTGTCCAGTAGGGTGATGACTTTTTTACAACCTCATATCCCTGTGTCATAATTTTATGAGCTTTAATTAAAGATTATATAAAATCTTACTTTCAAGGTGATTTGATAAAAAAACCTCACGCACAAAATGATTTAAAAAATTTTATTTGTCAGATTTTTGTCCAGTTTTTGAAGTCACTGGCAGCATATACAAGATTGAACACAAACTTATGAGTCACATATATATATATATATAACATTATATAGGGTCATCAAACACACAAGGAAGTAAATTAGTTACAATAATGTCATTGGACAGGATGAATCTCAGTGATAGGTTGTCTTTGTTGCGGCAGGACCCTGTCAAGTCTTGCATAACTTTGACCGCACGCTCACAGGCAATATTGATTGGAGATTCATCTGTTTAGCAGTGGGTTTTCAAGCATTTGAGACCTGTTGGATATTCATTCAGAGCTGCAGATAGTTCATAAAAATCTTCAGCGCGAAACAAGTGGGTGCTGAACCAATGGTCAGCCCATGAGTAGGAAATGAATGAACAGATTTTACGCAGCCTGCTCAGGGTGGCAGGCATCATAATGAACGCAAGAAGGGCTAGAATGGCACGAGAGTTCCAGCGTGCATTGCTGGTGTTTGGGATCTTTTGAAATTTTGCAAAGGAGACCTCATTCAGCTCAGTGAAGTGATGGAAGACACGCGTGAGGTAATAGAGAAACTTCATGTCGTCTCTCCAGCCGCCTGTTTCCTTAATCTCAGTTTTACCGTTGCTGAAGGCTTCTTTCAATTTATCATAGTTGCTCATCAAATTCTGCACAATGAAGTACTCTATGTTTGGTGATTGAGTCGACCCATGGAGCTCATCGTCCATGACAACGCGAAGAATCCGATCCAGGACATGGTGCTGGCAACTGATGAACTTGGGTTTGGGGTGAACTTTATCTTCGAACATTTGCTGCAGTCGAATAACAACGCCTGTCTTTTTGCCGGTATTCACGCTTGTTGTGTCGGCGACAAGCATAACAATTGACCCCCACAGGTTGAACTTCTCTAACACACCATGACGCCCTTTTGCAATTTTTACAGCTTTCCCATCCTTCAATTTGAGCGCAGCCAACTTTATTTCTTTGGCTTCATTCTTGGGGAGCACGACCTGATATTCAAAGTCCTTAATGCGTTTGCCGTCAAAGTGTAAGCTCCACTTTTCCAGATGAAGCGTGCTCACCAAGTGCTTCTTCCCCTGAGCAGCTTTCGTGTAGATAGCCTTGTGGATTGCTGACTGACATGGGGTTGGGATTTCAATGCCCTGACCAGAAAGCTGGCGACATACCGTTGCTGCTTTGTGGGACGACAGATTTGAGCTTATAGCAAGGAGTCTTGCTAAACCTGTTGGGTTATGCTTCCCTTTCCTCGTTGATGCTGCATTCTCATCCTCCCAAGAACTGTCTTCGCTGTTATTGGATGAGTCCGTGCTAGTTTCGGAACAATCAGGTGGTGCTGAGCTGGAAAGTGGGGACACAGTCGCTTCCATTGCCTTCTTTCGCTTGAATGGGTGGATGGTCTTGGCACTAGCAGGTTTACCAGTGGAATAACCAACTTGGCCTTTGGTCAAAATTTACTGTTTATAGAGGTTCTCATCTTCTTTGCACAACCAGTTGCCTTTTACCTTGGTCACGTCAAACAGTTCATTCAAAGAACTAAAGTTTTGTTTCTTTCTGCAGTACTCATAGTCTTTCAGAAGGTTTTCTAGTTTTGCACAAATGGCTTGATCAGATACATGCGGGAAGTTCAATGTTTTGCTCCATAAGGCTTTTAGCTCCACAACAATTAGGCTGATCCTCTCCCTCCGTTCTTTGGCGGTGGATTCAAGAAACTTGAAGCCTCTAATGACGTGGATTTTTAGGGGCATGCGACTCCGTTCACTTAAGGGTGCTTTATAAACTGCCACGTTGACTTTTCTGTATGGTGCTTGAAACTGGACTAGGTTATTTGTCCTGGTTTTCTTGTTCTTCTCCGTGTTAAAAAAAGCTCTTCTTGAACATGTTTTGTACTCAGCAACTGAAATAGAAAATAAACCTAAATATTAAATAGCTAACAAATTAAAGGAACTGTTATTGAGCTTTTATATATTTTATTAAAAAACAAGCAAATTACAATTATAAAAAATAAGAGAGAAGGCAGACACTAATAAAATATTATATGCTATTATATTATATAATTAATGAGAGAGTTAAATGTAGCTTACCAAATAATACCAGGATCTCTTTACAATAAACGCTGGAGAATACACAACAATTATAATAAGGCAATAATAATATTAACGCCGTTAAAACTGAACTAGTAACTACCCGCTTTAAACATCTCGCTTATATACCGCACGCGAAATGGCTGAAGAAAATTCTGGAACTCTACAGAAATCGCCCCAGCGATGACGTGATGATTTTCTGGAAAATTCTATACAATTCTATGGTACATAAATTATTGCACAAGTCTGTTTGATGACTTATATATTTAATATAAATATTTTTAACACATATAAAATGCTAAAATGGCCTATATTACATTTCAAAGTGGTTTGTGCGTGACCTTTTTCAATATTTCAATGGAATAAAAGTAATTTTTATCATTAATAGGCAAAAGTTCATTCATTCGTGCTACAGGAAATAATTTTTGATAAAAAAAGTCAAAAAGTCATCACCCTAGGGTCCAGGCTGAACATTAGGGAAGGATCTCTGGCAACGAAGGATCACCTTACAGACAGCCTTATTTTAGGTACAACAAAAGCATTGAATCATGTGATCGGAATTTTACCTTTCTTAAACATTTAGTAAGCAGACTATCTGGAAGGCCAGCAACACTTTGGCCCCAACCTTCATAGGGTCGATTGTTACATCCATCCTCTCTAGGCGCTTTACACTTTTTCATTTCTTTAAGTGCACAATTTCTTCTTTCTTTACTGGTGGTATTTTCTCCTGATTGGTTAAGAAGTTGTCTTCCGGTGTATGATGGTCATTGGTGTCATGTAGTTCATGATAGAATTCCTCTATCTCTCAGTGATCTTTCTCTAGTTCTGACATGATTTCCTTGATTCTCTTTTAGTCCTGTTATTTGCGGTTTGGCAAGTGTTAGGTGTTATTTATGCTATTCTTAGGTTCTGTTTTTTATCACTATATTTTTATTATATATTCCATGTTTTATCTTGAGTTTCTTTTAATAGATTTTTTTAGTATTTTTGATCCGTTCCTTAATTATACCATACTGTCTCATTTTGCACTTTTTATCTGAATGTCTTGTAGCCTCATTTATTCTTATGTTCCATGACTTGCTTTTATTATTTTCCAAAGGATGCACATTAAAAAAAGTTATGTAGCATTATTGTTGCAGTTTTCTAATCAGGACTCATTTGCTTGATCATTTAGTTCATTAAACTGGTTTTCTAATGTAAATTGTAAGGTATTTATTTTTTTATTGTTTTAAAATTTCAGTATGTTTATTCTCTTTGTTATGAGTTATGTCTAATTTAACCTTAATTTGGTCCCATCCACATCCATCTTCTTCTTTGCCTCCACTTTGGAAGCAGGAGTTCATAATGTAAAGATTTTATCCTACTGCAAATCCTACTAGTCAACTAGCGTGGCTTTCCCCTTCAATCCTTTTGAATTGATATGTTACTTGTGTATTAATGAGAGCTGCATGCATTGGTCTTCTAGTTGTTGATCTACATTGGTTTACCTTCCCACGTCTTTTTCTAGTAGCAAACTTCCACGCCATTGGCCCTTCACAGCGACGCAGTTCCGTGTGGTGTAGCAACTCTTCCAGTAAAGGTTCATTTCTTGAAAAAGTCCTCAAACAAACACATTGCACACCTCTCATGCACACCATCTTCAACTTATCCCTCGGTCAGCTTATTCTCTTTTAAAGACTCATTTACACAATCAATCCACCGTTTTTGCTATCTTCCAGTTCCGCGGAAGCCATCGGACTCACTCTTCTATATTCTCAGTCACACTCGTTCTCATCTTTCTTCACACCATATATACATCTTAAGCATTATTTCCTTATTCTCTCTACCATTCTTTCACACAACATGTCTGAATTAGTCCATTTGTTTTACGCTACCTCTCTGTCTTTTCGTCTCCTTCCTTATCATAGTGTCACTCCAATACACTTTATATGGTAGCATCATGCTCTTAAAACAAGTTACTGTCACACTTTACACCCATCTAATTAGCACTAACGTACTAACCACCCTACTTCCCTGAGACTTCCTAAATTTCGAAACCTCGTTGATATCGGCATTACCAGCACCAATTTCACTCCCGATGCACCTATAATTAAAAGGTTGCACTTGTCCAAATGCCGCCAAATCGCAGGCTCCAATTTCAGTCGTCACCCCTTCTTCACATCTAAACACCATCTGCTTCATTCCTTTCTGCATTGTGTTTTAGGCTCCTCCTTTAGGACTTCATCATCATTCATAAATACTTCTCACTCTCTGCCATTATCATCCGGCCATCAACATACACCAGTATAGAGGCCACCGATCTCTCCATTCTTCATCAATCCTACACCCATGTCTATCACTTTTCCTAGTACTTGTCTTAATAGTCTATCTATAAGTATTTTGGCCAGTCATAATGATATATTACACCCTTGCCTCACCCAACAACGCATTTTAAACCACTCGCTCTAGTCACTTTTTACCTGAACGTACGCCTTGATTTCAATACTAAAGGTTTTCATCACATACAAGAGCTTACTAGGCATTCTACATGTTCTTAGGTCCTGCTATAACACTTTATTATCTACATGATTATTAATATCTCCAGATACATAAGCCTAGCATACCCTTTACATCTCTTATTTCTTTAAATTATATCTAAACCTACCTTGCCTATCTCCTATCATTACCTAACTTATCTTTCACATACGTTCGATCAAGATTTTTCATACACCTTGCCTACTACAGTCAACACACTCATCCATCTGTAGTTTTACATTCATCTTTTCTCTCTTTACCCTTATATAACAGTAGCACCAAAGCATTCCTCCAGTCTTCATGCATTGCTCCACTTCAAGGTGCTTTACAACATAACTACTAGACCCATTTCATAACATTCATCACCACTTTTAGAATCTCCGCATCCTTCCCTTTTTCCAAACCTCACACAGCACTATCAACTTCTTGTATACTTATCTTTTCATACAATAATACATCGCCCTGGTTGCACTCTTGAATTCAATCATATTCACGTTCGCTTCATCGTCCATACTCACATTATACAACTCATTAAAGTTATTTTGCCAGATAATTTTGACATCATCAATACCTACAAATAACCTTCCATTTTTAAGTCTTAGTATTAACAACTATTGTTTCGATTTTTCACCTTTCTCATTTTATTTCAGATTAACTTCCTTTTTCCATCCAGATACTCATTTATCTTCACCCCCAAACTAGGAATTAGGATTATTGAAAAGAGAGGCTAGATTGAGAGTACTCATAATTCAAGTCTTAAGGAAACTCGAAATTTAGGATTTAGAACTTCGAAACTCAAAGACCATTACAAGAGTACTCTAAACTAAGATATGCAATGCATTTGAAAGACATTTGGAGCCAACCAGTATGTACAAGAGCACTGCAAATTAAAGAGATGGAAATCGAAAAGTCTTTGTTTAAGACCCCACTTAAAATTTAAAAGTAAAACTTATTCCTCGCGGGAAAAAACATATCCCATGGACATTCAAAATACATAAGTAAGAACCGAAAAACTCACAGAACAATCACTTAGAAGAGTACTTTAACTTCAAAGATTTCCATTCATCTATAAAAAAAAGACAAAAATACGGACGCAAACTAATGTTCGTATATATATGAACAGACCAGAGACGAGCGTGCGGCCCTTAATATCAGCAATGGGTTCATTTTAATTGCAATTGTGCAGATTCATGCGATTTATTTTTGAAATCCGAAACATTTCAAACCAACCAAACGTAAATTACTTTTGCCTATCTAATTTCGGTGAGGTGGGAGATCGGCTAAGCATGTATGTAGGAGCGTGTTACTGAATGTTTGCAACTCTCGACTAACTATTGTGGATTTCCGAGTTTGGAATCCAGAGTTTGAAGTTCAAAGATTATAACCATGGTTCAGATTCTAGTTCTGGTGCCCTAAGGCTTCCAACCCAGAGGTCGGAGTTTAGGCATAAGAAAAGCCGAGTTTTCTCCTACCAATTAGAGGGTTTCGAAGACCAAACCCAGAGTCCGGTAACTTTGCTTCGAGATAAGTACGATTATTCATTTATCTCCATTGGGCTACTGCTATATTAGTCTAAACCAGGAGTGGGGAAACCTTTATGAGCAGTGGGCGAAAACTTCCCATAAAAGAAGTCGGTGGGCGATAAATAAAATTTGCCTCTTGTATCATTGTAAATGTTATTTAAATTTATTACATGGTGCGACTCATGGATTAATATCTAAAAAAAAATAATAAGCAGCATTTTTATTGACTGCCACCACGGAAATTAGACATACGAATATTATTTAAATTTCAGGGAGAGAATTGGACTCGCGGGCAAGGCTTTCCCCGCATGGTCTAAACTGTCCGTTTCCTCGGATGTAATCGTACATTGACATTCCATGCGTTTTTAAATAATCTTCTTTGTTCATTCTTCGTCTTTTCTTCCTCCTGTATATATAACTTGTTTCATTATTTTTCCTTTCTTTCATTCTTCCTCTGTTTTTTTTCATTATTTATTAGTGCCTCGTCTATTCTTCTGCTTCCCTCATTATTCTTTTTTAGTTGCTTTAATTATTATTTTTGTTTTTTTCATTCTTTTTCTGTATTAATCATTTTTAATCTTTTATTCTTCGTGTTTTTTCATTCTTCTACATCGTTCCTTCTTCTTGTGTATCATTTATTCTTCATTTTTTCTTCTTCGTCATCTTTCATTCTTCTACATCGTTGATTCTTCTCTTTTCTTTCTTCTTAATAATCTTGGAAACGCGAATGTGGCTTCATCAACAGAGATAATGGTTATTACAAGATTCTTCAAGAAAAATGTTGACTATAAGAGAAAAAGGCAAATTAAGGAGGCTTTATTTGGAACAAGGCAACAGCAGGAAAATGCACATTAAGGAGGCTTTATTTGGAACAAGGCAATAACAGGATAAGGACAGAGAAACAGGATCAGTAATGGATTATGATTCGCCTGATTTATTTTAAAAGGCTTAACGCCCTCTTTTACCTTTTATCGGGACTATCTTTGCGTGGAAAATGAGGGAGAGAGGGAGGAAGATGTAACATAATAAAAGGAGAATGAACAAAGAGAAAAAGGCAATAAAAAATAAGATGGAAAGAGTCTCCCAACAGAACGCTTCACTTTTAAATCCTGAATCCTGGGACATGGGAAAGACCGATAGCTTCCTGGAACAAGTATGTACAAGGAAGTACAAGTGCTCAAAAGAGCACAAATTCTTCTCCTTCGTGACGGAAGGCAAGTGAGAAAGCTGATGATGAAGACATCGGAGAGTGGCTCTTCGTAAAAATATTACACGTCTTTAAGAGTTTGGAATTTCCGAGAAAAATAATTATATTAAATGAAGACTGTTTTGCCTCCAGCGAGGTCAGCATTGACCATGAGATGAGGTCACTTTGACCTCGAATAAAAAGTGAATCATGACGTAAACATCGGCAGAGATTTAGTTCCAATCAAGTGATTAACCAAATATTTACAGGATTATATACAAAGGTTTTTCCGTGGTATAAATGCAGCTATTCTTGTAATTATGTGGTCTCTATGGCAACGGAAATTCGGTTGATTTATTTAATATATAACGCTATGCCGAAGGTATGGGGTCTCTGTGGCAACGGAAATTCGGCGGATTTATTTAACGCTCCTTGTATCCTAGGCGCTGCAATAACTGGATTTTATAACACTGAAGATTAATTATTATGGTTAGTTTTCTTGAATAAATATGGCTCATTACATTTTTTCACCAGCAAAGGCGGTTAAATTTGTACTCTTGACTTCTTGTACTCTTTGTACGACCTCGATATGGATGACTTCAAACGCGTTATCCAGGCCAAAGCTCAACTGATGAAGAAGTTTGCTATGACACTCTTCACCCTTCACTAGTTCTATTTTTTCCGCTCACTTGGTATTTCTTTTTCTGTCTGCCACTCCTATGTTTCTTTCTCTTCAGGGTGAGCATATCCTCGTTGGATTACACGTTTCATTTTATTATCAAGAATAAATCCAAAAAATTACATCGGATGTCACTGTTAGTAAAAAAAGGCCTATGTGACAGTACCATCTCGAGCTTCTCGGGCCTGTATTCTGCCTGGAGAAATCATACATGGCTCTATCCAATCTCGATAAGTATTAAATGCCTGTATCCAGTCTTTAACATATCTTACGGGGCATCATCAAATCACCCCCAAGGCTAAAAAGGGGTAAAATCCCTTAAAGAAAAGACTTGAAATCATTTGAGGGGTTCTCTCGTCTGCCAAAGTAATTTGGTAAACAATAATATGGATCGATAACGAAAAGTACAGGAATCGGGGAGATTGATATAATTACGGTTCCCTTAATCGATCGTCTAGCGGAAGACAATTGAGTTAGGAAGAGTTTAGGCGAAAGCACGAAAATGTTCCATTCTATTCTATTTTCAATTTCCCGGACGCACGAACCCTCCTGGGAGGCGAGGACGCCTGCCTCACCAGAGCAGATTCGATCATCTCTAAACACAAGCGGCATGACCTAGCTCGCTTCCTCGTGTCATGTCTTCCTTGTCGTAAACATGTCGTCATCTCGAGTTTCGTTGTTATCTTAGCACCCCCATCTCCCTCTCGTGATTTCTATGTGCTTTCATGATATGTCGTTTATTGTCGTCATTATCGCAAACCTTATTAGCTCGTTATAGGATCCCTACCTTATCGTCTTATGAGTTTATCTCATCTTAGCTTAACAATGATCGCTTTATTTTGTCTCTTCATCATCTGATCACTTCATTGTCTCGCCGCTTTGTCATCATTATTTCTTTTTCTTTTCATATCCTCATTACGTATCTGATCCTTGCATCATTTGGTTACATGATTATCTCTTTATCCCATCGGTTAATCCCTTTGTTCTTTCTTTATTTCTTTTTGGCATTCGTTCTTTAGCTCTTCATTTGTTTGCCTCTTCTAAGGAATGAGAAGATATTTAGCACCCTAAACCTGTTTACATATTTAAGGTTCTTCAGGGAAGGTATTACCTTTATTGCCCTCCTTTGCACTGACTCTAGCAGGTTGATATCATGTCTCAAGTGTGGGGACCATGCTCGTATACAGTGGCCTCACATATAAGTTATATAGTTCAAAGATATCGTCCTTGCTTAGGTAACTAACATTCCTCTTAATGAAGCCCAACACTCATTTTTTTTGTCTCAATACACTGCTTACTACTGACATATCTACTACTACTCGTAAGTCCTTCTCATCCTCATTCTCATCCTCAGAAAAACTAAAAATAAAGTTTAAGATCCTGGGAGAGGGAAGGAGAGAAAGACAGAGTGATAGATAGATAGAGAGAAAGAGAGAGAGAGAGAAAGATAGAGTGTGAGAGAGAGGGGGCGAACATTGTGGTGATTATCTTATTGGTTTTTACCATTCTTGTAAATATAATTCTTGTAAGTACAATTGTTAACATCCTTGTAAAAAAATTATTAACATTTTATCTAAAAGATAAATGAGATGATCAGTCCTATGTTAAATAGCTGCCAGACGTATGATACTTACCAGCCTTAATAGTGCCGAGTTAACCCAGGGAAAAATTAGGTGATCTTTTACTTGCGTACTTTCGAACTTTAAAACTTCATTCTTAACAACTAAAGGAAGCACCAATCAGATTGGCAGAAAATTTAAAAACACTATAATGGCAGGCTAATATTAATTTACATTAAGTAGTTAAAATTGCTAGATCAAGGAAAAAATCCAATTAGGTATCATAAAACCTAAAAATCAAATTAAGATCCTGAGAGAGGGAGAGGAGAAAGAGAGAGGTAGTTAGAGAGAGAGAGAGTGAATAGATAACATTTTTTGAGAAAAAGATGAAATTCCCAGCTAATTCATTTAACATAGCTTTTAAAATAATTGGAGCAAAAGTATATAATAACAAACCAGGATTTATGTTAAATTAACATTAAGCCATATCTCTTTTTACATAATGTTTTGTATTAAAAAATAATTTAGCGCAAATCTCAATTATAGTATGTTTATACAGGTGATCTCACCTATCTGACACATTTTATTTTTTACGCCTTTAGAAAAATTTGGAACTTTAAAGCTGATAAAAAGTGTTAATGGGACAAAACAGAACTTTTAAAATCACTGCATAATGAATATAATTTTACCTAAATCGAAACAATATTGAAGTCCTAAGTAATTATTAAGTAGCACAGATAAGTAAGGCGTCCTGAAGCCTGGATGAACAAAATACCATTGTTAGCATCAAATTAGACACTGTATTTACAGACTCCTAAACGAACATGGAAAAATTTGTCTACGAACAAACTGGCAAGCTTCTGACTAATCTGAAGTTCGCACCAATTTTAAGTATTTAAAAGTTTTAAATAGATTTATAATTTAATTTCCAACTTGAAATTTAAGCTTTATTTTCAAAATGATCACCTTTCGCTCTGGGAGATACTTCCCATACTCGTATGTTTACAAATGTGAACAACCTATAACTTGAATCGTTGGTTACCAAATCATTAATAGTCGAGCATCCCACTGTTTCGAAAGTTCAAGGGTTTCCTTCCACAACTCCTATGAACAAATGTCATATAAGGTACAGGGTGTATAAAAAAACTCCTATGAACCTCGAACTCAGAGTCGCTTTGTGATGAGATATGTTGAGACGTTGTGGGCTTTCAGGAAGATCGTCATCTGCGGTCTCCTTTTCCTCGGTTCTCACCAGAACAGGTTTGGCTGTAGGGGATTAAGGCTATCAGTACCCCGGGTTCAAGAACCTCTCTCCTGCCTTGGATATTATTTAGAATAAATATTTATTTACCTTCTGTTCCGCTAGCTTGAACCTTGAACTTGAACCGACCTACTGTGAGGTTTAATTGCGAGCTTAAATCCACGGTTCTCTTTGTATAAAATTGTTCCTGGGTGTTTTTAATAGGTCCTCCCGGCCGCAGGACCTAAGGTTAACATGATTTGATTTTGTAGGTATTGTTATTCTTTGCCTCTATTCTCCTTTATTTTCCTCATCCATCTCTCTGTTCCTTCGTTCATTATTTTTTCTTCACGGAAAATGTTATCATTGGTTGCAACAGGTTTTATTCTATATAGTCGATTATGATAAGGTAATGCAAGTAGCCCCATATCAAAATGCCCCAACACAGAGTCTCTCGGGGTGTAGAGTCTGGGTATGAACAGTAGTGGTTTGGGTACCTTTCTTGATCGACACACTGGTCTTACTTCGGATCTCACGTTTGGACAACCATGTGTCACTAAAAGGCTAAAAATGGTTGACGACAGGTATCAGTTGTAGATTTAGGCCCCCCAACCCTCCCCCAAGGAAGGTTAAGGTCGACCATCTGAGTACCTGTGCTCTGGATATCTCCAGTGTACCCTTATGACCCCGGCATCTTTCAAACTATTTAAATTTGCCCATTTTTCTTTTCCTGTCAGCTTTCTCTCTCCAGGTCCTTTTCTCACTGAATCCTATGCTGGGGCAGAAGGGCAGGGTGGCCATACTTTTGATTTGGAGGGGGTATTACTTCTCACTATCTCCCAGGTATATAATTTATTTGGCCTTGTTATGCCGCATCCATGTTTAAGCACAACTCATTGTCATACCCCCAATGAGGATGTCACGTGGCATCCAGAGACTTGCGTACCCTCCCGGCCCCACTGCTTACGGGAGGATCTGTGGTTATATATCATCCGCATATTCAATATAAATTTCTGCGCGATGCGACCTCGTTGCTATTGCGTTAAAATTTTCAAGACAAAAAAAATTGTTACATTTTTGGGCATTTCTTTCTCTTTTTTTACTTATCGATGCACTTTTTATAGCATTAACGTTCTTTTTTTATTTTATCACTCATCGTTTTAAGGACGTTATTTTAATAATTCAGTTTTAATTTAAGTTTGAGCGATTAGGAACCAAAGAGGAGAAGAACACCTTTAATTTATTAAGTTTATTAATTTATTAAGGAATTAAATGTTTCTGCATTTTGGATAATCATTGAAATAAAAAAAAGTTGAAAATTCAAACTCCAAATTAAGCACTCTAAAAGTAGAACAATAATTATATATACTCTTTGTTATATACCACAGAACACCTAAGAGAACATTGACCAAACTTCGAATCCCTGTGACAGATACACAAGGTTTCGACGGTCAAGGACTAAGACAAGAGGAACGAGAATCTTTGCCTTTAATCTGGCGAGGCTGAATAGGATCCGGACCGTGAAATTTGGCAAGCTTCAGTTTATCGTTGCGTCCGGAGCCTGAAATCATCTTACAAAAGAATACAAAGGAAAGAACATCCAACAATTCACTATATCATCATCATGGTCACCAAATCATCGCCATATATCACCTGACACTCATAACCATCTCATAAACACACACATACCACACAATGTCTCTACCTTTCTATCTCTCTCCTACACCTTCACATCTTATATGATCCCAATCCCAATCCATCCAACAACAGGCCATTCGACTCTTACGAAGTTGCATTCAGACACGTAGCTAAGTTTACTAAACTTCACCGCCTTGGTCATTGAGGTTAGCTTATCTGATGGAGGGCGAATAAAGAAAATATTACTTGCTTATAAACGTAGTCTTAGATTTGAGGCATAAGTAACGTAGTACCCAGGTATTCTAAGGTTAAGATTACGCTGTGTTCGCATGTGTGATTCTCGTGCTTTTAAATACCTTCGTGAATACAACTCGAAACTTTTTATGTTCAAGTATACATACCTTATTATACGAACATATCGTTCCCTGAAATTTTGACATACCGTGCTCACCGTAGACGTAATGTTCGTACGAACTTGTTCTTTGATGTTCGTAATACGCGTTGAAACGTGATCCCACAGCATTGTTAATTCTATGAACCCGAATGTGGGTGGGTGACTTTTATATAAACCAAAAACTAACAAGGTCATCTCCACCAATAAGCTTGTATTAAAAAAAAAGGTTCGTAAGGAAAGTGATAAGTTAATGTAAGTGAAAACTTGTGGAAAGCATCTAGCTCTGGTCCTCAAATCACAAGGACCCTGCCAGACAGACAGCTATCCTAAATCTGCCTCTGTTTTGCAACAGAGGCATGACCCATTACGTGTGAATGTAAGAAAGACCTTGAACTCCAATCTGCTAATTGAACATCGAATAAAATCTAACACCTATAAGCCTGTACTTAAAATGCTTCGTAAGGAAGATAATGAAATTAATGCAAGTGAAAACCTGTAGGAATCACCTAGCTCTGGTCCTCAAACCATTAGGACCCTGCCAGACAGACAACTCCTCCTAAATCTGCCTCTGTTTTGCGACAGAGGCAGGACCTCTTACGTGTGAATGTAAGAAAAACCTTGAACTCCAATCTGCGAATTTAGAATCGAATAAAATCTAACAAGGTCATCTCCAACTAGAAGCTTGTATTTAAATGGCTTTGTAAGGAAAGTGATTAAGTTAATGCAAGTGAAACTTGTGGGAACACCAAGCTTCAAGAAGTTTTCTTCTTGTAATGTCCTTAAAAAAGACTCTCCTTTGTTTAATAAAAAACAAAGAAAACCAGATTGACATTGGAGCGAGAAGGAAAAGGTGCATCTCCCGCGGAGTTCTTTATTAAACGGAATAATTTACATGGTAATTATTTATTTAAATTTTGGAATACCGACGTTAATTACGTCATCGTTAATTAACTCGCACCCATAGAGTCGACCATATGCGTGAATTTATTAACTCAGTTATTATTTATTTAAAATGAAAACCATCGAGTATTCTCCACAGAAAATGAGGTCTATAAGAAACTGGTCAAGTTAAGGAAAGTGAAAATATGTGAAATGTGCGTACCTCGAGTGTTCGTATGATGAGATGACTTGGTGCTCGTAAGTGCGATTATCTTCGTTTTAAATACTTTCGTAAATAATCGTTGAAAGTTCGTAGGTCCGAGTCCATTGCTCTCATTGTACTTAGTCTCTCTTCGGAACTTTGTTATACGAGTACCATACCCACTGTAAACAATTAGTTCCTACTTTTCAGTGAGTTTTCAGGGTTACAAACTTGTTCGTTGATTTTCGTAATACGTTCGCTCCCCAACCGAGTATTTAGGGTTGACTAGACTCGCAACTACGTTCTTTTATTCTTGATTTTTTTATTTTCGCTTTTTACGTTCACTCATTTTCCTACTGTCTGTCCTCTCTCATTCTCCGCCAATTGATATTTGACTCGTTAGAGCTCCCCCGCCTCATCGAAAGAGGGTGACTTGAGTAGACTGGTGCACTCGGTACCTGGGTGAGCACCCCCCCCCATCCGGTTTCAGTGCCCCTAGTATTAACTCGAACTAGATTGATACTACCTAGGCTTTACTAATATCGTAGGCTAGTCGCCGACCAGCTTTCGTCCACTCATCCCCGGTTAAGGCCGGGAGGGGGAAGTTGATTTACCCGTCCCTATTGGTCTGGTGGGGGGGGGGGGTAAATGTCTACATTCTTCTCGCTCTTTTCTCTTCCTGCTTCCCCCTTCCCCCTCTTTATTTTCCTTATGTCTTTTACGCATCGGAAAGCTTGTTTGCCCTCCAGGCCTCAATGCTTTAGGGGAGATCTGCGGCTATGTCTAATCCTCTCATTTTCTTTTCATATCTCTCCTTTCTGCAGGTTTTGCCCTCGTTGGAGAACAGTTTTTATTTTCCTTTCTATTAATTATTGTTCTTTCTAATTATTCTATTTACTGACTTTATTCTTCTCATTAATTTACTTTGATGCAAAAGGGTTTCTCTTCGTTCAAGAGAGTTGCCCCCCCCCCCAGTTCCTAAATTCAACTTGGGTTTAATATTTTCAACATATTTTAACTTCCCTTAACTTAACCACTTTACATTATATTTTTGACTTCCTTGGAGGGGGGGGGGGTATTTTACTTTTCGAAATAATAAATTAATAATCGAGGTGGAAGATAACTGAGGAGAAGAGGCAGAAGATTCAATGAAGATGAAGAGGATTTAAGGAAGAAGGAAAAGAAAGAGAGTTCAAGGAAGATAAAGAGGATTTAAGGAAGAAAGAAGGGAAAGAGAACTTAAGGAAGATAATATGGATTTAAGGAAGAGCAAGATGACTTAAAGAAGGGAAGAATAAAAAAAAATAATGAAATGCATTTCACAACGAGCGAATACATCAAGAACTGTTGTATATCACTTTTTTGTTTACCAAAACAACTGAGCATTTTTCTTCCCAATTTTTAACATTTTCACATATAACTTCCCATTTTACATCACTGTAGCTTCAACCTTTAATGTGTAACCTTAATTAGGCTCTTTGGACAATTGTAACAATACCAGACGGAATTAGTTGAATCCCAAACGAACAATTTAACATATTTCTTCCCTTCTGAAACCACTTTAACAAATTACCTAACACTGGACTTGGAATCCAAAAGGTTAAAGTGATATCTACGGTTAAAGTCTATAGTATATCTCAGTCCTACATCTAAGATATGTTCGTAGGGAAGGGATACCTCATCCTGAAAGTACCAACTAGAACAATTCTCTGGTAAAGATGAAAAGAACAAAGATATCAAAATGTGAAAATTAAAACGTGTTTGATACCTCCATTAAAAGAGCGTACATAAGCAAGCATAAGGACGCTGATATATCATTATTATTATTCTAAAACGAATGAGAAAATGAATGTGTAAATGAAAGAAAAGGGGGCATGAATATAGAGGGGAAGAATAATAAAAAGGTAAGGAATTACGGATCAGCATAAAATCTTTCTCTACATCTTAAACATAAAGACAGATGTGCTTTCAACCACCGGCCACTGTAAAGTATTTCATATTTGAGTAATACAGGGGGTCCATAAAGTCTATTTACAATTTAAAAAATTATTACAAGGGCAATTGATAAGATATCTTAATCAGACTTGCTATATTGTACTCAGTGGATATCAAAGTTTTTTTATCTCATTTAATACACTTTGAAATCCACTGAGTACAATAGAACAAGTCTGATTAGGATATCTTATCAATTATTTTAACTTTGTAATAATTTTTTTAAATTGTAAAGAGACTGAGTACAATAGAACAAGTCTGATTAAGATATATTATCAATTATTTTAACTTTGTAATAATTTTTTTAAATTGTAAAGAGACTGAGTACAATAGAACAAGTCTGATTAAGATATCTTATCAATTATTTTAACTTTGTAATAATTTTTTTAAATTGTAAAGAGGCAAAATTTTTATTTACTTTTTCCTTTTATAATACAGGGTGTCCATAAAGTCTCTTTACAATTGAAAAAAATATTACAAAGTTAAAATAATTGAGAAGATATCTTAATCAGACTTGCTATATTGTACTCAGTGGATATCAAAGTTTTTTTATCTCATTTAATACACTTTGAAAACCACTGAGTACAATATAACAAGTCTGATTAAGATATCTTATCAATTATTTTAACTTTGTAATAATTTTTTTAAATTGTAAAGAGGCAAAATTTTTATTTACTTTTTCCTCTTATAATACAGGGTCTCCATAAAGTCTCTTTACAATTGAAAAAAATATTACAAAGTTAAAATAATTGATAAGATATCCTAATCAGACTTGTTCTATTGTACTCAGTGGATTTCAAAGTGTATTAAATGAGATAAAAAAACTTTGATATTCACTGAGTACAATATAGCAAGTCTGATTAAGATATCTTATCAATTATTTTAACTTTGTAATAATTTTTTTAAATTGTAAAGAGACTGAGTACAATAGAACAAGTCTGATTAAGATATCTTATCAATTATTTTAACTTTGTAATAATTTTTTTAAATTGTAAAGAGGCAAAATTTTTATTTACTTTTTCCTTTTATAATACAGGGTGTCCATAAAGTCTCTTTACAATTGAAAAAAATATTACAAAGTTAAAATAATTGAGAAGATATCTTAATCAGACTTGCTATATTGTACTCAGTGCATATCAAAGTTTTTTATCTCATTTAATACACTTTGAAAACCACTGAGTACAATATAACAAGTCTGATTAAGATATCTTATCAATTATTTTAACTTTGTAATAATTTTTTTAAATTGTAAAGAGGCAAAATTTTTATTTACTTTTTCCTCTTATAATACAGTGTCTATAAAGTCTCTTTACAATTTAAAAAAAATATTACAAAGTTAAAATAATTGATAAGATATCTTAATCAGACTTGCTATATTGTACTCAGTGGATATCAAAGTTTTTTTATCTCATTTAATACACTTTGAAATCCACTGAGTACAATAGAACAAGTCTGATTAGGATATCTTATCAATTATTTTAACTTTGTAATAATTTTTTTAAATTGTAAAGAGACTGAGTACAATAGAACAAGTCTGATTAAGATATCTTATCAATTATTTTAACTTTGTAATAATTTTTTTAAATTGTAAAGAGGCAAAATTTTTATTTACTTTTTCCTTTTATAATACAGGGTGTCCATAAAGTCTCTTTACAATTGAAAAAAATATTACAAAGTTAAAATAATTGAGAAGATATCTTAATCAGACTTGCTATATTGTACTCAGTGGATATCAAAGTTTTTTTATCTCATTTAATACACTTTGAAAACCACTGAGTACAATATAACAAGTCTGATTAAGATATCTTATCAATTATTTTAACTTTGTAATATTTTTTTTAAATTGTAAAGAGACTTTATAGACACTCTGTATTATAAGAGGAAAAAATAAATACAAATTTTGTGCCTTCGTAGTGTTAAATCTCTTCTTAACAAGCTTGAAGCCGTTATTTCTAGCGTTTGATTGGGTACCTAACTCAAGTAGCGACACATACTTTATATTAGTGAATCGGTTTAGTATTTTAGAAATTTCGGCGACAGGTCACCGTGCAAACGACGCTTTTCCCGTTAATTAATTGATTTACGATTTCTCAGTCTGACTTAATTGCTTTGCATTATGTAGGAAATGTTCTAAGGGTAAGATGATGAAACCATCATTTAATAGCATATTCCAAGTTAAGTCTGAAGAGTTCTTAATATGATATACAGTACTGTCCAAAAAGATCAGAATGCTCGCATTTCTTTCACGTCTTCCATAACGTTTGCCAGAGAAAGTCCAGTTTCCAAATTGATGTAAGGTAAACTACAGTTATAAACTACATTATGCAAATTTTGATGAATAAAACGAAATTATCACCAGGTAACCAATTTACTAGAGATATTGAAGTGTCTAAAATGATCCAAACTCTGTTTCCTGTAAGGAAAACCGGCATTGTTTGCATAGCAACTAACTTTAGTTCTATCTCGTGTCCGTTAAGTGTTTTGCCAGCTGTCATCCAGGTGACATGCGTAAGCAATCTGTCACGTCTATTTTGGTGGGCAAGCTGATTGTAAAGCTGCGCCACTAAGATAGTCGTTCAAATGAGGCAATTGCAGAGACTCTCAAGAACTAAAAAAGTCTAGTTCATAATATTCTGTCAACCTATGACAAAAAAGGCTTATGTAAGGCTGGTAAATCAAACCGGTAGGCCGAGGAAGACCTCCAAAAGGGAAGACCTAGCCATTACCCAAATTGTAAAGAAGGACTGTTTCAAGACGGTTACAGTAGTTTCTCAAGAGATTAGTAAGACTTTAGCCACCAATATCTCTTTGGGACTGTCACATCTGCTGGAGGAAGAAAATCTTCAAGCTCTCACCCGCGGGTGAGAGCTTGCCAAATGATCAGTCTAAAGAACAAGGAGTCTCTTGTTGCAATCGCTACTGAAAAGGTTACATGGTCGGATGACCAATGGAGCCAAATACACTTCAGTTAAGAATCTCAGTTTAATTTGTTCGGATCCGACAGCAGGAGGTTCGTTCGTCACAGAGCAGGCAAAAGATTGACTGTCAATTGCACTAAAAAAAAGAGCGTGAAATTTGGTGCAGGAGCTGTCATGGTCTGGGACGTGATTTCGAGACAAGGCACTAGGCCAATTGTGCGCTTACGGTGGAAAGTGAATGCACATTTGTAGGTACAAGGAATTCTTGTGACAGCACATTTTGGCCCATTTGCGAGTGTCGAGGGTTAGTGAGTGAGTAATCCCAGTCCCACTTCCTTGGCATCTATTTAAATTCCGCACCAAGGTAAAGTGGGGGTGAAGTGTAGCCAATACACCTACCGTAGCCACTTTCGGTGAATAAGAATAACCTCGGGGCTTCCCTTTTGATCAAAAATTAAGATAATGATCCCCTGAGTGTGTTTTCATTCAGTAAAAGCCAGTCATGGGCGGACTTATGTAATACCGAGAATTGAGCCGAGTGGATTGCTTATGTATAATAAACTTTATTATACATAAATTGGAAATATGAAATAGCATATATATGTATAAAATATGATTAACCTTTGTACTGAATTGGTAAGTCTATATAATGTCGTGGGGATTACACTTGAAATCTACTTATTAGGATGCTTGTGTCTTAATTGCACCCGACAGAATGATTTGAATAACATCACGGAATGAAGCACTGAATTAATCATTTGTAATACTCGAGGCTATGAGCTCGGGATGGAAATTCTAGTTAACGATTAAACTAGCGAAGTTAGGGGAGGGAATAATTCACTCTAACGATAACTTTGTCTTTGTAAGTATTTGGAGAATGACGGTGAATGTCTTCTTCTTCTGACGATGTTTGCACTTAGCCCGGTCGTCCGAGGTTACCGAATGTGGGGGTAATCCTACACCGGTGTCCTGATATAATGATCCTAGGTTGGATCGCGAAGGCGAGTCAAACTGTGACTCAAATCGGAATTCTTCTCCTCGAAGTGTCCGTTCCGATTATTGGCACCTGGAGTGGGTAGCCAAAAATGATTACCTAGCTGCGTCTAGGGTAATAATCCGCAGAGGGAGATCCTGTGTAACCTCTGACTCTAAAGGGGGGAGGGGTTCTGCGAGAAGTTTAGCACTTACAATTAAGGTGACGGCGACAACAAGTTCCCTGAAGTTTTTTCCTTGCAACAGGCGAACTTATTTCCTTTGTGGGACTAGCTCCACACACAACGTAGGTGCAAGATCTTCCGCCTGACTCCAGGGAGAATTTTCCCTTTTATTTCTCTCAAGAGCTAAAATCGAGAGAGAGCACCGGATTCTCATAAAATTCTTATCGTCGCGCGAAAAGACCTTTCGTCTGCCGCCAGGACATGCCAAACATTCACACCTCGGCGCCATCTGAGCTTTCCTCGTCTCAAGTCACAGGTTTATGACGGCACGAAGAAACTCGGTCCTTTGTCGGCTGGCAGGTGTCTTTTGAGGCAGACATTTTCCTGTGTGGCCGGCCGCGAATTTGGTTATCTCAAAGGCGCGAAAAGGTGTGAAGGGGATTCGATGCGAAAATGCGAATTTGGAATAAGGGGGTGGGGACACGCAGCTGTGTCCGTGTATTTATGTATGTACTAATCCATGGAGGTATTTAGACTTCTACAGCGAGCCTCCGAAGCCCAACCTGCAATGTTCATGTAGAATAACGCCCCCTGCCACACGATCAAGTCTGTGAAGACCCCTCTGGACGACAAGCACATCACAGTTATGAACTTGCTTGCTCAGAATCTGAACCTGAATCCTAGTGAAAATGTTTGGAAAGCATTCGGAGAGAGGTCTAAAGCGAGAAATCCAAAAACAGTTCAAGAACTTTGAGAAATTCCTCAAGATCAACATCACTAAAAAAGAGTCAAGTTTCTTCGTTCTTGTGGCAGGAAATGTCAAAGCATCATGGAGAACAAGGGCCTCCACACTTAATAATGGAGACAAAGAAGGACAAATGTTAGTGTAAGAGAAAAGTTGAATATGGAGGAGACCATTACGGATGTAACCAGAAGGAAGAGAATCAAATGGTTTGGAGATGTGATGAGAAGCCCGCCAGAAAGCTATGTACGACAAGCCTATACAGACAGCTTTCAAGGTAGGAGACCAAGAGGTAGACCACCCAAGAGATGGGGGTACCAGATTCCTGTGGATGTTAGGATGCCTTTGAACGAGTGTGAACTGCTGATTCGGGAGAGAGTGGACTGGGGGAGGAGGGAGACAGCAGGCAGGCGCAGAGCAAGGGGTTGTTATGACCTGCGACCTTAAGTCAAGTCAAGTAGAACTTGTACGAATGTTTTCCACTGATAATTTTTTCCGCTGTCATTCGGATCACTTTGGACACTTTAATTTCTCGACTAAATTGCTTATCTGGTGATAACTTTCGTTGAATAAATCGAAATTTGCATACATACCTGTAGAGTATACATACTTGTAAGTTATCGTACACCAAGTTTGGAAACTGGATTTTTTCTGGCAAATGTTATGGAAGATGATGTTATAGATAGAAATACAGGCGTTCAGACCTTTTTGGACTGTACTGGAGTAATATATTTCGATTAAAATTCAAAACTTATGTCTATCTAACCCAGAGGTATATTTGCTTTGTTATAAATTGGACCAAGAATGGATCTTTGAGGAGCACAACTACTGACCAATGTCCAGCTTTAATTAATTTTAGTAACCACGACTCTCTGCTTGCGGTCGGCCAACCATTTTTCGATTCTTTTAACTACATCACCCTCTATTCCATACCCTTTTAGCTTTATTAGAAATTTCATATGTAAAACAGTATCAAACACCTGAAAATCAAGATAACCTCTATCGACAGCGCTATAATGATTGAAGGTTGTACCCAGTCCGTCAAAATCCCAAGAAAGTTGAACATGAGATCTGTCGCCGTTTACCAATAAAGTAAGGGAATTGGGACTTAAGTTCACATACTTGCGCTTGATATCCACCCTATTGAAAAAATAGACTTACATTTGCCTCTTTAAACTAGTTCGAAACTATTCCTTAATTACGATTCTGTAAGATTAAATGGACAGATTTTAAGTAAGCAAGATGCTTTAGATAACTTTATCTTGATATACATACTTCTTTGTTTATGGTTATATTAATATTAGAAGGAGTAATGTCATTTTCAAAATTAAATGTATCTAGAATTCTAGATATATTTATCGTGTCTTCGACGGTAAATACTTCTACGAATGTTTATTTAAGGTTCCCACCATATGGACCGGGGTCATACACCCCCGGAAGCCGAGACATTTCCCAATTGTTTTACCATCTATAAAATAGTTTAGGTTAATGTTTGAAACCAGGTTCTAGTTAGTTTTCATGGTCCTTCCTAGTTCTTCTTATCGATCTTGGTTCTTGACTCTATTTTTATTTGTAAAAAAATTAATAGCGTCGCTAATGTTCCTTATGCATTCTTCAATCTATGTCACTTGCGTATATCTATTTTAAACTATGGGTTTATAACACACGACGTCATTTTTTATGATAAAACGGGATGGCGAAATCTCATCTACATTATCAGCTTCTAAAATTCACTTCCAAGTGATACGGATTATAACAATTGCGGAAAAAATCAAAGTTACAAAATTTTAAAGTTTGAAACGAACTCGAGTTTTTATTTACAATTTTAGAAATATTTGTATTTAAAGAAAAAACACCTGTGATGATCACTGCTTCCCTAACATTACATCAGCTGGATCATTTACTCTTCTATAAAGTTATTTTTTATAAATTCTGCCAAGACTGAGGATAGAGAATGAAATAGCATACCTCTTCAACCCTATATATTATAATTAGGAGTAATATAAACCTTGAGGAACAAGTTTGTACAACGAGTGTGAATATTAAAAAATACGAACATACAGATAGAGTCTGAGAGCCAACAAAATCCGAGTGAGGAATTATTGCTCTGTTTTTCAGACGCGGCTCCAGCAGCGACCTTGATGGAAGCTCCGCTGCGCCATGGAAACCCCGCTTTGGATCAAGCCCAGCTCCGAGGTGAGTAGCGAGAACCGGGACGCCCTTCAATTGGGGCACTAGGACCGTCAAAAGAGACCCGATTTTGGATGTGATAAATAATTCACCCCCGGAACCACGCATATATTGCCCCAGTCTTTCATTTTGTTTCCTCTGTTTTCATTTTGTTTTCTCTTTTCTCCTTTATATACCGGAGTCGCATCCCTTGCATTCCATTGTACAATTGATAATGGCGAAGAGCCGAAACTAGTCACTATTCCTGTTTGTAAATAAATCGGATTCAAATATTGTGGTTTATTATTTTTTTTGCAATATATATATATATATATATATATATATATATATATATATATATATATATATATATATATATATATATATAGCCATGTCTAAAAGTTTTGATCCTACTATATTTTTTCATATAAGAAACTTAATAGAACTAATCAAACGTTGCATTTTGTTCTAGTATGGTTGTATCATAATTTGAAGGTGAAATATGCAAAGATTTAGAGACCAAACCCATTGTATTAATAAATACAATCAATTGATTTGCGCAGTCAATATTTATAATGATCTCCCTTGTTCTTTAGGACTACTTCAATCCGATTTGGCTTGCTGGAGACCAAATTCGTGATGATATCATGTCTGATATTGGCTCCATTTTTGTTGATTAAGGACCCGCAACTGCTCACAATTTGATGGCTTCTGTTTATCAAACGCCAGTTTCACTCTCACTCAAAAATTCTTTATTGGGTTCAAATCTGCAGAATTATCAGGCCAAGGTCCCAAAAGTTCGATGTTTTTATCAGCCAAGAACTTTGTTATTGTTTTTGCTTTGTGACAAGGTGCATCATCGGGCTGAAAGAGACAGTTTTCATCCCCAAATTGTTTCTGAACTGTTGAGAAAAAGTATTGATGAAGCACGTTTTGGTACTATTTTGAGCTCATGGCATTGTTCTTTGGGCAAAATTATTAGTGATCCAGTTCCCTTAGAGAAGAAGCAGCCCAAGACAGGAAGAGTGCCCGGATGCTTTATCGTGGGCGCAACACAGGACTCGTGAAAGCGCTCCCCTTTTCTCTTATAGCGAGAGATCTTCCAGAAGCTACAAACAAGCGGAAGGGAGCTTTATCAGACAATATCACTTTGCCCCAGTTTTCAACAGTCTATTTTTTATATTTCCTACAAAAGTGGGCCCTATCTCGAAGGTTCTTCTTGGTGAGCGGAGCGATTTATATATATATATATATATATATATATATATATATATATATATATATATATATATATATATATATATATATATATATATATATATATATATATAAATGGCGAGTTATGGTATATGGTAGTGAAACCACTGCATAGGAGCCATTTACGAGACTAGTTTTGGTATGTAGTTTATCATACCCTCTTCAGTTGTATATATATATATATATTTTTCCCCAAAAGCATGTATATATTTTTACAAACATATATAGGCGAATATACTAGCCAATTCAAATTTTTTTTCATAACTAAAATATACAACATCGAAATAATAGATATTTAATTTGTTTTAAGCGCGCAAGTGTACGAACTGTCGGCCATTGACATCAATGCACCACTGCGTCCTTTGATTCATTAATTGGCAGACTTCAGCAACAATGTTTGTAGGGATATTTCGACACGCTTCTTCAAATGTGCTCTTTAATTGTTCAAGTGGCGGTGGTCTTCTACTGCATACTTTATTTTCTAAATGACCTCATAAAAAGTCAAGTGTCCTCAAATTTAGTGAACTTGGTGGATGCTTGTTACTACCTTGTCGTCCGATCCACTGATTACGGAATGTTTCATCAAGGTAGTTCCTGATATTGTGATGGTATTGAAAAGGTGCTCCATTTGTTGAAAGTAAATGACATCATCTCCGTATAACTGTCGAAATGCAGGAAACTCGTTTACCCAAAACAAGTTGAGGTAGCTATGATCGGTAACTGTATCATCGAAAAAAATGGACCAACCAAACCTTTGGGAGAAAAATCACACGAGACATTTGTAACCAGTCAATTTATAGTTCGTTCCATATAATTATGTGGATTTTCTTGTGACCAGTATGTGTATTTATTACATTTAAGTGGAATGGTAATCCAACTTAAATAACCTCTTCTGATCACATAATTTTGTCTGCATATTGACCATCTTCTGTTTTTAGTTCGGAACCATTAGCAAAACAGGATTTTTCGATCCAGATTATCCTCATTTAAGAATAATATCGGGATGCAAGATTTCCATTTAGTATTCTTCGAAATTCTGTGGACATTTGTCTTACTTTCCCTGTTTCACGAGCACGACGTCTCAAAGATTTTTGTAGCGATCAGTTGAATACTTGTAGCAATTCATTAGAATTTTAGCATCTGTTGACATCTTTCGACGCCCATTCGCTTGCTTGCTTGTACACAAAATGCATAGTACCGTATACTTCAAATTTATCACAGATATCTGAAATGGTAAATCGAATTGGATGTTTAGTTCCAAATTTGTTTCTACAGTGTTGTTGAACCTTTGATATCGTCTCAACTTAAATATAAGACCATAGTATCTATTTTCATTACTCGTAATATAAATGCACACTTCCATATTCCAGATATACTGTTGGCAAGCGAGGCTATTACTAATTTCGATTTGGTGTCTCCTTAAGCTGGGCAAGGCTGTTAAAAAGTCCCTTCTTTTTTTTCTTAGGCTATATAAAGAAATAAAGATTGCCTGGCTGTGTTAGTAAGTTCCTGTTATAAGTTTTAAAAAAAAACATGGTTTTATGATATATATATATATATATATATATATATTTATGAAGGAAACTTAAACCTGTGTAACCCCTCGTGGTATAGGAAAAGAACATGCATTAAATTGACTTTCTAAATATTTCCTTGTTGAACTTCATGGTGGGGTTATTATTATTATTAGTAGTAATAGTTTTAGTTAGTAAACTATCGTTTTCGAAGTTCAGTAGACGGATTAATTAATAATAAAGAAGAGGAAAGAAAGGAATTTTGTGTAATCCAATGAAAGCAATAATCCACGGATGACCGAAGGAGGGAAGTGAGAAATAGAGAGAAAGAGACAAATGAAGGCTAGTAGGGAAAATGAAGAGGATAAATAGGAATAATGATGAATAGAACGAAGGATGGCAAAGATCGTGTCAACCCCATGTTATAGGACCGGGACGGCGTATTAAAAGTGTCCGAGAGGAAGTTTGTCTCAACAGCATAGAAAGATGGACAAAAATGGGCCCACGGACCGTATGATGCTTTTCATGAAGCTCACGTTTGATTTCAGAATTTGAAAAATATTGAAAATTAATTATTGAACATTTTGCCAAAATCTTACCTTATCGCTTAATTCCGGCAAATATTCGAACGCCTTTGAAATTTTAATGGTTTGTGTTCCCAACAAACTCACTTCATATAGGCCTAGTTTTTATATTTTCGCTCATTATTTAAGTTTGTCAATATTGTATATTGCGTTAATAATTAATTATAAATTGTGGTTAGGATTCCACGTTAAGCTGTAGCTCCCCACTCTGATATAAGTCTGGAAATTTTTAAAAGAGGGTAACAAAACTATGCAAAAAATTACCCTTAGTTATTAATGTGTAGTTATATCTAGGATAATGTATATGTAAACAAATGCACAAAGGCAATTGCATTTAACTTATATGTATTCGAAATTTGAATCTAACTGTTTAAGTGCGGTCCGCAAAGCCTTACATAAGCTTCAATGTGGCCCGCTGTTTAACATTAGCGACCCTCCTTGGCCGCCATAGACGTTCCTCGAAGGAAGGAATATGAGCCGTTCATGAGTTCAACTCGTGGCTGAGGCTGAGCTTGAAATTCAAGGTGGGAGAGGCGAGAAGGAGAGACGGGAGATAAATCGGAGGAGAATAAGGAAAATAAATTAATTAAAACAGAAATGAAGGAGGAGATGAAGAATAAACGAGAGAAGTGGAGGCAGAAAGAAAAGGAGAGCAAAAAAAGTTGAGATGGAGTGGGAAGAGTAAAGGAGAGGAATAGATAAAGAATAAGAAAAAGGTGAATAGTATAAGAAATCTATATAATATGGGTAAGGAGATTGAAAAATAAAGTAACGAATATAGAAAAGGAGAGAAGAAACCAATAATGTACTGAAGAGAGAAGGTGGGGAGGAGGAGAATAAGGAAGATGAATGAAGAAAAAGGAAGAAGAAAAGAATGAATGAGGGTAATAATAAAGGAGGAAGGAGATGAATGAAGGAAACTAATAACGAGAAATAGAAAAGAGAACTACGCTAAAGGGAAGGGCGAAGGGAGGGAAAGGTTCAAATTTCAATGAACTTTTGACATTGGCATTGAAACCTTTCTCCGGATTTCCTTTGGGGCTCATGAGGACTCTCCCCCATCTCTCTCTCTCTCTCTCTCTCTCTCTCTCTCTCTCTCTCTCTCTCTCTCTCTCTCTCTCTCTCTCTCCTTTTTACTTTATTTTTTGCATGTTTCTCTACCAACATGCGGAGGGGGTCTGTTTCTCTCTGTTTTTCGATCTCCATCTTTGTGCCTTTCTTCCAATCTCTATTCATTCGTCCATCTACTTTCGAGTATCTACCAAACCATCGGTTAATGGGGATAATTATGGTACCTGTCTGCTCTATCCACCTCCCTTACCCTCAGCCCTTACGTAAGTTTCAATGTGGCCCGCTGCTTAAAATTATTGCCCATCCATTCTTCTCCTTTACCCTTCCCACTCCATCTCACTTTTTTCTCTCCTTTTCTTTCTACCTCGACTTCTCTCGTTTATTTTTCATCTCCCCCTTCATTTCTGTTTTAATTAATTTATTCTCCTCCAATTTATCTGCCCTTTATAAAAAGCGGCCAAGCTTCGAGGTTGAGCACCAAGCGACAGGCTCAGCCCAACCAGCCGAAAGGACAGAGGCGGAATCCATCCAAGCGAGTCGATAGGATACGGTCATCTATCCCCCTTTACCTCCACTATCCCTCCTGTAGTCTTCTACAGCCTTCCCCTTACCCATCCCCTTTCTAACAGCATGGTCAAAGACAATAACGGTAGAGTAAAAAAGATAACCATCACATTTATCGAGAAAGAGGTGCGAGCAATTTGCGAGGGAAAATGAGGCCATTTCGGTTTATTTTGTTTGCGGAGAGAAAATTATTCACTCATCATTTCCTCCAATGAAAAAAAAAGAGCAGCTTTTCCGCCTTCATGGATTGTGATGCCCCCTCCCCCCGTCTCACCTTTTCTCTTTTTTTCTCCCCTTGTCTTAGCGTCGGTAGGTTAGAGGGTGGTTACAGGGTTCAACCCAATTTCCTCCCTGGAGGGAGGGCCGAGAGAGACAGAGAGAGAGAGAGAGAGAGAGAGAGAGAGAGAGAGGAAGAAGGGAAGGGAATGGAAGGAGGAGGGGAGTTGAGAAAGAGAGAGGGAGGTAGGTGGGAGCAGAAGTACGAGGAAGCAAAAGAGGGTCTAGCAGAGATAGTGACATGAACAAAAAAAGGAAAAAAGTAATAATTTGTTTGAGGAAAAGTAGGAGGTGGACAAGTTTGGTCATCAAAATGGAAAATTACAGAAATGCAGAGCGGCGATACAGTAATATCCACTCGACTTTAATCCAAGAAAGTAAGAGACGATCAGAGTGGGTGGAAGAGAGGGATATAAATTATACCCAAGTTTGCTCTTTATTTATAATTCTATATTTTAAATAATTTCTATCATTCTATTCTTAAACCTATTTACTGAAGTGATTAGCGAAAATCCGTTCGATTGTGCCGTATGATTGTATTTGTTCCCTTAGCTGAAGTTGAACTTGTTCTAAGGTTAAGATCTTCTTTCGCTCATGAGGAGACCAAAACTGAACCGCATATTGCAGTGAGCTCTGATAAGCGCCCTTTATAAGTGTAGAATAATAACCTTCGAGTGAAACCAAAAACTCCTGTCTAACACAGAAGTCTGTTCGAATTTGGGGGTTATTACAACACTGTTGTGAAACTTTTAGGTCGTTCGAAATTAATACGCCCAAATTAGTTGCCAACGTAACTGTGTTAAGAGATTATGTGAAAGTGCACGCAGAATGCGTGTATGTGGGAAATGAGTTGTATATAACCTTTTGTTGGGGCGTAGGATGTTTTAAGAAAGGTCAAAAAGATAAAAATTTTCATGTAATGAAAGATTCGCTTACGTTGAACAATAAAATCATGTAAACTTACTTTAACTTAATTTAATAATTTGTATGTCAACCATTTGCCTCATGGAGTGCTTGCAAACGTTTAGGATAAGACTTAAGAAGTGGTTCAAATGATATGATGTCATATTGCCTTTAGTGAAGAGTAGTTTCTGTATGGTGACGATGAACATGGTGCGACTATCTTACAGGGCCACTTTCTTGCAGCCCTTTTTATTCAATTCGATCTTTAACAATTTACCCACCTTTTTTATTCATGCTTGTTCCTCCTTTCATTCTTCTCCAGTGGGATAAAATGCCCTCGTTTCTTACATGAATTTCCTCTCGTTTCTTAATAAAGAAATCTAATAATCCAGTTTTACACCTCTTTTCTATGCCTCTCTACTTATCTACGTGTCTACTTCCCCTGTCCCCTCCCTACTTTATTTCCTCACTACCCCCCAAATCGTTCGTAGAAAATTGAAAGTTCAATCCCACCTCGAGTGTCTCTGTTGGTTGAAATGTCGTGGGGGAATCAGTCTCGTGTCTTACCAAGGAAGAGAATGATGGTGTGAAATGAGGAAATCGTCAGTGTGGGAAAGCACTCCATCTCCATCACATATTAGCCAATTTATCCCGGGGGATGGGGGTGCTCGTTTTTTTATCTTCTAATATCGAGCACCATTAGTAGTTTCCTCCTTGAGCTACGTATCTCTCCCACATCGTCATTTCCTCTATCTTCATTATTCTACGAACCTCGTTTTTATATTGCTCACGTTTGTTTATTTATTTGAGTCTTCGGTGTTTTGTTGCTTGATTATCATTTTCTTTTTATTCAACTCTTCGTCTAATTTGGTATAGTTGTTTGCCGACATTTTTTTGATTATATTTTCTTTCCTGTTTCTTCTTCCCCATTAATTTTTTTTGTTTATTTGTGCTGGGATTATCTGCTTATATATATTTACCTAATTTTGTCTACCTGTAACAGATATTCATACGTTTTATTTTGTCCTTTTAGCATTTAATGAATGTAAAAAGGGAAATAATAGGGCAAGGAGATAATATGAAACTAAAAAAAATGCAAAAGATGATTAACAACCTCTTGCGAAGTTGAAGCAAAGCAGAAATTGACTTTTTGGCACAGACCAATTCCAGTCTCACCCATAACAGCGACCCCCAAATTTTTACATTTCATCCAAAATCTCTCAGCACCTTTTTGGGGCCCAAAGTAGTGACATAAGAGGTGCATAGTTTTACGCTTAATAGGTTATAAGGGAGTGGTGGTAAGGATGTCATTTAATGCTTCTTTAATGCAAATCAACTCCACTTTATGTACGAGAGTCGCGTGAGTGATATTAGAGAGATGAGAACTCCAAAAGAGTGTCTCTTACTGTAAGATTTGGGGGAAAGTGAAAATGCTTAAATTAGGAGAAATGAAAGTTTGTAAAGGGTTCAGAACCCGAGTAATTCAAGCGCTTGGGATGGACTGAAATTCTCCTCATCGTTCCCTCCCTCTCCAACGAGGGCAGTTCCCGTCGCCCGGACAACCAGGTCGCTCGTATCACTCGAAACGAGAAAAGAAAATCTGTCTATTCTTTGTGACTAAAGCCACAAAGAATAACCACAACTTTGCCTTTCTTCAGTGAGACTATGGATAGATTGAACCAACCACACACCCCCTTGATCTCAAGATCATATCCCCATACATAGTAAGGCATATCAAAAGATACACATTTGTAATAAAAAGTTATGAAATATAACAAACAAAAAAGATCAAATAAATGAACTAAACCAAAACAACTAGAGACGAAAACTATTCAAAACTGTTTGAGATATTGTATGTATCATTTTGAAAGATGGTCGCAGAAAAAGAACTGACAGCCGTCTCCTTTATGGAAAATACACCTTTGCATTCGGCATTAAGTAGAATAAAAATGAGAACGTCTGTAAGCGTTGATCTTGAGTAGCCTCGGACGTTTATACCTTTATTTTACGGAGCGGTATTTACAGTGTAACGTAGGATCCAAATCACGAATCGCTACAGCATAGGGCAGTCACCTCAAATAGGGTCAATATCCTGCATTTAACCATACCCGTTGGGAAGTGGCATTTTTACTCGGCTAGGACGTACATATCTATAATGTTCACGCCAATGGTGATAGAAATACAAAGTGAAGCGTCATTATCGACAGGGGGAAAAAATAACGAAATTACTCGGTTTTTTTTAACCAAAACACTTCAAATTTCTCACAGTCTATCGAAGCTGTGTATGTATGTGAACGAAGCCACCTTATACACGATAAAATACTCCACGCATGGGCGTATGGCCTCCCCGTAGAGAGAGAATGGCTGCGAGGATGGAAAAGCTGCGTAGGCGATACGAGACACCTAACTTCTTAGAAGCTGTTTTCGTTAGGGCGAAAATGGGACCTTTCTAAGAAAGGTCAATTTAAGGGTTAAAAGAGGGAGGAAAATGGTTTAGTATTTTGTGGAAGAGCCAGAAAGAGTAAAGATTAGGGAATTATGACTGGTAAAGAGATAAAAAATGGGGGTTTGAGACTTGAAAACTATAAAGGTTTCTTGCCAATATCTGCCATTCGAGAACGATGGGCGGTTTTTTTTTATGGCTACACCACATGAGTTTAGTTGGGATAAAAAGAAAGCCCCATTTTTTACAACGATCAAAAATGATATTATCCAAAATGATAATATATGAAAATTGACAATGTTGAAAGTTCTTGTTAACTTTCCATTCTAGACCTAGCGATGGTGAATTTGAAAACGATAACAAAAAGAGTTAGGACAAAAGAACACAAACTTGAAAGTTTGCACATCGAACTTTGAACACCACCACAATTTAATTAGTTCTTGACAAGATAGATGAAAGGGGAATGGTCCTCAGCTGTCGTTACAGGGGTCTTTTCCAACAACCTGACCTTTCTTTCCATTAGTTTGTGACTTATGCGTCTCTGTCTGAGTAGGCGTCCATTTATATCTTTTTTATGTATCTATCGCATAGTGATTTTTATGAGTTTATCTTTTTTTCTGTCACTTTCAATTCTTTTTCATCTGTCTGACCTTTGGGTTAAGTAATGTTTGATCTCTCTTTTCCATATCATTTACCAAGCGCTGATACTTAAGTTAGTTGGTGCCAAATTGGCTTCTTTAAAAAAAAAACAAGAGTAGTCTCCTCTTTTGGTCACTCGATCTATGTACTTCGTTCACAATTTCACTTCCTCTAACTAAACTTTAAGAACCACTTTTCACAATCTGCAGGTGGATTTACTCCTGCTGTTTTCTTTTTATTTTAATAAAAAAAATCAAAATTTCTACGATATATAAATTCGAATTAACAATAAAGAGCTTTTTTCGCGCCACGCCCACTCACAGAATCGGTGTCTAGCTCCCTAATTGATGCCCACACGACGATACATAGGGCACAACAAATATTTGGTAGAGATATGACCTCCCCACCTGCACCTTTGGGGGGAGGGGCTTTGATTTCTCGGTGGGAACCTATAGTTTAATGTGAAATCCAAACCCCGCGCATCTACAGTGTGTGGTAGCTGCCGTAGAGCGGACCAAACCTTTCACTCCATACAGCGACTAACCACAGCCGATGTGGCTTAGCAGCTCAAAGCATTCGGATAAAGCTTAGGCCGAAGCATAAGGTACCCGCTCCCCCCTCCCATTAATGATGGGGGCCCTGAGGGGAAAGTATGGGGCAGAGAATAGAGTTAGACAAAGTTTGAGATGTCCTTTGAATAAATTTAGTAGAAGTAGCAAGTTTAGAGCTATTTCGTACTATCTTTCAAGATAAACCCCCACCCCCCTCCTCCCTAGAAAAGAATTGATTAATATATAATTGCCACATAGCTCAGCAATAGCTATTATTATTATTATTATTATTAAAGACAAGGAAACTCGTGTACTCGACCAAGAGAATGTTTATACAAGGTGTCCTTAAAGTCTGGAGCCAGGCAAAATGAATATTTTCAATAAAAAAATGAACTACAATTTATTTAATTAAAATATTAGTAAACCAGGCAATGGCTTCGCCCTTCCCCCTACAAGGGAAGCTTGCGCTTCGCTACTAAGATTAAAATTTCAAATCTAAAAAAAAGCAGCGATGGTTAAATTTTTATAAATTTTCTGAACTTCGCCAATTATAATACTTTTAAAAATGAACTCTAAACTATTTCCCCCTATTTAAAAATATCACGTTGTTAAAATATAGTTATAGATAAAATAAAAAAAGCGGCCTTACTTAAATTTTAATAAGTTTTCTGAACTTCACCAATTGTAATTCATTTTCTTTTAAAACATTATAAAGCATTGGATAATCATATTTATTTTTCTGAACTAAACTATTTTGTTTTTTCAAACTCTAAAGAAATTCTTACAAATTACCTTGAAAAAATTTAAAATATACTTAAGTCATAACCAAACTAAGATGAAATTATTATTCAAGCACTCCAAAAAATCTCCTTCTTAAATTATAGTTAGTGATGATGATGATGGTGATGATGATGATGATGATGATGATGATAAGATCTTCAACGTGATTTCCACCATTTGTGATGCAAAGTTTCATCCGAGATTCCCCGATGAGCCCGATGCATTTAATTTCAAATTTCCTTCCATTTGATCACATTTATTTATTATGCGCTGTTGCCTCAGGTATCTTGGATCTTCAAATTTCATTCAGTACAAACACCTTATCTTTTTTTTAACAGAGCACATAAAAAGAAGTCAAAGGAGTAAGTAAGTAAGGTCTCGCAAAAGAATGAGAGCATTGAGTGCGCGTACTTTAAGATACCCGAGAAAAAGAAGACAAGGGAAAAAATATCTGGTGAACGAGGAGACCATTGAGTACACCTTCCTCTTTACCATGCCCCAGAAAAAGAAGACAAGAGGGGCCGGGGGTAACGTGTGGTAAAAGAGTAGACCATTGGGATATTTCCTGTGCCATATTTTAGGGACACCTTGTACAATGCATAATGAGGATTATGGGAGAGATAAAAAGACCTGCCAAAAAATAAGGATGTGGTGTTCTTAATCATAAGGATCGTTCGTTCTAGTGAGCAAAGGCACTCAAACGTACGAAATTGAATGCATTCTATAGGATCACAGCTTTAATGAAGTTCTAGTCCCACAAGAACAAGATCGTAAAAACTTACCTGGGTGTCCAGGTTCGAACTTGGAACCATTGCTAGAACTGAGTACCGAGGTTCAAATCAGAGGATCAATGAACTATTTGTAGCTAAAAGATCACCATGATGGTGTTCTTTTTAGTGATTGTAGGTACCTGAAGGAGAGAGAGAGAAAGAGAGTGTATGTGTTTGTACCTTCAGCATAATGGCTTTGCCACTCCCTTTGATTACCACCCAAATCACCTCTCTTTTCTCCATGCAACACCCACTTCCGATAGAACCGGGAATAAACTCACTTCTTAACCTATTCCTCTCTCGAAATTTCTCCCACGCCTAGTTATAAAATGGCACCTCCCTCCCCAGATAAATGGAGACAAGAGATGATTCAGGTGAAAAAACCTGTATGTGAGAGAATCTTTCTGTAGGAAAGTTAAAAAGAAATTTGTGTAGTTGAAAGACGCGAGTCCTTTCAAAGTATTCAAGATCTGCGGCTCTCACACTCTCTCTCTCTCTCTCTCTCTCTCTCTCTCTCTCTCTCTCTCTTCTAATGTGAAACACTCAACCTGCAGATTTAGACCAGGGTAGGGACTCAGACCAGGGTATGGATCAGATCAGGGTATAGACTTAGACCAGGTTATTTTGGTGACCTATTTAACGCGAAAACCGACAAGGGCATCTTGTAAGGAGATATCTGTTAACAAGGTGAAGATAGAGAAAGTGAAAATGTTCGGAATATATATATATATATATATATATATATATATATATATATATATATATATATCCGCAGATCCTCCTACGGGCATTGGGGCTGAAGGATACGCAATTCTCCTGATATCGGCTACAGCATGGATTGGATACTCATGCTATTTAGCCGCGCACCTCCCTTGCGGAATCTCCATGGAGATAGCGTGGTTTGAAGAACGCGGTGGTGTCGTTAACCTGTCATTCGGTTGGTGGGTGACCTTGAAAAGGCTACCACCACCCGCTTACTTGCCTCCACCTGAAACACCTTGATTAATTGATGACCATCATCATTGTAGTAGTAGTGGTTTTGTTGATGTTGTTTTCACTCTTGAACCAAACCAGCTGTTCACTTACCCCCATTATTTATCTTCCCGAGAGAGGAAGGGGATGCACCTGTTTCGGTCTCCTTTGTATGACACAGCTGTTCATCGAAGATCGCAGGTGCTCTTTTTGGTTTTCAGGATCAGGCCACGGAAGTGTCTCTAAAGAAGTTGTGTAACCTTTTTTTGGCTGCTTCATCGTTTCGTGTTTTTTTCTGTTTTTCCAGTTCGTGGTTTTACGATAGATTTCTCTTTCCACTCTAGAAAATCCCAATTTAGTTCATTTCTCTCTTTGCCAATCACTTCACTTGTCTGTTTTACTGCCATTCTATATTCGTTTGTTTCTCTGTCCTTCTTCCTTCCTTCCTCTCTCTCTCTCTCTCTCTCTCTTTCTTTCTCTCAGACACACTTCTCTAGCCCTACCTTCAAACTCCAGCGACTGGCTCGCACCCAGCGGCAAAATACTCAACCCTAGTTCCGGTAAACATTCTTCCACGTATTAAGAGGCGTCGAGGTTGCCACTAACTGGAAGGTGGCCAGAATTCTTGAGAAGTGAAGGATGGTAGCAATACCCCTACTCCATTATACCCACCAACCAAATTAACCTATAAAATTAACCCTTCAAACGCTTTTGAAATTTATATAATCTGTCAGTTTTCCTTTCATTTTTGGCGCCAATGCATAATTTTTCCCGCGCAATGTAAATTACAACTCCAATTTAGGGTCAATTCAAGTTTATCTCGCTTTGTGACAAAGGAAGTTTACGTCTGTTATAAATATTAGGGGTTAATAATAGAGAATGAATGGAATATTTTAGTTATCCATTCAAAACGGGTAAATTTAAGAAATTGTAAATAATAAATTTAATCTCGAGCTGAAGATCCTTTGTCCGTCTTGTAAGTAGGAGGTTGGTAATAGCAAGAGAAGAAGAGAAGGAAGAAAACGAAGAAATTATGTATATTCATGAGATAGAACGTCTTTTAATTGGAAAAGCAAAATAAATTGATGCAACCAACGACAACATTCTCATTAAGTAGATAGAGATTAAGATAGTGAGAGAAAATAAAAAGTGAAAATAAAGAGCAAGACTAGCGAAAGAAATTATGGCAAAAACTGGAATAATGGAATTCATCGAATTTAAATACTGGGTTTAAGGGGATATAGTATCTCCAGGAACAAGTTCGTGCAATGGGAACAGGTACTCAAAAGTACGAACTTGATCTCCAATGGTGAAGATTGAAAATAAGTGACAGGTTTAAAAATGCTGAGCCCTTGCCATTTTTTTTTAGCTTCTTCGACTAAATGCCAATATGTATATAGTGTGTGTTATGGGTAATTTGTAGCCCGTTGGCAACTCTGAATTCCGCGCATGTGTGTTGTCTGGCGTCGGTTCTCTCTTCTCCCTATCATAGTAGACTGAGTTGTGCATTATATGTGGAAGATACAATACCTTGGCTGAATTTAATATTCCCATAAAATGGAAATGGAAGTTGTGATGCTTGGTATTCCGGTCGGGAGCTCCAATGCGAAGAGTCGAGTGTTGGAGGTCAATCAAAAGATGGTACAGAGGATCAGTAAAGAGTTAGATAAGCCAGGCTGTGGTTGCGAGGGTATAGCGCCTCGGGAACATCACGAGAAGCAATAATCGAGCAACATCGGTCAAGATATCTTTACAAATTTGTTCTCCAGCATGCGAATAATCAATTGAAGCTGTTCAGAATTACAAGGGACATCATTGTAATTATTGACTGCGCGCATCAATTGACTATTTATTAATACTCTATTTTTTTTTATTTCCGCTTAAAATTATGATGCAAACATGCTAAAACGAAATGCAACTTTCGATTAATTTTCATATATGAAAAGATGTAGTACAGCAAGTCCTCGCTTAAAGACGAGGTTCCGTTCCAACGACCCCGTCGTTAAGCGATTCCGTCGTTGAACGAACTCCCCCCCATTGACCGACAACTTGGCCGACGCATAGCGTCAGGCCTATTAATGAAGTCACGTGTTATCGGGATTCGGCACTTATTCTCTTTATTTCGACTAATCTTTTCTTCATGTTATTTTAGTGACTTTTTTAAGAATAAATTTAAGCTTTTAAGAATAAATTTTAATTTTATTCTTTTCAGTTACCTTTTGTATGTATGGTAGTAAAAAACACAAACTTGACAACATTATTTTATTAACACAAAGTGACATAAGATGCAGAGTAAACAATAATAATAATGGAATAATAATAAACAATGATACATAATAATAAATTTTAAAAAAACCAAACAATTTATAATTCAAATCCTTCAAATATTTCGCTTTGTGGAGTAGAATCGAAAATTTCAGCGTATGTAATCAGGGTCTTCATCGATAGACTCTCGCACAGTAGAGGGTCCAGGTAAGAGAGAGGCACTTTGTGCAAGACACGAAAACATGTGCGCAAACAAGTCCGACACGGCAATTTCGGCACTAGGAAGGTTATGCGCGCGTCGTAACTTGGAGAGATTTTTGTTAAACGAATATCGGACTGGTCGTGACGGCCGTCGTAACTCCCAGTCATCGTTAATCGAGTACGTCGTTAAGTGAGGACTTGCTGTAGTCTCAAAACTTTTGCCCATAACTGCATAGGTATCCGTATGTATGCATGTAGATAGATATATCGATAGATAGATAAAAAGATATTATACGAACCTCCCTTTAAAATAATTTTTGTTCAAAATGCCTTCACTATTTTTTGTTTCTTTTCTACGGAGATTTCAGGATAAGAGTATCGTCACTCGGGAAAATTAAAAGTTGCAATTGCACAACGCTCCAACCAATTGCTTGGCAATTGCACTCACCGGTAAACACAATAGCATTATTTCGCTTTTCAGCTTCACATTAAAGGATGAGTTTAGAAACTTCCTGGTTTTGCTTGGTTTTGCCAGTAACAGCATTTCGTAAATCTGGAAACTGACAGGCCAATGACCTTCATTTCTCCTACATGTAAACCTATACATACATTTCGTACACACACGCTCCACATTTTAGAAATTTATTGTACGTAATATATCGTAGAACAATAAAGTTTAGCTATTAAAACTTAATGGTTTTTTTTTATCTCATTTAGGAGTAAATTCTTGAAAGCAGAGATTAATGACTTATATTATAATTTGGAGGAGGAGGTGGGGGGGGGGGAGGGTTCCTCATATGTTTGGTGGATTAAAAAGTTCTGTTCTAAAAAAATGTTCTTTAGGATTCAAGTACTGTGGAGGGGGGGATTTTTTAAATGTTCTCCTTCTTTTTCGCATTTGTCCCTATTCTGTGTGGAGCTGAATCTTCCATTTCAATTGTGCCATTCGATAATATTGACATAACTCGTTTAAAAACATGTTTATAATATTACAACACATTAATTAAATCTGTTCGTTTCCAGGAGGCTACGATGATTATCTTTTTGTTTTTGCCTGTTTATATAAAACTCAATTGTCTGTGATTCCCCCAAACTTAAGAAATCTGACGCTTCCTAAAAGAATATGTCAAAAACTAGACAACTGTTTATCTCGATAGCTCGCTCATTCCCTCGTCTTAAAATTAGCTGCATATAACATTTGATGCACATACGTGTCTGTTCTCACCAGCGAACGAACAAATTTAGTTAATGCGCTGCTAATTTTCTAAATAAAAAAAAATCTTTGGAGTTACGAGAATATTCTCTAATGGATAAATTGAAATTGAAAGCTATCTGTCCATGGAATATATAGGTTCGCATCGACTAGGGGAAAATGTCAAAGAAAGGGAGACGAGAAATGATATAAAACGACATTAGTAACAGAGTCACTGCCCCAGAAATGAACCCCGGAGAACACCTATAAGCACTAAATACTACATAACACTTTTAAGTTGTGTTATGTAGTATTATGTATATAAAAAAACAACGAGAGCAGAATTATCGAATCCACCAAATATAGTAAGGAACCCTCAAATTATATATAATTTCAGGACTCATTAATCTCTGCCCAGTAGAATTTACTCAACGAAGATTGTTCAGTTTCGTCCTTCAATTTTGGTTTCTTTTCTGTGTTTTTGATTTATCTTCTGCCATTTTGTTTTTTTCTTTTGTCATTTCGATTTCTTTTCTGCCATTTTGGTGTCTTTTCTGTCATTTTGATTTCTTTCCTGCCATTTTGGTGTCTTTTCTGTCATTTTGATTTCTTTTCTGCCATTTTGGTTTATTTGATGCAATTTTGGTTTCTTTGATGCCATATTGGTTTCTTTTATGCCAATTTCAGTTTTTTCTACCATTTTGGTTTCCTTTCTGCTATTATTGAGGCTTTTAAACGTATTGTTCTCAACAGTTTATTGAACAGTGCCAAGACGTGTGTGAGAAGGCATCAGTTGACCTGTTTGTGAGTCAATTTATGAGTCAATATTCTGTTAAAACGGTAAAGATGTATTCCAAGATTGATTCGTGTCTAGTGGTGGCTATGCAATCTCCCTTTCCTTTCCTTTAGAATTCGGTGTTTTAGGTATTTGTTTGCTAAAAAAATCAATGAAACTAACGAGGAAATCTCCGCCCCAAAGTGGTAAAATTAAGAGATTTTTCTTCCTCGAATTCAGAGCGGAAAACCAAAGAGGGAATCTCTCGCAGAAAGTTTGTAGAGAAAGATCTGTAATGGAAGTAGTGAAGTTAGAAGAAGTGAAAATGTGCGGATGCTATATATAGCCACTGATCCTCCTGCATGCCTTGGGGCCGGAAGGGCAAAAAAACTATAGATGTCACCTGACATTTACTTGCGGGTGTCTAAGGAAATGAAAATTTGAGGGGGAAGGGCATTAGAAGGAGAAAACTGACCCCCCCGTTACCTGGCCACAAACAGGGGTGAATGGACGAAGGCTGGTCGGCTACTAGCCTGCAAGCAAATAGGTGAGATGAGGCTTGAAAAGAAAATGTAGAAAAAAGCATAAACTGAAGGTGCATAGAGTGAATAAAACCCAGGTAGTCTCAATCTCCTTCGAGACTATAGGTGGGTACTTGAACCTGAAGGGTGTGTCGCTCCCTTAGGTACTAGGTGCAACATCCCTTCCCCCTGCATAGAACTGATGGGGCGCACAACTCTCCCGAAGCAGCTTTTGATTTATAACGGAACCAGGGGCCATTATCGCGGAGGGGGGGGGGTACATTCTAGACATGTTCTAGGATGAGCAAAAGTGAGAAGGTGGTGTTCTAGACATGTCTCGATTTCCGGAATGTGGGACAGGAATAATACTATCAATACAGCCCTCGGGGGGGGAAGGATAAAAGATGACTAAGCCTGGATAATGGCCGCTGGCCTGTAAAGCCGTGAAAATACGCAAATAGCGTTGATGAGCGCATACCCCACTTGTAGGAGGCAGTTGCAGATAAAGAAAAATGTCTTCCGATTTTGAAGCATCAGCTTTATCATTATGTAATATAAAAATATACATAAAATATACACAAAATATACCTAAAACTGTACATAAAAATATACACAAGATATATAAAAACTATACATAAAACTATACACAAACTATACATAAAATATACACAAGATATACATAAAACTATACATAAAACTATACACAAGATATACATAAAACTATACACAAAATATACATAAAAATATACACAAAATATACATAAATCTATACATAAAAATATACACAAAATATTCATGAAATCTACATAAAATAATTAATATATTGAAAAAAAAACAAAATTCAATTATTTACAACTATTTTCCTTATATTTGGGGGTTAACCAACGAAAAACTGTGTGACTGGATAACCAACTACCACAACACAACTTAGAACTTCAAGGGAACATAGTATAACTATTCAAATCTCCGATCAACCACAAACCATACACGATAATAATAATATATGTGGCCGCGTTATGATGACCCGTCGCGGTGGGAAATTGCAGGAATCATATCGGAGAGGAGACAAACTTGCCTTAACACACGGAAGGGGAAAATAACCCTTCTTTGGCTCGAACTCCGGATGAGTTATAGATGTGCCCCTCCCGCCCTTCCCACCCCAGCACTCAAGAGTTTGGTATTTCCTCTGTTTTTTCTTGGTACTTGGTATTCTGGACCTTCCACAAATCCTTGTCCGCCAATTCTTTCTTATGCGTACACAATAATACGCACGCACAACCACGTGCGCAAGGTGAGGTAACTATAGATAAACACACACAATGTAGTGTATGCGAACACGACGTGGGTGCACGAACACACACACACACACGTCCTTTGTGTGCATGCCCGCCGAGGACGGCGTGTTCTTTCCGGAGATCCAATCCGAACTTACGTCTTAGCCTCGAGGATCCGCCCCACGCACCCTTTCCTTCCTTCTCCTTTGTGGCAAGTGACGTTTTTGATCCGTTTCGTATGATGTCACGGACCCGCTTGGTTATATGAATTTCGAAGATCCTACATTAAGATGTAAGAACTCGTAGATCCGAAACTTGACAATCAGAAATTATGGAATCTGAAAAATAGAAGATCTGAAATTCACGGATACTATTTCGAAGATCCGAATCTTGTAGGTCCAAGCTCAGGGTTCACTTCGGGATCCTTCCCCCCAAACCCAAGGATCTGCAAAAGAAGGACCTGAAACAGCCGTTTGCAGGTCGTGAAACTATTAATTAGTCTTTCCAAATGTAATTTTCTAGAATGTGATTTGTTCGCAACTTTGAATCACAAGATTTTGATATACATGCAGAGACGTTTTAAAAGATGGATAGATTTGGACATCTTTTATCAGTTAATCCTCGATCTCTTGATTCTCAATCTTTCTTTCCCCATGGCCCCTTTTTACAATGTTACAATGTCATTTTTTCCATTTCCAAGAAATTATTATTATTTTTTTTATTCTGTGACATTCACTATAGTTTTCAGTAGATTATGTACACTCTGTAGATCTGTAGTTTGTAAAAAGTTCAATATTCCAACAGTTTGAGGCTGCAAATCTTTAGTCCTAATTACCCCCAATGAAACCCTCAAATTGCGTCCCCGGAACTATCCGCCAACCCTGTGAGAAACCCTTGCTCTCTCTCTCTCTTTTTTTTTAGTTGATTTTTACTCTATTTTCTGCCCCCCCCCCCTTCATCATTCGCAACCTAAGCGTTTGTAACAGCTCATGTGCGCTCAATTCATTTCCCTATCAGAAACTAGTTTCATTGTAAAATATTTGTGAAAGTGGTTTAACACCCTCTTTCCCCCATAGTTGGGTCTATTGTTGCGTCGAGAAGAACTGGAGGTGCTAAACAGTTAAACAGACTAAACCGGGAAACTAAAGAGTAGTGGTAAAATAGATTGTGTGAGAGGAGTGTTGTAGTACATCCCTTCAAACTCTGAATGTTAGGTGCGGGAGGTACGGGGTACAAGTTAGTACAAAGAAAACAAGTATTCAAAAGTACGAACTTGAATCCCCAGGTGGAGATGAGTGGCATGGCCTTAATTAGTTTGAGAATTAGCCCTTTATGCGAAGGACGCGATATTTTACCAAGGATATATTCAATCCAATGAAGATGTATTCACTCAGTTTAAGTTATGCATCTTCTACACATTTCCACTTCCCCTAACTTGAACATTCTCTACGAACCTCTTTTTAAAAACTTCCGACGAAGATGCCTCCTTTTTTCGGCGCATTCGAACCACGAGTCGTTACAGCCTATGATGGCAGCTGTTGCAAAGTCGCCCCTAATTTAGACACCCATCCGGAACTAACCAAACCTAACTGGTTTAACTTTACTCGACTGGAAGGCAATTTAGTATATCATACTTCGTACGAAAAATAACAAGAATATAATTATTAAAATATGCCCCCTTTTTTATCCCTTTAAACCCATTCTATCACGATATAGCACTTGGCACTGGTGTCATTTATCCATACCTAAGGGTGCTGTAGTTTGCGTCCGAGAGGGGCCTTACGCTACTGGTGTCGCAAAGTGATTTACTAGGGAGGAGGGGATAAAAGGAGACCCCATGTCATGACTTCTCAATAAGAGAGAAAGTATTACCACTACGAGGTGCGGTCAATAATTTTGCAATTCGGATATAAGGAAACGAGATATGAGGAAAAGTGTTTTATTATTTTTCAATATAACTACCCTCCACTTCAATGCACTTGCGCCACTTGTCCCTGAAGCTTCGAATTCCCGACAATCAGAAATCTCCCGACTGCTGTTCAATCCACTCCTGGACGGCGAGCTGGACATCTTCATCGCCCCCAAACCGGCGTCCACGCAGTGCAGCCTTGAGCTGGCGGAATAAAAAGTAGTCGCTAGGGGCCAGATATGGACTCGCATTCGCGCAGGGCAGCTTATACAACTCTAGCCTTGTGGACTTTGACGACGTTGAAGTCGATCATGGGGCCTGAGGTTTCTAGGGACAAATTTTCGTGGATGATGATAAAAATTCCATGTGATATTCCAAGTTCTCGTTCGATCTCTTCGACCTTCACCCGTCGATTTTCGAGGATCATCCTCTCCACACGGGCCACATTGTCCTCGTTGGTCACGTCTGACGGGCGTCCTGGACGGGGGGCATCTTCAAGGGACTCGCGACCATGGCAGAACTCCCTATTCCAGTGAGCAATAGTTGCATAGGAAAGGGCGGTGTCGGTGTACACTGCAACCATGCGTTCATGGATCTCTTTTGCATTCTTGCCTTGCTTGGTCAAAAATTTGATCACTGCGCAGTGCTCAACCTTCTCCATTGTTGAAAAATTTGTGACTGACTATCTGCGATCAGCTACTGCTTCTTAAATAGACGAGGCAGGAGCGTGCGGCTGCAGGTCCTGACTTGTCAAAACTTGTCTTAACACCCCCACAAACAGCCATCCCCCTTCCTCTGTTTTGCCCTACTGATTCCCCAAACTTATTGATCGCCCCTCGTAAATCACTCTAGATTGAGAGAGGAAAACCCAGAGTTGTAGAGGGAAACTTTAATTCCTACTTTAATGATTTTTCAGCTCTCACGCAGTCCGCAATAATGCCATTTCGATGTAATTTTTTACGGTATTTTTGAGGGTAGAGTTAAGAGAAGAGAACCTCTATTCCGTAGAAATGGGTCTGTTTGTAAGGGGATACGAGTCAATTCTACAGGGTGTCTCTAAAGTTTAAACACATACAAAATGGCCCAATGGTCTCCTCTTTCACCAGACTTTATCCAACTTGAATTCTTTTTCTAAGGTGCGCTAAAGGAAAAGGTCTTTTCAATGGATTCCTCTTTCACTAGACATTAATTTACCCCTTGACTTCTTTTTATGAGGTGCACTAAAGGAGAAGGTGTAAACAATGGATTCCTCTTTCAGTAGACCTTAATTTAACCCCTTGAATTTTTTTTTCTGAGGTACGCTAAAGGAGAAGGTGTACTCAATGGATTTCTCTTTGACTATATCTTAATTTAACCCTTTGAATTGTTTTTCTGAGGTGTGCTAAAGGAGAAGGTGTACTCAATGGATTTCTCTTTCACTAGACTTTAATAGACTCCCTTGAATTATTTTCGGAGGTACGCTAAAGGAGAAGGTGTACTAAATGACAACGATACGAGACACCTGCAGGAACAGCGCATCATAAATGAATGTGCTCAAATTTATGGAAATTTTTAGTCAATGGATCGGGTGAATCTCGCAAAGCGCAAGCAAACTTTGCATCCCAAATGGTGGAAATCACATTGAAGATGTTACTTATTACTATTTCAACTAAATATTATGTAGTTCAATTTTTTATTGAAAATAGTAATTTCGCCTTGAGTCCAGACCTTAGGGACACTGTAGAAATTATTCAAATAGATAAATTAGAAATTAAATAGTTGGTGATTTAGATGAAAAGGAAAATGGAATAGTGGGAGTAATCAGAGAATTAGGAAAAAAGGATTTAGCTCGGATGTGCATCCATGCGTCGTAATTATCAGAATTGTTTTCTTGGAAATAATTACCTGGGGAGATAGTCATTAGTGGTAATTTGAATGTCTACTAAATATTTAGCAGTATGGATGATTTATATGGATTAGGGCGTCGGTGTGGTATGTGTAGACATTGGTTTAGAGTTCTAAAATTCCCATTAGAGGACTTCCTAGCACGGTGTGCGACACTAGTTTTGCCCACCTTTACATACGAAGATCCTTATTCGGTTAAGGTATGAGCTATTAAGCGAGTCCTATGGATGCCGTTTCTGCCATAGCAGGAGATCGTTATTATAGAAATGGTTAGCTAGCTTCCCATTGTATCATGAAGCCTAACCATTGCCATATTACCTTGTCGAGGAATAGGCTGAGGGGTGGTTGGAGTTTTCCCCGACTCTTATATATATATATATATATATATATATATATATATATATATATATATATATATATATATATATATATATATATATCCTATTATCTCGAATGCGGAAGAGTCGTCGTACTACCTCTTATACTTCGTTCAGCCCGTGTCCTGAATGGGTTTATTGACTCAGTGCTTAGAGGTTGGCTACGGAGGGCTTGGAATGAACTTTGCCAGCAAGCGACCCAGCGGAAGTTATATACACAACAATATGAAAATAAAGTTTTAATGAACACTAAACAAGAAAATATATATATATATATATATATATATATATATATATATATATATATATATATATATATATATATATACAAATAATGTGCTTTGAGACATAAATTTATAAGTGAATCTCGGATATCTCACTTAGCTTGGAAATTACTATTCACCATACAAATTCGTATACACTTGTAATGCTGGTGAGCTTCGCGGTGAAGTCGGGGAATGTGAAAGGGAAGGGTTGCCTTGGAACCTGATGTTCGGGTGGCGCTGGTGAGTGAAGGTGGTGAGGTAAGGGATGGAGACGATGAGGTAGGTTCTCCAGGGACCGACCTGATCCCACAATTCTGTCACGATTCTTGCTTGAAGAAGGCGGTGACGGGAGCTTCTTGTTACAGAGGGCCCCACGCTCGTGAACTCTGAGGAATCTTGGCTGCCTATGTGAAGGGTGGGAGGGAGGGGGGAGAAGTGACCTATCGACGCGTAGGGTCACGGAGAAAAGCCAAGATGTAGTTTTCTAGCTTAGGGAACCAGAGTAAGGCTGTTTGTAGCTTCAGCTCTTACACGTGAGTACGAGCTTGGGTCCGCACTGCCTTGCAGACCAACGGGGTAAGGAGCCTCCCTAACTGGGACCGATCTCCTCTCTGAAGACTTGATGATTCGACGAATTACCACTACACCGATAGATGGCAATTCCTACCCCGCCAGACGCTCTGTAAGCTCTACTACTGGGGGTTAAAAGAATTCGTCTTTTATACTCGAAACTCGGGAGAGGTTCTCAGGGCGCCAGAAGTAGATTAGATGTCAAGCTACTCCATTTCGTCCTTTATAAACTTCCGGCAACTATTGGAAGCGAAGATGGGCTTCCATTTATCGATAAACAGTCCGGGACGGAACTCGGTGATTAGCTTAAATGGCCGGCGGTTTCTTCTGGCTGAAGACCACCAGATATTGGGCCGGAAGGGGAGGGTTGATAAGCGGCCCGCCTGGAAAGGAGGTGGGCAAAACTTGGGAGCATTATGCTATTCTCCTACATACCTGCATATCTCGAGTACGTACATTGCCATATAATGTGGCCTTGTAGGTGCTCTGGTTTTGTCAGTCATCAAATTATGTTGCGTTATGAGAGCCAAATATGAGTACCTTCTCGGGATGGCATTTCACCAGTGGTAAATGATCTTTGACCCCAAATAATTTGGAGCCCCTCTTCTGAGTTAAGCCAATAGAGTCTTCCTCAAGTCGTATACTGAATAGAATATTCACTAATATTCGTCTATTAAGGCACATCCCTCTTAACCTTTTCGTATCTTGCCTTTTTTCACAACAAAAAAAGTATTAGCAAACGATATCAACTCTTAGCTGACCACCTATAGCGTCTTTTCCCTATTATATCAGTTTATAAGAATCGTTAATCCGATATAATCTTCCCATTTGCACAGTTAAATCTAGTAATGCTATCTTAATCCATTTATCTGGGTTTTAAACGAGGATGAAAAACATCACACAAAGTTGATTGCATTTGACCTTTCACCTCCGCAGCGCCATATTGGAAAGATACGTTAAAAAAATGGCCTGGGAAGAATGAACTCACGGGAAGATTATTTTTTTTTATAAAAGCGTATGCCAACGGTGGCACCCATACCAAAAAAGTGTAATAGTGGTTGGTGTGTAAAATAGTAAAGTTTGGACAGGAGGATGGAAATATGAGGAGATTGAATTTTAGGCATAACAGAGGGGTTTCCAGATTTAATCAGGAATATTTTGTCATCAATCAATACTGACTTAGTTATCGATCCAGGTTGACTTAATATATATTCCAGATTAATTCCAGTGCCATTCAACCATCAATACAGATTCACTTATTCATCATCCCAGATTAATGTGTTCATTATTTTGGATTTACTTGGTCATTATTTATGATTACCTTTTCTATTAATCATGATTGAATTGGTTTATTGTAGTTTAAATTGACCATAAATTCAAATTGACTTAGCCATAATTCCGGATTGACTAGATAACCACTACAAATTGGCTTGGTTATTAATTCTCATTCTAGATTGAGAAAGTCAACTCTCAGATTTCATCGTTCTAAATTGACCTGATTTTCATTCCAGATCGAGAAAGTCAACTCTCAGATTTCATTGTTCTAGATTGACTCAATTCTCATTTCAAGATTAAGAAGGTCAACTCTCAGATTTAATCATTCTAGATTGACTCAATTCTCATTCCAGATCGAGAAAGTCAACTCTCAGATTTCATCGTTCTAGATTGACTCAATTCTTATTCCAGATCGAGAAAGTCAACTCTCAGATTTTATCGTTCTAAATTGACCCGATTCTCATTCAAGATTGAGAAGGTCACCTCTCAGATTTCATCGTTCTAGATTGACTCGTTCCAGAATGACTCGTTATTCTTTTCATCCCATTTGTTATCTTCCGCGTAAGAGTAGGTACTAGAGGCGGTCAATAAGTTTTGCAATTCGGATATAAGGAAACGAGATATGAGGAAAAGTGTTTTATTATTTTTCAATAAAACTACCCTCGACTCCAATGCACTTGCGCCACTTGTCCGTGAGGCTTCGAATTCCCGACAACCAGAAATCTGCCGACTGCTGTTCAATCCACTCCTGGACGGCGAGCTGGACATCTTCATCGTCCCCAAACCGGCGTCAACGCAGTGCAGCCTTGAGCTGGCGGAATAAAAAGTAGTCGCTAGGGGCCACATCTGGACTGTAGGGGGGATGGTTGAGCTCCTCGAATCCGCACTCGCGCAGGGCAGCTTGTGCAACTCTGGCCTTGTGGACTTTGACGACGTTAAAGTCGATCATGGGGGGAAGGTTTCTATGGACCCAACAGGCAGAGACCTTGATCATGGCCAAATTGTCGTGGATGATGTTGATAACACTTCCATGTGATATTCCAAGTTCTCGCTCGATTTCTTCGACCTTGACCCGTCGATTTTCGAGGATCATCCTCTCCACACGGGCCACATTGTCCTCGTTGGTCACGTCTGACGGGCATCCTGGACGGGGGTCATCTTCAAGGGACTCACGACCATGGCGGAACTCCCTATTCCAGCGAGCAATGGTTGTATAGGAAGGGGCGGTGTCGGTGTACACTGTAACCATGCGTTCATGGATCTCTTTTGCATTTTTGCCTTCCTTGCTAAAAATTTTGATCACTGCGCAGTGCTCAACCTTCTCCATTGTTGAAAAATTTGTTACTGGCGATCTGCGATCAGCTACTGCTTCTTAAATAGACGAGGCAGGAGCGTGCGGCTGCAGGTCCTGACTTCTCATAACTTGTTCTAACACCTCCCCAAACAGCCATCCCCCTTCCTCTGTTTTGCCCTACCGATTCGCAAAACTTATTGACCGCCCCTCGTAGGTAGGAATTACCATCTGCCTTTGGCCAAGGCGGAACTTTGACCGAATAATGAAACCAACATAAAGATCAGCATCACAATTTTTGCTAGGCCCGAAAGCACAACGAGCCTGTTCTACTTTTTGTTATGAAAGGAGGTGAGATGTGGTGGCGGGAGGAGATGGAGGGGGGGAGTATTGTGTTGTGACACCATCCTGCGATCAGGTAGGAAACTTCGTCGCCCCCGGGAGCTGGGACTCGTTCAGTGTCAGGGGTAGATGGATACAAATACACATCAGCATGATCCCTTTTAACAGAGGAGAGTGTGTGTGTGTTGCGTTGTGAAGACGGGCGGAGAAGATAGCGCTGTTGTGATTGTATGTGTGTGAGAGTGATGAGATGTATAAGATCTACTTACCTCGGCGTGGGTAAGCTTAGCGCGTCCACCAATCGGTGGTCAGACCCCTGCGTGCGCTGATTTTTGTGTTCGCTCTCCCTTGGTATTAAACCCGACACCTAAACGATAGAAAACCAACGTCTTATCCACTAAGCTATAGAGAGTTTTTACTTTTGTCATCTTGTACGGATGAGTCCGTACTTGAAGGCTTAGGATTTATTATTTTCCTCGAATCCTTTACATATAATATGTAGCAGCGATTATTCATTTCGATGTTTGATTTATTCGTTCCTGGACACTTTGATTTATGCCCTCGAGAGGTCACGCAACTCTTTCGAACAGGATTCGATCGAACTCTTCACGTTATTTTTCTTTTCTATCATTCCTAAATATTAATTGTATCTATCTATTCACATCATACTTGATTGGGGAAGGGGGGAGGTATGTATTAATTTTCATCATCTATTCTCGCTCATCTTCTTATAATTCTCAATCGAGGACTTTCCATTCTCTTCATTTTCATCATTCATTCTCTACTATTCTCTTATTTTCTTATCATCCTCAATTAACGACTTTCCATTCCGTTCATTTTCGTCATCCATTCTCTGACTATTCTCTCATCTTCTTATCATCCTCAATTGAGGACTTTCCATTCTCTTCATTTTCACATCCATTCTCTAACATCTTCTTATCATCCTCAATTAAGAACTTTCCATTCTCTTTCGTTGATTTTAATTCCACCACCTAAAGATGTTTGTCCGTCGGTGAATGCCATTAACCTCATGTTTCTAAATATATTAGTCTTTGTTCAGTTTTTAATTACTCAATTAATAAACTTAAAATATCTTCTCTAATCTACATAGAATGGAGATGCCCAAATTTGTGCCAAATATTTACCAATAAATTTTATTTACCTCAACTCGAATATTAAAAATTATATATAGTGAAGATGTGCTTTGAATGTTCATTAAAAATCAGGTTTTGTTGAAGAGGTACAGGTCAGTTCGAAGCGTTCATGATTCAAGGGATGACAGTTAAGGTAATTATGTGATGGGAAGCGCTGAGCTAAAGGTCGGAATAGCCATGTAGGATGTTTTGATAAGAGCAAAATTAACTCCTCGTTTGTCACGAAAAGTCCTTAAAGAAACGTAGAACGGTTCTTAATCTCGATGTGAACCAACGACGTAAAGGTATAAAAAAGCGATTTGTCCTTTTTGTTTACGAAAATTGACGAAAATGGGAGGGGAATGGCAAAGTATGAGAATGCCTCAGGAATTAATTAAGTATTTGTAGCCTTTGGGTGTTTTTGCACCAGATTCGTTTCTTCTCAAATTATCCTTATTTATTCCTAGTACACCCATATCATCAAAAATAACGGTAATTTTGACCATTTTCTTCAAAACATAATACAGAGAAATGGTAAAATATATATTTTATGTATATTATATAAGATCTACATTAGATCTACATGTTTATAAACATAAATAATGAAATTATTTCTTCTGTCATCTACTAAACCTTAGTTTATGATCTACGGAATTAAATTAATTACCATATCAAAGCGACGTTGGATCAAATGTTGTCCCCGTAACTGATCCTCTAACATGACTCCTCCACATGTTGAGAAAGAAAATGAAAATTACCATTGAAATATAGCCAATTACAACACTGCTTTCTTTCCTCTCCCATCTTCGCAACACAACACAACACACACTCTATTCCAAGGACTCTCGCCGATCTGTATCAATATCCGCATACCTCTGACGCTGAACAGGTCCCTCTGCACCAGGGAGACGAAGGTTCCCCCTGAACGCTATTTGGTGTCAAAAAACATAATACTTCCTGACACTTCTCCCCAAAGAGGACTGGCCCTTGGTGCCCTCGGGCTCGCCATCGATTGTCATACTGACCTTTATGTCTATTTCATTATCCGGTCTGGATCCGCCTGGATAAAGGCAGGTTAGCGAACCTCTACTACTACTACCAACTGCATACATTATTGTATTTATTGAAAAAATGAAAATTTAACGAGGGCATTTACGAGAAAATTCCTAAAAAGGTGGTTTAGAGAAATGAGTTAAGTTGCGGGAAGTAATGTGTGGAAGGGTCAATAAAGACGGTGTTCCCAAATTCCCGCATTCCTGGAATTCGGTCCTTGATGAGAAAAGTGTATTCGTTTTCAAAGTAGGACCGACCGAAATTATTTCGGTCTTACCAAGAAAGAAAACTTTCGCCCTCCTCGCTATCCTCATAAATCAAGTTTAGCAACCTTTTGGGTCTCGCGGCCCACATACTTTATCCTTACACCACTTTCACCAAACACTCATCTAGTGAGGCCTTGGGTTTCCACAGGTGGGTAACGGATTCGAATCACGTCGAGAGCGGACACAAAAATACTCGGTCCTAGTAGGGAGCTGCCGTCTATTAAGCGATGCGTCGAGTCTGAGGCATACGCCCAGACAACTCCGACCACGTATTTCTTAGCACACATTCAGTCACAACACCATAGTCTCTTCCTCTTCCGTATCGGAAACTCGTGAAGGGGTTTCACATCCATGCTCTCCTGTTTTGGAACAGATAACTTTCCCTTGGGCCACGAATGTTGCCTGCTCACTGATTGGTGGCAAGACACAGTACTATCGCTTTTATTGCAACTTTACCCCCAACGAAGACTGTTCCCTGGCGGCCCACGGCCTTGCCAGCGATTTTCAGTCTGATTTTAATGTCAATTTCAACATAAAATTAAGTATGTAAAAAAATATGACTACCGTCAATCCTCATCCCTAACCTTTCCCCATCTGGTGTGGTCGGCGCTCATCAAGGCCACTAATGAATAACCACAACAACCGCTGAATACAGATGGCCAAACATTGACTCAATTTTCTTATGCAAAGTCGTGTGTATTAGTCAAATGGCCATCATTAAATACTATCAATAGTTAATCCCTGAATATTGAATATTAGTTAATTATTTTCCTCATATGTATCTAATATTAATATTTTTCTTTTATTATTTGAACAATTATTGTTTTTATTAAAAGAAAACCAGACAGCCACTTGCTTCTCCCCGGTATGGCCCTCCAGCTTTTTCCACCCCGAAGGCCACCTCGTATATTTAACATTTTCGAGGGCCACAAATTTTAGAAGAAATTAATAAGTTTTATTTGTATTTCGTGGGTGATATCGGAATGATATTTAAACAAATGAGATATTTAACAATTCATACGTATTTCATGTTTTGGACAGGATAAAATCTTACGGTGGGACCGATGTGGCCCGCGAGCCGTAGTTTGGAGACACCTAACCAGGTGGACTTCACAAAGGTCATAGAGATTCTCGTTTGAGGAATTTCTCTTCGCAGTCTCTAGAATGTTAGATGCGAGTATTTCCGCTTTGTTTCAAGACCTGGTCTTTGATGACGTTAGGGTGAGTTGTTCTTCACCAGGTGAAAACCAGGTGAAGATCCGAGTCAATACCAAATAGTCAAATTTTATGTTTTAAATTTAAGGAGGAGGGGGGGGGGGGATTTGGAAAGTGGATTCAAGGTGATTTTATTGTGTGAACTTTTTTAAGGCTTTGAATTTGGGGTGTGTTATTTCAAAGTGGGCCACCCAACTTGGTTGAGTCTTTCCTGTCGGGGAAAAGTAGGGAAGAGCAGACAGAACAAAAAGTAAATAAAATGAATAAACTTGAAAAAAAGTGGTGAGCAAAAACGAGGCCACCCAAGCAGAAAGTTTATAAAAAGAGCTGAAAAGAAAGTGGTGAAGATGAAGGAAGCGAAAATATGTGGAAGATATATAGCCTTAGTTCCTCCTGCGATCATTTGTGTCGGGAGGTCACGCGATTCTCCAGATGTCAGCTGCAACATGCCGGCTCACGCAACAGTTGATACCCTCTTGTATGGTACACACTAGGGACATGATGACCTATCATTCCTTCAGGTTTCAGTCGTAGCTGGCCTACTGATACCCTATTCCCCCCCTCCTCTCGAGTCCTGCAGGAAAAAATCGGTACCAGGACGGGGACCCGAAAATGAAATTTTAAACCACCCTTATTGGGCTTAATTTTTCTTTTAATTTATTGAAATTCTTCCTATTATCATTTCATTCTTTTTCTTTTCATCCGCAATATCATTTACCCCGTTCTCTTTAATTCTTTTTAATTTCTTCTTCATTTTGCGGGTGTATTGCCCTCGTTAGCTTCAGTTGCGCCAAATAGGCTGGAAAACCTATTTGCCGCCTCTATCCTTCACCTTTTGATAGCCGTAGGTGAAAAGCATTGATTTTTTTCCTTGTAGCATCAATGCCCTCGTTGGTTTCGTCATTACGAAAGCGTAAAATTATAATAAAAAAGGTCAACAGGTCAAAGTCGCGCGCTCTCAATTATTTCAATAATTTCGAAAGAAATTAATTAACCAACGTATTACCAATTAACAAACTTATCATCTGGCCTTACGACCTTCAAAACTTTCAAAAACTCATTGAAAAGTAAAATGGTTTACCATGTTAAAATCTAGACTGAAAACGGAGTAGACCGTCTCCGTGCGGCAATGCGCAACGCGACCCTTAAAAATAGGAACTTAGGATGCACACAATATGGTGAAAGTTCAACGCAGGAACCATCCACTTCAATGTCAAATGATCTATATTTTTTTTAATTTTATACAATGTCCAGACCTCTCTACCCTTTTTATCAACTGAAACTCCAGTCTGACTTTCCAAGGGCCACCTCATTTCCCTTGATACGAGTCATTCTCGAAGTCTTTCTTTTAACCGACGCGATGTCGTCAGTCTGAGGAAGTAGAGCGGCATGGCCGCTGCCTGCCCTCCCTGACGTTGTTCCTTGGAGATCTTGGGCGAAGGTTTTGTATCTGGCGATTTTCATCATCTCTACCCCTATAAACCAGTGGATAAGGGAGAGGATTTCGTTACCAGAAGCCAAATTAACCATTTTTAAATGGTGAATTCAAACTTTCCCAAACCCGAGGTCACGGTAACCTTGTCCACGGGTACCTGAACTTTAAGAAAGATTTATAGGACGAAATATGAATTGCTGTCAAGGAAATATGACAAAGATGAGGTTCTTTATGAGTTCGTGTCGCACACTTTTCTTCAAACATAAAATTAGAAACCAAAGTAATATAAAAAACTGCGGGGGGAATCTTGGTCCTAGGAGACCATTTTGTTTTAAACCTTCCTAAATGGGTAGGGGAGAAAATTTCAGACTAAAAGAATACAAAAACTATTGGGGGCATCTCAGCCAAAAGTTTTCGAAAAGAGCGTGGTGAAAGAAGTGAAATTTACCTTGATCACATATACCCTTCCTCTAACTTCACCAGTTTCATTTTGAGTCCCTTAGCATAAGTTTTATTTTCTATATGCCCACGTTGTTTTTTCTTCTTTATTTTTAAGTGTGTAGTGGGCTAAATCACAAGATTGAAAGATGTAATACGAAAAGTGTAGTGAAGATGTAAATATTAAGAAGCGAGTAGTGTAAGTGTCAGTTGGAGGATTATAACGCATACATTTATGATTAAAAGTTTTGGTAAAGACAAATTTATTCCCGAGGAACACCCTGTAATAGCAAGTGGATATCTGGTTGTATTTGCACCCTGGGTACCGGGTTCAACCCTGGCGAGAGCGGACACAAACAAAACTCGCTCGCAGGATGAAGCCGTGAATGTTGCGGTACGTCGAGTCCAAGGAACGCGCGCTGAATGCTCCAGTCACGTCCTACATCATCATAAACATAAACATCACAACACCGCTCTCTTCCTCTCTATATCTTTGCACACATATCACTCTTCTCTCTCAGAACTCCCTCGAAGGGGTTTCATATCTACACTCCCCTGATGCGGATGGTGGCCATCCCTTGGGCCAGGAAGGGTTGTGCAAAAACACAGTACTATCGCTCTCTCTCTTTCGATCTATCTTCACCTTCTTCTGTAATAAGTAGCGATACGCTTATGCCTATGCGCTTGCTAGCGACTGTCTTTCTGATCTTTATAGGAATTTGATTACCCTTACGAAAGATCCATAATTATTATTATAATCGGTGACCCATGCACTTCCTAGCATGATAGAGAGTTCGGTCTATCGGACACATGTATTAAAGTTTCTTGGACCGTGCCCCACATATATGGGCACATTACCTGGAGACCCCCTCGCTTCTTAATCCAAACGAGAGACCAGCGGGTGATCCTCAAAAAGGCGGATTAAGAAGTGAAAACCCGAAAATGATGAGAAAATAATGAAGCGCCATCGGTCGTGATTCGCTCTCGAAGTTAATATCAAGCCTGAACGAATCCAAGAGGGTTTTTTGTCGGAACGTTTAACGCCCTCTTTCACTCTTTGTAGGGTCTAAATAAGCGCGAAAAGTTAGTGTGGGATTTAAAATAGGTGCAAAAGATGCCGTAGAAAGGGCACCGCTTTTGGAGGCACTGGGATCGGGAGGGCACGTTGCTAGTCCAGGCTTCAGGTGAATCGGAGGTATTATTATCCATGCTACTCCAACCCATCCTCTAAACAGGCGCCAGTGACTGGGGTGTAGTTAATTAATGTGATGCGGTAAAGCTTCTTAGGAAGCTCATTTGACTCTGTCAAAACCTTTGCCAACGACTGTACACACGCACGCACGCTCTGCCATATGGATCTTTTTATTTAAATAAAACTAAGAAGCGGTTTCTACAGAAAATGATGTAGTTGGGGAAAGTGAAACTGTATAGATTGTATACAGTTCGAGTATCTTAAAAATTGAGATTGCTTGGTAATCCAACGAGAAAAGAGAGAGAGAGAGAAGAGAGAGAGAGAGAGAGAGAGAGAGAGAGAGAGAGAGAGAGAGAGAGAGACAAAAATATCTGCGAAAGGGGAAGGAAATAGATGATAACGAAACATAAAAAGAACAAACGAGCATAAAAGAATCAGTTTGTAGATGACTCAGCATAAAAGAATCTAGTTTTAAATCACTAGGAAAAAACAAACTAGCCCCCAAACAAACACCCTTACAAACAGTGCGAACTCCACCCCCCAGTACCCTCGTGGGGGCATATCAGTCAAGGAGGGATGAAGGAATTGCACCGATGTTGCATACTTGTCATACGAAATAAGACAACCGTGAGGTGATTTTTGGAATGGACAAATAAAGTTCATTCAGTCTTTATATAGTTTGAATTCACTCCCATTGCCCTTCACCCTAGAATAACGTTCTCGTTCCACCTGTAGACTGTAACTTGAAACTAAAAATGTTCTTCAGCCAGAACTATTTTTCGGGCGTTTCGAAGAGCTCAAGTCAGCTTCAGGGTGTCATATGAACCGTTCCAGACCGGGCAGGAAATCGAAAAACAAAACGAGATTGAATTTCGAAACGAGGCATATTTTCAGGGGTCAAAGTCAGGCCATGGGGTGCATGTGTGACCAAATAGGGTAATAATGATCTTATTAACCCGGCGGTAAGAGAATGGGCAGGTCTTTTACAGCTTTAGGCGATTTTTTTTTTATTTTCCAGTGTTTTTTTTGATGTGGTATTTCGAGTCGTTTTGCGATTTTACAGAAATGATCTGCGATTTTCTGTTGTATTTAGCTGTTGTTTTCTGTAGTTTTCTGACTTTTTAGATTGATTTGAATTTCTTGGATCTTCTGTGATCTTATTTGTTGCAATCTTTTAACATATTTAAGGGATCTTCTAAGGGGATTTCCTATAATCTTTCAAAATTCCCTATAATATCTTTGAATTTTCTGCAATCTTCTGTGGGCATTTGGGATCAACCAACTTCTGTATTTCCTCTCCGATGTTCTGTGGTATTTTTCGATCTTTCACGGGCATCGGCGATGTGCGTGTAGGGAACGAGAGAGAGAGGGAGGGGGGGGGGGGGCAAGTTGAATGTCCGGAGACAGGTCTCTCACGCAAAGCTGCCCTTTTAATCTGAGCTGCGTTGTCTCCTATATCAAGGGATATTAAGAGAGAGGGTTGGTTGTCTCCGCGTTCCCTTTAGGGCGTCGGCTCCTTTCTTTCTGAAATGGAAGCCGACCTATTTTTACTCCCCCTCCCTCCCAGAAGCCGACGCAAAAATGGTGATATCCCGCGTGTAAAATTCTCCGTTTAAACTTTAGTCAGATTTTCATATTTCGGCAAGAATTTCCACCGGTTTTCTATCATTTTTAACACAGGAGCACATATTCACACATACTGACCGTCCACCTCATATGACTTAGTCGAGTTTGACTCTTGAGTCAAGAGCAAACGACTCGCACATGCGAGAACGCTGTCTGAACTCGAGCCAGTCTCTGTGAGATGCACCGAAAGGTGGTTTGTTGTGCATTTTCTCCCGTAAAGTATAATCAATTGACATTGGTCATATAATGTCAAGCTATCGAATTTAGACTGATAGCAGTACTTTACAAAACAGACGACCGATTCATCACGTGATTGTATACATGGACAGTTCAGACGTCGAATATTCTAACTTTGGGTAGAGAGCAAATTCGGTCTTCACGTGAATATCAATTAATAGGTAAGTGATTTTTTTTTTTTTACGTTAACAGCCGTTGATTCAGTTCAATTTTTGTACATATTCCAAATTGCTCCCAAGCTCATTGCGGATTAATTGATCGGTTTTAAGTACCCGAAACAAAATTATTGATTTATTTGTTTCAATTACTTCATTTATAAATATTTCCAGTTATATTTTTTTTCCGACTGGGACTATTTGACGTATTTTTTAAGGGGAAACCAAAGAGAACCGGCAGAAAATTTGAGAACTTTGTAAAGTAGGGGAAGTTTGGTGGACGTGAAAATGGGGGGAGGTATGAGTTCAGATTTAGCAGTCGTCTCCTGGGCCGAAGTCAACAGGTGTCAAAATAATTCCTTAATTTGATGTGAAAAAGTCTAGAATTTTCGTGTTTATATATATATATATATATATATATATATATATATATATATATATATATATATATATATATATATATATATATATATATATATATATAGTGTGGAAGTGGCCTAGATGAAGTTATGTTATGACTCCTTCCGGCAACTAACCACACCCAATGTGGCTTAACTTCGCTCAAATTAGAAAACACAGTGTTTCCACTCATTCAGTATGGCTATATATTCGTCGAATGAATTACTGGCGTTCGAATCCCGGATTAAACAGTCGGTCCCCACTTTACTAGGTACTAGACAAAGCGAATCCCTATTAAAAGCTAGGTAAATGTATATATATATATATATATATATATATATATATATATATATATATATATATATATATATATATATATATATATATATATATATATCATAAAGCCGATAACGTTGATCAAGATTTGTCTTCAATTTCTAGCCAAACACGACAACTTTTCGTTTACGTGTTGCCAAATTCAAACTATTTGGCAACAGATTCTTTCAAATATCAATTTATAACCATTAGTTCGACACTTTAAATGTCTAAAAAAATAAAATCCTTAGAAAATTCCAAGAAACTCAAGCTAAAAAATATTTAAGTTTTTTTTTTTACTCATTTTTGGTGGTCAATTCAAAACAGATGTTAGAGAATTGGTTGCATCCCAGCCAAGCGCTGACATTTCGAGTATGCAAACTTTTTTTCTTTTTTTTTCTATACAACAAACAACACCAATACAGGTGCTATATAACCACACATGCTGGAATAAATTACATAGGTATGTCGGTCGCAAGTGAATGTACAGCTGTGCCCGTTGTTAAAAAGGACAGCAGTATCTTACGACGCAACCTTGTAAACAAGGTGGCAAGTCTTAATACACTAAAATTAACATAATTTCTAAGCATTATCTCCTCATATAACATCTAACATACCCTTAAGGGATTAAATTAACCTTGAGTTCACAGGGTTCTTTGGAGTTTTAACCCTCCAGAAAGATTTTAAGTTCGTACTTTCAAGTTAAGATCTTAAAGACAGTGTGAGTTTTCATTTGCTCCGGTCGTTTAAGTACCCAGGCTCGCCTCTTCTACTCTTATCATCCAAGATCTCAATTAAAATGTTTCCTGTTTTATTTGATTTTACTTTCATCGTTCCCAGACGTCGAGTTCTTATATTTTTCTGGTTCAGAAAGTTCGTGGAAAAATAGGACAGAACATTTAATTCTCAAGATCGAGATTTTTTATTGAAATGGTTGATAACAGTGGTGTCCTGAATGATCTACAGAGTGAGTCTCCATACCAACATTGAAGGTTTATTGAGTACAATATTATATTGTAATTAATAAATAGCAATGGCAGCTAAAATTTGATATGTCTAAAAATTATGATCACTCAAAAATAGATTTTATCTATTCGTACAACCCCAACAAATTAATAATCCCCATATTTGAGTGTATAGTGTGAGAAAGTAAGCGGGATGAAGTTAAAAAGAAACCCTTTGTCATTTCATCCCCTCATTTAAACACGTTTCAAACAGGTTTCTCCCCCCCCCCTCCCATTTCTCTTCCATTCTATGTGAAACTTGAGATATGGGATATTTTGTGACGATATCTCTAAATCCAATATCGTTATGGCAGAAAAATTTATGTGGAAGAAAAAAAGAGAAATAATGATATAATCTAAAGGATAGAATAGAACAAGAATACCAAGAATGTTAAAAAGAGATTACATATAGGCAAGAACTTGGTGATGTATTTGAAATTATGTGCAACAGAAAATACGATGTTCGGGAACGCTCTGCCCTCATCTAAACTTAAATCAGGTTTATCTTATTTATTTTTAAATATCTTTTAGACTTTCTAATATAACACTCATATAGCAATGGCTGCTATATGTGTATCATCTTTCTCCTGCTGGGACCTTGAAGCACTCCTTACCAATGAAACTTTCAAACTTGGATTATATGAATGGACCTTTCAAAATAGCCTGCCATATGAACTGATGGCAGAACCGCTAAAGAAGAAACAGTATAACTCCTCTATTTCATGAAATCCACCCACCCAAAAAATCTTCACGGGAAGCGATTAAGGTCAAACATCCATCCTACGATTTAAGACCACCCACGTCCTACCCTTGCCACTTTCTTGAGCGACCATTTTCAGGGTCAACCCTCTAAAGAAGAAACAACACTTTACTTCATAACGTCACCATTCATAAACCCTAAATGGCGACATATGACAACTCTTTTGGGGGTTGTGTCCTTTTGCGAAAGTCAGACATTTGACGAAAGAGACTCGAGGGAATAATATTTCGATTCGAGTCTCTTTCTTTGTTATTGTTGCGTTGCTAAGGTTACGTCACTTGAGAACGTTTGGACAATGGTTTGTGCATTTTGTGTCCAACAGATGGCTTGTTCTCGATATAAAGACAATTGTCTTGTCATGTGACCCCAAGCGCCTTCGTACTGCACTTTATAGTTTAGCAAGGATATAATTGGGTACATATGGGGATTTTCTTACTCGTAAAAAGTAATGTAGTATTGTAAGTTGTTTATTATCCATGGCTTTCTATTAACTGCCTAAATATTAGGTAGTTTATGTAATCCATTTTTCGACAATATATACCTTTTGTTGTTTGATCTTTGTACATTGGCATTGATATTAATATAACTACTTGTGAACTTCTGCAACGATCGGCAAGAGAGAGCGGCAAGGACAGCAAATGTCGACATGGCTCAATAAACACGTATGAACCAAGGAAAACGAGGGAGAGCGAAAGAAAACAGGCTATGTTGAAGAAACTTGACAAAAAGAGAAACAGAGGGAGAGACTCGTGGGTAGCCTCGCTTGGACAACTTTCTTTTTGCCCGTTGAAGTCTCCAAATCTTGGAATTTGTGTCAATCGGCACTTCTCCCTGTGAGAACGAAGAGTAAACGCAGGACCTCGCAGAGAGACCCGGTTCATTTGAGGCCAAGTACTGTAAGGACTTGTTCTTGCAAATTTATATGCGATCATCCTTTCCTTTAATTGGGGTCGGGGAAACTAGCCGTTGCAATGTAGGTCTTAAATCATCCCTTTATATACACCACCCATTTTTTTCATCTGTTTTCCATTACCCTCTTTCTCTCCTATATGGAAAAATTATCTCGTTGTTCACACTAATCTCAATTTTCTCAATCATACATATTTTTTTTATAGTAGATAAGCAGTTGTACAGTTATGGGTGAATGATTTGTTGATTGACATACGAATACATGTACTGAAGAACATATATTATTTTTTTCCTTTTGATTAATGTAGGATCTTTAATCATCTGATATAAAATTTGTTTAATTGTTTATATATTATAATCGAAACAGTTTTATGTGTGTTTCTGCTCTAGATACTCAAAATAATTGAAGTTTCGAGTCTAAATTCTTAACAAATTAAAAAAAATTTAATTCATTGAAACTCTTAATACTAACTCTATAATTTAAGAAGGGGATTTTTTTGAGTATTTGAATAATAATTTCATCTTAGTTTGGTTATGACTTATGTTTTTTTCATTAAAGTTATTTCTAATAATTCTTTTATAATATAAAAAACAAAATTGTGAAGTTCAGAAATAAATATAAGTATCAAAATTTTATGAAGTTAAGAAAATTTATTTTTATATATCTTCTTCTATCTATTCTATAACTCTATATTTTAGTAACGTGATATTTTGAAAGGAAGGGGAATTTAGTTTAACGTTCCTTTGAAGTTGAGAAAATTTATAATAATTTAACCATGGTTGCTTTTGTTTTTAGATTTTAAATTTTAATCTTAGTAGCTAAGCCATTGCCTGGTATATGTATAATCAAAACAACAAAGAACAGCTGGAAATATATATAAAAAATAAAAAATAATTGTGATTTACGTCGAAATTGGGACACTTTTGTTTTCTTAAGTGTTGCACAAGATGGTTCAAAGCTAAGAGATTGAACCCACCCTGCCGCAAAATCCATTCGAATCGTGCTACTATCAAGCAATTGACGTAGGTCTTCATTTCGCGTAAAATGGACAGGGGCATTTTTTAACTCGCCTGCGTGATAGCCCAAGAATTGATTATACACTCTTTGAAAATAAGAGTAGAGAGGGAAACTAATATAATTTTTTCAAGGCTTAAATTGTCTTGTTTTGACAAGGTTAAAATGGAAACTTAATTCATTTTTGACACCATCAGAAAATTAATGGAAGCTGAGTGCGCCGAAATTTGAAACTGAAAATAATTTTTCCTCACATAATCTATCGAAATAATCAAACTGAAATGTTTTTTTAATTAAAAATTAGATCAAGGATCTTGCGAATGACCACCACAAGGTTATCTCTTACATATAGCAAGAAAACTGGTAAACAACGAAGTCTGCCTGCACGAAAGTTGGTGAGAAATTCGTAAAGAAATTGAAGTTCTATGTTCTATTCTCACCAAACTTATAATGTTCAAATAAAGATGAACCGTTTTAAAGATGAGTAACTTTGTATTTGTATTTTAAACCCATTAGGTATAAGTACCTACGGACAAGGTCCTTCTAAAGTACGAACAATGACCTCTTCTTAGGAAGACACAGATGGACAAATGGAACAGCACTAAGGAGAATGCAAATGCCAAAAAACGGCGTGCGGGATACTTTTTCAGCGGAAAATTAAAAATAAATAGTTTAAAATAAAAAAACAAAACAAAAACAGGAATTAAAAGAGAAAGTCGGCATAATTTGAAGAAATATAGGTTATATGGGAAAAAATAATGAAAAGAAGGAATTCAGATAGCTGAGAAATATTCTGAAAAGATATTAAGAAAAAAGGTACAAAAACATTAAGGATAGAATTTTGACACCTGAAAGAGAATGAGAAAGTATCAACAGAAAAAAGAATTAGATATAAAAAAATCGAGAAAGCAGCAAAGTACAACGTAATAAAAGAAAAGAACAGCAAAACTCGTTAAAAACAAATAAGAAAAGGACGAATAATTCGGTATAAATGTAAAAAAAAAATACTAAAAAAATCACACATTCTCTAAGGCGAGAATGAGTAAGAAACTTTTGTAATCCAACGGAAGTAAAATGAGGAATTGGATCGACACCGAAGGAAATTGAAAAAAAAAAAATGGTTCTATAATAATAAGTTGCAGCACTTCTCAGCCTTAGGTTTGGAAGAGCACAATTCTTACTGGTAAACATACGTACAAATGGCATAAAAACTAAAGAAAATGTGCAAATTAAACTCCAATGTGCTGGGAATTTTAAAAAAAATCGAATAAATAAAAGAGAACCTTACAAAACAATCACCTGTGCCAGGTGACGAGGAATTGGGGCAAGTGTCTGGTTCTGTCTAAATAAAAGGAAAGACGATTTGCTTTTCAGTTGCATCCCATTGCTTCATTCGATTCCGTTAGATCAATCGCACTTATACACAATCCATTCCTGCCACTCCTCTCTCCCACCGCGCAGTCTCAAAATCACGTGACCTCAAAGGAAGGCAAACCAGGCCGTGTTTTCGGAACATGATTCTGATTTGTTTTCGTTATGAGGAGGTGGGGGGGGTGATGGATTTATGTCCGTATGTATATGTTTGTAAGGGATATAGTTCTGTTGGATTTATGAATTTTCGAGTTTGTGTATGTTGTTCCATTGATATAAATCCTTTTTATATACATTTTTTGCCTTGGATTTGTTTATGTACACATGTGAACGTCACCACCCAATCGAGGAATTGATCCCCGAATAAATATTTCTCCGTTCCTGAGTTAAATGGCGCGTTTTAATGATAAATTGATTAATAAATACAGCACCGAGTCGTGATTGATGTGAATTCTACCCTAGAAGTTTGTTCATTTGTGTGTGTTAACAATGTAAGTAAAGAAAAAAAACATGGCCCAAATTGATGAAAAAAGTTGCTTGCCCACAGTTAACAATCACGTTTAGAATAACAAAGAGAGAGAAAGGCAGAAACATTCGGCTTCGTTTATCCTTTTTGTTTCTCCCAACTGATCGATTTTGCCCTGTGTAGGAAAGTAATTTTGTTAACAGTTTGAATTTTTAGTTTGAGGTGTTATAAATTTGAGGATATGGATATAGTCCTGGACAAAAGTTTGACATTAGGTTATTAAAGGGACTATATTTTAACTTTGGAATATTTAAAAACAAAAAGAATTGCAAATGGTGAGTTCAGGGAATATTAAGAAAAATTATTAGAATTTAGGCATTGATGTGTTTTTCGTATATTCAAAGGTTTTATCGAAGTTTTTTTTAAAATAGATTTTCCATTTTAATCTTTAGCAGGAGGAAATAGCTATTGCCTCTTAAAGACGAGTACATCAAAAGGAAATTATTACAGCAAATTTAAATCGAAAAAAGAGCCCTCGAATTGTTTTTCCATATTTCAAAATAATTTCGACAACAGTTTTTTTGTTGCCTTTGGGTCTAGAAAATAAGCATCCATCTGAAAAAAAAACACAGACCAAGAGTAAATTATTAAAACGAGTGGGTTCGCCATTCCTTCTTACAGGAGGAGCTTGTGTTTCGCAGGCAGATATGTTTGTGGCCTACGACCTATCTGTTTCTAGCAACGGGGCTTTGGTCTAAAAAAATTAAAAAGTGTTTAGTACATTCTCCTAATAATTTTCTCTTGGTCTAAGTTTTATATATCTATGCTTATTTCACAAGTCCAATGGCAAGAAACAAAACTTTTATCGGAATTCTTTGATATACCGAAAAAACAATCTTCAGAGCTCTTTATTTTTCCCATCTAAATTTGCTTTCATAATAAATTTTCTGAACTTCACGATTTGTAATTATTTATTTTTTTAATTCCAAAACACTCGATAATCATTTTTATTTTTCTAAACTCTTAGAAAGAACTTTATTAAAAGCTTCAAATATACGAAAAACCAGCCCTAATTTCGAAAATTTTGGAAAATCTCTGGATCTCCATCTTTTCCAATCTTTTATCTTTTAAAAAAAAAACTTCAAAAAATCATTGAATAATAAACAGCCTTTTGATTGAGTATTTGAATAATAATTTCATCTTAGTTTGGTTATGACATGTTTTTTTATCATAGTTATTCCTAATAATTCTTTTATAATATCAAAAAAACAAAGTGGTGAAGTTCAGAAATAAATATAAGTATCAAATTTTTAAAATGTTTTGAAACCCTAAGAATTACAAATGGTGAAGTTCAGAAAATTTATTTTTATATATCTTCTTCTATAATAACTATATTTTAGTAACGGGATATTTTGAAAGGGATGAAATTTCGTCAAGTTCCTTTTTAAAATTATTCTAATTGGCGAAGTTCAGAAAGTTTATAAAAATTTAACTATGGCTGCTTTTTTTTAGATTCCAAATTTTAATCTTAGTAGCGCAGCGCAAGCTCACCCCGTGAGGGGAGGGGTGGAGTGGCAAAGCCATTTCCTGGTTTCTTTCAATAAAATTACAATAACATACAGTCACACTTGAACTAAGTGAAAAAAAATAAAAATTCACTGTTCAAAAAATTGCATTTAGAAAATATAGTGTTAGGGATATTGTATTGGAAAGATGTAATGGGTGAGGCGGCTACATTATCTTCTTCACATATTGAGCTGAAATTTGGTACAGTTACCCAAATTAGTCACAGTTGCTCAAATTAGTAACAGTTGCCCAAATTACATGTCACATTTTCAAAAGGGGGGGGGGGAAGAGGGTAAATTAACTATGATATAATTATTTGGTTACTAAGTCGGAATACTTTCAGATAGATGACTGCCACTATGCATTTCTCTGCTGTGTTGCCAAGTAATAATATTATCAATAAAATGTTAGGGATAAAAATTAAGAAAACAGCCAAATATGAATGCGAATATTATTTTGACGTTTATGATTATTAATTAAATATATAAAGTTAATTAAGCTGGACAAGGGAAATTGAAGAAATTTGGCACCATGTTTTGAAACAAAATGTTTTGATAGTACTGCTTGAAATAACGTAAAGAATTTCACTGAATTATTATTTTTTTATTAAATGTCCTATCTAGTTTATTTATAATTCAATATAACCCAAACACTCCAACTCTCATCAAATAATATTGTATGGTCCTTATCCATAACTATAATTTAAGATGGGGATTTTTTTTAAATTTATAAATGATCTTTTTTTTGCTTAGTTGACAAATGACTTCGGGCGTTTTGGAAATTCAAAGGATTGAAATAGTTAAAATGATCATAAAGAAGAAGACGATGATGAAGAAGATAAAGAAGAAGAAAAGGGTGTTCAGGGTGTTAAAATAAAGAGTCTATAAAGGAGATTAAAAAAGGCGGTTAAGATTAGCAAATAATACCGTAGGCCACACCCACGCAGGGGTGCCTGTGTAACCAAGCTCTTCCTGTTAAGGAAGAGAACAGTGGCTTGTAACTCTATATTAGTAGAGCACCCCTGAAAATGAGACACCGGACCCGTTTTACTCCTCTGACATCTGAAGACGGTGTTCAGATGTTTCGACAAACACAACGTTAAATGGAAATGACATAAAGAAAATCATAGGCATTGAAAAAGGAAATTTTAAATACGGCCTAATGATTATTTTCAGAAGGAAAGAAAATCGATAATTCATAGAAAAAAAACTTAAAATGACAAACGGATAAAATATAGTTTTTATTCAATTTTAGAGACTTTTCAGCCAAATATTCCACCAATGGTGGTTTGTGTGCCATCCTAGCCTCACTTTCCTCTCGGGGACCTGTCTAAATGTTTTGAAGTGTTGTACCCATCCAAGTTCGACTGCCCTAATTAGTCTCCTCCTTAGATTACTCAGCTTATATATGTGCATCCCTCCCATCCCTCCTATTTTCGCCGAGAGGGTGAACATCCTTCCTGAACATATACAGTATATCCCCCGTTCCCTAGCGAAGGCATACGATGAATCCCTGCTGGAATTTACATATCATAATTAATAATAAAATCCAGAAAGGCCTATCAATAGACATGCTACATATCATAATTAATAACAAAATCCAGAAGGGCCTATCAATAGACATGCTACATATCATAATTAATCACAAAATCCAGAAAGGCCTATCAATAGACATGCTACATATCATAATTAATAACAAAATCCAGAAGGGCCTATCAATAGACATGCTACATATCATAATTAATAACAAAATCCAGAAGGGCCTATCAATAGACATGCTACATATCATAATTAATAACAAAATCCAAAAGGGCCTATCAATAGACATGCTACATATCATAATTAATAACAAAATCCAGAAGGGCCTATCAAGGGACATCCGAGTCGATCGACCAGTCACTGCACTCAGCCCTCAAAATCCTTCTAAAATGACACCCACAAAATTGTATACAGAATAACGCCTCGGAATAACATCCAGGAATAATTCAAGCGAGTGTAATGATTCCCCATATAACTAATCCATTAATAAAACTTCATTTTTTTTAGTTCTTGCAAAATTAATATCATTAAGTTTTAATAAATAATTAATGTTCTGCAAGGATTTAATTTTACGCCTAAAATTTATTGCATGTGAGATGGGGAAATCGTGAATTTCCGCAAAGCTCTCGAATATTTATGAATATTATTTTAGATATTTGGTGGACCCGTATAGATCAATTAATCATGCCGCTGCTCGCCCCCGCTCAATAAAAGTAATAATATTTTGATATCTAATTTTATTTGTCCATACTTTCCATAGAAATTGTTAAAATGTTGAGTAAAATAATAATTAATTTTTGTTTCATCAGCTCGAAGCCTAAACCAAAATGATAAAATATTTTCGGCAGGTGTTAAAGTTTCCCTTTCAAGCGCTGATAATATCATAAATTGGAGCAAAAAGAATTCTTTGCAAGAACTAATTATTTGTCAGATTTAATTAGAATAAATTATCCCAAATGTAATAAAAAATTCGCTCCAATTACGGACTCCATAATGACAATTATTTGTGACCTGCGCCTGGATAATTCCCATCAGCACCGTAAGAGGGCGCTGAGCAATGATTTCAGAATTGTTCGCGGGATAATAAAGGGGAAAAAATCTGAAACGTCAAAATGAACTCTCTGTGTGTGTGCGATTAATATGCGACTGGAAACCGGTTATCTTTTTGCTTGGCTTACTCCCACAATTAAAGAGATGAGCGTAGCTTTATATCTCTTAATTACCTTTATTGTGTTTTAACTATTATTTCGATTCAGGAAGGTCCTTGTCCTCTTGGGTGTCATTCATCTTGTTGGAATGTGGACTGAAATTACAGACACGACTAATTTCACGAAATTTCCATTACGAAGAAAGGGTGGAAAATGGAACGCATAATTTCTATGGTTATAACAAGCTTCTAATTAATTTATTGGGTGGTTCTGAACCGGTTTCAGGCCGGTTTAAGGATGTTTTGGGTCGTTTGAAACCTTTACGACCATTCTCGTACAGATACTGGTTTCGCCAGTCATTTTATACTCTTGTCAACAAGTGTGAACGAAAATGCTATTAATACAAGGTTAGTGCCGGGTCCTGGAGCTGCCAATTACACAGCGTAAGCAGTTAAGCATCAGGAATTTCGAGGGGTGGTTTGTGATGTGTGGAACTGAAGGTGAGGCGTAGTCATAGCGTGAAATGACAGGATGTAAAAAGAATTTAATACCAGATTAACAAAGCAGAATTCAAACACATGATTTCTAAGCATTACTTATCATATATATAAATATATATATATATATATATATATATATATATATATATATATATATATATATATATATATATATATATATATATAACACTATAATTTAAGAAGGGAATTTTTTGAGTATTTGAATAATAATTTCATCTTAGTTTGTTATGACTTATGTTTTTTCTATCAAAGTTATTTCTAATAATTCTTTTACAATATCAAAAAAAAATGCTGAAGTTTAGAAATAAATATAAGTATCGAAATTTTGTGAATTTTTTAAAACCCAAAGAATTACAAATGGCGAAGTTCAGAAAATTTCTAAAAATTCAGCCATGGCTGCCTTTCTTAAATTTTAAATTTTAATCTTAGTAGTGAAGTGCAAGCTCTCCCGTAGGGGGGGGGGTGGAAAGGCATTGCCTGATATATATATATATAATTTAAGGGTTTTTTTTTAGTATTTGAATAATAATTTCATCTTAGTTTGGTTATGACATGTTTTTTTATCAAAGTTTTTTCTAAAAATTCTTTTATAATTTTAAAAACCAAAATAGTGAAGTTCAGAAATAAATATAAGTATCGAAATTTTGTGAATTTTTTAAAACCCAAAGAATTACAAATGGCGAAGTTCAGAAAATTTCTAAAAATTCAGCCATGGCTGCCTTTCTTAGATTTTAAATTTTAATCTTAGTAGTGAAGTGCAAGCTCTCCCGTAGGGGGGGGGGAGTGGAAAGGCATTGCCTGGTATATATATAATTTAAGGGTTTTTTTTTAGTATTTGAATAATAATTTCATCTTAGTTTGGTTATGACATTTTTTTATCAAAGTTTTTTCTAAAAATTCTTTTATAATTTTAAAAACCAAAATAGTGAAGTTCAGAAATAAATATAAGTATCGAAATTTTGTGAATTTTTTAAAACCCAAAGAATTACAAATGGCGAAGTTCAGAAAATTTCTAAAAATTCAGCCATGGCTGCCTTTCTTAGATTTTTAATTTTAATCTTAGTAGTGAAGTGCAAGCTCTCCCGTAGGATGGGGGGTGGAAAGGCATTGCCTGGTATATATATAATTTAAGGGTTTTTTTTTAGTATTTGAATAATAATTTCATCTTAGTTTGGTTATGACATATTTTTTTATCAAAGTTTTTTCTAAAAATTCTTTTATAATATCAAAAACCAAATTAGTGAATTTCAGAAATAAATATAAGTATCGAAATTTTGTGAATTTTTTAAAACCCAAAGAATTACAAATGGTGAAGTTCAGAAAATTTATTTTTATATATCTTCTATAATTATATTTTAGCAACGTGATATTTTCAAAGAGGAGAAATTTAGTTTAGAGTTCCTTTTTTAAAATTATTATAATTAGCGAATTCAGAAAATTTATAAAAATTTAATCATGGCTGCTTTTTTTAGATTTTAAATTTTAATGTTAGTAGCGAGGGTGGAGTGGCGAAGCCATTACCTGGTGTATATATATATATATATATATATATATATATATATATATATATATATATATATATATATATATATATATATATATATATATATATATATATTCTACAAAGCGGCACGAATTTTACCGATGACCTAATATGTGCACAAAATTTCAATAAGCTTGATAGATATTAAAGAAATAATAACACTTTTTACGGAAATTTTTAATAAAAAAATATTCATACCCTAGACAATTTGATAACTAATAGTTAATAGTATAACCTTTTTGCTTTATGTTACTCTTCAAACTATTATTATAGTTTTTGACTCGGTTCAAACATGCCTCGGATGGAATTTTATTTCACTCTTCTTTGGAAAGTTCTTCACTTCTTCGATTTTGAGAGAGTGTCTTGCATTGGTACGGACATTCAGTTCATGCCCTAAATTTTCTCTCGAGTTGAGCTCTGGTGACTGTGATGGCTATTTTAAAACACTTATTTTAGCTTCTTTCAAGTAGGAATAAATCAATTTCGATGTATATTTGGGAGCGTTGTCGTGTTCAAGTCTTCTTTGGCCAAGCTTGTGGGCATCATTCTTCAGATAATCTTTAAGAATCTTTCTGTAATCTTCTTTATTCATCGTTCCGTTGATTCTATGAAGTGTACCAAAGCCTTTTCCACAGAAAAGGGCTCCAATACAATAGATCCACTTCTATATTTTACTGTGGGAAGGGTTTTGAAGATCAGCCTCACCACTTTTACGCCAAACATACAGCGAACAACTCAATCTTCGTTTCATCTGACCAACACTCATGGCTCCCAAAATTGAAATCCTTAATGATTGTTAGCGTAATTCAGACGGGTTTACAGATGAATGTTTTTCAATAAAGGTGTCTTCCTCGAACGACCGTCCATTGCATTTCCGCTTTATACGACCTATCGGACACTATGTTCCAACTAACATTAACCATTTCATCTCCCATCTGCTCACCCTTGGGTTATTTTTAAGAGATGTAATCCTCCGAACCGTGCGGAGTGGAATTTTCCGAGGACCAGTCGAACGTGAGAAATTTGTAGTTATTCCCAATTCCTTAAACCTTCTTATTATTAAATGCTCTGTAAATGTATGGACATGTTCTTCTTAAGTCTTCTTGTAGTTCAGCTTATATTTAACTTGGTAATTATTCACAATTTGATGTAGCAAAACACTTCACTACTTTTCGCCACGAAGATTGCTTGTAAAATAAGACTGCGAAGTATGTGATGGCGAAGGGAGGGTTGCTGGAACGTTCTTGACTATTCCTTAATTTGTCTATTAAACTGAAATTTTGTTGTTTCCCTATTAATATATTGGATATTGGACTCTTCAAAACAGTTCATGAAACTGTGGGCGTCTATTTCATATATATATATGTATATATATATATATATATATATATATATATATATATATATATATATATATATATATATATATATATATATATATATATATATATATATATATATATATATATATATACACATACTGAAGAGGATCTATCCGAGAAAGTGAATGATGGATTTAGATTAGGGGCTAATATTTATAAGCTTCCTGTATTTTAAAATTGACAAAAAAAAAATGCTTTTTGCAAACACTTATAGTTTTTAAGTAATTAATTTCTAAAAATTTTAAACTTATTATTTTTTGCCAATTTTAAAATACCGGAAATTTATAAATATATATATATATATATATATATATATATATATATATATATATATATATATATATATATATATATATATATATATATATATATGATGAAAATTAATGCAATATCGCAAGAAAAGATGAGGAATTAAACCACATTCGCCAAAGTCAATTTAATTCAGAACAGTTTCGGTGTATCTCACACCCTTTTTCAACGGACACTGGATAGAAAATATAAGAAAAGTGCATACAAGCATAACACAAGGTCAGGTAATGAAAGATCCCCTCTTTTTTTCCAAATCCCCTATATGTGGCTAGTCTGGGGAAGGGGTTAGGCCTAAACATATTGAAGGGCTGACATTTTACTATTTTGTTTATTTGCTTTTTTATTACAGGATTAAAAGAAAATTGACCCTCATATAGATTTAAATTAGGAACTGACGATATCAAGCTCGAAAATTTAACTTGGTGAATTTTTGAAATTTCAGAAAATGTTTTTTTTGCTTAGTGGACAAGTAACCTTTCATGTTTTTGAGTTTAGGTTTATTTGAAACTTTTATTTGCAGGGCTGTTTTTTGTATGTTTCGAGCTTTTATCAAAGTTCTTTCTAAGAGTTCAGAAAAAATAAATATAATTATCGAATGATTTGGAATGAAAAAACATACAAATCGTGAAGTTCAAAAAATGTATTAAAATTAGGGCTTTGTCGCTTTTTTACTATCATTTCGTATATAAAACAAATTTAGATGAAAAAAAAAAGAGATCTGACGAAGGTTTTTCTCTATATCAAACCGGGTGAAATAACTTAAAAAAAAGGTTTCAGGGTGTCTATGTTGAAAAAAGTGTTTGGAAAATTCTCAACTACATATAAATCTTCAAGGGATAAAGACAATATAATAAAAGGTGAAATAACTTTTAAAAAATGTTCAGGGTATCTATGTTGAAAAAGGTGCTCAGGGTGTTAAAATATAGAGTCTATAAAGGGGATTACAAAAAAACGGTTTAGAATAGCAAATAGGCCGTAGGCCACACGCCGAAGGAGTGCCTGTGGAACCAAGTTCTTTCTGTAAGAAAGAATACGAAGTATGGCTTGTATATATATATATATATATATATATATATATATATATATATATATATATATATATATATATATATATATATATATATGTGTGTGTGTGTGAAAAAAGTAAATAGATGGCCACAATTTTATAGGAAAATGTTTTTATTCAGATTTTCTGCTATTATTATGACTAGTATTCGTTACACTCTTCAGAATTTAAAATTATAATTACTAAACTTGCCTTGAAAGAAAAATTCGAAAGGAAAACTCAGATTTCCAAAGAGATCTCGATTGTTGGTCAATCTGAGGGTAGAGTGTCCCAAAGACAAATTGTGATGAATCTCGGAAACCCCATTTTTTCGTTAACAAAATATTGGTTCAATTTAAAAACCAAACAAAACAAAAGCCTAACCCTGGTCACGACCTGTATTAAGAAGAGGAATGATTGGGCAGAAAAAATGAGCGACCAGTCTTTGAAATTTTGGCAGATCCTAATTTTTTTTGACGAATCAAGGTTTGCTCAATTTCCAGAAAGTGGACGGGTATGGGTGAGGAGATTACCCAATCAGGAGTTCGAGATAAACAAGTTACAGCCTACGGTGAAGCATGGTGCCTTTTCTGTTATGGTGTGGGGAGCAATTTGTAATTATGGAAGGTCAGAGTTGGTTGAGTATGTTAGCAATATCAACTTGGTTAAAAATACATTTCCATTCTTACAAAGGAACTTTTACCGCTGTTTTCAAACGACCAGATTGCAAATGAACGTTGTGGGGAAGAGGGGGGGGGGTCTCTGTCATGCTACAATAGGACAAATGAATGGAAGGAATAAAGCGTCATCAAATGACTTCCTTGCTTGAGTCGGTCCATGGACATGAACCTAATAGAAGATGTGTGGGAAATAATAGACAATACTTGAGAGAAAAAAATAAAAATTCAAAACAAGAATATGGTCAGAATTGATGAATGTCATATACTAAACATGGTTGGAAGTACTAAAAGCTGTAATCTCAGATGTTATTAAATCTCTGCCTAGTCGTTCTAGTTTTAAGAGCCTCTAAAAGGAAGTTGACTATTAAAAATTTTCTTTCATTGTTCAAAATGTATTTCATTATTTAAATTTACAAATAAAGTTATTTTATTAATTAACTGGATCTATTTTTTTCTTGAGTGTCTGTATATAAAAAATTTAATGAGAAAGGTGAAAATAAAAAGGACGTTCAGGTACATCTAGTTTATTTTCGACCAAAACTACGTTTCGGACATATCGCCTATTTTCAAGTTCTGGAAGTCAAGATGAATAATCAAAGCAGCTAATAAATAAATATGAGACATAGGTAAGGTTAAGATAATAAATAAAACAGAAATTATATAAAAAGAATCATAGCTGCCTAAAAATAAAATATTAAATAGAAATATTGAATACGTATTATTGTGTATTTTTAGTAAAAAAACAAACATTATGAACTAAAAAAGACAAACGTAGAATATATATACTTTGGATTAGCAGTTAAATGATATTAAAATTTTCCCAATAGTAAATATAAAATGAAACTGGTGCTATTGAGTATTTTCAAATGAACAAAAGAGCAAAAAATTAATAGAAAAAACCTAACAAGAAAAACAACAACTGTAAAAGTTAAAAAAACCCTTTAAAATTACAGTTATAAACATTATTCAAAGAATATTCGTATTAAAACAATAAAGAAAACCTAGAGTATTTTAAAAACACACAAAAAGAGTTAGGTATCAACAGAAACTGAAGAAACTAGATTAAAAAATGATAAAATTGTCGGTTGGTTGGCGTTAGAAATCGTCTTAGTTGGTCGTGAAACAGATAACCATAATTTTCAAATGAAGAAGAAGTACAGCTGCGTTATCTAGGTTAAGTGTTGGAGATTTTGCCTTAATAAGTAGGGATTCCAAAAGTCTAAGCGAATATTGTCCATTATTATGCTTAATTATTCAAAAGTTTTCTAGGGAACCTTTAGTCCATAAATTGGACCTTTTAATCAGTTATTTATCAAACTAATAACTTACCTACAAATTTTTTCGTGCTAATTTTAAAATTATTTTTGTCAAACTATTGGCAATTTATGTCTAATTAGCTGAAGGTTCTTTATTCGATAAAGGCTTTTCGAGACCCTTACCAAATCTCATATGAGGAAGAGCGACAGGTAGAAGTATAAAAAATGCGGCCTCTCATCTCGACAGAAGTTTGTCTTTAAAGTAGAGAAAGTACCAATTGAGAGGGTTTGACAAAAGTAATCATCATTTGAATAATAATTTCATCTTAGTTTGGTTATGACTTATGTTTTTTATCAAAGTTATTTCTAATAATTCTTTTATAATATCAAAAAACAAAATGGTGAAGTTCAGAAATTAATATAAGTATCGAAAATTTGTGAATTTTTTAAAACCCAAAGAATTACAAATGGTTAAGTTCAGAAAATTTATTTTTATATACCTTCTATCTTCTATAACTCTATATTTTAGCAACGTGATATTTTGAAAGGGGGGAAATTTAGTTTAGAGTTCCTTTTTAAAATTATTATAATTGGTGAAATTCAGAAAATTCATAAAAATTTAACCATGGCAGCTTTTTTTTAGATTTTAATTTTAGTAGCGAAGCGCAAGCTCCCCCTGTAGGCGGGAGTGGCGAAGCCATTGCCTGGTATTACCATGAAGAAACTTTTTTAAAGTAAATTATTAGTTTCTGATAATTAATTTATTAAAGGCTTAATTTCAAGAACTATATGTATTTCTGATCTTTAGGAACAAGATATGAGGATAAAGAAGGTTGGAGTAAATTTTGTTTGAATGAGTGATTAGAGGAAAGGATTTATTTTTAGAGTAAGATTCCACGGTGTTAAATTACCCCTGGATGAGTAAGTAATTATTGGAAATGGATAAACATCTGTAAACGAGGATTTTACAGCATTAGATTATTGCTGAAAAATTGATACCAAAAAACACTGAAAGTAGGTGAGTACTAATTAGCTGCGCTAGTTCTCACTGCTACCCAACGTTAAATCCCTTCAGTAAAAACACTTAATTTGAGAGGGATTTACTTTTATTTAGTTGCCCCGATTTTCTTTTCCCGAGGGACCACTACTACTCATCCTATTATTGATCTTCCCCTTCCCGACTTCTTCCGTTCACACTTTTGGGTCTTTGAGTTCTTCCATGTCGCTGTTTTAACTACAGCAACCCACGCAGTCAACTCGAGCTGCGTTGTTTTGATACAGTTTCACCTCCCCCTTTTCTTAAACTTCCTGATGGAGATGCCTTTGTGGTTCTTACTTTTTTTCAATTAAAATTGCCTCTGTCTTATAAGCAACCCCCTGCCCCCCGCCATTTCCTTTAAATTCCACAGTGGAAATTGACCGTGCCATTATTACCTTGAAGGGGAGAGGGGTTCGGACGTCGATAGACGCTTGTTCAGTGACTCTTTTGCTCATCCGATCGACTGAGATAATTTCGGATCCATCCCGATGAATCCAGGCGTTCTCAGATGCAATCCATTGTAATTTCGTGCAATTTGAGCGAGTAATTACCACTAATTTTTGGACAATCACAAAGTTTTGATTTGTTACTAAAATTGTGATTAATGTATATTAAATTGCCAATTCAGTTTTTCTATATTTAATCGCAATTTATTACAAATGTTTGGCGAAATTGTGATGAATTAGTGAATTTGTATAGAAATGTTACAAAATCTGTTAGGCATGAGTACTCAAGTTTGTAGTGCTTTTATTTTTTTAGTAGTATTAAAGTACCTTTTTTTAAAGACTTTATGCTAAGGGGTATTCGTATAAAATTTAATCTAAATAATTTTGAGATTTGTAATGAATTTGCACGAACTCGAAAGAGGAGAAGTCCTTGCTAATATTCTTTGTACTGAAACTGCTTTCTCCTTACATTCTTCACACTTAGAGGCAATGTCGGATGTTTGAGTGTAAAACACATACGTATTTACAACTACATCAAAACACGTACTTTCTCCCTCTATGGAATAATAATAAAAAGTTTGAAAAGTTCGAGGCCAAGCACGAGTACAGTCGCATCTTGGCTTAAAGAAACAAACTGTAAATGTTCCCATTAATAAACTTTAATTAATACTACTAATATTATTACTAATAATAATATTTGCCAAGCGGTGCAACAAGTTCTATACGAAGTTCGTATTAGTGCGAAACAGATTTTAGGGTGTGGTACAGTGTGCCTGTTTACTAGCCCCCGAATCGGGTAGAACGAGTACAAGGTGTTGGCAGGGCAAACCCGAAATGAGCACAACTTACAAAAATTCGGTTAGAGTACTGCCCTAAACTTGACCCTTATTTGGGGGTCAGGTCACACGCGTGATTTGGGTCACTGTGTTTTAGGCATGAGACCACTCCCCATCTCTTATATGGCTGTTAAGTTTCCAATCACGCGTGCGTGGTTGTGGATCGTGGGGGAGGGGAAGTAACACCCTCTTTCCCCCACAGTCGGGTTTTTGCACCACCTGTAAAAATGAGAACTGAAAGAGAACAAAGAAGTGAATGAAAAGATAAAAGTAGTAAATAAATTAAATATGGAAAAGGGATTGATTCAGTAAACCTCAATAATCTAAAATGTTGGGGCCTGAAGGGTGCAGTGAAAGCTTCTAGGGACAAATTCGGACAATGAACATGTCGTCCCTTTGCGTACTATGTGTATGTTTGTTTATGCGTGATATAAAGAGTGTGGTAAGTGATATCCAAACCATGGGTTATACACGTATTCATATAACATCATTATACAAAGCACTCACGAAACCACCACATTGCGCAACATTACTACACACAGATCCATATCCTCAATATACGCACACAAAGATAATATATTCCGTGTATTCACACAAAGCTGTTAATAATTTATTGGTGTCAAATCGAAAGGGAAAGTCCTTACCCGGACCGCTAAAAGCAAAGAGCAACAGCAGGTAACGATAACAATGGGAACAAAAATAAAAGATAAAGAATAAAAAATGTAACTATAAACTCAGAACTAAAGTGTAGGTAATTGGAGTTATTATTAATCACTATAAATGATGGTTAATTTTCTTTACCAGCTTCGCTTTTGATTGATTCAATCTGCAAAATTGTGTCATTGGAGGAAAAGCTGAGCGGCTAATCTTCCTAGACCCGGATTCGCTCTTTACAGATTGCTGAGAGATTGCTAGCGGTGCGCCTATCCCGCTTCCGGATAGCATCATATAAGGAGGCAATCGGCAAATGGGCGGGATACCGAAGTGACGGTGTGTGGGGGAGAATTTGAAACCTTTAATTTCCATAGTTACCTAAAGCGCTATTTTGAGGACAACTTGAGATTTTTATTTATCTACTAACTGACTTCCCCGGCGTTGCACTGGTGCAAATGTAGATTGGAAATGTATAGAGCTGATTTGATCGCTTATCAGCCAGGTTTCATGGGCTGTCTAAGCAGGGAATATATGTTAACACATAGTGTTTTAATTTATGACAGTGTATAGGTTCTGGATAAATGCCTGGTGGCAAAATCCAAACACTTTTGGCGTTTGATTCCGGAAAATAAACTATGGAGATGCAAACCATGTTTTTCGACTGCAATTTACAATTAATTGTCACTTTCGTCATTAAATACTACACAGAATTAAAAAAAATAGCACTTTTGCATTGTAAATATAACTGGTTATTATAAAGTTATTTTTAAAATTATAAGTTCAACGAACAAATAGCAATTGTCTCAGCTGAGAGTTATGGGAAAGAGACAAAGGAAGTGGAAATTTGCGGAAGGTAATCCTGAATAGCCAAAGGGGGGAGGGGTCCTATTTTCGTCACTAGGGACACTCCTATCGAACTATGTTTAAGTGGATTTGATTGCGCAATATTGGGTCCTAAACCTCTAGAAGTGGAAAATCTTTGAGGATAACGAGGATCTTCATAAGCCGTTAAATAGGACAATTTGGATCAAAGAGAGATCACACAATCGTCTTTATGGATGCTCGTTGTAGAAGCTAAATTGATCTTCATAAACTATTGTGCATAGGTCATTATGCGCATAGGTGATGGTATGTCTAGACAATATTAAATAAAAGTACACGGCTTGCGTACATGTAGCATGGAAGATAGGCGTACAAGCCGAAAATATGATCACTCCTATACATCTACAGATTTGTTACAGCCAGGAATTAATTGAAACTAACGCCTTAGGCTCTGATTTTGAATCTTCCAATAGATCATCGCCAGTATCCATTGAGTTTCCCGTCCTTACACAGGCTTGAATGAGAGAATAAACTCGACTCATTGACATAAAATATATTAATACTGATTTCTTGAAAACGCTGCTCGACACTGGTTTATTCTCATTCTCTTTCTCACTTAAAAAAAAAAACAGCCTTGAAGGTGTAGCTTTTTCCTTAAGGTCTTTAACGGGAATGTCTGAATCAGAAATTATAAAACGTTATAATAATTTAGAGTAACATGGCCTATTTCTCTCACACCTCGGAACTTAATTATGCTGGCAAGGCCTCTTGGGCATTTTCTTCGCCGATGTGCTTCGATCCCCTTCACAATTACACTTCCACTTCGATCGACTACTCACCCACCTAGGTTTGAAGTTGTCATTTGCTCGAGTTTGCGACCCTTCCCTCAGCGTCTTGTTTAACGAGTAAAACTTGAGCGTTATACAATGTGCATTGTATATACATACAAATAATTCGTATGTAGGGAAATTATGTAAATAAGCAAATACATCAAACCAAACCCATTTTTTTTTTCATTTGGAAGAAGTTTGGGACGTAAGAATCAACAGACCCAAAGGTTTTGCTTATTTTATTCACCCCTAACCTAACCTAACTCGCCTTGTAAATACAAGCGACCCTAAAAATACGCTAGAAAGACTAACCTGCCCTGAGGGATTTTTTGACTACAGATACAGCATCTGAAGCTTTCATACATCAAAACATACAGGCGCAAAAAAAAGAAAATGCATTAAATTAGGGCATAAGCGTAACGGAGACCGGTTTTCGCTCTATCTGTCAAGAGTTTTAGCGTCCCTTAACGAGGTAACAAGAGACTTTAGCCAAGGGGTGCTTGCGGAACACTAACCTTAAATGCTTGTATTGGGAGCTCATCAGGGGGACGACTCCGCACTGAATCGTATGGAAGTGGAAGGGAAAAGACTGACAGCAGAAGAAGTGTTGTAGTTATTTTAAAGAAAAGTAATTCGCTCATTTTATTGTTCCTTTCCTTTTGTGTGTCCCCCGCCTTTTAGAAGCCAGGAACTCAATAATAAAGGGCAGTGCTAATCGTGCCCCAAGTTTCAATCCCGATAATTTTCGTGGTTTTCCGCAAGGAGTCGTCCAAATGTGGTCTTTTAAGTGGCTGCCCTCTTTGTGCCCCCTCCCAAACCCTGTATTTAGGATCCAGGAGGATTATTCCTAGTCTCTGATATCCTTATTTTTTCCTGTTCCCGTTCTTTCTATCTAACTGTTGTTTCCCTTCATACGATCGTCCACAAAATGATAAATGCCTTCGTTGGTTATGTTAGTTCCTTTTCTCTCAAGTGTCTCCTCGTTTCGATGAATTGGAAGTTAACCCTGTTTCAACGAAAATTCCTCATGATTTAAAAAAAACAACAACTGGTTAATCAAAGTTGGGATTTAAACACCAGGAGGTGATGGAAAAGAAATGAAAAGGGTCTGGTATGCCAAAGACTGATGTAGCTAAACGGGGGGTGGGAGAGAAGAGGTACGGTCCCTTTTCGTGGGTCCATGACTCAGCACCCATGAGTCCACTGCGTGGAGGCCGAAACCTCGTCATCATTATGTCGAGAGACGAAACGCGCCAAAATTTCTCGGGGAAAATCGTCCCCTTCCGTTTTGGCGCTGAATTCCATTACACCTTTTATTTCCGCATTGGACACTTGTGGTCAAATACACACACACACACACACACATATATATATATATATATATATATATATATATATATTATCTGCGTGTCAAATTATTAGGCAGCTTTGTTTTTTCGTAATAACAGAGTATTTATTCGGTGGAATCCAGGTATTTTATCCCTGAATGATGATAACATCCATCTGGATGTACTGCACCAAAATGAATCTAATCCGCCCATAAGTTAAGAAACAACGGCCATTTTTGTTAATAGGCATCATTTTTATCGTCCTAAATTATTAGGTAGGTCTAATAAAAATGCTAATTATGTAAAAACAAACATTTATTTAATGCGATAATTAAGTTTGAACAACAAATATAATCATAACGCACTTTATAATGAGCATAATAATATATTTGAATTGAAATAATAAAAGAAATTTTACGTCATAAAGTTCTTAATGATGGATGCATGATCCTCCACATGAAAGAACGTCCCTGACGCGTTTATCCATCTGGGGTAATACTGTCAGCAGCATCTACAATAGCTTCTCAGAGCGCACCTTTCGTTGAAAACTGCCGTCCATCTTCATATATCTTCCTCTTCAGAACACCCCATAGATTTTCCATCGGGTTTAAGTCGGGTGAACACCCTGGCCACTTCATCAAACGGTGTCCAGAGAAGCCAAATTGCTGTGGGGATTCCAGAGGTTTCTTAGCTGCATGGGAAGGCGCATTATCTCGCATGAAAATCAGCATTTTCTTCAATGAAACTTTCTGCTTCTTCAACTATGGCTTAACTTTATCCTCCAAAAAGGCAACATAGGCATTCGATGTCATTTTAATTCCGCATGGAACTTTCCAAGGACCAACCAACTTGCCTCCAATGATGCCAACCCAAACATAACTCCGTCTCCCCCTTGTTGGCGTCTCAAGTATAAGGACGATTTGCAACCCATCCTTTACTCCACCCATTTAGTCCGTCTAGGGTAGCACGGGATTCTTCAGTAAAGAGGACTTTTGAAAAATCTATCTTCATGTAATCTGCCCATTTGACTCTATTGTGCTTATGAACAGCCTTCAGAGGGGGCCTTGTAACAGGTTTTACGTTCTTGCCTACCTGTTCAGGAGGCGACACCTGGTAGATTTCGAAATATTTTTCCTACCACAACGTTTAAACACTTTTCGACTAGTAAGACCAGGGTTCTTCACTACTTCCCTCGTTATACGTGACAAGGTACGCCTGAGAATAACCCTCGAAGTACCCTTGTCAGCCCTCGAACGGACAGCAGAAGACTCCACAAATTTCTTCACAGTTCGATGATCTCTCCCCAGGATCTTTGATATTTCCAGGGTCATTTTTCTGTTTTCAAGCTCTGAGACGATGGTGGTCTTTTCATTTGATGTTAAATCACGTTTTTGACCCATAATAACACTTTTATTCGGCACTTGCCTAATAATGTAGGACGGTAAAATTGTTGCTGTTTCACGAAAATGGCCGCCGTTTGTTTACATCTGCGCAGATCCAATTTATTTTATTACAGTATGCGGAGGCATATGTTGCCATTATTCAGTGGGTAGATATCTCAATTCTAACGAATAAATACTCTGTTATTACGAAAAACAAAGCTGCCTAATAATTTGACACGAGAGGTAACACGTGAATAAGTATAAACATTTAGTTGTACCACGTAGGGAAAAAGAAAGATTGATTGGATCTAGTACTTTCGTTATCTTAATAAAATTTTCAAACTCACAATGGTTTATGAAATAGAAAGACACTGTATTTATACAAAGCAATATTTTCACTATAAAGTCATATTTTTTTTAGGACCTCTGATAAGTTAGATTTGAGTAAGAAAGATAGAACTGGATCTAAAGAAAACAAACCAGGGCTAATATTTACATTTCTCTCCTTTGTGCTGGAGATTAGGAACGATTCAAAGATATTTCTGCTAATAAAATCATTTATATGCATTATGGTATATGCTTTTGACCAGTTAATCTGGTGTCCTATCTTAAACCTGTGGACGGCCAAAGCATTATTTGTATATCCCTTAGATACTGCCTTTTGATGTTGCTTAATTCTTACAGAGATATTTTTAGAATTTTGACCTACATAGAATAAATTACAATCCAAACAAGTTATATTATATATGACCTTATTATCGTGCCTTGGGCTGTGTTTTATTAACATATTTTTTAATGTATAATTGTATTTAAAAGTTACATTTATATCAAGTTATTTTAACATTGGCACTACATACAAGAAATTATCATGGTATGGTAAAAGTAATATGTTATGTAAAGGTTCTGTTTTCCCTAACTTGTGGTTATAGAATGTTTTTTTAGCTTCCTACATGCAGTTTTTCAAAAAAATATTTCGGGTAACACAGATTAAAGGTAATCTCTTTAATTTTTGTAAATTCTTGATCTATATAGTCAGGACTACATATTCTGAGAGCCCTAAGATACAGGGAAGAAAATACTGATCTTTTAATATTTTTAGAATGACCTGAATAAAAATGGAAATAGGATAAATTATTTGTCGGTTTCCTGAAAATAGAAAACTTAAACCTCTCTGGTTGTCTAATTATTAGAACATCTAGGAAATGAAGGCTATTATTTTCTTCTTTTTCTAAAGTAAATTTAATTGACGGAACCAATGAATTAATAAATAAAAGAAAACCATCGAGATCAAAATCTTCCTTTAGAATTCTCAGGACATCGTCTACCTAGCGGTACCACACAATTTGAGTGAACCAAACCGATGGAATCAGCCTCGTTTCAAAAATATTCCACATATATATATATATATATATATATATATATATATATATATATATATATATATATATATATATTTGACAATAAAGGATTACCCATAGCCATGCCAAACACCTGTTCGTAGAATTTGCCATTGAAACTAAATTTAAATTTTTTTAATGCTCAAACAAATAAGTTGAATGATCGAGTTGGACGGTAAAGGCAAATCATACCAGCAAGGAAATCCAATAAGGCATCAAAGGACTCTTTAGTGAATAATGAGGTAACATCAAAGCTGACTAATCTCAGGTCTGATGCTGCACTCATATTGTCTAACTTATTGCAAAGATCAACTGATTTTTTTATATGTGAGGGTGATGTGGATCCTGAGATCGGAGAAAGTAAACTTACTAACTATTTTGAGAGTTTACATTGGATTGACCCAGTTGCACTGATGATTGGTCTTATTGGATTGCTTGGTTTATGGGATTTTATAAGGCCATACAAATAAGGTAATGATGTACTGATAGAAGAGACCGAGTCAATAATTGATTTGTGTTTTTTTAAATATTTTTTATGTATTAAAATTCTTAATTATATCATCTAAGGGATCGCTTCTTAACGGTACGTATGTAGTAGTTTCAGATAACAAAGTGGCTATTTTTTTCTAAATACAATGCTTTATTCATTATTACACACAGGTTGGATTTATCAGCTTTTATAATATACAAATCCTTGTCAATTTTAATGAGTTAAGGACTGTTTTAAATCGTTTTGGAAAATTATGTAAACTCTTCACTTCATCATCATCATCACTAACTTTATATTTTATGAAGGGGATTTTTTTTAGTATTTGAATAATAATTTCATCTTAGTTTGGTTATGACTTATGTTTTTTTATCAAAGTTATTTCTAATAATTCTTTTATAATATCAAAAAACAAAATGGTGAAGTTCAGAAATAAATATAAGTATCGAAATTTTGTAAATTGTTTAAAACTCAAAGAATTACAAATGGTGAAGTTCAGAAAATTTATAAAAATTTAATCATGGCTGCTTTTTTTATATATTTTAAATTTTAATCCTAGTAGCGAAGCGCAAGCTCTCCTCGAAGGGGGGAGTGGCGAAGCCATTACCTGGTATTTATATTATTCACTACTGAATAAACAATTCCTTTTGTTATGTCTATATGGTTTGTGATATGTTCTTATTTCTTTCTAATCTAGCAAAGACAGCGGCAATGTCCACACTTTCAGGTTTTTTGTTTATTGAGAACGAGAGTCCAGATCCTAATTAATAGGAAAGGCAAAGCAAGTCGTTTTAGTCAAAATTACAGACCTAAAGGATGTTTACACCCTTCTGAAGCCCATTATGTTTAACACTACAAAATATATTAACACAAATATTTTGCATTAACAGCTAACAAAACTCACAAGACTAACAGGAACCAATGAATCATTTAAACACGCCTTGTCGTAAAGGGTCCCCTCTAATTCTCAATCATTATTCTTTATCAAAGAGTCCCCACTTTGTTTTTACGAGCTGGGGGGGGTACCACCCTCAAAATGGCAAGCTCTTGCTAACTCGCCCTGTCACCAACCTCTACTTTGGCCTTTGTTTATATTAATTAAATAGAATAACCCACCACCATTGCTACCATTAACAGCAAGGATGGTTTGGTGATAACTGGCCGTAGATTGTGCGGGTACGGCGGTTGTGAGTGGGCCGAGGGTAGACGCGGGCTTCGGCCTTATCGGACTTACGTAGGTGCACGAACTCGCCACTCGACGATGAACGGCGCATCGAATTTTGTCGGTGGTGGTCACAGAGGTAGAAATATTTCAGGTGTTACAAACTCACAACACACCGACACACGACCAGAAGTACCAAATACACATGTACACAAAAATGAGTTTACGCCCATTCGCAAGGAAAGATACCGGCCATTACATATCCACCTAAAACTATATTCACATGAGTGAACTCAAAATACATCCGGTTACGGGAATGCATCCACAAATAAGCACAATTCCTCCACGCGCACATGGATATGTAGGTACGTCTATATGTGTATTAAATTCCGGATCATTAGCTTTCCATTTATTTCAAAGTATGGCGGATTTTGCCCCCAAAATTCCATCACGGACAAATTCCATGACTCAGCATTATATATATATATATATATATATATATATATATATATATATATATATATATATATATATATATATAAGTCGTTTCTTGCCATTCTGAAACTATTTTTAATTGTCTGTATCTCGTTATTAATATAATTTGTATTGATGGAAGAACTTACAAAGTGACACAAGAAATACCAAAAAACCACAACCCAAATTGGCCCAAACCACTCATTAGCTGTGATTTATATATATATATATATATATATATATATATATATATATATATATATATATATATAAGTAATTTTAGGTTTCTTTTGAAGATTTAACACATTTAAAAAAAAATGGAAGTAATAGTTACCAACGTCGACCGACTCGTGTTCGAAAACCTCTTCTTTACTCCTGTCATTTGGGGTTCATTACAATAGGTCCTTGTTTATCATCTTTTATTATGTCTTTCCCTTATTTCCAACTCCTCTAAGCCTCATGCCTCCACCATGGGGCCAGTAACATCTGTTTTCTAGTCACTTCTGCCAAAAATAAAACCCGATAGAAACATGTATTCCTGATGATCACAAATTGGGTCTGAAGAATTAGGAGAAAAAAATGCCATTGATGATAAACCCGTTGACAAAACACAGCCACAGAATGACAGAGTTGTGTGTAAAATGGAGGAACAAGTGTATGTGTGTGTTCCGGTACGTTTTTTTGCCTTTGATTCGAAATCTGATCCTCATCCGAGTGGAGAACAGAAGCTAATTCAGAACTTAGACCGAGCCAGTCAGGGATTACAACTGTAGGCCAGGAATAAAGAAATTACCCGGCTTAATTTTTTGTTTAAAGCTTAGAGGAAATTTTGTAATTAATAAAATAGATAAAATAGTGAAAATAGGGGGTCAGGAGGGCACACAACTGCTACCGTTGGTACTAGGATAACACACAATCCTACAGGTGTCAGCTACAGTATGGTTGCACACTATGAGGCACCGTTTAAAATTGTGTCAAATTATTACTTAGGGGGAGGGGCGCAAGTTGAATCAATAATAAAACTTAAGCCCTTGTTTTTATTTAAACCTGACAATGATGGATTTTTTTCATGTAGGAAAAAACGAATGAAAAGAACTTTCAAAATCGTCCCAGTCAGCCATTGTTATCTGCCTGGGAGACTACATTTTTAGTGTCAATTACCTCTGCGGAGATGCCATAAATCAATTATTAAAAGCTCTTCTAAATGGTATAAAAATAGGCATAAAACATTAGTAGATACTAGAAAAATGTGCACATCACGAATTATGTAAACCATATCTTACAGGGATTCGAACCCGTGAACTAACGCAGCGAAGCGAGGGTATTACCACTGATGTAAGTTACAATATGAGTAACCTAAGCTGTTAAAAAATGTGAAAGACATGCCAATTAATGGCTAGAGGTCTTTTACGGGTCTCTACGTCCACCATCGGGTAGTAGTTAACATTTTAATTCGAAAGCATCCAGTGTCTTGCTGAGGTCGCTCGTGTGAGTTTAATAAGGCATAATAGCGCGCTCCTCGAATGATAACAACCACCGTAAAGTCGATCCAAATCGGGATCCCATCCGGTAACTCATCACACCCGAAGCAGGTTTACTTGCTAAAATCGGATATGCTGATTTCCTTTGGCCAGGATGAAGCCCGACGAGCAGAAGATCAAATGGAAATAACAATAAAAAAAACCTCCCCCAGCACTACGCGTGATATGCAATTCAAAGCAAACGGGAATAAAACGAGTAATGCGCGCCAGAAATACGAGCTTAAAACCCACTCATAATCGCCTACGTCTTACGGCTTGTTAAAAAAAACACACACAAAAAAACAAGTTTTTGCCCAAGAAAATCTCGCTTCAGAAAAAAAAATTGATTCAGTTTTAGAGGCACTGCGGTATTTCATTCTTTCGATATTTTTCCCTCGAATACCAGAATAATTTAGTCCCTGGTTGACATCCGACTATTGGAAAATGCAATTATCTTATGTCCACTCACGAAGACTAAAAAAATCTACCACACAAGAAATTTAAGGTTTGAAATTATTGAAAAAATAGATTTACCTTTGTTGTAAAATAGTGTCATAATGCATGCGTGCTGATTCGTCTATAATAATGATAATATTTGTAAATGTTTAATATTTGTAAGTGGAGGTCCTTATAGCCGGAGATGGCTTGTCTCCGTGGAGATCACGCTTCATTAATTAGGTCATGGATTCATGGAATGAACGCCGGGGTCATTTGAGCCCCGGGGGCAATTCGAATGTATATAAACAAATGGATGAACTAAATACTTGGTGTTTGGTTCAGTAATTGCAGTACCATCTTTCCGATTCTTTTTCTAGCCTGTTATCTTTTTCTCTATTTCACACCTATGTATATACACTCACCCATGCCAAGGAAGAGCGTCCATTCAAGAGCCCAAATTCCCTCTCATCCGCAGTCTCCCTTCAATCAATTCCTATCTTGGAAAATCCTTCGGTGACGTTGTAATGGACGACGCAAGATGAGCCAAGATTACCCCAATCGAGACCATTCAACTCCTTTAAATTGATCAGAAACGGAGAATAATAATAATGAAACAGACGAAGATGAACACTGATTATATTCACCCATTAACCTTTAGTGTTCCAAGATCTGGAAGTAATGTACGTTTCCAAAATACGAGCAAGTGTACACATAATAACGGACATAGAAACAAACTTTATGTTCTCTCTTACACTAGGGAGTGGAATGATCATGTTTGAATGATAATATAATTAGCCATATAACCTCCTGTAGTCATTGAGGTCAGGAGGGCACACACTCATCCACATGTCAACTACACTATGCTGGCTCCTGCTACACTCTACACCGCCTTGCGTATTCAGGAGTACGTGAGGCCTAGTAATTCGCAGGTACGAAATTAAACCCCCTTCATGACATACCGGAGTTCAAATGTACGAATAAGTCCATATGTCGGAAACGCAGATACGAACGTTTGTATTTCGGAGGCAGGTGGTTATCAAGATACGAACGTTTTTATTTCAGAGGCAGGTGGTTATCAAGATACGAACAAATGTAGAATGCGAACGCAACACTACGAACGGGAAAGACTTTGGAGCGCTAAATCAGGGACACTATGATAATCCCCATAAAAAGTTGCAGGATACCCACTTCAACGGGTTGAGCTACATTGTTGTGGTTAGTCACTGGGTAGCGCTCATATTTAAGTAGGGTCGACCTTGCGGCAAGTACCTTATCTCTTAGCTACCCGTGTTTCGGACTCCAGGGTAAAAGGTAGGTCCCCCAAACACACGTTCCGAATCGGTGGGATTTAAACCCTAACAAAGCAGACGACGCCCCCCATCCTTTTATAAATGAGGTTGATGTCATCCTTGAACTATGTAAAAACATGATGTGGGATGTCATATTTAAAAAAAGGAAAACCAACGTGGGTATCACAAAACGTTTTTCGGAAGGAGTTTCCCAAAGAGAATGGTAAAATTAGGGAATGCAAAAATGTGGGGAAGGTACACAAATACAGTAAAAGAAGAGAGTATTTGATGGAATACGGACGAATAAGGCACGCAGCTCTTCTGGATGTGTCAAATTCTCCCTCAGATTTGGCAATTACAGGATGGTCCTATTTTTAATGGATTAAATACGTTTTTCTCACGGGAGAGTTGCATGCCCCTTCCAGTCACAAGGTCCACATGAAGCGTCTTCTTTTGACTACCTAACTAAGCCTTTAACACGTTTCCACTTCCCTAATTTCCTCGCTTTTAAAATAATAATAATATACTAACGATAATAAATAATCATACATTTTTCCTTCAAGAAAAAGTTAAAAAATCATAGATTTGAGTCGCTGTATCTTAAGGATTTTAGCAACCCTCGTTTTTCTCTTAATTTTCCCTCACCCTCGTTGTTTTTTGGCTTTGTGTCCGATTCCATCTTTATTACTTCCCCAGGAAATAAATCATCTGGCGGAAAAGAAATTCTGCTCATGGTGGCTTTGACTGAACCTCCCCCCCCTTCCCCCCACACACACACACCTCCTCCTCATCCTCTAAAATACTCATCCCTGTTTTCCCCCAAATCCGCTCATGAAATTCTAAAAATATTTATTTATCTTTTGCCTCTAATTTTTTTTTTATTTGGATAACGTTTATTTGCCACGCCTGTGAACATAGTAAAAAAACGCTTATTTGAGGTAGCTAACGTTTCTCTCCGTTCAATTCCTTTGAATTTTGCTGAAAGCTTTGGTCATAAGACGTTTTATATAGGGCTCTATCGGGCTAAAGGACCTCGCAGACGTAACTTGTGCTAAACATGTTTTATAGCTTAGAACGTACCTTCCTCTTGCGGCTGTGGTGTGCATGTACGAGTATATTTAACGTCGTGGACTTTTAACGTTCTCAGTGGGTTTAGTATACATGTATGTATGCGAGGTGTCAAAGCACGTTTAATGCCGTTGAACATAGTTAATATCTAGTGTTTAACGTCACATAAAAGAGTTCGTAATTTTGAGGGTTCGCGTTCTCTACAAACTTTTGCTTGAAGGGGAATATTACGCCCTTCCTGCCCCAACACTAGGGTTGATAAAGCTTGTTATTGAAGTGTTTGTCTTCCCATCGTCACTACTCCTGTTTTTGCTCCCTATTCTTCCACGCCTGGATATATCTTACTATGGGGGAAAGATGGTATTAAACCTTTAAAAAAATATACGACCTATTAATCCATAATTGTAAATATAGTGAAGAATTATTTCAAAACTCTTCACTGAAGATTTTCAATCAGCCCTATTGGCTTATCATCATCCGTAACACTTATGTTATGTTAACAATAGTCATCAACTCCTGATACACTGAGAGAAAAAAATGGCCTTTTACAATCTGGCTCTTCGAAAAGAATAAATAGAAAGTAAATGTAAAAAAAAGTACCGCTGCCAATGGAAAGTCTGACAACATCAGCAGTGGAGCGTCCCCCAGTCTTGCAGTGAAACAATGATTCACGTCAAATTGAAAGAAAGTCTGGGTAATTTTCGAATCTGCTTTCACTTTCGAGGCAGAGTTTTCGCCCGGGTGATGCTGGGGCATGAATGAAGTGAAAGTAAATTGCAACACACACATACACACACACAATGGCACGAACAAAGAGACGTGATAGATTGTTGGCATCCTGACAGCTCAAACAAACCCATTTCATACACATTTAATTTCCACTTCATTACTATTCAATGCTTACGAATGAAATGAAATTAAAATACATACCCTCACACTCAATCGACACACACGCTAATATAAATATATATAATAATGCAAGTTTACGAGCTGCTCACACGGCACATTACACATACACACACAGCTATACATCCTAGAACAATTATGCTAAATAAATTATGCTTCTATGCTCAAAATGGCAACACTAAAATAGGGTTCTGACTTACATTCATACATTTCACCCTCGCTAAGTCGAATTCTTATCTCGGTGGTGGTTACAAAAACCACCCGTTTGTCCTCGAGTATTTACACTTAGTAGTTTCTTGTACGAACTCCCACATCATCCTCGATTTCTTTTTTACGCCCTCTCCTCCACCATGCCCATGTTCGTCGCAACGAGTTGTGTTAACAATAAATTGACGAGTACCCAACCCTGGCGAATACAAAGGAGACCGGGACTTAAATGTACCAACACTAATTTAAGGACTATGGATAGGAGATTGAAGGAACGCAGTGAGCAGCCTCTTTTCAACCCAAATGTTATTGCATAACATTATTCGATCCATGTTTAGTATAATTACAACTTCCCTTCATTACTATTCCACTGAACTATTTAGGGTGTCTACTGCCCTTGAAATCCTTGAAAAGCCCTTGAATGTATTTTTTGCCCTTGAAATCCTTGAATTTAAAAAATAGATCATTGAGTGATTGTTCAAATGATTTTTCAAATTCACTATTTATATACTTTTTAATGTCTATTAAGAAAATAGTAATATTTAAGTTAATCTACTCACTATTGTGAGTGAACATATGTATGCTTTGGTTGCATTGTATTTTATGATGGATGCTTGCTATACTTCTGTGACTGTCGCTTGGATACCTCGTTCTTGTTTTTTGCACTGGTGAGTTGATTTTGGTTATGCTTTGCTTATAACCCATTTTTCCCTTAAATACCTCACCTTCGTCAATGTCCCATAATGTTTATTGTACTTTTTTAAATTTAAAGAAAAAAACAATGGCTAAAACCCGTCCTTGATTATTTTTAAAATGTCCTTGTAAACCTTGAAAAGTTCTTGAATTAAAAATCACCAAACAAGTTGACACCCTGCTATTCCCACTACTGCACTTCTTCCAATACTCAATTACATCTTTACACTCACATCCTTTTTGAAAACGCCTTCACATCCTCTGGAGCCAAGTATGCAATTTTACATCTCCTGAGGCATTATTGCATCCTCTCTAAATTCACTCTGCATTCATTATAAATATACTATAACATCCAAATACAGTCTCATCCTCTCTAAACACTATTCCAGCCTCTGAAAATACATAGTTACTACCTCTATAAATACACCTTTCACACTAATTCTAAAAGCACTATTACAGTCTCTCTAAATATACTCTTACGTCCCTAGCTATGGTAGACCAATCTCAGCGGCTGGACCGCACCAAAATTACCGGAGATAAAGAATTAACGAACATGGCCCAAATAATTCCCGTACAAAGGACTTCATTCAAGGCTAAGCCGCAGAAAGGGGGACATGTATCAATCAAACTCGCTTAAACTCGCTGTGTGGAGATGGAAAGTCATGCGTGCAGTTGTAGGTGTGTAAGGAAGGGGAGGGGGGGGGGGTTGCGAAGTATGGCTAGCATGGCCTCTAGGCCCACTCAAGGTTCTGTTAAACTTAAGAGAAATCGTAATCTTACACATTCGCTTATTTCCCCCGTCATTCAGTAATCACCCTGGGGAGAAAAGATGAATGGCATATACAGCACGAAAAAACATCACTTGTGTTTGTACAATCTAATGTGTATGGAATTGAGTGGGAGAAGTTAGCTTAAGAAATTATTACGACAGCCTACCGACCAATGCATAGGCCTATTATCATATATGGGTCTGTATGTATTTATGCGCATTGATGAAGCTGATGAGTAGGCTTAAGAAGATTTTACAATAGTTAACCAGATAGATTTTTTTAGCGAATTAAATGCGCAATAGCAACGAGGCCGTATTGAGCTGACATGTAAAGGGAGATCTGTAAATATAGTAGTGGAGGAAGTGAACATGTGCGGAAGATATATAGCTTCATATCCTCCCGCGGGGTTTAGGGCCGGAAGGGAACGCAACATCCACATTTCAGTTGCATCGCGCTCGCCCATGAAATATGTGGGCATTAGTTACGTAGCTCGAGCAATCAAAAGAGGAAACTACTTAAGGTGCTCTGTACTGGCGAGGGATGTGTTCGTATGATTGAATCCCTAGTCTCATTTTACGTCCTTTCTGGCGCTTTTGAAATACGACATCCCGAACAAATTTAGGTTCCAGGTTCTCACCATTTGTCCACGGAGGAACCCCCTCCCCCTCCAAGCTCGTACAAATAAGCCCGCAAAGGGGGCGCCTCGTATAGACTTACTCTCGGTACCTGAGGAGCGGCAGGTCATCTCAGCTCGCGCCCACGGCCGTCTCAAATTAGATTGAAACTACCCAGGCTTTACCCCCTTTTTTCCGTCACTTTCTTTGCAAGCCACTTCTCACCTATTTCCATCGCCTTCGGCTGATTTCGTAGGCTAGCCGTGGCCTAAGTGAGAGGAGGGATGGTTCATCCTCTTGTCTCTCCACACCCCTTTTCTCTTCCTATTACCCATCCCCCAATGGGGCCGGAGATAAAGAATTAACGAACAGAGACCAAATAATTCCCATTCATTCAAGGCTTCATTTTACGCACCCGCAAGATGAGGTCAGGTGATATTTAAGGCTCGTGTGCCATCCCACCCACTCGTGCAGTCGGATCTGCAGATATCTCTCTTCCACACATTTTCACTTTCTTTACATATTTCTCCTTGCAAACTTTCCGCGTGATGCGACCTCGTTGTTATTGTGCTTTAATTTCGAGGGAAATAAAATCTTGACCGCAAATGCTCCTCCCAACAGCCTTGGACCGAATGGCATCCTAATTCCTATCGGAGGTCACTGCGTGGCGTCCGAAGGTCTCCCCATCTCTCCTTGCGCGCTTCTCCTTGACCTGACCTCTTTCAATCCCGAATGAGGTCAAGCCCACGTCACCATCTTTATGGGCGGGGAACACGTGGCTTAGCGGTAAAATCGCTTGGATCAAGGGATACCCTGTCGAGTGGCACTTAGATACCCGTTCTTCGAGTATTTTGTCTCTGATTTGTTCATTTGTTTTTGTTTTTAAATTACATCGGTCATAGTGTTGTTTTTTTATTTTAAATTGTATGCCATTTGTTTGTTTTTTCACAATTTTAATGTGGTTTGAACTAAAATGTTCCTCTTGTATTTGTTTGATTTTCACCATCATCATCATCACTAACTCAATAATTTAAGAAGGGAATTTTTTTGAGTATTTGAATAATAATTTCATCTTAGTTTGTTTATGACTTATATTTTTTATCAAAGTTTTTTCTAATAATTCTTTTATAATAATTCTTTTATCAAAAAACAAAATGGTGAAGTTCAGAAATATATATAAGTATCGAAAATTTGTGAATTTTTTAAAACCCAAATAATTACAAATGGTGAAGTTCAGAAAATTTATTTTTATATACCTTCCTCTTCTATAACTATATTTTAGCAACGTGATATTTTTAAAGGGGGGAAATTTAGTTTAGAGTTCCCTTTTAAAATTATTATAATTGGCGAAGTTCAGAAAATTTATAAAAATTTAACCATGGCTGCCTTTTTATAGATTTTAAATTTTAATCTTAGTAGCGAAGCGCAAGCGCCCCCCCATCCCCCACCGATTGGCGAAGCCATTGCCTGGTTGTTTAATTATATAATGTTACATCAAATCGATGCTGGTGTTTCAGCGTGGAACGAATGTCGCTGTTCCTCTCTTGCTCACGATCCGCACACATGTACTCGTACCCGGTACATTCAATCTTACTAGTAGCAGTACAGTCTTGTTTAGTACCTGTAGTCTTACTACTACCGGTACATACAGTATTACTAGTACCCGTACATAGTATTACTTGTATCGGTTCATAGTCTTTACTAGTACTGGCACATGCATTCTTACTAGTACCGGTACATAGGGTATTACTAGTAGCAGTACCTTCTCTTACTAGTACGATACATAATTTTACTAGTATTGATATATAGTGTCTTATTAGTACTGGTACATAATTTTGCTAGTACTGGTGCATTCAGCCTTACTAGTACTAGTACAGGCGGTCCTACTAATACTGATATATACCATTTTATTAGTACTGGTACAGCCTTACTAGTAATCTTACATACAATATTACTAGTACCGGTACCTACTCTTACTAGTACCAGTACATAGTCTTACTAGTACGTGTATATACATTCCTATTGGTACCGGTTCATAGTCTTACTAATACTGGTATATACATTCTTACTAGTACCAGTGCATACACTCTAACTAGAACCGGTACATATTCTTACTAGTACCAGTTTATAGTATTAGTAGTACTGGTACATAAACTTACTAGTACGTGTACATGTAAAATTATTAATATTGGTGCATAGTCTAACTAGTGCCGGTGAATACAATCTCACTAGTACCGGTACATACAGCCATGCTAGTACCACTACATATGTACAGTCTTCGACCCTTTCTTGCGAACTTTTTTTCTGGTCTTATGGTGAGGCTTTAATTCCTTTCTTACCCCCTTATAATTAACCCCGCAGGGCTATCTCCCCCTACTGGTACATACAATTACTAGTACTGGTACATATTCTTACTAGTACCAGTTCGTAATCTTACTGGTACATAAACTCTTACTAGTACCAGTTAATAATCTTACTGGTACATAAACCCTCACTAGTATCGGTACATACAATCTCACTAGTACCGGTACATACAGCCATGCTAGTACCACTACATGCAGTCTTCGACCTTTTCTTGCGGACTTTTTTCTGGTCCTATGGCGAGGCTTTAATTCCTGTCTTCCTCCTTATAATTAACCCCGCAGGGCTACCCCCCCCCCTCCCCACCCACATAGCCCCCAGCATATGCCGTTAGCGAGGTTGGTAAACTATACCCACTGCTCACCGTTTTATGCCCTATTAACCACAATGTTGCCCTGGTACCATTTTAACAAGGAGATAAGTTCACCCGCTAAAATTTGCCTGCATTGGATTATACCCGATTGTTTCATTTATATAATGAATAAACTCACACTACTTTCCTTTCACTTGTATATCTGTTTAAATTGATCTTTACTTTTCCCGTAGGTCAGTACATTCGACATGAGTAAATTAGTAAGAACAATTTACCTTTTCCTTTTAAAGGTTATGGCAATCCTTCTCGGAGGATGGAAGGATGGGGGAGGGGGGTAATCCAGTACAGGTGATAACGATACCGCTTAGCTTCATGTACGTATGTGTACAGGATCAAAAAAGTCTGCTTATCTCTTGTAATGATTTCAATTTCCTGCGCGATTATGAGAAGCATTTACAGTTTGTCTTTTATATTCCTTTCTTTCGCCATCCTAGTGATGAGAAACATTATTTTTTATGTATTCTTGTCACTTTCTCTGATTATGATAAGCAACGTATTTTATATAAGAACATAAGAAAATAAGGAGACTGCAAAAGACCATTCATGGCCTACACTTGGATTTTAAAAAATTCACAAATTTTCGATACTTATATTTATTTCTGAACTTCACCATTTCGTTTTTTTATATCCATTTCAAATTTCTTTAGTAATGACAAATATTCCTTTTCTGGAAGATAACGTAGCTTTAAACTCTTTAGATAATGTATATTGGTTTAAGCTAAAGTTTTTCGGTAGTTTTTTTTTGTTTTACTCTTTTAAGTTTAAATACAATAGTTTATTCTTTTCATTAATGGTTTTTTTAAAACTTTCTTTAGTATTTATTTCGCTTCTCTAGCTTTATTGTTGTACTTGTCAATGCTCTATTTTGATTCCTTAAAAGTGGCAGTTTGTTGTAGGGCAGATTGTAACATTGCTATATGCAACAATGCAATATACAATTGCACGAAGCCTTATGATAGACATTGATTAATTATAAATTTCAATTCCAATTTTATTCCTTTGTTTTCACGTTTATTTGTTTCCATTTCCTAGTATTTTGTTTTTCAGGAGTGTCCATTTCAATCTTATCAACTTATTTACAGTAAGGTTGTCGTAAACAGGACAAATTCGGACTGGTCTGCATTTACTAGCTGAGTTCCTTCAGGTGGATACTTAGTCCAATTTTGTCCATAGTATGCATAAACGACCTTGAAGAAGGTTTGCTTAGTAACATCAAATTCACTGATGGCGCCAAGATAGGAAACAGCCTTTTTTATTAAATGCAATGTGGTGAATTTACAACGGGACATGGATAAAACTGTTGAGTGGGCGGATAAATAATAGACGAATTTTAACATATTTCAATGCAAGGCCATAACTTAAGTTGTCGACATTAAAAGATTATTACCAAAGAAACTGGCAAATTCTACGGTCGCTTATCGTCGAAAAGGATTTTGGATTGGAGACTTAATTTCCGAACACCTCAAGGGGATAAAACAATGCATCGAAGCTACTAAGAAGCCAACAGGGTGCTGGTATAAATTGTCTACAATTTCCCGTTTAAGTTGAAATATTTCCATCCTCAGTTCAAGAACGCCGTGCAGTTTTGGGACCCATTTCTGCGTAAAGATGTAGCGATGTTAGACGGTTAAAACGTAAGACGACCAAGCTAATATAATAATCCTTGAGCTTAGGAACTCAACCCCACGAAGAAAGACTTCAAATCCTTAGATCTCATCACTCGCAAGGAGACGTGTATGTGCCCAACAGATTGAAGTGTTAAAAGTGCTAAAGGAATGGGTGTCCCTAAAGTCTGTACACATAGGAAATATCACAATGGTCTCCTTGTTCACCAGAACTTACCCCTCCTTGACTTCTTTTTCTGAGGTATGCTAAAGGAGAAAAATAAAGACACGAGACACCTGCAGCAACAGCGCATCATAAATGAATGGAAATTTGGAGTCAATGCATTGGGTGAATCTCGCAAAGGGCATCGAACTTTGCATCGCAAAAGGTGGAAATCACATTGAAGATGTTACTTATTACTATTTCAATTAAATAAAATTTAGCTCAAATTAAATAAAATGTAGTTAGATTATTTTTAGTGAACATATGCATTTAGCCTGTGACCTGACTTTTGGGACACCCTGTAGAGATGGATCATCTAGCAAACACTCGTCAAAGTTGATTTAAGTTGGTAAACAAACGCTTCAACACGGCTAGAACTCAAAATTACTTTAGTTATAAAATCGCACGAAAGTGGACTAGTTTACTAGTCGAATAATAGAAAGTACGTCAATTTTAATGTTTAAAAATCGAATTCGTGAGTATTTTTCAAACACAATACCTCATAAGAAGTACAGATGAGTACAATTACACAACTGACAAGAAGGTTGCAAGGAAAATAACTAATAGCATTTGACACTACACAGAAGATGGCGGGCGGGAACAAGAAGATCTTTTTCTCTACTTTCATATTTTGTGTGTATTCGAGGAAGTGCAACTGGCTTTGAGTTATAGTAGATTAAACATCCTTGGATCATAAGTGCCCGGGTAGAAGTGTATGTTCGTAGCACTAGAACTAGTATAAAAAAAAGAAGCGTGATTTTAGTTTTGGTACACATGTAGGTAAGTGTGTATTAGCAACTCTCGAGCTAACAGAGTTAAGACATGCGATTCGGGACTCATTAAATGCAAGATGCCTAATTTGGTTCGTCTCTGACGTACAGTAGCTTGCTTCTACAAGAGCTTTTACGAGAGCTTTCCATCTACTCTGTTCTTTCTTGGGCTGGCCTTGATTCGGCCTTAGGGTCTTTGTTGGTCTTCTTTCTATAGTGTTTTTCGTTCTTCGAATGTTAACGCCATTATGCCTGCTTCCAGCGTTAAGTCTCAATTATTTGGACATTCACAAGCCCAAATGCACCGCCTTGAGTCTCGCCTATTAAAACGTTCACGGATCCCACGTTAAACTGTAGGTCGCCAGTAGAAATAAAAGGCATTAAATAGTTATTAAAATGTTCCCCTTTGCCAAGAAAGGGCGCATTTTCGGCCCAATAAACGTTTCTCCCAAATTTCAAGTGGCGAAAGTAAAGAGAAAGCTGAAAAGAAAGCAAGACATTTTTTTTACACAGGTATGAATGTATATGTAATGGTTGTTTATGGTGGTTTTTCGATATGTGCTAGTTGATATAATGGCGTTACCTTTCATGAAACGGGTAATTTGCCTCAAGGTCGTCAGTTCTGAGTTTCCCGTGGACGAGGGTCTGGTAAACGAAGGAAATGACGAGGTTCTGATACCTGGCGGGGAGCTTGTACGTCCATAATTGCCGTTTCTGTGACAGTTACTAAGGCAAAATTGCCTTTGGTTCATCATGAATTAGGGTTACTGAAGAAGTCTTCAACCTTCAGTGTCATTCCCTTCATTGTTACCCACTTTACATAGCGTTTATTGTCTCTTTATAAGGGATCCTATCTTATCACTAAGCGGAGTTTTATGCTCTACACTCGACTAGGCACCTGTTCTCCAAGAGAGGAGCCAGGCCCTGGTATGTGTGTCTCGGTAGCTCCCAATCTGATATAAGGACGAAATGGACAGAATAGTGGGAGCATTAGAAATAGGAATAACTGTTGAAAGAGATGAAAACATGCCAAAGAGGAAGGAAAAGAACGATAATTAGAAGCAAATTGGGCAATTGAAGGGAAAGAATAATACTCAGTACGAGACGAATAGAATAGGAAGAAAATTACTAACAATTGGATCGAGGACGACAAGGATTGAATAAAAAAAAAACAAATTATTAAACCCTTTACCATGAATTTCGGAAATTTAAATGCTATTAAGCAAATTTATGCAATTAAATTTGCTAATAATGAAGTTATGTTCATTAATGGATATGAGTCATTTTTATGACGCCCTTCTGCGCTGACCTTTTACTCGGTAGTTAAAATCATCCAAATTAAGCCAACTTCTGGTGAGAAATACTTCGTATCGAAGGTCACCTGACGTTATGGAGGCCGAGATAGGATGACGGGTGGAGAAGTAGTAGTCCACTGCTTCGGCAGCTGCTGCCTGAAAGGAAGACGGCAGCTGAGTAGGGACCTGCATGTTTCTTTTTTTTGCGAGAGGAAAAGTGTTATTGATAGCTGCCACCTGCATTTTTTTTTTATTTTGGGAGAGGAAAGGCGCTATTGATAAGTGCCTTATCTCGTGGTAATATACTTGACTTCTAACTCTAATCGATGGATACGCGCGTTTTTTCGTAAAAAAAGAACGTGTTTTTTTGTGGGTAAACAAACATAAAAACAAACCATTCGACTGAGTACTTTATTCATTTGAGCATTTTGGAAGTGCACAATCGCACATCTCCCACAATTAAAAGAAATTCCTCTCCCACCCTTCATGATGGCTCCTTATTTCTATCGCCAGGAAATTTAACCTGAAAAACGCACATAAGTGAAGTCATAAGGTGTTCAAAAAAGTAAAAAAAGGCAGACACAACAGGATTGCTTATCACAGGCCAGACATATTGAAGTTGCCAAACGGCTGTCGTTAAAGCGGTAAGTAGTCACCTCTTTCATTGTGAGCCACTTTTAAGAATTCTTTCTGTTGGAGATTTCCTTGTTGGTTTTTCACGAGTAATAATCATAATAATCATGACTCGTAGTTTAATTTTTAATTAAAATGTAATTAATACGAACGTGGGCATCTCCACAAGAACGTTTAAGCGTATAACGGGAGAGGGGACCGGCATCTTCAACATGCAACCCTTTCTGTATTAGGAGTCATGCTTGAGGGGGACTCATTGGGAGAACTAACTCCGACCAAAAAGGCAAAATATATTCACTGGAATGAAACGCTCTAAAAAGGAAGACAAAAACGCCAACTAAAAAAAATAAGATAAAGGAAACAATTTCATACACATTTAGTGACATCAGGATGGTCAATAGGTGAGAAAGGTTTTGGAGGGCTTATCTTCAGGTAAGAAAAGTTTGGGGTGGCTTATCTTTAGATGAAAATGGCAGGATGGCTTAATTTCAGGTGAGAAAAGTTTGAGGGGGTCTCGTCATCAGGTGTAGGTTTCGAGCCTGAGCGTAGCGGAGCGAGGAGCTCAAAACATTCACACAATTCTTCATCGAAAGCAAAAATGCATAAACCCAAACAACCTACAAAACATTTGTTTCGTCTAATAAAACCAATAAACAAAATCACTTCGCCTAACTTGCTAAACACATAAGATTACTCATTATCTTTTAATAAAATCCACGAACCTAACCTAACCTAACCTAACCTAACCTAACCTAAACCTAGGAAATTGCTGACACCTTCAGGGCAAAAAAGCTGAGCTGATTTATCTTTACGTGATCCACTCATTCAAACATCGATTACATAAATACTTAAAAGAATGTCATATTACGTAGTCGAATTAAAATTCCTGAAGGAAAAAGAAAAGAAAGAAGTTATAATAGTGGATAACTCCCCCAAAAAATTAATGGTGCTGTCCGTTTTTCCGTCAGCACAGTGAACGTGTTGTGAATCCCACACCACAAAGAAAATATATAGCTTTTACCTTTATTTCAATGGTGAGGGGTACTAGTAACTCCAGTTGGTATATGTGTATCCTACAGGACATTTTACGACCTTGGGGACATTCAGATCCGTGTAGACTTGGAAGGCTTAAACTACGCACGAATCAAAGGTTCGTACTAATGAATAGAGATGCCTCAATTTGCGAATTTAATCCTCTTGCAGATCGAGAATCTAGAACAAACAAACCATACGCTTTCGTTTTGGTTGTAATTGATAGGGGGTGGGTATGTGTGGAGTAGCAAACCGTACGAACTTAAACACATCAAGGTGAAAGTACATACCTCAAGCATTGGGACTTGAACATACGAATGGCCCTGATACTCAACTGAAACAAGCACCTTGCCGAAGATCTGACGTAACGCCTTTGCTTGTTAAAACGCCCCCCAAAATCCACTATTTCCCAGATTCCAATTAAAGGTGAACATTTCTTAGTATTTTTATTCACTTGGGAAAGACCAGGGAGTCATTTCGACACCGAAAAAGTCAGTCTATACCGCTGGGATAACTCGAACCCCCGAAAAAGTCAGCAGCGAAATGTTAAAACATGACCTAGTCCTTTGAGTTGATATTAAAGGGGATAGAATAATTCAGTTATATTTATTAAATCAAGACGAAAACCAACGAGGGCATCTCTAGAAAGCTTTCGAAAAATAGGTTTCTAAAGAAAATAGGGAAGTAAAGGTGTGTGGCAGGTATGTACATAGCTCGATTAATTGGGACGCTAGAGATCAAGAAGACGCGCAACTCTCTCCGTTCCGTAGAAGAACTAAGTCCCCCTACAGTGTGTCGCGGTAAAAGAAAATAAATGGCTAAGAATAATAGTAAGAAATTGGGAATGTATAGTGTGGAACAAGAGGAAAATCTCGTTAATCCAAATCGAGACTAAGATGGATCCTGACGTCCCTCCCTCTCCCCCAGCGTCCCTCCCCAAATCTTGGTGTCAATGTGAATGGGGGAGTAAGTTATATCGAGACGAGACCGCTACAACAGACTTCGTCAAGCATAAATGGTCGGTTAGGAAATGCGAATTTTATGTTTTCTTCTCATGTGATCTCTTCGAAAAGGCATAATTGATCATCGTCAAATTCTTTTTTGAGAAGGAAATAATTTGTTTTCATTATCATCCGTTTGTTTACTTCGAGTCACCCCATCGTGTCTCTATCTTGCTTTTTTTATCAGTCTCCTTCTTAACTATCGTTTTGGGAAGCAGTTTGTGCAAAAAAAGTACCTCTACATTATACATTTCACCCCCTTTAGTTGGGTTTTTGTCCGATACTCATATTCTGTGTATTGCAACTCTTTCTATCATCAATCTTTTTTCACTGTTCCTCTTTTTCTCCGGCAAGGAGAAAGATGCTAGAGAAATGATGCAGGTTGGGGAGAATTCAAGCAAAAGAAGGTCTTTTTGCTGGAGAAAAGATGCAAGTTCTAGAGTGTTGTTGGTTCTTATTATCTAGAATTCCAAATACTTGGGTTTCCACAAATTCCACGTTCTTTATGAATTTCTTCTCAACCCCTTTTTGACCACGTCCTCACTCGTTTTAACTTTACTTTTAAGAAATTCTGTTTTTTTCTATTTTTTCATTTTCTTATTTTCTCTGTCATCTCTTTTTCAGTTGAGTAAATAAAGTCTTTGACCCTTTTTTTTCCAGCCAGTCGTCCTTTAAATAGGCCGATATTCATCATACGTCACGATAGGCCTTTAAAATTTAGCTCTCATAGTGCTTTTCATTTAGATATCCGCCCACTTTTCGTAAAGAACTACTCTTGGGTAAATTAGATACTGTTATTTCTTTCCTTTATTGCAATTACTATTTATCAGCCTCGATCAGGTCTTTCTGAGACTTAAAGCAAATAGTTGCCAAATGTCTTCAGACAATGAGGTGGAAATAAACTTTATTTTTATTAGTTGGGTTCTCTCTATTTATTATGCATTTACTCCCATTGATCTTAAAATTCTCCCTTTATATTTTAACTTATTATCTTTTCACCTCTCTCTGACCCATAACTCCTTATTTGCAGTTGACTTTCTTGTGAGAAGTGTGACGAAATAATTATATACCGTTAAATTCTTGCATAATAAATACGACTAAATCATCAAATACTCTTTTTGCACTTATATGCGCTACTTGCATGAAATAATTTACCGAGCAGATAAAGAATAATTCATCAATTTTTTGTTAAGGTTTGTTGTTTTATTGAACTCACACGTTGCATTGTTTCTATTGCCTTTACTTCTACCGCCTGCCTCGGCTGTGGTTGTCTGCACGTTTGTGTGATTATACGTTTATTCGTTGTCCTACGTTGCATTGTTTCTATTGCCTTTACTTCTACCGCCTGCCTCGGCTGTGGTTGTCTGCCCGTATGTGTGATTATACGTTTATTCGTTTGTTTGTTTCTAGCAAATCTCGTATCTCTGTATCGGCTCTTTTGTAGCCCCCATTTTACCTGTCAGTGTTCAAATTAATCGATCAATTTATGCTGTCTCGGGGGACGGCCGGGCATTTGAAGGCAAGATGAGACGTTTGCTAAATGGCATCTGAGAATGGTCCGTAAACGGTATCATGCATTGGATATAATAATTGCTGTTAAGGTTACGAGGCAATAGTTAAGAATTAAAATATATTTTGAGTGTTTATTTGCTCTTTATCTTTGTTTCTTCGCTCGGACTCCATTAATTGCTACTTTAAAAGAGTTTATGAGTCTATCTGCATCATTTTCTTTCCAAGGTGTGTGTGTGTGGCGGGGGGAAGGGTCCCCTTTCAAGCATCAGCATCTAGTCCAGGGGTGAGGAAACTATAGCACCCGAAACTCAGGTTCAGCCTAAAGAAATCCTTTAGCCCTAAGTTTTGGTGTTTACATCGATAAAATACCCTTTTATAAAGAACAATACTAAATAAAATGTAACAAAGAAACAAATAGGCAACAAAGCAATAATAAAAAAAAACGTGATATAGAAATAAACTAACATATCATTCCAAGCTATCTAACTCCATGATCAGAATGCCGGTATATCGATGATATTTGGCCTATTCAATGTGTTTTTTTTTTAAATCTTCTAAACTGTATCAACAATTTCATCCACATATTCTTGAGTCGTTGTTCTCAGTGATGAACTGTTAAGTCTCGTAATAGGAGTAACTTTATAGATGATAGTAGTAGTGCAAAGGAAAAAGAAATATAAATTTGATATCTCTCTTCATTGATGCAGGAGCAACAGTCTCACTGATGCTAATTAAAGCGTCGGTGATTTTTCCCTTTCTAGTGCTTAATAATGCTAGATATTAATGTTTTATGTTTACTTTTTATATACCTAAAATATGGCATGAGTTTGCCCTTCGCCTATCTGTTTCTAGCAACGGGGTTTGGGTCTAAAGAGAATTAAAAGGTTTCCAGTACATATCTCCTAATAATTTATTCTTGGTCTAGCTTTTTTCAGACCCATGCTTATACTTTCTAGACTAAAGGCAAGAAAAAACTTATCGGAATTCTTTTGATATAGGGAAAAAAACATCTTCAGGGCTTTTTTTTCCCCCCATCTAAATTTGCTTTTATATGCAAGAATAACAACAACAGCCATGCCTTAATTTTAATACATTTCCTGTACTTCACAATTTATAATTATTTTTGTTTGAAAAAATTCTAAAACATTCGATCAAAATATTTATTTTTTCTGAATTCTTAGAAAGAATTTCGATAAATGCCTCATATACGAAAACCAACCCTGTTTTTCGAACATGTAAAGAAAATCTTAGAAAGAACTTGGCTAAAAACTTCAAATATATCTAAATGACTCACAAACTAAAATTTAAAATTAAAAAAAGTAGCGATGGTTAAATTTTTATAAATTTTCTGGACTTTGCCAATTATAATAATTTTAAAAAGGAACTCCAAACTAAATTTCCCCCCTTTCAGAATATCACGTTGCTAAAATATATAATTATAGAAGAATAGAAGAAGAAGATATATAAGACTAAATTTTCTGACTTCACCATTTGTAATTCTTTGGGTTTTAAAATATTCACAATTTTTTTATACTTATATTTATTTTTGAACTTCACCATTTTGTTTTTTGATATTATAAAAGAATTATTAGAAATAACTTTGATAAAAAACATAAGTCATAACCAAACTAAGATGAAAATATTATTCAAATACTGAAAAAAATCCCCTTCTTAAATTATAGAGTTAATGATGATGATGATGATGAATAACAATTTATTTTCTCTCAATTCTGGGGGGCTTATCCTTAAGGGATTACGAATAAATAAAAGAATGTATTTGTTTGTCCTTATGTAAAGTAAAAAGTTTATGAAATACGGCGCAAAATAATTAGAAATATTGTTTACTGTTTTGTTGATGTTATAAAAAATGTCTTTAACTTGTGTGCGTGTGTATACTAGCTTAAACGCTCTTAAAAATATACATATAATCAACAGAGCAAAACAACTTCTAATTAAAATTTCATCGACTAAAGTCGCTAAATTCTATATTCACTCAATTACTTTCATTATTATTTCATTTTAACGCTCCAGTGTGTGTTTTGATAATTAAAAAAAATGGTCTTCTAATATTTAAAAGATACCAAATCTTTATTCTTTCTCCCAAACGTCGGATGGGATGGTGGGAATTTTTTTTTTTGAAGATTTGGTCCCCCCCGCCCCCTTGCTTGATTTAGGTAATACAAAGGCAATTGTGTTTTTTAACAATAGTTTGTTTCTTGTATCTTTATTTAGGTGTTTCTTATTAAGGGGGGGGGGGAGGGACTCTCTTTCTCTCATTCAAATCAAGGTTTGACATTTCAACTTTGTATTTTATTCGCTCTGGCAAATTGTATAATGTTTTTACAAATGTACTACGAGAGAGATGCGAGTGCTATAAGGATTTTAATTTCATCATTAACCCCTGCAGTCTATTAAAAGGAGGCTCTTGATCAGTTATCATTGCAAGTCCTCTAAAGTTAAGAAGAAATTATTCTCAACATTTCACTCATACACGTGGACAAGCCGTCCAGGAGTGTGGCGAAACTAAAATTAAATAGAGGAATGTAAATATCACAAGTGTACAACCAAAGTGAGAAATGGCCAGGATGACAACTCTGCTTTATCAAAGCCCGTAAAGTAAACATACGAGTTATCACATTAAAAACAAAGGCTATTTAAAGATACATTCATACTGGTTAGAGACAAAAAACTGACATACAATGTACCTGCATGTAGATTTATACGCTCATACACTGTACACAAAACTATATGTGGAGATAATTACGGTTTTGCGAAACACTGTGAATAACATTTGGAATTTTCTTTCTACAGATTTCTCGTGAGAAACGCCTTTTACAGGCTCCATCTTCACCAGCCTGTCTCGACTGGGATGTTTTACAGGTTAGTATTTCTTAATACAGACAAATAGACAGAAGCATAAAAATATGTATCAAATCAATTCGATAAAATAATTATATAAATAATATTGACGGTAAAAGGACAGAAAAGAACCCAAAACCAAAAATTAGAAATGAGAAAAACATGATAATTCCTAAAATAGAAATGATTTAAATCATCCATCTCTATGTAATTATGTGCTCTGGCAATTAATATGAGAAGGTGCACTTTTTTTTCTATTTTCAATTATTCAATTATAATTTTTATTAAGAAAAGGGCAAAAAATATTAGTGAGATTTCAAATATTTTTACTAGACGATAAACAAGGTGGGTTTAACCCGGTTAGGGTGTGTGCGTAGATGAAACTATGTGAAAAAGGAAGGGATAAGAGATGTAAAGTGTATGGCTGGTCCATGGAGAAGCATTATGGCAGGTGCTAAAAATGTATTGAGTGAAAGGTAAACTGTTGAATTTTGTAAAGAGTATATATTTTGGAAGTAAGGCGTGCGCTAGGGTGAAAGTTAGCTGGAGTGAGTGGTTTTGACATACCTGAGGGTGTATAACAAGGTTGTGTGTTGGCGCCATGACTCTTTGATATCTTAAGAGATGGAGTAGTGAGATAAATATGTATGTGAATGAAAGAAAGTGGTGTGAGATTGATGACGATTGGGTTTTATGTCGAAATGTGTTGATGAGTTGGTATTGGTGGATGAACGTGAGAGTGATTCTACAATGTTTATTGAAGCTTTTGACTGTGAGAGAGGAAAGATCTGAAAGTGAATGCAGAAAAGAATAAGCGGGTAAAAATTTGGTGGTGTGTGATATCCCGAGTCCGTAGTGTGGCCCTTGTACAAGTGCGAAGTGCCAACTATCACGGATGCAGCGTGGATGATTGTGGTACTAATGGAGCAGATTTGCGACCACATAGTTTTAAATGGTAGCGATTATAACAATACTGAAGGATAATGGTTTGAGTGAAGAATGTACCATAGCGCTGCATGAGAGTATACTGGTGCCGACGATTGTGTATGGGAGTGAGAAAGAAAAATCTCGAGTGAGAGCAATGCAACTAAACAATTTTGAGATGGTTACTTCGTGTGTGAAAGATGGAGAGAGTGAGGAAGGACTGGGTAGGAGGAGTTTATGATGTGAATGAGGTTGTGACTGTGTTTTGAGGTGTTATCGGCATGGTAGAATAAAGGAGAGTGAGTGTGAAGGTGTGAGAAGGATTGGAAGACCATGGGAAAGGTGGGTTGACTTTGTAAATAAGTGTTTGGTAGAGAAGGGGTTGACCGAGGAGGAAGTGGATGATAGGGGGTTGTGAGGGGGCATGCCCGAGGCCTTCTGCCCAGAGGTGAGCCCTGAGTACCCCATCGGTACATAGGACAAATTTTCGTGGAAAAAATAATGAGTAGTAGGGAAGGGGAAAATTTTTATCGGTGTTGACCCGCGCCAACCACGCTTTTATGAGAAACTTGTTCTTGGAGTCTTTAAACATCCCTTCCATTAAGATAGACATCCAATAGACAGGTAAAGATGAAGGAAGACCAACAGACAGAACAAATAACGAGGGGGGAAAACAAACGTTAAAACCAACAAGGGAACTAGATGAAAAGAGGGTCAGAAAAGGTGGCAAGATAGATAGAAATAGGGATGGAAGGGAGGGGCGTGGACCAAATAGAATAACTAGTACGCTATACGCCAGGGGGCGTGTAACTCTCCAGAAACCAAGTCCCAATATAAAGGCACGAGAGTCATCCGGGACCCTTTCAAAACGTCCTTGAACAAGCGTGTAGATGGGTTCTGAAGCCAATTAAACCTCTTGAATTCCATCTCCATAAAAATGGATTCTGTTCGTAGATCCTGAATCCCAACCCATTTCCGCGTACCAAATGGACCCCTCCATTTGGAGAACCGATTACCAATTAGTGTAAGTGTGTGTATGTGTGTATGTAGGGGACAAAGCGTGTGTAGATAGACCTAAAGAAATAAAAGTGGTGAAAAGAGAAGGTAGTGTGGGAGATTTGCAAAGGGATACAAGTCTTATCGCTTTCATTATGTTTTTGTGAATTTTTGGTTGTGGTTTTATATTTATTTTTGTGGCGTTCAAGACATTTGCCTTAACAAATATTAATTTTCTTTATATAGGAAATGTGTATTTGTTGTTGTTTTTATGAATTAATTTATCATTATTATTATTATTATTTTTTTTTTTTGCATTCATTTTGTGTTGTATGTATTTGGTCTCTTCTTTCTTCATTCTCTTCTTGTCGTGATCGGTTATTTAGTCACAATCGATTTTCGTCATTGGTCCTCCTTAATCAAAACGCAGAAAACCAACGAGGGCATCTCCAGAAAGTTTGTAAGGACGAGTGAGGTCTCCTATTGAGGCGCATTATTGTTTTAGTCGAGCGAATTCCACTCCCACCAACTTCACCACTTTAGGGGCATCTCAAAACCCAGTCAGGAAAGGATGCCCCATTGGTTTAAATAAAAAAAACTTTTATTTGTCATTACTCATTTATTCATTCGTATATTTATTTTTATTCATTTTAGAGGGCCATCCACACAAAATGGCTCTGCCCCCATTAATGGTGGCAGTTCGCCTCTCTTATTCGCTACCATAGTGGATCCGGCCGCCCCATTGTCTTATACGCTGATAATCTTGGGGGAGTAAGTAACACGCACATAGCCAACCACAACACCCCTACCATTCCCTTCCGGCTTCAGAGTGCAACGTACCCTCTCGCTCTCCTCTGTTCCAGGACCCTACCGATAAAGTACTAGTACCCTTTATGGCGCCACTCATATCCACAACATACTCCACTCATACCCACATTCCCCTGACGCGACACAACGAGTGATTCTATAATCGGCCATTGGTGTAAAAACACAATACTGCCCCCCCCCCCTCACCCCCTCCCAACGAGAGCGCCTGGTGCTTTAGGGTTTGTCAGCGATTGTCATTCTAATTTTTGTGTGCATTTCATTATGCGGTCGAGGGATCTAGCCCACGATGACGGAACTTACTATGCTAGGGATTCGAGTCCGCTTTGAATTTACACTGTGTGTGTAGTGATAAAGTAGTCCTAGTACTCCTTGTACTCAGAATAGTTTCATGATCGGTCCTTAATCGTGTTTCCAGGATGGATGAGTACTACTAGTGTATTATTAATTATCATCATCACCGCCATCTGCTCGCCTTTTGGCGGCGATTGGTGAGTGTTAGGCAAGGAAATCTTTTGCGTCTCCGCCAAAAAGAGTGAACGGAATTATCACGGTGTGGGAGGACTGTGGGCTAAATGACCTCAATCTATGAAAATTGGGGATTTTTGTGCGTGTTGCATGTGAGGGTGTGTGTGTGTGTGTGTGTGTGTGTGAATACGTCCGTGAGTTGATAATGGTAGGTTAGTTTTAGGGTGTGTATTTGTGTGGGGGTCAGTGTAAGTGTGATTGTCAGTCATCATTTTTGAACGAATTAATGCATGAGAGAAAAAAAAACACACCCGAAGATTTTGTAGAAATTATCGGTGGTGCAAAAACTTCATGACCTCCTCCTGACTCCATTTTATGAGATAGAAGGGGGGGGAGCAATGTATATTGCGATATTTTTGATATCCCCCGTTTTTTCCCCATTAAATAACTGATATTTTGTGTAAAAACTGGAAGGGAAGTTGTTTAAGTACTTCTGACACACGCACAAACACAGGCACATCTACGCTTGTTCAATAATGAACCCCAGTAACGAATGCTAGCTTCTCCGCCACCAAATTATCCCCATTGATATATACATAGGCACTGTTAAGTGCCTTGACAAAGGAAAGTAACTATAGTATAGTTAGATGAAACTGAAAGCCCGCCTCTCACTTCCATACTTAGAGAAAAAAACACATTTGCATATAATTCGATAGACAGATAGATCGATAGATAATAGAGAGACGGATACGAATGAAACTCCTAATAGTTCATAAAGGTTACATTTTGTTTTCAAAGCTCAGCTGTGTTTATCTCAGTTTCTCGTATATAACCCAACTGTGTAATTGATTTTTCGAACATAGACGATGCAACAGCAAATTTTTACCGTCTATGCTGCCATAAACCAAACAATGCTAAGAGCTCAGATGTTCTCACTATCCCACTGTCCGATTTAATAATTTTTTTTTAATTAACCTTTCCACCTTTCGATGGTATTGCTACATGAATCATGTAAAGAAAATGAACGAAACACTGCTGAGAAAAAAAAGATTAGGAATCTGTTATACTAAAAAAAAAAAAAAAATAATTTTCTATTCATTGGTGCCACCCACTTCTAAGATAGGTTAGTAAAATTCTACCCCGCCCACTGGTCGAAAAAAAAATAGTAAATAAGCAGGCCTTCTTATGTTAACATTGGTAGATCCACTTAAAAAAAAAATATGTGAAAACCCATCCCACGCAATATTGGATTGAAAGACTTCCATTAGACTAGCCCATAGCTCCTCCTTAAGTAGCATCCTATTGGCAAACCCCTTTGGAAGCGAGCCTCCTCCTTCTCCATATAAAAATCCTTGTAAATTTAGATTAAGGCATTCTCCGCCAAAGCGTTGTACCGGGTTTCGAAGACGGGCAAGCAAATTACGTTGAATTGCTGTGAATCCTTAGGATCACACGCTCTCTTCCACGATCGAACCACTTGCACCGTGTACCATACTACAGGCAGTCCTTTCTCACCAACGAGGATTCCGTTGCGCCGACTGCCCGATCACCTTGACTTTGTGCCCCATCTACCGACTGAGGGTCATTGGCGTTATATCCATTGTTACAAGGCTAGAAGAAAATGGCACAAACACGCGTCAACAGGCACCATAAAATCATATCCTTTAATTCACAAAATATAAAAAAAACTGTAAAGTCCATCTCTGAGTTAAGAAAAACCTATCTTAATATCTAATTAAAATCCTGGCAAGCAGTTGGTTAATCGCGGATCGCCGGTGAAGTGGTTACCCTCGCTGACCACTAATTCAACGGCATCAGTTTGAACTGCATTTTGCCCCTAGCATCTATAGTACGAAGTCAACCCACCTCCCTATCCTTTAAAGGGCGATAATTTGCTGTCATCTTTACATCAGGTGGTTTAAGAACCCTATTAAAACGTAGCTGCCTCTTGTGTGTCTATAAAACGGTATATAGTAGTTTTCCACAAAGAACATGTGGTCAGAAGCGTTATCGGAGCCAAATTTTGGCAGCGAGTGGAACAAGATTAATGCCACGACCACTGCAATAAAGCACGGTAATTTATGCCCCATATGTATCTCCTATCACATTTAACGGCTTAACACTGATGAACCTTTTTTTTATTTATATTGAGAAAAGAAAGGAAAGTAGATAAATACCAGAATAATGAAAAAGCGATAAAGATGAGAAAGACCAGTAATAAATCTCTTCAACCCTAACTAAGGACTTGCAAACTTCGAGCAGCAAATTCATACAGATGTCACAGGGACTCAGAAGTAGGAACTCACATTCTCATGTGGGGGCGCACTTTCGATGGCGCTCCCATCGGAGCAAGGCGTCGTTAATTATAAGCATAATAAAAGACAAAAATAAATGAACGATAATTTCCGAGATTCTTGTAATTCGGGGAATCAAAAGGACTCATCCCAAATGACTCGTCGTTTCTACGTGAAACACAGTCTTGCCTCCACCGCCTCGACTCTTAAGTGGGGCGTTAAGAGAAAATGAAATCGACGCCCATAGTCGGCGGCACAAGTGAGTCAACTCCCATGGCCTAAAAAAAAGCAAATCAACGCCCATAGTTAAGGGCATAAGCAAATCAACGCTCATAGTTTGGGGCATAACCAAATGGAATGGAAGCCCATGATTTGAGGCATAAGCACATGGAAGCCCATAATTTAGGGCATAAGCGAATGGATGCCCATAATTTGGGGCATAAGCACATGGACGCCCATAATTTAGGGCATAAGTGAATGGACGCCCATAATTTGGAGCATAAGCAAATGGACGCCCATAGTTTGGGGCAAAAGCAAATTCACACTATTTTTCCCTTGGAGACATAAACAAATATACCTCTATAGTAAGGGGGATAACACGCAATGCATAAATATGCTCAACGATGGCATTTTCCCTCTTCCATAGTGGGGGCGGGGAAGAAAGAAAGAGAAATGGTGGGAATTGCGAAGAATTGTCACAAAGAAGGCAATAACAGACTACAGCCCTAATTACTAAGGCCCGAGCCGCATTATATCTAGGAACAGTGAATTTTATCTCTTCAATTTAAAATGAAAACCAACGGGGGTATCTCCGACAAAAAGTGTCTTAGGAGAGGTCGGTAAAGAAATTGTTGAAGTTGAGGGAAGTGAAAAAGTGTAGAAGATATATAGCCGCAGATCCTCTTGCAGACATTGGGGCCGGAAGGGCAATATGCGGATGTTGAGGCTGGGAGGGCACACAATCCCCGTGTCAGCCGCAGTATGGTTAACCAAACTGCACCTACCCTCTCCCTCTCTTTGCGGGTGAGTAAAAGGCGGAGGGGGGGCGGAGTAGGGAGAGAAATGGGAGGGAGGAAGGAATGCGGGCATGTTAAAGCCCCCACCCCCATCCGGAGCCAAGAGAGAGGGGAGGTGACACCCTCGCTCCAGGACTCTACCAGAGAGACTTCGGTGGGAACTGGTCGGCGACTAGCCTGCTAAATTACCCGCCTGTCACGAAAATACGTGAGAAGGGTAAGGGGAAAAATGCTTGGAAGAAATAAAGCTCGTGTAGTTTCAATCTAGTGCGAAACCAACGGAGGCACTGAGGCCGGGAGGGTGGGCTGTTTTTCCAGGCACCTGGTGTAACAGTCTAGACAGGGACCCCGGCGGAATGGTCCAAACTGAAAACTCAAATTAAAACGGATAGATTAATCTAGATTTCTCTAGATTACCCTCCTCCCTCACCTCTAAAAATGCTATCGTTGGTCATAACAATCCTTTTTTTCGGGTAACGTTACTAAGTTGCTATATTGTGGTTATCTTTATTTAATAAGAACAATTATTTTTTCATGACTAACTTTGCTTCAGTCTCACTAATCAAAAAATGGACATTGTCTTCTACTCCAGATGGACGGAGCTTAAACCCCTCGGAGCAAGGACACCCAAACAGTCCACAGACTCCACCGTACGAATTCCAACCATCCTTGACTTATTTGAAGGTTGGGTAGTCTCTGTTAATGGTCTCAATATCCGTTAAGTTTTTCTGTAAATTTGATTTTCAAGAGGTTTCTCAGCAATTTTGATTTTCAAGAGGTTTCTCAGGAAATTTGATTTTACAAGATGTTTCTCAGAAAATTTGATTTTCAAGAGGTTTCTCAAGAAATTTGATTGTCAAAGGGTTTCTCAGGAAATTTGATTTTCAAGAAGTTTCTCAGAAAATTTGAAAATTTGATTTTCAAGGGGTTTCTCGGGAAATTTGATTTTCAAGAAGTTTCTCAGGAAATTTGATTTTCAAGGGGTTTCTCAGGAAATTTGATTTTCAATAAGTTTCTCAGGAAATTTGATTTTCAAGAAGTTTCTCGGGAAATTTGATTTTAAGGGATTTCTCAGAAAATTTAATTTTCAAGAGGTTTCTAAGGAAATTTGATTTTAAGGGGTTTCTCAGGAAATTTGATTTTCAAGGGGTTTCTCAGGAAATTTGATTTTACAAGAAGTTTCTTAGGATATTTGATTTTCAAGAGGTTTCTCAGGAAATTTGATTTTCAAGAAGTTTCTCAGGAAATTTGATTTTACAAGCGATTTCTCATGATATTTGATTTTCAAGGGGTTTCTCAAGAAATTTGATTTTCAACTGATTTCTCAGGAAATTCCCACTATATTGTCGCCTCTACCATGCATTCCTGGCTACCAAATCCTTACATCTTTACCATATCTGATATTCACGACAACATTCTGAACATGTGAATTGAAGATGTTTAAATTTTCATGTGGGTTAACTTGTCAACCATTGCTCCCCCCAAACCCTCCCTTACACACCACACCACCTTGTGAGTTCGCCATTGGGTGTACTGCTCTGATCCCTTAGGATAGAATCTCAATTTTTTTTTAACGATTGAATCGATGATAATAAAAACTGACTTTAAATTGATTTGATACAAAACAAGTTTTTGTTGCAGTGACTTCAATGCTCACAAGGCTCTACATCGACAACGATGATGCAATCGCATCTCTGAAAATATTGAAGGCCATCATAGGAGATTGATGTGTGGTGTTTGAAGTGGGTTAATGGGTTATGTTCACCCAATTCCAGTGGATAGCTTTTGTTTAGATTTCAACTGCATGCAACTGCGCATTAACAGCGGGTTCGGGAGAATCCCCCCCCACCGTTTAATCACGGCTCAGTTGATCTTTGGCTACCCTGACTATATACCTTCCAGCCATTCTCACATCCCATAGCTTTCCCATTCTGTTCGCAAAATCTTTTTCCATAAACTTTCTAGCTCGTTGTTGAATAAAAGCATGTTCAAGAGAGTTGCTCTTATTGACGAGCCATGTCGTCTCTAAAATCCAACTCGGTCTATGTATCCACAAATTTTAAATCTTCCTAACTTGACTTTCTATTCAAACTTCCTTCATAAGCGTGGCTATTGGTTTCCAATCTTTGTATAATAAATAAAGACTTTTAAGTACTCTCGTCCTGTTTTGAATTCCTTTTTTGTTGCGTCTATGATATGCCACATTTGTAATCCATAGATTGGATAAAATCAAGATTTTAAGTTTCTCTAAATTAATTATCGGTACAATCAGTTACGCCCGTGGTGTAACAATGCCACAGGGCCTATGGCCACACCCTGCGGAATAACTGATCAGAAATGTACCTGAAATATTTATACTTTAGTGACGTAAATTGGCTTCCGATTTTGAGAATATCGGATATTATGAGGCGATAAATTTTAACGATTCAGTGACTTCGCAGAAGATGCATTCATATTGGAGAGTATTTTCAAGTTTCTTATCTATTGATCTCCTCTCTGGGGCCAAATGAATACCCCTACTTATTGGAAATCTCTTTTTGGTAATTAACCTTTAACGTTAGAGAGGAGGTGAAAGGAAGATTTAGATTACGGTCTATTTTTCACAATCATTCAAGCAAAACTGTCGGTGTTCTCCACTTTCCCAAAACGCAGATCTTCCACTCCAAATCCAGACAAATCACGAGCCGTGCGTTTATAAGTTATTTGCACGAGTCACTTTTCTTCTGCCCCTTGGGGAGAGGGGGTTAAGGAAAGCCACCCTCCCGCTTGTTCTTGTTCTTCTACACCACTTTGCTCCCCTGATTGACCATTCCCTCGTTTGTGTACTTAAGGTCCCATTTCCCATTAAAGAAAGACAAACGCTCATTGAGCAAGGAAGCCTTTCTGGGTAGAGTGACCTGTTACAGGCTTTGTTATTTCCGGTTATTTTTAATTTATTTTATTTGTTCCTTTGAGGGATTATTTTATCCAACAAAGCGATTTCTATCCATCGCTTGTCCAACTTTTGGTCCAATCGCAGTGCTAATTTCCATTAATTCACGCTCTCATCTATTGTATCGCCATTACAGAATTTCTGCCCGACACATGGCAAATTGGACGGACTTTTGAACCCCTTTGTTTTTTCCATACGAACTTACCACCAGAAGTTTGCAATCCATTCCCTTGCTCGTGAAATTTAGATTTTTGTTTTTATTTTAGTCTGCACTCTTTCAGCCTTTCCTGACCACGCTTCCTGCCCTTGTTGGATTACATTGACAGAACCTTTGTTGTTTGCTGGCACGATGGAACCTGCATTGAATTACATTCATTTTCTATTATTAAAGAACCGAGCTAAAGAACATGAAGAAAAATAAATTAGTTTAAAATATTGAAAAATGTGTACGGACGCGTTTTAAAATTTCTATGAAGTTCGTATAACCGAACACGACCCATATATACGAAAAAATAATTGTATTTCCTTTCTGTTGAGCGAAATATTGCGAGATTTATTGCAATCGTGTGAGAGGCAGTGAAATAAACTCCATTTCCTTGAGTTTTTCTTTGTGCGAAGATAAAGAAGAAAAGTCTCGGGGGAAGGGGGGTTACGAAAGACGGAGGAGGGAAAATGCCTGAGAAAGTAGGATTCTTTATCTTTCGATTTCGACAGGAAATTTCTCATTTCCTTCTGTCAAGAAACTTTTTAGAATCATTTTTTTTTTAACCTTACGGGACTTCGAGATCGTATTTATTTTATTTTACCTTGCAGGACTTAGGAATCATGTTTTTTTTTACTTAAGGGACTTCACGATCGTGTTTTTGTTACCTCACAGGACTTCGAGATCGTATTTATTATATTTTACCTTGCGGAACTTAGGGATCATGTTTTTTTTAACTTAAGGGACTTCGCGATCGTGTTTTTGTTACCTTACGGGACTTCGGGATCGTATTTATTTTATTTTACCTTGCGGAACTTAGGGATCATGTTTTTTTTTAACTTAAGGGACTTCGCGATCGTGTTTTTGTTACTTTACGGGACTTCGGGATCGTATTTATTTTATTTTACCTTGCGGAACTTAGGGATCATGTTTTTTTTAACTTAAGGGACTTCGCGATCGTGTTTTTGTTACCTTACGGGACTTCGAGATTGTATTTATTTTATTTTACCTTGCAGAACTTAGGGATCATGTTTTTTTTTAACTTAAGGGACTTCGCGATCGTGTTTTTGTTACCTTACGGACTTAGGGATCGTATTTATTTTATTTTACCTTGCGGAACTTAGGGATCATGTTTTTTTAACTTAAGGGACTTCGCGATCGTGTTTTTGTTACCTTACGGGACTTCGAGATCGTATTTATTTTATTTTACCTTGCGGAACTTAGGGATCATGTTTTTTTTTTAACTTAAGGGACTTCGCGATCGTGTTTTTGTTACCTTACGGGACTTCGAGATCGTATTTATTTTATTTTACCTTGCGGAACTTAGGGATCATGTTTTTTTTAACTTAAGGGACTTCGCGATCGTGTTTTTGTCACCTTACGGACTTAGGGATCGTATTTATTTTATTTTACCTTGCGGAACTTAGGGATCATGTTTTTTTAACTTAAGGGACTTCGCGATCGTGTTTTTGTTACCTTACGGACTTAGGGATCGTATTTATTTTATTTTACCTTGCGGAACTTAGGGATCATGTTTTTTTTAACTTAAGGGACTTCGCGATCGTGTTTTTGTTCCTATACGGGACTTCGAGATCGTATTTATGTTATTTTACCTTGCGGAACTTAGGGATCATGTCTTTTTTTAACTTAAGGGACTTCGCCATCGTGTTTTTGTTACCTTACGGGACTTCGAGATCGTATTTATTTTATTTTACCTTGCGGAACTTAGGGATCATGTTTTTTTAACTTAAGGGACTTCGCGATCGTGTTTTTGTTACCTTAAGGGACTTCGGGATCGTATTTATTTTATTTTACCTTGCGGAACTTAGGGATCATGTTTTTTTTTAACTTAAGGGACTTCGCGATCGTGTTTTTGTTACTTTACGGGACTTCGGGATCGTATTTATTTTATTTTACCTTGCGGGACTTAGGGATCATGTTTTTTTAACTTAAGAGACTTCGCGATCGTGTTTGTGTTATCTTACAAGAGTTCGGGATCGTATTTATTTTATTTTACCTTGCGGAACTTAGGAATCATGTTTTTTTAACTTAAGGGACTTCGCGATCGTGTTTTTGTTACCTTACGGGACTTCAGGATCGTATTTATTTTATTTTACCTTGCGGAACTTAGGGATCATGTTTTTTTAACTTAAGGGACTTCGCGATCGTGTTTTTGTTACCTTACAGCACTTCGGGATCGTATTTTGACACTATGGGACATCGGGATCCTATTTTTACCTTACATGACTTCATGTTCGTAATTTTCTACCTTTGGGGACTTTGAGATCGGGTTTTTTTTTACCTTGCGTGACATCGGGGTCGTGTTTTTTAGTATTGTGCTCTTTGTACGAACTTGTCGTAGAGAAGTTTTGATGCTCCCTTAACCCCTTTCACTATTCCTTTCCTACTTTTCTCTTCGAAGACTTAAATGCCCTCATTGGTTGCACCGATTTCCTTTCCATCCTCAATTACCTTTGTTCTAACCCTCAATTGCCATCTGCCGTTCATCACCGTAAAGGAGGTTCGTATCTTCGAATCCCCTTGGCCCTTTGTACGGAGTCGTTGTCACGGGATTTTTTAATGTATTGTCATGGTAGTCGAAAACCAACGAGGGTATTGCCAACAAGTAATTCTTTTTCAAGAGATGTTTGTAAAGTGTTGAAGTTAGGGAAATGGAAAATGTCATAGCCGAAGAACACTACCTAGAGAGTGGGAGGGGAGGGATACGCAACGCTGACCCCCTTCAAAATTTATAGGGTTATGAATACTAAAAACTTCCCCCGAGCGAAAAATTAATTTCACATAAGGATCAGAATGACAATCGCTGGCAAACCAATGGGACACAAAGGCCCGGTCCTCGTTGGGTGGAGGGTGGGGGCAAGAAGAGGAGTACTCCTGTTTTGCCATCAACCATCCAGCAGGTAACCCTATGTGGCCTAAGGGAGGGCTACCCGTTCTGTGTCCGGAAAATGTGGATATCAACACTCCTTTGGCAGGTTCAAGGACGGAACAGTGATATGTGGTATGTGCGAAGAGACATAGGACAAAGAGACAGCTATGTGTGAGGACCTATGCTGGTGAAGCTGCTGGAACTCATCCGTTAGGCTCGGCGCACTGCCGTTTGGCGGCTAGCCCCCTACGAACACGATACTTTTGCATCTGTTGTCGCTGGGAATCGAACCTGGTACACAGAACTGTAAATGCTACCCTTTATCCACATCATGAAGGGGCCAGCGGGAGTCCCCCCCCTTCCTTCAGGATTAAATTTAATCTCTTTTATCCGCTCATCTCTCACATCAGTTCGTACTTTCTAGTACTGCACTTTACACGAACTTGTTCTAATGTTTGGAATGCGAGCCTCCGGCCCCCTACATTTAGGGCCGACCAGGTTTGCTCTAGAATTTCTTGGCCAATATTCTATTTAATTTTCTTCTGTCTGCCCCCCTCCCTTTCTATGCTCGAAACCTCTCGTACATTTCAGTTAATGCAAACTAAACCAACGTTAGAATCCCACCAGAGAGGTAAGATTCACAAAGGGGATTTTTAATGAAAGTGAAGGTGTGTGGAAGGTATTTACACAGTCCAAATAGTATATAGGACAGTATTGGAAGCGACCCCTAGGCGCGCAACTCTCCTGACTCACTCAAACACAGGGGAAACTTCAAGTAATGCTGAGCGGTGGTCATGAATTTTTCATTCAGTTCAGGAAGGATGCTCACGTTGATCTCGCTAAGGCCATTCGCACCGCACATTTGTCAGATGAGTTAAAAAAATTCGAATGTGGGGTAGTTGCTTTGTAGTGTATTTGCCTAAAATACACCAGCCAACAAATTTTAACTTTGTCTCTGCTACTTGAGTAAATGTTGTTGTAACTAACTAATTTTGGTGCGCTGATTCCAAATCTGTGCTCAGATTTGTCCTAGTACGTAAGGTTCCTGAGTTATGCAACTAGGCTATATGGCTCACTTTGTCACCTTGGGGCAATTAATGATATAATTATTACGAGTTTGAGAAGAATGAGACGTTTCTGGGCAAAGGTTTGGAATCGAGGCACCCTATTTGGTATTATGTACGTCCTTTTGCAGACTCAGACAAGATATGTATTACATATAAAAGAGGTAGTACTCACCTAACTATAAATTTCTTCAAAAATGTTTGAGACTCTTGCTCTTTTGCTTGTACGTGGATACAGGATCCTCATATTGTAGGAACCAGCAGTAGTCACCCATCATGTTTTCGTTGAAGTGGCCTTGATACCTGCTTTCCATCATTGTGATATCTCGGTGGAACCTTTTCCCATGTTCGTCACTAATATCACCCATATTAGATAGAAAGAAATCTAGTTGCGAAGGCAAGAAGTGCATCTTAAGAGACATCCGACACCCCATTCGTTGATAGGTCTTTAGCATGTCCACTAGTTCTTCATAGTTTTAGCCCTATGATTACCAAGGAAGTTCTGCACTACATGGACAAATGAATCCCATGCTGCCAACCTAAGTGGAGTTAGTTTATTTCTGAACGCCCTGTCACGTATCAATTCTCTGATCTCCAACCCTACAAAAATGCCTGCTTTAAGTTTAGCATCGGTTTTCTTTGCACCAAATTTCTCTTTGAGATACTGGAATTCATCAGAACCATGGGTCATTGCTTTAACAAAATTCGTGATAAGGCAAGTTTAATATGAAGTGGTGGAAGGTAGATCTTCTGTGGATGTACCAAAGGCATGTGCTTCACATTGTATCGGACAACTATGTGTTCTTCTCTTTCGGGCCACCTTTTGACAATATAATGATTCATGTCGTGACGGCTGTTCCATAGGCATAAGAAGCACATATTTTTTCTATATCCTAGCTGCAGTCCAAGAAGTGAAGAAATTACCTTTAGATCACCACAGATATTCCACTTATGATGCGAGTAATGAACACCTTCCAAAATAAATTTCATTGAGTCATATGTCTCTATCATCCCAACAATAAGTGCAACAGGAATTGAAGGTTTTTTGTTACCATTGAGTAGCAACAGCTTTGAGGCTAGGAGGGCTTGCATCGATGAATAGTCTCCATTCATCAGGTTTCCTAGCTGGTTCATGAGGTCATTAACATCAGTACGGAAACAAGCACCATCTTCTTCTTTATAGAAGGCAGCTAAGGCCTCGTGGCGTTTACGGAAAGTAGATATTTTTGCACCTTCCTCTAGAAGATTCCATTGCTGTAGTCTAGAACCCAAGAGTTCTGCGTTCTCTTTTGACAATAACAAATCCCTCACCAAATCGTTCAATCTTTCTTGATTTATCAACTGGATCTTCTTTTCCTTAGAATCATCCTCATACATTTCACCGTCATCATTGTTATCTTCCTCTTCAGGCGATGAATCATCTTCTTTAACTGCACTAGCTGATGGAGGAACTGGGAGTAGCATCTCCATATTATGGGGGACTGGTTTTATAGCTGACTTACAATTTTTGACTTGTTCTTATTTGAGAATCTCGCAATATTTGTCATACAAAAGTACCAATCAAAAACATCATTTGTTTGCTCACGCCACACCATTGGTACAGCAAAAGGCATACCCTTCCGTTTGCCATTTAACCACTGTGTGAGCCCCGTATAACACACAGTATAAGATTTGTGAGGTGCCCAGGGCTTGTCTTGGTCACCGACTTTACAACCAAAATAATAATTGTATGCAGTTTTCACTCTTTTAGCTAAAATTTTCCGCTGGTTGCTTGGAGTATATCTTCCACATATATATCAAAAGTTGTCTGGGCTATTTATACATCCTCACCGATTCATATTTTCAACTTAGTGTATATATATCCTGTTATATACTTTTGTACAATCTTATTTCCTTTACAAATTAATTGAGAGATAAATCTGAAAGAAAAATGCTATTATTAATCACTGTATGTAAATAGCGTTTCAACACCACTACTATAATGGCTAAATTTGACAACGTGATAAAGCAGGAACCAAATACACACAACACATCCTCACACTACGGTAGCCGAAGCAACACTGCCCATATGTGTAATAAAGATTATGTGTGTAACTCAAGAACCTTACGTACTAGAAAATTTTGATTACAGATTCTGAATCAGCATACTCGATTTAGTAATTTTTACAAGCTAATACCCAAGTAGCAAAATCATTGTTGACTAGTGATATGTATGGAAGGAACGTCACCCTTTTCTATTCTCTCTTTATTTGCCCTATCTTTTCTTCTTTAGGGGGGTCGGTTTTCTTTGGGCGCTAAATGTAGCTATGCACTTATGTACAGTGTATATATGTATATATATATATATATATATATATATATATATATATATATATATATATATATATATATATATATATATATATATATATATATATATATATATCTCTTCACTTGATGTCCCTTTTTATCCCTAAAAAGTTTGAAGTAAATTTCCCAAGCGCTCAGATTCCCTGTTTTCATTTTCCTTTTGGTATTTTTGCCTTTTTACCTAATCTGAATCTGTGAATTTATATGCATGTGCTTCAAAACAAAGAAAAAACGCACGCGCGCGAGAGAGAGAGAGAGGGAGGGAGGGAGGGAGGGAGGGGTGTGGGTATGTGCAATAAATAATTACTGTACAACCAGATATTTTGTTTAATAACATTCCTATCTCCACCTAGATTTCCGAGGTTACTAAACAGGGCGATTTTTTGGCTAAACCGAACACACCTGACGCGACCAAGAAGCAAATGGTAGCATTTAGTGGTGTCAGTTCTAAGATATGATAGAGCTCAATAAACCCCGCATTACACATTTTACTGCTAATTAACCATTTGGTTGCGAAGTGTTGTGCAATAAATTCTTATTTTATGGGTTGCATTGTATCGCTTCGCAAGAAATACCTAGTTGTGGCATTTAAAGGTTTGGAAACCCTTGCATTTTGAAGACCCTGAAATAAAATTTAAATCCCCTGGCTCCCCACGCCCAAAATACTTCATTAGTCGCCTATTAATTCCAGTCAGAAGCAGTAAAAAAACAAGTCAAGTAAAGATCACACCTGCAATAACACCCACGTCTTGGTCTGACACGTTTTCTAAACTTTACAAAGGTTCCTGTTACACGCTGCGCTGTGTGGGGTGCCTTTGGTCACCGAACGTGTCCTCTCCCTGAAGACTGAAACCCTTTTCTGAGTTATGAACAGACTTAATTTTTTAATCTACATGCAAACCCATACCCTTCAGTTAAAAAAAATCATGCCAAGAAAAATCCTATCCTCCGGCTAAGAAAAAAATCCTAATGGTACACCCTACCTTTTTAAGTAAAAAATATCTTAGCAGAAAAGAAAAAAAGTACTAGCCGAAAATCTTCATATCCTTTGGCATCGGGTTCTCTTCCCAAGGTGGCTTCTTTGAAAAGTTTCCCTCTACTTTCTCATAAGCAGTCTTCAAGGTGAGGTGAACAGTGAGAGGAAGGATAGTCAGAATAAAAGAAAAGAATACAAATCGATGGTGAAATCTGTACCCAAAACAAATACAGTAGGGTGAGAGCCACGAGGGTACCCAACTCATATAAACATAGCCTAATTCCGCAACAAAGGTGGGTTTACTGTCAGGTGGCAACTGACTAAGTCACGCAAGGTGCCAATCTGTCCAGTTTCCTAAAATGCGCCATAAAACAAGTCCTTCCCTGCATTAAACTACCATTTCTGACAGCTCCCGGGAGCTAGTCCGGGAAGGCTTCACACATTGGGTCTGGTTTCCTGTTACTGCAAGTAGGGCGCAGCCTTTAGCCTTTGGATTCAGCGCAAAAACGCTAATGACGTCAGGTCGTGCGCAGAATTGCGATGGCCACCGTGTGTGTCTGTGTATCATTGGGCGTTGCTGGATATCGGGGTGTCGGCGCTACATTTATGGATCGATTGGTGCCCTGCGAGTACTGCTTAGCGATGCATTTAAAGCTCGCATTCTCGGGCCCTTCTTTCTGATGCGAACGTCGAGGAATGGATCCCTGTCTATAAAACATTGCAGTAGGATTTGTTTTCGCATCCTTTGATCGCCCAACACTTTCTACTTACTTATTCCAAGGCCCAAAGTATTCTTTTCTTTTGACTAATATTTCTCACCCATTTTATTATAGCAATTCTAGTATCACTAGTAATAGTAGTAATACAGATTCCCCTCCACAATGATTCTAAATCTTTTCATTACGCACACATACTCATTCATATATATATATATATATATATATATATATATATATATATATATATATATATATATATATATATATATATATATATATATATATATATATATATATATATATATACAGGGGGTGGACAAAATAATTCGAACTCATGTTAAATTCAATGAATATTTATTTAATACGGAGTTGGTCCTCCTTTTGATTTCTGAACAGCGTGGATGAGTCTTGGAATTGATTCATACACAGCTTCCTGACTTCATTGAGAGGATTCTTGAGCCATTCTTTTTGTAATACCTGCTCCAGCAGTTTCAGACTTGTCGCTCCAAGACGCACCACAACTGCTCAATAATATTAAGATCTGAAGAATGGGGGAGCCACTCCATCTGTTGTAGATCACTCCTATACTCTTCATACCAATGCTTAACCACATGAGTGGTGTTTATTGGGGCATTGTCATCTTGGAAAAAGCACTCACCATCAGGGAATAATGTCTGGACCATGTGATGGACTTGATCTTCTAAAATATTCAGATATTCGTTGCTCTTGATCCGACCATGCAGGGCAACGATTGGACCAAGAGAATTCCAAGATATGGCTGCCCAACCATTCCTGACCCTCCTCCGGGCTGCCTCCACACATAAACTCGCCCTGCAGTGGGGAAAAGAGAAAAACGACTCGTCGGAGAATATTACTTGCTTTCATTGGTTTGTCGACCAGCCCTTGTGATCTCTACGCCAGTTCAGCCTTTACTGAATGTTTTAATGATAAAGCAGAGGTTTCTTGATGGCGGCTCTTCCATGATATATATATTGAGCTCACGGCGAACATTTTTGGTCGAAACTTGGCTATTGAGATGTTGATTCAACTCTGCAGTCACTTTAGAGGCAGTTGTCCGGGGATTTTCCATCACAATGCGTTTCAACACTCGTCGGTCTCTTTCAGCGAGCTTCGAAGTCCTGCCGGAATTACTCCTATTACTGGAGGTTTTGCCCTGCTTCTTGAATTCTGTCACGGTCCTTGATATGGTAGCTCTCGAAAAACGAAGGAGTTTAGCTCTGTTCTGGTGACTGAAGCTCCTGCAATTCGAGCTCCAACAATTTGCCCTTTTTCGAACTCAGTGAGGTCACGCATTTTAGCATTTATATCACACTATCTGAAAAAGAAATACAAATAATCATTCAAGTTGATAAATAAAACTATGTATCTACAATAAAAACAAAAACACTCACAATGAAATTTGGAGGGATATTCGTAATATAATGGCTCATTGAAATATTGGTGTTAAATTTCTACTGTTCCAATTATTTTGCTCAACCCATATATATATATATATATATATATATATATATATATATATATATATATATATATATATATATATATATATATATATATTGTATCTAGATTGGAAATATTGAAAATAGCCAAGGCTCTCTTAAAACAGCTACATTTTGTGTATCTTTCTTCACGGAGTTAGACAATCATGAGCAGAAAATGTAATGGGAATATATTATAGAATTTAAATGCCATATGGGTGGAAAATAAGACAAATTATTGTTCTATTAACTATTTTACCTACAATAGATAATATTCCTATTTTAATTACTAGGAATACATAGATTTTTCACCATAAATATGCAAACAAATCATATAATAACAAAGTATAACCGGTTTTTATCCCATGTGGCGCACATTCGTTTATTGATGCCAGTTTTACAGTAATTAGAGCGCCGGTGACAGAATTATTCACACGTTGGGGGAAATTTTAATTGAATTTCTTAAAAACAAAAATAAATACTTTCTAAAATTTGTCCCACTAATAGTTTTATATGATCTCATTGAAATTATACTTTGGGGGAGGGGGGACTCTTGAATTATGAATAACACGAACCTTCGTTTCGGTATATTTCGAGACATTTTACAAAAAGGTATACCTTCAATTGAATCATCTAAACCAATGTGGGATTTAATGTAAAAAAAAAGTATAGTTGTGTTTTAAGAAATTCAATTAGAGCAAATAAAAGGCTAGGACGAAAGTTTAGTTATATCAAATTATTTCCATATTATGCTAGAAATTTTCATAATTCTATTTTTGCTGTATTAAATTACAGACACGCAAGCAAACAACTTCAATTTTAATATTTAACAGATTAGGCCAAATGTTTTTTGTCAACCCTTTTGAAAAATAGTTGATTAACTTGGTTAACGTTATTTACTTAGATAAAGTTAAAGTAGATAAAGAAAGTTACCACTAAACCTTTTTTATTGTCAACAAAATTGACACAAGATTACTTTTATTTTTAGTGTCAACAAGCTTTGGATCTTTCATACATAGATATACTGCCTAGTGATAGTTGGTCATTTTTTTCCCGTTTTTTTACTAGTTCTTATCTGCCTGGTGACTTGCGTCCACTTTACATATTATTGTAGTTATTTTATCACCGATGCTCCCATTTCGGAGGTATTTCTCTTTTTGGAGGACTACCATTTGACATGGAATCTGAACGACCAGTTGCTACGGTACATGGTAATCGAAGCCAAGTCCAAATGAGGATTAACCGTAACAATTGCCGCTTATCTCTCTGATAGTGCGAATCAGTGTTTCCAATCGGCAAAGATGCAATTTATATTCTTCAGGTTAAGTGTTGCCACTGAGTACAAACCTGAAACACATCTAAAATTCGAGTCTTTTGTCAAGGAGAACAGAGAACAGAATAATTAAGCGTAAATTAATGAACAGAAAGTGAAGAAATAAATATAACAACACAATATGAATTAAAACGCAGGTAATAGAGTACGAAAAAAAAATGGCACTGAGATTCAAAGGTACGAACTTCGAAGTTCTTTGGTGGCACTGCCAATGCCACGAATAAAAAAAAGTAAAAAATTTAATTTAGGAACGGTATTGCAATACTAATAAAAAAAATAGTTAGAACAATTGTACTACTTTGTTTTTTTTCACAGTGAAGGAGATAGAGCTGATTGTATTATGTAACATTTCCATTGCATTGAATAAGTATTAGAGACCTTGCGAGAACAGCTACTGACACGCACACGTACACTCTGTCTGTCTGCCTCTCTCCCTCCCCCTCCTCTCTCTCTCTCTCTCTATCTATCTATTTATCTATCTATCTCCTGGTAAATAAAGAGAAAAAAACGGGAAGGGTGAAAATAAGACAAAAAGGATTGTTCCAGCAAACTTCAACCTTAAATGGTGGCGCCGGGAGGTAACATTTGAAGTCTTCACAAACTAATTTGAACAACCAGCACACAAAAGTACGAATTTGAAAGGTACTGCGATTCTTTTACAGTGTATGACCACACAAAATAACCTCATAGCACTATCCTAATTTCAAACTTGGAGTGGGTCTTTGTGTAGTTATGTATTCTCGAATTAGAAATGGCTAGATCACGTGACTTAGGATTTTTAAATAAAAATAGAGACTTATCATTGGTACTCGTTGAGATTTGAACTCAAAGCTGTCGAGAGAACACCTGCAGAAACCCGGGGCTACCCCTACGGGCAACCGTGGACCATCGACTCGGGGTAGTTTGGCAGCAAACAGTCAAGTCTGCAACTATTCATTAAGTAACTAAAGATTGCTGGACAGGTTTATAGATAAGATACAAATAGATGATAAAGGAGGTAGAAAGAGGGAAGAGGGCGCTGCTGTAATCTTGTCTATTCAGAGCTGTAAATTTAAGGCCCCTCTGAATACGCAGATGGTCACAATTACAGAAACGAAACAGGATTGTGAATACCTGTTTGGTCGCCAATCTTGTTTCTTTGTTTATTGAGAACCGACTCTTTTATCTAAGTCGGGAAATAAGATTAGTTAAAAGGGTGTTTACTTCTCCTTTTAATGTTGAGATGATGCCAAATTCGAAATGAAGTTCTTAATGCTGGATTTGAACTTATGAACTTACATCGTCTGTAAGGATCTTGGCAGGAGGCTTATTAGCTCATAGATTGGAGAATTTCTGCCTTCTACATATATAAGATTAGACTCTGCTGCCTCCCAAGCATTCAGGGTTTAAGAATATTGCATTAGCATTTTGGGGTCTGTCTTTTCTCCTTTCCTGCTAACACATTGTTTTTATTACCTTCTTTTGTCTTTCCTCATCTCCTTATTATTTCACTTTTTAGTACCAACAGCATCCATTTATGAGAGAATTGCTTTCCACGATACCTTGATAGAGACTTGTATTGAGCGTTTGTGTTGGTGTAGTGTCAACTTACCGTTTCATTTGCATTGGTTGTGGTTCGAGTTGATTTTGCAGCAGATATTTTGAAACGACCTGCAGTTCAGATCCAGCGTTAAACTGTATAGTTCCTCTGAGATAAACCATTGTGCTGCATGATTCGGTGCTAAAAACCACACCAAAACTTTGATGTTATATATTCACTCAAGACCCATGGAAGTCATCTTTTGCAATTGGAGCTTACTGGCGTTGCTTGGATAGTGTGATGATTACTGGCCAAAACACTTAATCTAATAATACAAAGTTGGGTGAATTATGAGCTCCAATATAATGGGTATCATTGTGTAACGGTGAATATCCTAAAAAAATATTACTTTGGGGTTATAAATGAGCTTAATCTTCACTCGGTTGCTTAATACTCTTAAATATTCTTTAGCCTGAAATACTTTGTGGGAGCAACCCACAAAGTCAAGTAGCACCTGGCCATGTCACGCAAGTGTGTGTGTGTGTGTAGGTTTTTTATGCAGTCAGTTGTGATGCGGGTGGGGGAAGGGTCAGTGTTTTGAACTGTTTGTATCTTCTGTAGGTTTCTTAGATGTGGATAGTGCCTAAGGTGGTGTGCATAATTTTAGGTGGTGCAGATAAATGTCTGTATTCTTTGTTCAGTATTTTTTGTTATTGTCAGAAATTGGCGTTTGTGAGTTTTCTGAATCTGTTATGTTTAGATATTGGCTTTGATGTAATATTTCTTGTGTGTTGACTGTAGGTTAGGTATTGGTCTAGGGTGATGCCCAGTAGTTTGGGGTTTCAGTTGAGGGGGAGTGGTTGGCAGTGGAAAATGATGTGTGGATGTTGGTTTGTTTCGTGTCTGTCAGGAATAAAACGAGTGATATTTGATATGTGAGAGCAGTTGGACATTCTGTTTAATGTTAATCGGATAGGTTCGAAGGTGTTTCAGGTACTTTTGGGGGGGATTTGGGAGGTTGTGCGTAAATAGGTAAAGTGGAGTGTGATAAGATAGGTCATCTGCGTGGATGTTTAGGCAGATTGATTTGGTAGTGGGGAGCAGTATGGTATACATGAAAAGATTCAAGAAAGTGGATGAGTTGATCGCGCATTGAGGGATACCAATGGGAAGGTTTTCTTTTGAATTAAGTACTGTAGTGGAAGACTTGGCCGTGTCTGCTAAATAAGAAGTTTGCTACCCATTTCTTGTCGATGTGGTAATTGATGTCTAGTATCTTTAGTATGAGGATATGGCATGGGCCAGTGTCGAAAGCTTTGCTAGTATCAATTGAGGCCATGGTTGCGTGTTGTGAGTGATAGCTTTGGTTAAAACTTAAGATGGATGATGCTAGAGAGGTCACGAGTATGGTTGTAGAATGGTTTGTTCTATTGCAGCTGAGGCTATTCCGGCATTGGTTATGTGTTGTGGGGGTAGTTTTGGTATAATCTAAGATGGATAATGCTAAGGAGGTAACGAGTATGGTTGTAGAATGGTTTCTTCTGAAGCCATGTTTGGTGTGCCAGGTGTAATGGGTTTTAATTATTTTGAAGTTTAGTTTTTAAGTGTTTTTGGGAAGCACATTCGGATTGTCTTTAAATTGTAGCCTATTATGAGATGAAAGAATGCACTTGTACGTTTTCTTTTCATGATAGCGATGAATGGGCTTTTCATTTTGCCCCTAGTCAAAGTATTCTAGCACCGGTAAAACTCAATAACCTTTCGCTTTTCTCCTACATCGGACTAAAATTTCGTTCCCCTTTTCCAGGTCGCTTTGACGCATTTGGACCATTCTCCTCAAAGCTTTAAAGCATCAGTCGGACGTAGTGGTGCCCTAAGCAACAGACGCCCACCTTCCAGAAGCTCCCGGGCGAGTTCTCGTGCCTCAAGAAAATCTTCATCGGCTGAAAGTATCAGCCATTTGGGAGATTTCGCTGGTTTAGATGAAGATCTCGTCGTACCGAAGGTTGTAAACGTCCAGGTACATCTTGAGGAAGGTGGTGTAGTCAACAACGCAACCGCAAGAGAAGAATTTCTCCTCCCCAAAAGGAAGAAGGAGGGGCACAAGGAGACAAGAAGCGTTGAAGATATCTTGTTGGATTTGAAAGCATCTCAAAGACGCTACGAGAAAAGCACGTTTTACCCCAACGCAAAAGGTACTGCGAGGAAATCTCTAATCTTCAATTCCACTCCACTCCTGAACTTTTGCGATTCAATTTCGGTTAGTTCGGAGGATATCCTTCGTAATATCAAAGAAAATTATTCGAAAGAGGTCAAGTCTGAAGGTTATCATACCCCAAATCGCCTTGACGAGCATTCTTGTACAAGTTTAAACAATTCCACTCCAGTTTCTTCGAAGGAACAACTTGACCTACTCGAGTCTTCGTCAGAAACAGAGGTTCACATCAGCGATCGTGAGAGTATCGCGGATTCAGGAGTAGTCAACAGACGAACGGTCATAAAAATCAGTGAAAAAAGTAAATCGGCTTCGAATCTTGAACGAGAGGAGAAAGGTCCATCTCCTGAGTGGAAACGGGACATCTCAACACGGTGTTCATTAAGAACCCCCAAAGAACTGACTGATCAAAGTCTCTCTGTGAAGCCGAACTTTGTGGAAGGAATAAACGTTTCTATTAAGAACCGGTCAGAGGACGTATCAGAATGCAAGAAGAGAGACGCTACGTCTCGTATGTTCGTTAGACAAGGAGACTCTGAAAACAGACCGACCAGAGCCAGCGCTTTCAACGTCAGGAGAACGATCGAAAAAAGGCAAATTCAGCAAGAACGCCGCGAAAGGAAGGCCTTGAGAGAACAAATCAGAGAACACTTAAGAAGCCTATCCCAGGGAAGACAAAGGAGAGAATCGTCGTGCTCTAGCATATCTTCTAGTTGCCATAGTTCGTCATCAGTTAGATCCAAATCGCTCAGCTCTCTAGACCAAGACCAAGATGACTATAGAAGTGAATCGCCCCTTTTCAAAGTCCAAAGTAGCCCTACTCTAGACTCGGAAAAAGAAGAAGTCAGAACTTATTTGTTTGGATCTAATTTGAGCGATACATCTCCGCTCCGAAGTAGCCATTTAGTCTCTTGTATTATGTCTCCATGTTTTTCTGATAACAACAAATCTGAGAACTCCAAATCATCAGAGGCTAAATTCTACTTTGAGAACCCTGATTCGAAATCCCCGCAACAATCGATCCTGAACTGTGTTGAATCTTTAAAAGGAAAGAAAGACTGCGAGAAAAAAATCACTGATCATCTTTCTCGCAATTCCCAGGAGAAAAGGGCTTCCTCTTTCACAAAAACGAATTTAGAAAATAACCTTTATAATAATAGCCTCAATAATATCAATAACCGAAATAATATTAACAGTTCTAATAACCATACTGTAAGTAAAAGTGCAAATAACCTTAATTACTGCAACGATAAGAGAGTAAATAATTCGAACGAAATACCTGATAATAAGCCTACAAATACCGCTGAATACCAAAGCCATTCAACTGGTAACCAAGCAGCAGTTGCATTTGAAGATTTCTCACCAGTACCACCTCCACGGCGAAGATCTTTGGTAAGCAGATCCACCGGCCAACTCACCGTGGAAAAGGAAGAGAAGCCAGCGTGGCTCCGGCTGGCCAAGGAACGGAGCAGCCTCCGAAGTCCAAGAACAATATCCGATAACTTGTCAGACAGGTCTTCATCGGTCGTCACTTCAGAGCCCGAATGGGTCACGAAAGCTAGACGGAAACTGGAGTCTATGAACGTCTGTCTTACGAGCGTTACCGACGCAGTATCTGTTAGTACCCAGATCACAGACTCATCTGCGTGGAGTCGAGGAGGCTTGGATGCGCTTGAGGATCTCAAAGAGGAGATATCCTGTATTAGCGAAGGTTTGGCAGAGGAAGCTGCCGTTAAAATAGAAAAGGAACTTGGTATCGCTGAAAGAGGAAATAGCACTAATATGATTGAATATCCTAAAAAATCTCGTGAGCCTTCGGTCGAAAGGCAAAGAGTGTCTTTTGACGGGTCTGTCGCCCAGAATGAGAAACCGAGAAAACTTTCTCAACCCCTGAACCCTCATAAGGATGAGGTAAGGTTTGGAGATCTGAAGCATGATTGGGGAGGTGTACAAACCAAGTCTTCTCGCGTCATAAATGGTAAACACAAAGAAACTAGATTTGGAGAGATTCATTTTAATGAAAATATCACGGATGATCAACATGAGGGTACCGTAAGCAATGGATGCTCCTCAGCCCATAGGAATGGTAAGAGGGAAGCAGCCGGCTCTCCCGACTCAACTGGTACAATCAATAGCGAAGTAAAAACGAATGCAAAACATGAAAAACTGACGTTTATGCATTTTGGCGACACCCCGCAGGATATTTTCACTAAGGGTTATTCCAGTGTCAAGTCCCAAAGCAGTTCTAAATTTGAATCGATTGCTGGGCCTGACCCGACAAAGATGACGGCGGAAGAACTCAACCAGAACGTAGAAGAATACGACTTCCCGATTCCGACCGGGAAAGAAGACGCTACAGAATTGATTAACTTTCTTAAAGAAAGTTTAAACAAGCAAGAAGCAATCCCGGAATTTGTCTCCAACGATGATCCGACCCCCAAACCGAAGAGCATCTTGAAACGAAAATCACCAGAAAATAGCACGATCGATGTCAAAAAAGATGTTTCCAAACCCCAAGAGTTGCAACCTATCTCTAATACAAAAGAAGCAACATCAAAAATAGGTAAGGGTTTCTTGGTTCATCCTAAAGTAATCGACAAACCTCTCTACGACAGACCAAATGCCGTAAACAAAGAGAAGCCATCCCTTGAGTCCAAGCGTACTCCAGAGATTGTCCAAACCCCTAAAAATAAACGCGCTGACATATCTGACAAGTCTTTACCTAAATTTAAGTTAACTAACACTCAGAGTTCAGTTACTAACGCAGCTAGCAGCTTCTTTAATGTAAAACTTAGGCATGTTGGAACTAATAAGTCAGTTGAACTTGAAGATTACTTGGGTGAACCTAAGAAATTTGTCTCCCTCGAGGAAGAAGCTTCACTAAAACAGAGTAAAAACTTCCCTTCTTTAGATTGTTACGTAAATATGGTATCCGAAACAAGACCAGTAAAAGACACTCCATCGGTAACCAATAGCAAAGTATTAACTACCAAAGCCAACGGGATGAGTTGCAAAATAAAAGCTTTGAAAATTTCTTTTGAAGAGAGCGTCCAGGAGTCATCAGATAACGCTTGCCACGAGCATGACCAAAGCAATAAAGCGCAATCCCTAGCAAGTCACATTAGCTCTGAGCAAAATTATAATAGTTTTTCACTTCAGACGGGAACAAAAAGTGAAATTAAAACAGTTTCTTCTGTCTTGAACCTCGCTGCCGGGCTAATCGTACATGATCCAAAAGGTTCACCTAAATCAAAAAAGAATATTAAGGATTCTGATATATTGCGGCCAACAGCTTCAAAAACCACGTGGATGTCTTGTAGGAGCGGGCAAATTAACCAAACAGGTACGATACTATTTATATACATTCACTTTTCTTTTCAAACCAGGAGGTTAATCTTGAACATAAACTTTCGTCAAATATTACAGTAATGAGGAATATTTTAGTTCACAATTATTAAAAAATATAGTGAAATTTCAACCTAGCTTGTTGAATTTTGTTTTGTCTCTTCACCTTAAATTCACTTCTACTCTTCAAATAAATCTCCTATAAATATTCCAACCCCTCCTAATCTTTCGAAATTATATTCTATGGTTCTTTTCAACAGCTGTTGGCCGGCAGATCCTTCTGGGCAGTTCAGCTACCTCATCCACTACGACTTGGCTGCACTGAGTGGAATTTGGAAAAAATTAAAACACAGAAATGACCGAATAATGAGTGCAAATGACCTATTACGAATAGTTCTAGGCCTACCCAACCGAGGGTAGTATCTAAAAAGTTGCTAAATCAACCTGAGAGGTCATGCCGCTTGGGGAAAGATGCAATAGTGTTTAAACCTGACTGAAACTCATTTAGTCATAATGATAAACTGTTGTCATTGAAATGAGTGATTAAAAACAATCCATTCATTTGGCTCGTAAATGAATTCTTCTATTATTAAGCGCTCTAGATGATAGCAATAACTTTATTAAGTGGATCGTAAACAGTGCATTTTCGATTACTTTAAGGATTTACTTAAAAATGAGCGAAAATGCTTTCGCAGACGATTCTTTGAACTAACAACTTTAAATACTGGTAGCGTTTGAACAATATTAACGCGTCCTCTTTTACTAACGAACTAATATTAGGTCAGCTTCCCAGACGACGAGTAATACAGATTATAACAAGACTGTAAATAAAAAAAATGACTAAAATTAGCTTGGACATATTTTATTACTGAAAGGTAAGTCGTCTTTGATTAAAAGGAACTTGAATTATATTAGGGGTTCCCATATTTTTGGGTCAGGAATGCCATAACGACAAATCGATTAAGCAATAAAACCTATAGAATAGTTTTACCTTCAAGTATTTATTCTTCGAGCTTGGGTATCGTCATCACCCGTTTTCTGCACACAGGGGTAGGCGTGCATCAACGCCACAGAAGGCACCCTACCCATCTCATCCATTTATGCCCCAATTAACACAGTGGCATTGGCCTTTCATAGTTATTAGGCCCTATGTGATTCGTCCAATGAGGGTTCACTCTTAGCCAGACGCCTCCTAGCCCCCCCCCCCTCCCAATTCCTCACATGCACACATATCATAACATCCATTTGTCCCTCGCATTATATTTTCTCAACATCCTTTATGATTTAAATAAACACCTAAATACGCGCTAAAAATTGGCTTCAGCCCCCCTCTAAAGGCCCCCTTCTTTCCTATTTTATTATCGATTGCATAATTTGGAACCCCTCTCTCCCCCTCAGATAATTTTGTCGGAAATGAGTTTATAAAAATATGAAGACCATAAAATTTCTTTAACAAAAATCGTAGCCATGGGGCATACCACAATTGCTTAGTCATAGAAAATTACTAAAATGGGTAGAAAGAGTCATCTGGTCACCTCAAGGTTAGCCAGGTTTAATTAGCTTTTGTGATTTTTTTTTATATATATCCTGTTCTCTGTAATTCAGAAACGTTTTCAAGGGAGTCACTCTGATTTATATTTCTATCAATTCTCAAAATTTTTACATAACAAACGTGAAAGTATACAGGATGATCCCCCCTCCCCCCCAAAAAAATGGGCCCAAACTTTAGATAGGCTTCATTTTTTTTATTTGACAAAACATAAAGAAATAGAGCCTATCAAAAGTAGGGTCCCGTTTCTGTATGATAACCTTTTTTTCTGTTCAAAAGATACGATTTTCCAATATCGAGGTCGACAGGGTAGTGCAAATGTCCGCTAGGGGATGGAAGCGGACTTGAACAGATACATAGAGAAAACATTGTGAGGAAACAAATTTATTAATAGGGTTAGACCGAAATGCAAGATACACTATCCAGGACCTCAAAGTTACTGATGTTGTCCCCAGTTAGCGTCCCTCCTCTAGGCGGGCAGCCGTGATAAACACCCACTTCGTGTATCTGGAAGTTTTGCCTCATATGTGCCTATGTTGAGCATGTTGGAGATAGGTTTTGAACTGTGTCCAGATCCTGGTGGCAGTGTGAGCAAATGTCTGTATTGGTGAGGGTGGTGGGGCATTTATGTCTAATTTGTGGGTGGGGGAGGGACACCGGAGCTTTAGAAAGGCGACCCGTCTGTAGCTTGGGAGGGATCTTTCTTCTGGGTCGTCTGGTGAAACGGCGTCGAGCAGGTGGTTTGGGCCTAGAGATTGCATGCCTTGTTGTGTTATGTATGTGTATGAGTTTGTGAGTGATGTGAGACTGGTTTCCGGGGAGGGAGGTGATTTCTTGGTATCGGTCGCATGGATCTTTCGTGTAATAGCATTGGGCCGTTTTGGTTTCTTGTACTAAGAGAAATTGTTTTCCCAGGAGGTCGAGATGGTGTAAGGACTTAATCGGAGGTGCTGCGGGTGCACCCTTTTGCGAGGCGGAGTGCTTTGTTTTGTGTATTTCCTACTGGTGCCCAGATTGTGGAATCATAGGCAAGGGAGGGAGGGATATAGTACTTGTATGTGTGGGTGTTCGATTTGTATGAATATGGTTCGTGTGAGTGCTCGGTATGTGTTCATTTTTGTGATATCTCTGTTTGTTATGTCATGTGTTGTTGACAATTTAGTCATGTGTATCTAGTGTGACACTGAGGACCATAGGCGTTTGATTTCAGGGGGTGGCATCTCTGCTAAAGTGATGGGAGGGGGGTTGTACTCCAGTTTGTACAGGGTGTCCACAAAGTCTGGGTACATAGGGGATAAATACATACCTTTAGAATATTAAAATATTAAATATTAGAATATTAAAATTCCTATGTACCCAGACTTTGTGGACACCCTGTAGATAGTGTAAAGAGTAACAGAGGAGTTTGAAGGTATGAGGATCATTTGGTTCTATTACAGCCATCGTTCGAGTCTTGTGATGTAGGGTTGCAGGTTGCAAGCTGCCTGAGGTGGTGTCGTTATATGAGGTTGGTGATGCATCTGCGTAACTATAAAATGTGATGTTGGGTTTGCAGAGGAAAGTGTTATAGAGGAAAAGGTTCCTTAATGTTCACACTTAAAACTCTTTTGGTGAATTCGAACCATGTACACCCTCAAATGGTTGAGCAAGATTAAATAAAAAAGAAATTGGGTAAAATTTGCATTTAATCTTTCCCTCCCTGTTATTTTTCTTGAGGGTAAATTTGAAATAGCCATCGTTCTGATTATATGGGAAACTGCATCTAGGTCACCTATACCCACATAGAACCTCCCTGGGGCTGACTTGTAAAATACAACCAACCTTTTCAAGTTTAAAGGGTATGGAAACCTTGTGGCTGGTTCACTTTCCCTTGACCCTTTCCTTTAGAACGCCAAACCATCATTAGTCACCTTACTGAAGGATTGACGGATTTGCTGCCCTTTTATCCATTGAATTCGGACCCTCTCCTCGCACCTACACTCCTTGCAATATATCCTCCCTGGGCCATTTCATCCACTCCTCTTCCGTCTCGATAAACACTGAAACTTAAAATTCAGACAAAACTTCTGACTCTTCCTTTTCGCCCTGGTCGTTTCCACTTCCGCAACGAGGAAATCCCTCGTGTGGAAGTTATCCTCGGGGGACGTCTACCATTCTATTAACAATTCAAGAAAGCTAATGAAGTGGATTTGTTATTTATAGTGATTAATGTATTTTGTTTATTCTGATAAAATTTCTTTCCACAGATGAAGATGATGCGAAACTCTCAAAAACAGGAGGAAACATCTTCCCGAAATATCCGAACCAAACCAGCCCAAATTCACTCACACATAAGATTTTTTCTCAAGATGTCAATGTAGAAGCGAAGTCCAAATCTTTCTCCTCTACGTTCCATCCTTATCAAAAGAGTTCCCCTGTTAGTTCAGTACAGACCTTTCTCAATGGATCAATAAACAATAAAGAGGAAACCTACCAAAATGGCCCCATTCTTTCCGAAAACAATACTGATAACAAAGACACATTTTCAAAAACCTTCGTTGTATTTACCAAACTTCCGAACGATACGAGTAAACCAGAAAAACATGGCGATTCCCTCGCAATCAACAAAAATAATCAGTTTGAAAGCGATTTAAGACCACGAAAGGAGAAAAGTCTTCGTAGCGATGATCTTTTTGGTAGGAGAAGTCTACGGGAACCATCGAGATCCATAAACAAAAGCCACAAACGAATCGAGCCAGCTTTAGCGCCACCAGAAAATGCATCCGTACCTGCTACTACTCACAAACGCTTAAATAACTCACCTCTAATACAAACAAACCAATACAATACGAAACCAGAACAGAAGAAGAAAGAAATTTTTCACCACAAACCTAGAGAAGTTCATCTAGAGATTGTAGATTCTAATCGGCGTTCTTTACCGTCGTCTCTAGAAAAGAGGCGAGAACGGGGGTCTCTTTTTGAATGGGAGGCCATTCAGAGGCAGCGAATAGAGGATGAAGAAAAGAATAAACTAAACAAAGCCATTTCAATGAAACCTGTATCCTCCAAGATCAAAGACCTCGTAAAGATCCACTCTGGGTTTATGTCAATGTTTACGAAAGAGAAGAAAGGAGAATATAGTGGCACTGTAGATGCTAAAGAAGAGATATTTTTCCAGAAAATCCCAAACCATAGATCCAACGTTAATGTTCCAATTATTGATAGCTACAACAAGCCAATGAAATCGCCTTACATCATACAGAATCTCATTAATCCTCCGGCGCCTCAAGTTAAAACCACATCTCAAATCGGTAAAGAAAATAACCACTCAAAAACTGACCGTCTTCCTACTTCTTCACTAGAGAGAGAGGCTTATGTCTTTAATCAGAGAAATATTTATATCGATAACGATACAATTCAAAGGCAGAGAATGAGAGAAAAGAAAATTAATAGTGATAATATAAAAAACTTAGTCAGCAAACGAGATAAGAAGTTAGAAACCCCAGAAGGTAAACCTGTCCAGCCGGAGTATAAAATAAATCATGTCAAAGATAGTCATTTTATAGTACCTTCCAAAAATTCATCTCACCACGCAAAATATCAGAGAGAAGAAACTGCAAAGCCACCTTACAAGACAAAAGAATGGGTAAATAATGTTCTTAACAGTCTAACCAATGAAAAAATATCCCAGTGCACCGACAAACAGGCGGCAGAAAAGGAAAAGGATAATTTTATAGGTGCGGATAAAAGGAACTCATTCTATCGTAGGTCATTCCACGAATGTATACTAAGAACAAACGATACCACGCCCAAAAGTCCTCCAAAGAAAGAAATGTGTAATGACCAAACAGACGTTAATAAGCTTAAAAAAGCTACGCCTAAGGAAAACTACGAGCAAAAATCTATTGAGAGAAGTGGCATAAATCTTACAACCATAATTGGAGGGGCTCCTTCAGTATCTTCCTGTATCTCCACTCCACTTACATCGCCAAAAGCTAGTCCTAAAAGAACTTTTTCTAAACCTACTACGAATTTTGACTTCATAGATATTCCAGTTGCGCCAACTAACGAGAAAGAAAATGTCTGTCCTGTGAGAGTTAGTGTCAGTCGTAAGTATGATAACTCACGACCTTTTGAAAGCGCTAATACTTTCGATAATAAAGACGACATCCCTAACGATTCAAAAGAAATTCACTCTCATTATAATATAAACTCTTCTGCAACCGATATCTTGAAAAAGGGTAGGCCCGATCTCACCCCGAGGTCTTTTTCAAAACTGATGGTGGAATGGGAGCAAAGGGGGATGAAAGAAAGAAGTTTAAGTCCAATTTCTCACTCGGAAGGAAATAGCTTTGGTGACATTTCCTTAGAATACCCTAAACCTTCTAGATTTCATCGAGAAAGATCTCTTTCCTTACGTTCTAACTCATCTTTTCGGTCGACTCCAGAGAGAGACAGTCGCCCGGTGTCTCTGTCTAGCATTCTTGAGAGGGACGTGTCTTCTCCCACTTCTTCTACGCATCGGCTCTCTATCTCTGAAGAACTGAATGAAATCACCCAAAATTATAGGAAACAAATAGCTAACAAGAGGCTAATACGCGAAGAAAGTTCCTCCAAGGACTCAACACCACTTTTCGACGAAATGCCATCTAAAAGAGACAATTATAGAGTTTCAAAGTCTTCATCTCTCTCCAAGAACGATGACACCATACACTATACCTCACCCACTTCACGTGCATCTCACCGCAGTAAACGTCTCAGTCGCCCAGCGAAAGAACCACCACCTAATATTCGACCTCCGCCACGAACGATAAAGCTCCCAACCAAAGAGATCCAAGTCTCTCTCTCAGACAAACTCGTTGTGGACAAACATCGAACTAAGTCCCCAGAAAAGGACCTTAAACCCCGACCGAAACGACTCGACCTTCGACCATCAGTGTACGCAAAGAATACTTGCAAAGAGTCCATAAAGACGAGAGTTTCGTCGAAACAGGTCAAGCGAAAATCTAGTCTTAAAAGATCTCAGTCGGGCGATTCCTCTTCACTCGCCTCCTTCAAAAGGGATCGCAAAAACGACCTTAAGAGGCGGGGTGGTAACGAGGAAGTATCTGCCAAATCAGAACGAAGGAGAAAGGACAGTGAGCCCACTTCGGAGAGATACGAAAGCATTCGTCGTAAACCCGGAGGAGCGTGGACTAAGACGAGCGTCAGAAGAGTTAAACTAGGAGCTGAGCCGCTTGATAAGGTAATTATTATATTAAAATATAATAAGATTAGTATCTCTGGCAGAAAGATTTTGGAAAAAATTCCGTGGTAAAATTTGTAAAGCTGAAAGAAGTGAAAATGTTTATAAAGTACATATCGCAAGTAGTCAAAAGAGGAGAATACTTGCATAGGGTTCGGGAGAGGGGGTGCACCTTATCTAAACGCTTTTCCGTTCCATAAAGGGAGGTTCCCTTGTAAAATTGATGAAGCATATCCTTCCTTTAAGGCCTGTTTGAAGAATTGACATCATAATCACCCTTTAAACTTCAATTACATTTATTTTGTTCAAGATATTAGGGTGCTCTTTAGTGTGTGGTCTACAAACACGCTCAACAGCCAAGGCTGTGTTTTTTAAGCTATAGCCGCTCTGTAGAGCAAGACATAATAAAGAGTTTAAGAGTTGTCAGTCATTTCCAAGTGGATATGACGCGACCACCCCAACTGCATGCAATCATTGAGTTTATACCACCCTACTTGGATATCTTCTACGTGAGGTTAAGTTCCAATAGAACTGCCACTTCCTAACTGTTGCATAGACAGCTATGACAGGGGGGTGCTATAAAATTCCCACTGCATGCAACTACCTCCCTCCACACTAACCTGATCCCCTCACTACAGCCTCACAGAAGGTGCGGCCCCACTTAATTGTGTTAACGTTGGTGGGGTCCTATAGGGCAATTTGTAGGATCAATCTTTCTCCCTTAATATCCCAAACGGTCAGAGGACGCAGGCATTTCATCTGCTGCCGGGGAGTAGGAAACAACAACAACTACAAACACATCCACTCTTTACTACACCATCTACAAAAGAACCTAACACAGATTGGTTTAGGTTCTGTTGTAGACCGTACAGTAAAAACCTTTTTTTTAGGGGGGGCGGATCAAGTGATTCTAAGTTTGGTTAAGTTACCTGTTAGTAAATTGGGACGCAATAAATTAAAAATAATCAAAATTGGATGGCAGGAAATTTTATACATCTGGCCTAGAATTAAATAGTTGCCAACTTTATACTATAAGCATATAAGTTTCAACCATTCTTATGACTAATATTCCTTTCTGTATGTTTAGAAAATGTATAGAACGAAAAATTCTGGCTTTCGAAAGGTGACAGATTAGTCTGAAATAGACCAGTTCCAAATAGCTAGGAATCTCGGAATACCTACCTGTTTAATGTCCAAAGAGTAAGAGTCTAATTAACAGGTTGGCGATGAAAGTTACTAGAGTATACAGAGTTTTAAATGATTTACTCTTAGTATGTATATATATAATAGATGATAAACAAGTCCCTAGCTTTTCTGGGAAAAATTGAAGCGGTTAGAACGGGGTCTTCTTCTCAGATAGGTCTGAAGTGTTAGCTTACTACAAGGATTATTTTTAGCTGTTCGGATTTAAACGTCTTTCTTCTCGGGACCCGAGTTACGCCTTGCTAGATTCCTTGAACCTTGGGGCGGGAACCTGAGGTTCCATTTCCCCGAAGCAGGGGCGCATCAAAGGCTATGAAAGAAGCCTTGCTCCAAAACACGAAATTTCTTGCCTTACCACAAAAACAACCAAGATGTTGGAAAAATGCTTTGAAGCAAGCACGGCTCCAACCACTCTGGTTTATCTCTGTTGGTCGTGGGGAGGTCTTTGCTTGGGGCGATTAACAGTATTCGAAATAGGGAATAAGTATACCCGCATTCGACATAGCGATCTGGCAGACAGAAAAAGAGCAGAGATGCTGGAAAATCCACGACTTGCAAATATAATTCTAACAGTAAAGAAAATTGTGAAGTTAAGGGAAGTAAATATGAGTGAATGGTACATAGTCCAAAAAAGAAGAGCCCTTGTTGTGTTCGGGATCAGGAGGATGCATAACTATCCTGAAGATACTAAACCCCAGCACTGTTGGCAGATCCTCCTGTAGGATAGAAACACTAAATAATCAAGATAGTTAATGAACCCACGTATAAACAATACTTGCAAGACCGAATAAAAAAAGATCCATAAAACAGCAACACGTTCAAAATTACTGAATTTTTAAAGATAAACACATAAAAATTACCCCAGGCTAAAATTTCAAAACTAATTAATCTATGCGCTTAAAAAAAATAGGGCTTAGCGCGCAATGGTTTGATCACTAAAACTTAATTGTTTGATAATTCATTTCATACCATCAATTTCTTAATAAATTGCTTACAAAAAAATATGTATGGTTGTATTTCATGCCTCTATATTTTTTACATTAAGCTTATATTTAAAATTGGTTCTTTTGCTTATACTGCATTGGCGTTTCTGGTCTCAGAGCTACTCCCACCTCATTTGCGCCAGATCTTAGCCATTCCACCACTGCTATTTCATTTGTTCCCTTTTTCTACTTCAGATTCTTTCCACAAAGGAAAGAGAGAAGCACTCAAGAAGCAAAGACTTCAAACAGGATGCTTCTTTGGATCTCGAGCGATGGGCAGCAGGTGCAACAGTGCAAGGAAAGCTCGTCAAAAAGGTAATTATCGTGAATAAGCACAAATGGAGTAATTCAAAGTAATCTTACTTTTTTCTTCAAGATCACTTTTGCCAACCTCTTCCTTATTTTGATAGACTAAGGATGGACTTATTTACCTAGTATTTTAATTATTAAACTTTAACAATTCTACGCCATGTTTTGTTAACGGTCAGAAAGTCACTCTAATGTTTCTGTATGAAGGTTCAAATTATTCCTTGATAAAAACATCCCTCAAGATCCTCAATTCGTTGTCCTAGCCCAAGCCTTTAGAGTTGATGTTTGTTATTTTAGTCTTTGTTATCCTCAACAATGAACCACTGTATCAAAATTTAAAAAATCAAGATGTAGGCTGAATTTGAGTAAATATTTCACTAATAGAGTTGATTCTGGGAATGCATTGCCTGGAGTTATTGTAAATAGCTCTAGTTTGACATCATTCAAGAGATGAGTAGACCATTGGAGAAAAACATAAATAAGGAATCGGATTTTCCAGGTTTTATAAATAATGGGTTCATGGCTGTTAACCCAAACCTATAGATCCAGATTATATCATAGTAGTAGTGGCTTTCTGTGATGTGAACATTAACTGGGATGTCTTTTGATAGGCCCTAGCTTTTTTTTTCTCATTTTTTATGCTGTCATACTTCTCAGACCCATACTAAAAATGCTTATTGGTGAATTCTTAATAGCCGCAATAGCAATCCACGTTGAACTCAAAAGCATAGGTAGACACTTGTCTCTTAGTGCCAACCTACTTGGACCAGTGAACACTTTGCTCACGTGATAGCAAGTCGCGTGAGCACCGGTAATCATTTAGCACTCAAAGACTAACTCATTTATTTTCTTATCCTCATCTACAGTATAATTAGCTTTTTTTTTTAATGTGAGAAATTTTAATTCCCTGTATTGAGAATACAATATTCTATAGGCGATTTTATGGACACCGTTGGGTGTAGTTAATGAAAGGATCTTAGGGCGGATTGACCCGGATGTGCTTTGATAGGCCCCTTTGGCTTTTGTCATCCATGAATGTTATGGTGTTGTTTTGTTTTGTAGGAGGGGCATAAGTATAGCCACCACGTGGAAGAAGAGATTCAGGGAGAAAAGAAGTCATCTAAAGCCATTTCTCGCCGAGTGGTCAGACGAGGGTCCAGGAGGCTCTCCACAGGTGGGGAACTTGTCTCCGAAACCAAAGAAATGGCCTACGCTGGTAAGAACCGATGATATATTGTCTTATACTCCTTTCAATGTATGATAGTTTTGCCGTATTGATTAGTAGCGTTTGTTTTCCATAAGTGCAGCGAATGAAGCGTTCGGGAAGGAAGTTGAATCAGAACACGGAAAGGAATAGGAAGGTATTTTTGAAGGAGGTAAAATAGTGAGAAAGAGAGGTGCGATCGCTGAAGAAAGAATAGGAGGATATTTATGAGTTAGGCCGCAGTTAAAAGTATATGTAAAGAGTGTTTCGATGGCCTGTATAATGTGTTTGGTGGCGGTAGGAAACATACCAGGTTATGTACTAGGATATGGAAACAAGTATACAATTGGTCGTTAGTATTGTGAGAGGTCTAAAAAATATGGCGATTTTTGGAGTGGAAGAATGCTTTAAAAGTAGCAGTACATGAGAGTTATAGAGAGCAAAAGAGTGAATGCAAGAAATACAAGAGAATGATTCTTTGGAGTGTTGTAGACACATATATATGAAAAACTGAGCGTGTAAAAAAGAAAATTATAGCAGATCTCTAAAGTTGGGTTAGAGTCGGTAGGGTATATATCATAGACTCAGCTGTGTCAACGCAACACTTCATATCAATACACTGTTGCGTTGACACAGCTGAGTGAGAAAATAAGCGTTAAGACGTGTTAAATATACGAGTATGTTGGTTTTCTTAATCTGGAAATAAGCGATGAATGGTCTTGTCAATAGAGAAACGTTAGGATTGTAAGAATGTATGAAGTAGGTGTAAACTGTTGGTTAGTGTGAAAATTTTATATGCTGGAAGTAATGCGCGTGTTCATTTGAAAGATGGCCTATTTGTGTTTTTTGGTATGTAAGAAAGAGAGGTTGTTTAATATCGGTATAGATGGAGTGTTTAGAGAAGAAGTACGAGTGGGAGCTAGGTTGATGAGTGATAGGTGCTGTTTATATTAGTGTGTACAGATGACCTGATGTTAGCTGAGAGTGAAAGAGATTTAGAAATGTGGATTGAAGCCTTTCACCGGCCCATGTATAAGGAATAGACTGAAATTGAGTGTAGAGTAAAGTTATGGTCCTTGATCGTAGAAGGCGAGAAAGTGTGATGCTAGAGTTCGTGGTGTGCGAATTTAGTTAGGGTGTATGTGAATGAAATTGGTACGGATAAGGCAGACTTCGGTAACGAAGTTGTTTAATGTATGAAAGTCTCATGAGGAAACCAATATAAAGATAAGAAGGGAATAGGGAGGGTCCTTTGTGGCGTTAATTGCGCTGACTTTACTTTATTTAGGGAAATGATGAGGTCCAATAGAACCTCGTTCCATTCAAGGTCCCATCCAGGTAAATTCACTGAGTTTGCCACCGAGGCGTTGAGATATCTGATCGGGTACCATTTGATTAATATTATTAAACCAGTGGATATTTAAGGTTATTGAAACTTAGAAACTCTTTGTTTCATTATGCCTCCCCTCACGCCTATGTGGGTTCGTGTACTCTTTATTCGAACTTGTTCCTTGAGGTTTAAAAAGGAACTTCCGACCCCACTAAATTGGATCGACGAGTTTTCATTATTGCAGCCGTCGTCCTTCTTCTTTGCCCCCTGCAAGGGAATCAGTTCAGTTTGGAACGTCGGCAGGTACAGGAGAGTTGCCCACCGTACTGATCTCTACCGTACCCAGGTGTCTTTCGTAACCCCTTGTTCTTGTTAATTGGCACCGGGAAGATAAATTTCTCCCACTCGCTCTCTTTTCTCTCTCTCTCTTTCTTTCTTATTTTCTAATTTTATTTCTCACATTTGATTCTCTTTTCCATTTTATTTTAATTGAGGAAATTGATGTAGCCATTGAGGATTTTTTAACCTGGTAGAGAAGGAAGAAAAGGGACAGAGAGATGAATGTGAAGGTGGATAAAGAGAAAGCAAATATCATAACAGAGAAAGCGCAATGTAAACCTCCACCAACACGTTCGTACAAAGAATCCATGAACTCAAAAGTAAGAACATGAATTCCCCAGGTTTCCCTTCATCCCGGATCAATCCTGGGGGTATTTGGCATCCATTCCTTGATGAGTTGCCAGTTCTCATATTCTTGCCGCCTTATCACAATTACCCCACCCATTTTCGTATGTTTCCTACACCCTATTAACGAGTCATTAATTCAAACTCTTAATTACGCCATCCCTCCCTCGCATCATGAACAAGATCTTCCGACCGGATTAAATACACATAAAGATCAGAATGACATTCGCTGGTAAGGTCGAAGCTGTGTCTAAGTGTCTCCTTTTTTTCGCCAGGAAGTCCACCAAGCAATAGGAAGGAGGCTGTTGGAGATAGGTCACTGATGGTCCTTTCTGGCCGCCCGAAACCCCACGACTCACGCAAGATCAAGACGAGTACTGACGGCGAGCGATACGTGACGCAGAGCTTCCTCACGGACGCCGGCGTCAAGAAGTTCACGACCGAAGGCATCGATAACAAAAACACCAAGTCCATCGAAATCATTGGAGGTTGGTCCATCGAACATACACACCTGCATAAACAGCTGGCATTGATATATATATATATATATATATATATATATATATATATATATATATATATATATATATATATATATATATATATATATTAAGGAAGGGCTGACACATATACAAGCACACCCATAGAGACAAAAATAAACAGCTACGAATGGAAACAAATAGAACTACAGAAACAAGGACCAGCAAAGACCCTAAGGTCCGCTCAAGGCCAGTCCGCTACAGAAAATGTCAACTACCACTTTCTAACGTTAGTGTATCATGCTTTTGTTTACATGCTGTTTTTTTTTGGGGGGGGGGGGTTACTATTTCAACTCTACGGTACACATTTATCTACATGTGTACCTTTTATATATATTTTTTTACATGATTTAAAAAAAAAATATTTCTCTTCTACTGTACACACTTGTGCTATGTGGCCTTTCTTTACATCCCTTTTCTAACTATTTCACGTCTATTGTACATACTTATCTACATGTGTACCCTTGACATGCAGGTTCAGCTATCCCTCAGATACACGAACAGGCTTCTTCGAACCAGGGGGGGAGGGGTTGATAGGACAGTACTCTCTTCTCCCGAAGGCTTCGCCTGCTAGTGATGAAAATAATATATTTAGAGGACAGACAGAAAAAGAAAGAGGGATTTCACATTCACTACATGCAGGCGGGGGGGGGGGCGTCGCTGGCATCTTTTTATTGCTCATTTTATTTTATTCCCAACTTCTTATTTCGTATGACGTTTTCTTCTATGCTCCTACTCCATTATATTTACACTATTGAAGTACTCATCAAGTCGGTTTTTGAACATATTAACTGACGTGCTTTCTACTACACCGTTGGGCAGGCTATTCCACGTTTGCGCGATTTTAAACGTGAAGTAATTTTGAGCTAACTAGAGTTAAATCGCTTCTTCACTAATTTTAGACCACTATGGCGTGTGTTAGCCCTTTCGACAATCTCGAACAATAGTCTGTAATCAATATTAGTAAATCCTTTTAATATTTTGAATACCTCGATCAACTATCCACGTAATCGACTAGTTTCAAGTGATAGTAGGTTTAATGAGCGGAGTATATCTTCGTACGGTTTGTTTCGGATTCCAGGAACTAGTTTAGTAGCCCGACGTTGCACTCTTTCTAACTGCGCCATATCCTTGTTTAGGGAGGGAGACCAGAATTGAACCGCGTATTCAAGGTGTGGGCGCACGAGCGATTTGTATAGTGGCAGGATTATATCTTTCGATTTGAAAGTAAAATTCCGAGCAATATATCCAAGCATTCGATTTGCTTTTTTACAAGCTTCTGCGCATTGTTTCGATACTTTAAGGTCCTTGGAGATTAAAATCCCCGGGTCTTTTTCTAAGTTTACGGATTCGAGGATTTGGCCTTTCATATGGTATTCTACTTATAAGTTATGACATCCTAAATGCATGACCTTGCATTTACCCATGTTGAAGCCCAATTGCCATTTATCCGCCCATTCGACAATTTTATTAAAGCCTCTTTGCATTTGCTCTACATCGGCTCTCGAAAGGGTTCAGCTTCCCAGCTTTGTGTCATCTGAAAATTTAGAGATCATACTAAACACTCCATTATCCAAGTTATTAATATAAACAATAAATAATAATGGGCCCAGGACTGACACCTGTGATACCCCGCTGATGACTGGGGCCCACTCTGAACACGCCCGATTTACAACAACCCACTACGAACGATTTGATAGCCGGTATTTAATCCATTTAAGTATGTTACCTCTCACTCCAATTGCTCTAATTTTTATCAATAGCCTTTCGTGCGGAACTGTATCAAAGGCTTTTTTAAAGTCAAGGTAAATTATATCCGCCGCTTTAGTTTTATCGTAGATGCAAATCATGTTATGAAAAAGTTCGAGTAAATTGGTTAGGCACGAGTGCCCCAGTCTGAATCCATGCTGGCAGTCTGCAATTAAATTATTAGCCTCACAATGGCTCACCAACCTATCTCTAATTATCGATTCAAAGAGTTTTCCAATTACAGAGGTTAGGCTGATGGGACGGAAATTAGTAGGCTCAGATTTATCCCCTTTTTTGAATATCGGCGTAACCATTGCACGCTTGAACTCTAGTGGAACTAGGCCTTCCTCTATTGATCGATTGAAAATCGTGCAGAGCGGTCTTGCTAATTCATTTTTTAGTTCTTCAAGATGGGATGGGTATACCTCATCGTGCTTGGGTGACTTCGATTTTTTTATTTTATTAATACTCGTATATGTGAGAATCTCCCCTTCATTTATACTTATGTTGGATAGGATATTTTGTCTTTCAAGATTTATGTCCTCGCCTAGTGTTGCAAATTGTGTCACGTCCTCAATAGTAAAAACGCTCGAGAAGTGCTCATTTAATATTTTAGCAAATTATTCTGGGACGTCCATTATAACACCATCTTTACCTCTGATCGGCCCTATTGAACCCTTTATGGACTTTCTACTGTTAACCTAACTGTAAAACCGTTTCGGTTCGTGTTTCGAATTTATAGCAAGGTCTTTTTCATATTTCAGCTTAGCTTCTCTAATGGCCCGCTTTACCAGCCTTCGAGAGTCTACGTATTTTTCCCGATTTGTTATCGTTTCGTTTTTTCTAAATTTTGATAGTATTTATTACGCTCCCGAAAATTAAGTTAATTATTAAAGGGCTAACCCATGGTGCTCTCTTTGACCTTCCATTCCTTTGACGTACGTACTTAACTAACTCGGAATCCACCGTGAGCACATTTTGTTGTAGCTCTGAATACATTCCATGTACTGTCTTATTATGAAAACATCTTTCCCAGTATATCTTTTTAATCCGGTCACGCAAGGTTTCAAAATTACAACTCCCAAATCGTGGGATTAGTTGTGAACTCTCTTTTACCTCTACGCTCGTATTAATTTCAAACCTAATTACATTATGGTCACTCGTCGCCAAATGTTCACCCATGCAAATGTTTTCTACCAAAGTCTCTTCTGTTGAGATAATTAAATCAAGTATATTTTGATCACGCGTAGGTTCCTATACTTTTTGCAGAAGAAAATTATCCTGAATAAAATTGACCAATCTCTCCCCAACTTTATCCGAAGTATAGTTTGTATAGTTAACGTTAGGGTAATAAAAAATCTCCACAAATTATTGATTTTCCTTTTCTCACCATAGAGGAAAGGCACTCAAAGAGTATTACGTCCTCTGATTCTATTTGGGATGGGGGGCGATAAGTAACGGCTAAGTTAATTTTATTAGTTTTAGAACACTGGAGCTCAATTAGCAGAACTTAGCTCTTCATATTTACGGTCGTCGCAGCCATCGTTATTGCATTTATTCCCTCTTTCACGAAAGCTAAAACTCCAACGCCTCTCCCAGTTAGGCGGTCCTTGTGATGGATTTTGTACCCTTCTATATTAATTCCGCAATAAGGTCTCTAGAAGCTGTATCTAACCACGTCTCGCTAATACATACGATATCGTAATCGTCCTCTTTAACCATGGCTTTAAATTCGGGCAGTTTGTTTCTTAAATTCCGAACATTTGCGTAAATGCATTTTAGTTTTCCATTTAAACAGAGTTAGACAAACTCGAAGAGAAGACGCAATTGGACAATTTAAAGTCTAGTGGGTACTTACAACCATCCGAGTAGAAAACAGGGATATATATATATATATATATATATATATATATATATATATATATATATATATATATATATATATATATATATATATATATATATATATATATATATATATATATATATATACATATATATAAAGGCATTCAGACGAGTTGCGACAAACAGTCCGACAGAAAGGAATAAAAAGACTTTGCTTAAGAGCCAAGTGAGATCCTCTAGGAAGAGGTCAATGCGATCTTTTACTTTGATGAGGCCAAAGAAGCGATTCGACTTAGCAGCGACAACCCCTTTTTTCGTTCATTTTATCTGATACAATTTAACAAACAGCCATTCAAGAGAATGACTCGAACCCACGACTGAAAATTATTTGTCGAATTACGCTTCATTGCCGTTTGCCCTCATTCGTGTCCAGGTTTGCCATTTGTTTCTCCTTTTCTGTTATTCTCGGTTGCCTTCCTTAACCCGTGCTCCCCATGTACAGGTAAAGGGTGGGGTGGCGAGAGGGAGGTGCAAGGACGCCACGGCGAGAGAGTCATCATGGAGCAGAGCGTCGGAGCCTCCGGTTTCCCATCCACTGTGGTAAAAAAAGCGACCACTCAATCAAGAGTCATCGTGTAAGTCATTTTAATCCATTTATGGTCAATTCCTCAACTCTTTCCGCACAATACAAAACAAAGCCCTATATAAAATATCACTAAACACTTACTATACACACATACCACCTACATTCTGAAACCAGTCCTCGGGGTCAAATATCCCCTTGACATGAAAGGCACTCAAATACTAGCCGCAATCTCCACAACCCTAGAGCACCCACTACACTACATAGCAGAACCCCAATTTTTGGAAAAGGGGCATTAGAATAACACCCGATTTATACATTAGAGATAAGCTGTCAACTTTCTTACCCCAAACCTGCTTCCAGAAACATAAACAACATCCATTTCAATCACTGTTCTATCTAATCATCCACAAAACTCACCCTTTCTCACGCACGACCAACGGACGCCTAAATTCTCCCTTTCTCGCAAGTACAGTCAACACTTGACCTGGTTGTGGCGTGGACATCACCCAACCCTCCTGAGCTAACAGTAGGTGCTGGATGAGACCCTCGCAAATGCCTCTACAGAAAACATAACTAGCACCCAACGCAATTGAACACATTATGGAAAACTACGGCCCACAATCACACACGCCAACACAATATACACTTCCTGAGGGCTCTGTGGGAAAGCTCAACACAGGTTCTCAGTGCTACTCAGCCAGACAGTCTGAGGATCAGCAACAATAACAATTTCCCATCAGTTTGGCATGATTTTGTTTAAAGAAAAGCGATTCAATCTCACATCTTCATGAGAAACTGGTTTCAAACGACCTATTTTATCTATTGCTTTTGCTTTCGAAATTCTATCTCCAATTTCTCTTCTTTTTATTTTCATCCAATGGCATTCACGCATGCCAAGGACCACTGTTTGGGCATAACTTTATTATTACAATAAAATTTTGCGCAGACTCGATAAGTTTTGTTAAAAAAAAGTTTTCTTTTTTTGCTATTTTATACGTTGAATCTTTTTCTTCGGATACAACATTCCCCTCAAAAGGGCCATGTTTGTCTTTTTTAATTCTTATATGTTGTACAAGCTTGTTCCTTGAAAATTTAAAACGTAACTTTCCAATTTGGTACTTTAGATTTGATGTTTAATATAATGCCTCTTGTTATGTCATATTAAGTCGCTCTTTTTTACTGACCATATACCATTTTCACAACTTTTATTCGTTTGTATTCCCCTCTATTCATTCCTTTGTGTGTATTCTCTTCTTTCTTAACAAATCGCTTATTTCATTTTTAGTCAATGTGATATTTCTTCCTTTCTGAATTATGAATTCACTTCCAGCAAATATTAGAGAAGAGTAGTTCTCTTAACTAATTCTAATCCCATTTCAGAACAAAAACGAAAAAAGTTAAGAAGATTATTTAAGACCGCCATTCCTCGACTATTATCAGATCTAAAGAGTCATCGTTCCAACAATGATATCCGTCGTGCAAGCAGAGACTGTACCATCGTACTATCCGCTCCTGGTACAAGCAGAAAGTTGTGCATTATCTTACCCTATCGTCAAGCTCACTAAAGACAATGAAACAATTACAAAAGTGGATCATAAAAGGATAACAAATATCATTCTTTAAATATTGATCCTTGTTAACCTAATATTGATGCGGATAATTAATTATCAACCTTTGTAGACTAAATGAAATCATGTAAACAATTGCTCACTTTAACTGGATCTTCACTTTTTCAAAATCTTGAAATATTTTTCCAGTCAAAATTATGATAAAATGCTCAAAATAATTTAGAAATTTTTGGCCATAGGTTTTTATCTGCATAAATAAACCTATATTTAACTTAAGTGTTAATCGCTCACGATTACTTAAGATTATTTTAATCATGGTTCCTACTTCGTTTCCTAGCTATAAATTAATATTAAGTTTTAAACCAAGAGAGTAACGAGTTACCATCTTATGCGTTACTAGTATTTCTTGAAAGTGAGGAAATTTTTATATACTAATGAATTTTTTGTTGCTCACAAGGCTTTTTCCTATAAGGGGAAAAACAACTGTTTTTACAAATTACACCCCAAAATATTTGGAAGGAGGGCTGTGAAGTTTATTTTTGGCGAATAGGAAGCTTGAATCTATCCAAAATACAAGTAAATTACACATCCATTCCAAAATAGATACGAATTTCTCTCAAGATAAATTCGACTACATACTGAGTTCGAGTATTCAGAGTATTACAAATTCTTTAATCGTTAGGGGATAATACACGAATTAATAAAACTTAGTTTTATTTCATTTATTTATTAAAGTTTCATGATGTATTAACTTGCCAAGCGCATTGAAATCCTACTCATATTCCTTACAAACTCCTACTTATTTTCACGTGACTCTCATATCCTGGAAATCCATTCAAGGAAAAGCCAATCATGAGTGTCAGAGCGGTTCTAAACCTATGTATGGTTCCTGAAAAAATATTATGAAGGGTAACTGTAAATGAATGATCAATTGATAAATATTCCAGTCCACCTTGGACATTCATAATGCATTTCTACAGTTACTCTATATTTTGGGGGATCGAAAAAGGTTGAATTTGGATAAAGTACGTTAGCTGGTTAATTACTAAGAACTATTGGTTTATCAATTAAATTAAAATGTAATTTATCCTTATATAAGGTGAATCGCTTTTGGTGAGATTAACATGTGCTGTTAATGTATGCAGAAAAAAACTGTGATATTTTTTTACACTAACTTAATTACATTTATACAATTTCACACGTACCTAAATCAGGTGCTGTAAGACGTTTTATTTTTACCAATTTTATAACTTGTGTAATGTTTGTATTTAATATTGTATGTAATTGTGCACTAAATATAACTAAAATATTAACAGGAAAGTACTTCTGATTTATCCTGAACTAGAGAGTAAGAGAAGGATCCACGAGAGAACCGAAGTACAAGGGTGATATAAAGTTCAGTCTTAGTGGGGACTGAGCCGTGAGATCCAGAACAAGGGATACCTTTAATCAATGAGTCTAAATCCAGTGTATATGTACATATGACCTCCAATGGAAACAAAAGAAGTGCCTGAAGAGGACACAGCCCGTAAGTTCTCGCTCTTTAACCGCCCTAAGAGCATTTAAGCTCTCAAAAGAATATATAACACCGTTGGCTATAAGCAAAATCTGAACATCCCTGCACCCAAGTCGTCGCTAAAAGGGACATGTCAAGGTTGCGAGAGTGCTTCATAGCCATTTAGATAAAAGAATCTTCAATATATCCATATTTTACCTTTTGGATTTGCTTTTATGCGTCAATTGGAAATGCGTGGTCAACTGACCACAGCCCAACACTTTTGGTCAATTCGGCATAGCCAATTTACGAAGTTTGACAAGAATAATTTCTAAATGTACTAAGTTAGGTTAGCAGCCATATTTGGTCAGTTGCACCATAACGGCGCCAATACTTATGGATTGCAGAAAAGTAAGCTGGAGTAATCATCCGATCTCTCTCCTATACCCAGGCAACAGACGCCAAGTCATTCATTCATGGCATTTATCACTCAGGCTTCATTTGTGAAGGCCACCAGAGCTTAGGCATCTCTTTCAGTCGGTTGTTCATCCTCGAGACCTAGAGTTACACGTATGCCCCATCATAAATCATTACCAAGCAATTCTAATTCACACAAACTTCTCAGCTTGCTTATATGACATAACCCCTACCCAACATTCCCTCACAGAGTCAATCAACCCACTTTTCTTCCGCCCTATAAAACAATTCATCATCTAAGCAATGGCATATTTTAAGATACTCTGCAAACTCCTTTTAATTCGCACTTCTTCCATCACACGTTCCTTATATAACTATCGTAGAAAACTTTGGCATTCATAAATCAACCATAACTAGCATTTATCGTTGAACAGCATACCAAACACCCCTTTTCTCTATCATTCTCTCTTTCTACATACTTGCCCGCCTGAACCTCCATCACTCATACCGCACCAACATTTTTGGAGTACAGTAGCAACTTCGCCACACTTTTACTAACCAAATCATTCTAGGATTATTAGACAAGGGAGCTAGTTTCCAGTCCAACATGCTAACCCACTCATATGTGCAGTCACACAAATGATTATGCAAGGAAGTGGACAACACAGGCACTGCGTCTATTATTTATGCTGTCCAACCCAGCCCACAGACATAGGTCATTAGTAGCAGAAACAACCAAATTGCGACATTCTCAGCTGTAACATTCTCATGAAACAAAACACTACCGGAACATTAGCTTCCTCCCAATGCACAGACAAATGCACAAAAAAATCAAGAACATCAAAAACTCTAATGCCAATGAATGGTCCAAATAACATATCTAATACCCATCTCAAGCACTTAGGCGAGACAGCAATTTCAGCCATTCCAGAAAATTTTAACCACTCCTGGCTCACCAACACAATCTCTTTAACCTGGAAACTAGTCTACATCATACCCATACTCAAACCAGACAAACCCCCAACACAACACAACTCTTATTCTCGCCCAATCTCACTTCTGTGCACACCATCAAAAACACTCGAAAAACTAACACCCCAAAGAATCAACCCAGATATACCTCTGTCTCGGACATATTACAATTTCAGAAAAGCACACTAAACCACAACCACACAACGCATAATTGATGGCTTCAAACAGACTTAACCCCCTTATGTATAATCTTTGATCCAATAGATAGAATCAAAGCCTTTTTTTCTACACAGTACCAAAACACCAAAGCACACAAAGTCTTGAACAACAACCTCCCCACCAACGACATAATGGGGATCATAAACTTCATCTTTGGCATACAGGCCAAAGTCACCCATGAACCCCTAAATCATAGATCCGAACACTCTAAAATGGAGTCCCACAAGGAGAATTTCTTCCCCCCCTACTATTCAACAACCTCAAACCCCATTAATCAACAGCTACGCAGACGACATCTCACTCACAGCACAACAATCCTCAGTCATAACAGCAAGCAAGACACTCCAACAACATTACACACACACACATTAGAACACTGGCTCTCACAAAACCGCATGACCGCCTAGACCAACAAATCAACAGTAACGCTTTCAAACCCCTCAACTACGTAGTACCAGCATGACACCCAACCACAGCCAAATCACAAAAATACATAATAAACACACACAAAATAAGCCACTCAGAACAATAACAGGATGTACACGCAGCACACCAACCTCATACCTACACACTAAAACAAAAGTACTCCCAATTAAAATACACTATGACATGATTGGAACCTAACACTTCAGCATAGCATGACCCCTCCCCACCCTAACCACCACCTGACAGGAAAGTGTCACTACTCAGACACAAGAAAAAAGCACCGAAATACTATTTCCAATACTTCTACAATAACCTTCCTCCCATACAACAACAAATCCTAACTTAATCAAACACATCCACACTACATTCACCAAAGACACTTGAACACACTACGACCGAAACCCATCGTAAACGAGCCCCTCCACCCTTAAAAGCCCAATCAGAAAAATCACTACATAGAACACAGAGTAAACCAATTTTACCTCAGGTCAGGCCACTCCACTATACTCCACTGACCACTCCATTATACTCCACTCCAACAATACAAACAAAGAATAAACCTCGCCCCAACACCAACATAGACTAAATGCAACCAAAGCCCAGACAACATCAAACACCGACCCTTAGATTCTCCAAACCTCACACTACACACAACATCTCTTTCAGGGACTTGTTGACTTACCCACCCAGGGAGCATGGTGACCTTCCTAGAACCACCCACCCGCTAGAAGAGAGGTAGAGGTGAGGGGGGGCAATTAAAGTAAAAGTAAGTACACTCTCATAACTTATTTTATTTTAATTTTCATTCGAGAACTTCAATCGTAGTCATTTCTTTTACCAATCATGACCGGGACATTCCATTAAACATACACCTACCATGACACCTACCTAGGTCCCAGATTTATCAACACATTCGCACAACTCTTGAAAGATTTTATCAGCCATAACTACAGTATGTCCTCAAATAACGACGTACTCGTTTAACGACGACTCGGAGTTACGACGGCCGTCACGACCGGTCCGATATTCGTTTAACAAAAATCTCTCCAAGTTACGACGCGCGCATAACCTTCCTAGTGCCGAGATTGTCGTATCGGACTTGTTTGCGCACATGTTTTCGTGTCTTCCACACGAGTACAAATTATTATATAAATCCAATCAGTGTTAGTCGAAATAAAGAGAATAAGTGCCGAGATTGCAGAAACACATGACTTCATTAATAGGCCTGACGCCATACGGCTTTTGAAGGATATCTACAAAATCAAAAATAATCTTAATCATTAAATAGAAAATAATTCACGATATTTTAATTTATTTTGCTCAAATTTTTAATTTTCAAACAAAATAAAAGGTTAATATTATTTTAACTATAATATTATAATAAACCACCGAAGGTGACGGTACGTAGCGCTGTACGACAACAGGTACAAGGCACTGGCACGTACTGGCACTGGCACTCAGAACTGACACACACGCATTCAGTCACAAGTCTCTCACCCTCCTGACCACTTTCACGCAAGAGTTCTCTTGAATTATCAAAGTAATTACACAGTACAGAAAAATTTCATCCCTCATAATGTCTGGAAAACGTAAGCCTACAACTTCTGCTGGATCCGCTCCTAAGGAGCAAAGGAAAGTCAGCGATCTAGAAATAAAAATGAAAATAATTAAGGAGTATGAGGGAGGTAAGAAGGTCCAAGTGATTGCTACCAGTTATGGCGTCTAACATTTGACAATCTCAACCATCATTAAGGACACAGAAAGTAAAAGAAATGGCAAAAGCATCGACGGGGTACAATGCGTTGTTAACTAGGCAGCGAAAAGGATTGGTGGACGAGATGGAGAAATTGCTTTCCATTTGGTTTGATGACCAAATCGCGACAAAAATGCCGATGAGTCATGGTTTAATTCAAAGCAAGTCACTGAGCATTTTCGACACCCTAAAGACACGTGAGGGGGAAGGAAGCACCGAAACTTTCACGGCAAACAAAGGTTGGTTTCAAAGATTTCGTCATCGATTCAACTTGCACAATCGCGCAGTTTGTGGTGAAGCAGCAAGTGCAGATGAAGAGGCGGCAAAAACATTCATTGAAGAACTAGACAAGATAATTGAAGAAGGAGGCTATCATCGAGAACAAATCTTCAATGTCGATGAGAAGGGCCTGTACTGGAGAAAAAATGCCTGAAAGGACATACCTTCACAAAGAGGCCAAAAGCATGCCTGGTTTCAAGGTATTTAAAGATCGAGTGACATTGCTTTTAGGTGGGGATGTTGCAGGGTATAAGCTTAAGCCACTTCTCATCTATCGGTCTCTAAATCCACGTCCTTTAAAGAATATTAATAAGCACACATTGCCAGTCTATTATCGAGCAAATGCAAAGGCATAGATGACCCAGGCTCTGTTTGAAGATTAGTTTACTAACTGCTTCATACATGAAGCCAGACGATATTGCCTTGAAAAAGATATCCCATTCAAGATCCTGCTTCTCCTTAATAATGCTCCAGGACACCCCCTGCATATTAGTGATCTACATCGAAATGTGAAAGTAGTCTATCTGCCAAAAAGCACGACTTCTATCCTTCGGCCTATGGACCAGGGTGCCATCGCTGCTTTTAAGGCCCACTATTTGCGCATGACTTTTGCCAAGACAGTAGCAATGACACAGGGCGACAAGATGATTCTTCGGGAATTCTGAAAAGAGTTCATCATTTTGCATAGTATCAAGCATATTGATGTAGCTTGGCAGCAAGTACCAGAAACGGGCATGCACGCCATATGGAAAAAATGCCTGTAAAGATATGTAAATAATTCTGAAGGGTTCAGTCATGAAGAAAACTCGGCAGTGTTAAATAAGAAAATTGTTGACCTTGCACGATTGTTGCAGTTAGAAGTGGAACCGGATGACGTGCAAGAACTTGTTGATTATGTTGAAGGAGAGTTGAGTAATGAGGATTTGTTAGAGTTAGAAGAACAGCGAAAATTAGAGGAATTAGAAGAAAGTGAAAGTGAAAAATCAGACGAGGTACAAAAGAAGTTCATTGCAAATGGCTTAGAAATTGCATTCGCAATGATAAATGAAGCTATGTTGGACAGAGAAGCCATAAAATCGAAAGTAGATCGCTTTACAAAAGTTGAACGCAACATAGATGAAGCACTCCGATGTTATCGTGAGATTTACGATGAGAAAAAGAGACATACAAGTCAGACGTCCCAAGCCAGACATCCAGCAAGAGTACTGCTACTCCTTCCCCTGCAGCCTCTCTCTTACCTGGACCCTCTACTGTGCGTGATTCAATCCACCACACCGGCCTTCGCCTTGCAACCGGTGCCTTCCGCACTTCCCCCATTGAGAGACTGCTGGTCGATGCTGGGAAGATGCCATTCGCTCTGCGCCGCGTGCAGTGCATCACTCACCTGTATGCAAGAGCCCGGCGCCTCCCCCAGTCGCCAACAGCTCTCACTGCATCCGCAGCTGATCTCGATGGTGCCTATGCCACCGAGAGACGCAAGTCATACCCTAAGCCCTTTCGGTTTAGGGCCAGGAAACTCCTTCGAGAGGTAGATATAGCTCTCAGGCCGGTGGCGCCCCTGGTTCTGCCCAGGACGCCACCCTGGAGGGTACCACATTTGGCTATTTGTCGCCACGCCTCTGCTCCCAAAGCTTGTACGGTGCCGAGAGTATTGCGTTCGACCTTTTTGGAGCACACATCGTGTCACGCTGGAACCGTGCCAGTGTATACAGATGGCTCCAAGTCCCAAGAGGCGGTCGGCTGCCACGCCGTATCCCCTCTGTTTGAAGTCAGCGGTGCTCTACCAGGCGCTGCGTCTGTCTTCACGGCGATCTGGTGGCAATACACCACTCGGTACGGGAGATTACGCGACGTGCCCGGTTCGGAGACCGGATTGTGATCTATAGCGACTCACAAAACGCCATGAGTGCTTTCGGGGCATTGGGATCTCCGCATCCCCTGATTCGCGATATCCGTGACGCCACAGTTTTGGCGAGCCGGGCAGATGTCGAGATTATCTTCTGCTGCGTTCCTGGACATGTAGGAATTGCGGGGAATGAGCGCGCCGATGAGGGCGCCAAAGAGTCCGCGAAGACTCTGCGACCGGACCAGCGTTTCGCTCTTCCTCACACCGACTACATGGCAGGAATACGGGAAGCTCTTCGGACTGCTTGGCAAAGAAGATGGAAGACGGTCAAAGGGAACTTAAAGTTGCGTGCCATTGTGCCGCGACTGTTCCCATGGACCTATCCCCCAATGCCGCGACGGCTTCAGGTCGCTTTCTGTCGCCTCCGAATCGGTCATACTCGTGTGATGCATCACTATCTGATGGAGTGCTCGCCTGCGCCCTATTGCGACGACTGCGTCGTCTCCCAGACTGTTCGGCACATTCTTGTCGAATGTCCCAGTCTAAGTGATCTTCGCGCACGTTACCTGTCCCGGTACCGGGATGAGCGGGGTCGCTACCGCCTGTCCCTTGTGCTCGGCACGAGTTCGTGCACATTAACTTGTGGACTTGTTGACTTTTGGGGGGAGGCCGGGCTTCTCCCCTTTATTTAAGGTTCTTTTTGTTTGGAGTTGTTGTTTTGTAGGTTGCACTCTCCTGCACCGGGGAGAGGGGGACCTCCCCCCGCTGCCGGAGATTGCTTCCTGGGTGTTAAGTTTTTTCAATTTATATCATTGTTATATTTTCATATTTTTATTTTAAAGTAGCCTTGTTCTAGGCTGTCGTGTTTTTCGACAACTTATGCTCAAGTGGGCAGTTGCCAGATGGGCTCTATAAAATTTTAAAAAAATTAAATGTGCGTGAGTCTATCGATGAAGACCCTGATTACTTACCCTGAAATTTTCGATTCTACTCCACAAAGCGAAATATTTGAAGGATTTGAATTATAAATTGTTTTTTTTTATTATTATGTATTATTGTTTATTATTATTATATTTTTATCATTGTTTGCTCTGCATCTTATGTCAATTTGTGTTAATAAAACAATGTTGACAAGTTTGTGTTTTTTACTACCATACATATAAAAGCTAACTGAAAAGAATAAAATTAAAATTTATTCTTAAAAGCTTAAATTTACTCTTAAAAAAGCCACTAAAATAACGAAGAAATGATTAGTCAAAATAAAGAGAATAAGTGCCGAGTGCCGATAACACGTGACTTGGCTGACGCTGCATGTGGATTTTGAAGAAGTGCCATCTGAACATTTTCTGCTGTTCTTATGGTTCTCATACGATCCGAACGACCTTCATTTAGATTTAAGCACGTTCCTTCATGTTGGTATTTGCGAACGTTTATCCAAAGTGTGGGCTTGCTTGGTGGGTGCCTACCTGGAAAACGTTGTTCAAATGAATCTTGTACTTGTTTAATACTGCCAGTCTTAATAAAGTTTGTGACTAGAAATACGCGTTGATCTTTTGTTAACTGCATGATTAAAAAGGTTCTATGGAAGTAAACTTTTACACAGAAACGCTTTAATTTGCTTAGTAAGCAATAATGACGAGACCATACCACAGCGTGGCTGAAAAACTACTGTAAAATGGCGTAGGCTATGCTTGGAGAATCGGACAGTGTCCTAGGCTACCTAGGCTCCCTACGCTTCTCTAGAAAGTGCACGGTGGCCTAGCCTTCCTAGGCTTCGTTTCATTATTTTACTTCCTTGCGTAAACATATTTTTGATAGCTGCCACTAAACCCATTAGTGTATCAATATCAGAAAAGAGAATTTAATGAAATTTTCAGAATCAACAGATAAATAGTTGATAAATAAACCACTTTTGCAGGACCCAGAAATCTCCAATACTTTTTGAGTTATACTAATTCAAAGTACGGTTAACTTTTTTCTGGGACACCTTGTATAGCATCACAGTGGAGTCCAACTACAGAAAATAACTTGCCAACTTCTTCAACAAAATATCCAACATCACAGTGGAATCTAACTACAGAGAATAAGTTGCCAACTTCAACAAAATACCCAACATCACAGTGGACACTAACTTTAGAAAATAGCTTGCCAACTTCTTCAAAAAAATACCCCAAATCACAAGACACCAAATGCTGAAAATACCTTACCAACCTCTTCAACAAAATACAAAACACCACAATGGGCACCAACTACAGAAAATAGCTTGCCAACCTCTTCAAAAAAATATCCAGCATCACAATGGACACCAACTGCCGAAAATAGCTTGCCAACTTCTTCAACAAAATACCCCAAATCACAATATACACCAAATGTTGAAAATAGCTTGCCAACCTCTTCAACAAAATATCTAGCATCACAATTGACACCAACTGCAGAAAATAGCTTGCCAACTTCAACAAAATATATAGAATCGCAATGGAGTCCAATTTCTTCAACAAAATGTCCAAAATCACAGTGAAGTCCAACTACAAAAAATAACTTGCCAACTTATTCAACAAGATACCCAACATTACAATTGACACCAACCGCAGAAAATAACTCGCCAACCTAATCAACAAAATATACAGCATCACAATGCACACAACTACAGAAAATAGCTTGTCAACTTCTTCAACAAAATCCCCAAAACTCAAAATGGACACTAACGGCAGAAAATAGCTTGCTAACTTCTTCAGCAAGATATCAAGATCATAACGGACATAAATGCTGAAAATACCTTGCCCACTTCTCCAACAAAATAACAAACATCACAATGGACACCAAATGTTGAAAATACCTTGCCAACCTCTTCAACCAATTACCAAACATCATAGTGAACACCAGCCGCCAAAAATAGCTTTCCAACTTCTTCATCAAAATACCCAATATCACAGTGGACACTAATTGCAGAAATAAGCTTGACAACTTCTTCAAAAAATACCCATCATCCTAGTGGACACCAACTGCAGAAAATAGCTGGCCAACTTCTTTACCAATATACCAAATATCACAATGGACACTAACTGCAGAAAATAGCTTGCCAACTTCTTCAAGAACGCAAGAGAAGTAGACTATGGCAAAACAACACGAACACACGACATATACAAAACAGTCCGTTGGGAAAGTAAATTGCCTAGATAATTTTTACTCTACCTCTTTCAATTGAATTGAAAGAAAAGGAAAGAAAAGATGCGCTATAAAATGGCATTAATACATTCTAAAATTTACGATAAAAATAAATATAAGCGCAATATTTTCAGGTGCCTGATTAATATACCTTCAGGAATCATTTAGAATGACGCAGATTTAATAGAGAATTTAAATAAGAGTCAATTACTGTCAAGGAAATTTCTGTCTTGCCAAAATATAATTTAAAATACGAAGAAAATGAGTAAATGAAAGTTGATTTGTTTTAAGATGAGTAAATTCAATAAGGCCGTAACGATGGGAGTCAAAAATGAACTCCCTCACAATGGAATAAGGAGGAAATAGAATATAACTGACGTAGTTTATAAGTGAAAGTTGGGATAAAAATATTTAAATAAAACAAAAATATAAGGTTAAGGATGGCTATTGGAAATAAGATAAATTAATTACAATTCTGACGGTTTCAAATTAATAAACTAGGCTCACAATTATTAATACACTTACGAGTACATAGCTATTAATTGATTGGCTACGAGAAACAAATGAGCACCCTGTTCCGCTGTGGGGAAAATGCGCTTCCCAGACTATTTGCCTCGCTTGGCGGTGTGCAAAAACAATACAGTAAACCCTCGATATAACGAACTATATGGGGTGGGAGGTCGTTCGTTAAACCCGATGGGCGTTAAAAGCAATGGATATAACGAACCAAGTTCGTTATGGATATGTAATATGTATGCAATTACTAATAAAGTTAAGTGGACTACACAACATAGTATTGATACGAACCTTGCACTGTAGGAGACATGTGACACACCAACACTCACTCAGGCTGTTCGTAACGCTTGCCTCTTAAACCCGATGGAGTTCGGCAGGGAAATTTGGTTCGTTATATCCGAAATTCATTATATTGAGGTTTGTTATATCGAGGGTTTACTGTATATATAAATATGGTCAGCAGTTAATGTCACTAAAGTATACATAAGCGCTATACAATAATTTCGATATTTAGAGTAGAAACCGGTCAAAATGGATCATTTCCCTTTCTTTAAATTCATTTGTGGTAATCTGAAGTCGCATAAAAATCTGAACACTCTCCCATCCTCTTCCTCCTCGACATCCCACAAGGAGATCTTAATCATCATCCTACACCTACGTAAACGACATCATCATACTCGTCCAACACACCAACTGTCTATATGCAGTTCTACCTCAATGACCACACAACAGAATCTGATGACACTCTCTTCGCCTCGAAAACCTTTTTTACTCTTAGTACTTAGGGTTGCTAAATATATTAAAATAAAAATCAGGACACCCTTTAAAATTTGGAACGCAATAACACCCTTTATATTCTATGCATAAGTAAAAAATAACGCATTGTTTTAAAATTGGAAAACACATTGTACAATAAAAAATTAAATATATAAATAGAAGATAATTACTATTTTTTTAATCTACTCACCCCTTTAGTTATATTTTCCTTTAATAAAGCTTTATCTTCTACAATTTCTTTTAGAAAATTCTGTACAGTTCAAAACAAAGTTCCATTTACATCGTAAAATCGCTTCTACAGTGGTTACATGTAACTTATTTCTTTCTTTATTTCACTGGGAATTATTAAAGATAAGACCCGTTCAACATTCCCATTATGAGAAGGCAAATGCTGAACAGGTACTGACAGAGAGTTAATAATTCTGAATATTGCTCTTCAAAAGAGAAAAAGTGCCACACAGCACTACAAATGACAAAAAGTAATACGCCTCACTACAACAGATAAAAAAGCACTGTACCTCAGCAAAAGACAACAAAGTACAACGCCTCACTACAAAGATTAAAAGTATTACGCCTCTAAACAAAAGACAAAAGTATTACGCTTTACAAGAAATAAAAAGTACTATGCATCACTACAAAAGACAAAATGTACTATGTCTCGCTACAAAAGACAAAAAGTACTATGCCTCACTACAAAAAAACAAAAGGTAGTACGATTCACTACAAAAAGACAAAAAGTACTACACCTCACTAAAAAAGACAAAAATTACTACGCCTCACTACAAAAGACAAAAAATCTACGTTTTACTACATGCAGAACATTCACAAGACTGCAAGGTACTATAAGAAAGGCCACCACAGCGGAACAAAGCCTCCTTCACGCATCAAACAATCCTCATCCATATAATAAAGAAACAATCCTCTCTCTTGTCCCAAACCAGTTTCTAAACGCCATTTCACCTCGCATCGACCCAGACGAAACACCCTTATCACGTCACATCGGGTTACCGTGACACCGCTCCGATGCCGTACCAATCATGACAAAAAGAAAGAGAAATGGAAGTACACTGAGACAGCAGCGACAAAACAAGGTCTGCTGACCAAAAGGTCGCGTGCTCTCGCTTATTCTGATTTATGACCTTACGACCTTCAAAACTTTCAATAATTCCAGGACTAACCTTGGGAGGACCTTGGCAACTATATCATTCGAAAGAGAATGTAAAAGAACATAATGGTTTTAAATAGTCACAATGTTATTACCCCCTCCCCCCCTTCCAAAAAAAGAACAAAACGGGCCCCGACGGACTGACCGACGACTGAGAGATAGATATACATAGAGTTGCAAGCGACTCAAAAGAACTAAATAAGAGAAAGTAACTGCGCAATCGGGTCGAAAAATGGTGAAGATAGATCTTCAAAAAAAAACCTCCAAACCAGACGAGTTTCCATTATCCCACACTGTAAGTAGAATTTATACATGGAAATCGCCGCTTCCAATCCCATCAAATACTGGCTAAAATATCAGCTATTCCTATGCGAATCAAAAACATCAACAGGAATAAGACAGGAATGAAATGAACATAAAAATTAACTCTAAGACTACATACTACCAGAAAAATGAATATAAAGAATAGACGAGGAGGTATGATGACCTTTGCTAGTAAAAACACATAACAGTCACCAACCCACTGCGGATTGCAAACCACCCCCGCATCTAGATGGGCCCTGAAAATTAAGGAAAGAGTAGAAGAAATTGAGATGCATAACAACTAAATACCAATCCAATGATCTGAAATGGAATTGCAAAGAAAAGTAGATCACGTACAACGGGAATACAATATCATGACTAACGAATCTTCACTTTTGAAACAATGTAGAAACAATAATCTTCCCCTCCCTCACCTTCACATAAAATTAAGAATAGGAGAAATGGAACAAATTGGAGATTAATTCAGAGAATACTGGAAAGCCATGTTTAATATAATAATATTAATTAAACTTCCATCTAGAACAAGAAACAAAAATAATGGGAAAAACTGAACATCAAATCAAATAATACCTTACTACAGTAGAAAGAAGAAGAAACAAGTAGGATCCTATAGAAAACATGGATATCACAGAGGAGTTGAGTTGAATACTCTGTTATGTACAGTGTAGGTGTGCGGAATGTATAAGAGAAATTCCATCCAGTCAAAAGAACGGACTAGCCTCGTTCGAATCTAAAGCGTCCAAATAAATTTTATGAAAAATCTCCTAAGGAAGAAAACGAGGACACTTAAAGGACCAACTCAAGAAGAATACGAGAGAGAAGGAAATCGGAAGAAAACGTTTGAAGGGCAAACTCAAAGAAACAGGAAAACAGTCAAGTAGAAGTAAATTCAATTGGAAAATAAGATGAGTCAATGACAAATAAATAAAATTATAATAAAAAGCCCCTCCCAACAATTTTCTGATCAACTGTACAAAAGTGCTGCGGTGAACTTCGGAGAGCCGGGGAAGGAGAAGTCATTACTCATTGATTACAAGAAGACTTCGTTCGCTCTCCCCAATCCCAGGCCTTCCCCCATAACAGTACTATGCAGTGTAGGTGGTAGATTAAGAGCAGTGCTCTTTGTATAACGTTAGGAGCTGCTTGCTGGGTCTGCCTTGGCGTTTTGGCACTCCCACGTCGCATACACGAGCACCATTGACCTCAAATGAAAGTAATGAGATAAATTCAATTATTTTTTAAGCAACATGTAAATTTAAAATTGCAGATAAATATATAATAGAACTGACTCAGTGCGAGGAACAAATTAAACTAATGCAATAACTAATAGCGATATGACAATTAACTGCAAGAGTGGCAATCGACAGGAATATTAAAAAAGAGCTAGCAATTAGAATCAATCTTCCAAAATGCTATGAATTTCGTATGATAAGTTACGAAGATTGACAAAGAAGATCGAGGAGGCTTTTGCAAATTTCTATTCCTACTGCAATTCTCTTCTAGTGAATCTCCCTTCTTCGTCACTTCGCCCCCTACAACTAGTTCAAAACTATGCTGCCAGGCTCCTCCTTCGCTGCCCTCGGTTCTCTCCCTCGATACCTCTGTTACAGGAGCTACAGTGGTTACCTATTCGCTTCCGTACCCACTATAAAATTTTTATCATCACCTACAAGGCCCTAAACCTCGAGGCTCCACATTATCTCTCGTCTGCCCTCTCCTCGGGCACTCCGGTCTAACCTCGCTTCCATCCTGAACACTCCTCGTTCTATCCTCTGCTCGATGGGTGACCGTTCCTTCTCAGTTTGTGCTCCTAGACTCTGGAATGCTCTTCCTGCCGAAGTCCGATCTTCTCCCTCCCTTGCTACTTTTAAACGTCTCCTGAACACTCATCTCTTCAGAATTGCCTTCTCTCCCCTGTAAACTTTCTTTACATTCACTACACAACCTGCGCTCTGGGTTTAGGAGACGTTGTCAAACCAAACAAGACGTTGATTATGGCAGAAGATTCACTCGTCGAGACTTTGCCACAGTAAAGTCCTTGTGTCGTACCGCTGGAGAAGACTTAAGAGTCGATAACACTGTATAACAACGGAAAAAAATGAGAATAACTTTTTCTATGGGTATTTTTTGCGTAAGTCACGAATATAACATCCGTCTCTCTCTGCGACCCTCCAGTTTTTCGTAAATTACCATCTTACTTACGTTAAATACACTAATGGTTCCGTAGGGATTAAATGCAAACAGGATTGGACCGAAACTGACAACTCTAAAAGTTATGAATGGATTTTTATTTAATTTTAAGGGGTGTCCCTAAGGTATTTTTCAACCTAACCTATGAAATTTATCAAAGTATATTTAATATGGGTCCAAATCCGTGGTAACTCTTACGTAAAGGTTGATAATTTTGTAACTTACTATAAGTGTTTCCTATTTTTACTTTTTTATTTAATATTTGTTAGTGTTACTATTTATATTATTTTTCACATACTAGTGTTTTTTCTTTACAGGAAACAGAGATAAAATACCTCGAGAATGCAAAAATTCCCCAGACAGTTTCTGTTATATATGTGAATCACTTACGTTAAGACAATACAAGATACAGCTAACTAAACATGTGAAGAAACTTTATGAGCTCTACTTTGGATGTAAAGTAGGACAAACGCTGGGCACCTCACATATGTTGTGTCAGGTGTATAAGTTCCCTTTCTGCCTGTATGAGAGGCAAAGGGCCTGGCCTCATGTTTGGCGTACCAATGGTCTGGAGGGAGGCAAGGACCATTCAACAGATTGCTACTTCAGCTTAACAGATATTAAAGATGGGTATTCAATGTGTTTTCTTTCCTCGTCTTTAATATATTTTCAAGAGATGTATCAATTAAAAAGATCAAAATACATATTATGTTGTCCTTCCACTATTTCTGCAAGTAATCACAGCCAGTCATATCCATTTTTAGTCTGATTTTATTTTATTTCACCGCAGGTCGCAACAGAAAAGGCAAGAAATCTATCTTGTATATAGATCTTCAGTCTGCTATTCGCCCAGTTCGACATTCAAGTGGTATTCCTGTACTATAGCAACCCTCTGAATTACCAAGCAATGATACGAGCAACTCAGACGATTCAGAATCTCAAGATATACCATATGTGGCACAGCTTGAATCTGACAAGAAACCATACCTCATCACCCAACCGGAACACAATGATCTAGTTCGTGATTTACCACTTACTAGTGAACTCCTGGCCTCACTTCTGCAACAATGGAACCTGTTGGGTGAACATGCTCGAATTACAGTATTTAGGAAGCGTTCGCAGATCAACAGCAATTCTTCACTAAAACAACTTGACTCATTGTAATGATATCAGAGGCCTATTCAATGCCATTGAGCTGACCTATGAACCAAATGAGTGGAGTTTATTCATAGGTGCATCCCTTTACAGCATAAAAAGGGTTTAGTTGCACATTGGGAACACCATGCCTTCAGTTTCAGTTGCTCATTCAGTCATTTTTATTCTAGACCACATAATTTGTCCCGACTTGAAAGTAGTAGCCCTACTTAATAGGCTACAAACTGGATACACCAAGTTTATGTGCTTTCTTTGTAAGTTGGACAGTAGAGCCAGATTAGAACATTATGTAAGCTCAGAATAGTCACTTCGCGAAACTATGATGCCTGGATGCCATAATGTATTTCATGAGTCACTAGTTAACAAGGAGGGAATAATTTTGCTACAGCATATAAAGCTAGGCTTAAGAAGCAATTTATCAAAGCACTGCAACATAACAAGCCATGCTTCTAGTACCTCAAAGCGATCTTCCCTAAAATAAGTGATGCCAAGATTAAGGAAGGCATATTCATAGTCCCTCAGATTCGTCAACTGATAGCTGATGAGGATTTCAAAGCGACAATGGATGAAACTGAGAATACGGCCTGGCATGCATTCAAAGATGTATGCAAAAGACTTCTGGGAAAGCACCAAGGGGTCCAGCGAGAGGGTATAGTGGAGAACCTAATCAAGTGCTACCAAGATCTCGGATGCAATATGTCACTGAAGATTCACTTTCTTCATTCTCATATGTCTTTCTTCCCAGAGAATACAGGAGATATGAGTGATGGACATGGAGAGAGGCTCCATTATAGCGTCAATGGAAAACGGGTATAAAGGAAAATTGAGCCCTGTTACTCTGGATGACTTCTGCTGGAACCTGAATCGTGACACACCTGAGACGTCTTACAAACGAAGAAGTAAATACTAAATTATTGGTTGATACATTATATAATGCTAACAAACATGCTTATTCATTATATATTCATGAATTAATTACAATGGACACATTTAAACAGACTTTTGGAGCGAAATACATTTATGGTATCATGGAAATCAGCATCAATTGCATAATTATTAAATCGGCAATTTAAGAAAAAATGTTACGTGATGGGGAATTTTTGTTATCAAATTCGAATTCAGCACACTTAACTTCATAATAAAATGCACATAAGATCTATGTTTTCTTATTGACACTGAAATTTGTTGTACAGTGTAATTAATGGAGACGGCGACCAGGATAGACGGAGGACGAGGTTAGGACAAACATGGAGAAATAGTCCTTTGCTCTTTACTTGAGGAATTTTCCTAAGCCTCTACTTGGTTGGTCTTTGTGTTTTCATGTTCCCCATCAGAGTCTTAAGGCACAAGCGTGAGAAGTTTTTAATGCGAAAAAAGAACAAGCAGAAGCATCAGATCAAGTCATTTTGTGTTGCCTTCTTTAATTTTCTAGTGATATTTGGTTATTCCCGGATACAAATAACATAGAATTCCCAAATCCTTGTCTCGAATTGCTTTATTGATGCTCTAAAACCAGGTAATTGAGTCCACGCTGAGGGAGTGACCATTGCAACTTCTGTAAACCCTTTTCTTTATATGAATGAATTTAATAATCAATTTCATGGGCTATTTTATTCCCTATCATGCAATGCAAAATTACTACAGATTTGAATTTAGATAATGTTTAAAAATTACAACTAGGTTAAAAATGTGCCTGAACGAGACATTTCATGCGGAAAATATTTGCAGTCAAATTATTTAAGAAATTGATAATCGTCAACAATATCAGATCGAATTGAATTTTTCGAGTCGGGGAAAAATTTCTCTAATTTCCGTCTAATTTTACACATTAAAAAATACTAATTTCTGCACAAAGTTACAGTTGATGCTATTTTGTGGTTTTGCCTTGCTTGCTGGTAACATTAATTTGTGGTTGCGTCAACTGATAGTATCAGTCTCAACTGAAGGCGGAAATCACTCAACCGCACCTCACTCTAATTTTGTTGTTGGTAAAAAGAGAGGAAGGATATACAGAAGTAATACATACGTAGAGACTACTGGGCCTACTTCCAACTTGCTTGTGGCTATTTTGAGATTACATGAAGCATTTTTACACTACTTAAGTTTACTTCGAGACTACCTAGGGCTACTTCGAGACTTCTCGACGTGACTTGAGACTACTTGGGTCTAGTTCGAGACTACTTAGAACTACTTAGAAACCTACGAGCTACCTAGAAACTATTTTTTAGCTACTTGGGGCTAGTTGAAGACTACTTGTGGCCTACCATGATAAAACTAGCGTATACATATATGGAGGCTTCTTAGGGTTAGGAGAGAATATTCGCAATTACTTTAAAGTAGTGCCAAATTATCCGCCAGTAGTCTCCAACTAGCCCCAATTAGTCTCCAAGTAGCCCTAGGTAATCACCAAGTAACCCCAAGTAGTCTCAAAGTAACCTCAGTAGTGTATTAATAGCCCCAATTAGTGCAAACTTAGCCCCAAGAAGTCTCCACGTAGTCTTTATGTGGCTCCAAAGAAGACAAACTACTCTCCAAGTAGCCCTAACTAGTCTCCAAGTCTAATCTCTGACTAGCAGCCAAATTTCACTTTTTTCACGTCTAAGATGCACATTTCCAATTTACATTCGATTTAGTGTATCACCTATCATTTTTTCCTAAAGTCACTTGCTATTTTCATCCCGTACCATAGTTAGGTATATGAATAAGCGAACGTAAAATGATTGATAAATTATCACAAACTAACATTTCAATGAAGACAAAGTAAGGTAATTTTTTGACGTGTCATAGGGATGTTATATTAGGCTCATAAAAATATACATTGGCGCAGCTTAAAAACCTTTGAAACAAAAACAAAATACATAACTACCTTAAAACCGTTGATCTTTTGATTTCCTTTTGTGCTCACCAGTAAACTACGATCATCATTCGTTTCAGAGATCTTTGGATCGACTATCGATGCTCCATAGCGCTCATATGTTGATAGAAGTGCTCTTCTTGTCCACCAGAGACTGCTCCCAGGTTCTCTTCAAAAATGTCCAGATGTGAATCAGGGAAATGAACTTTGAGAGACATTCTAAATCTTATAGCAGCATAAGATGCTAGAAATCATTTAACAACATTTCCAAAATCCGAGGACCACTTGTTTCTCAAGAAATCTTCACAAAGGCACCAAAATAAGTTTCAGATCATAAAGATGGATGCTGAAGTTTTGCTCCTTTAGGGGTTTCTTAATCTGAAGACCGATGAAGATGGCTTCCTTCAGCTTTGCCTTAGTGATCTTCGGAACTTTGCTTACGACGGACTCAAATGCCTTCAAACGTCTCTTCCCGTATTTTTTTACGAATTGCTTTAATAAAGACAGCTTTATATGAATATGAGGGGGTAGAACATTTTGTGAAGTGACTAGTGGTTTATTATCGTTGTTTGAAATTCCTGGTTTGTGTTTGTCGCAAAGGCAAACTCGACCGCACGTAATATGTATTAGTCGCTCGGCTATCCTAGAGACTCAGAAAAAAGTTTTTTGTAAAACCCTACTGCATTCCCATCAAAGACCAATGACTTTCAAGTCCTCACATAATTTCTAATTTTATTCCTGATTTTTGATGGCATCTAGAAGTGACTCATGTTATCACAATACTCTTTCACGTCCACTGAATGTCCAACAGGCAGACATGGTTTCTTGTTCCCATTGTGCAGCAGCAGCGCCTTTAATTTTCTCTTTAATGAATAGATAATAATAATAATAATAGGTATTTATTATGCGTTCTTCAGGGCTGTTAGCCCTCACAGAGCGCAGGTTGTGTAGCGAGTGTAGTGAAAGTTTACATGAGAGAGAAGGCAATTCTAAAGAGGAGTCTTCGGGAGACGTTTAAAATTAGCAAGGGAGGAAGAGGATCGGACTTCGGAAGAAAGAGCATTCCAGAGTCTAGGAGCACAAACTGAGAAGGAACGGTCATCCATCGAGCAGAGGACAAAACGAGGAGTGTTCAGGAGGGGAACAAGGTTAGACCGGAGTGCCCGAGGAGAGGGCAGACGAGAGATAAGGTGGAGCCTCGAGGTTTAGGGCCTTGTAGGTGATGAGAAGAATTTTATAGTGGGTACGGAAGTGAATAGGTAACCAGTGTAGCTCCTGTAACAGAAACATCGAAGGAGAGAACCGTGGTCGGCGAAGGAGGAGCCGGGCAGCACAGTTTTGAACTAGTTGTAGAAGGCGAAGTGACGAAGAAGGGAGATACACTAGAAGAGAGTTGCAATAGTTTAAGCGTGAGGTGAGGAAGACATGAATAGCAGTCTCAAGGCTTCGTCGATCAAAGTGGGATCGAACATGTGAAAAGTTGCTGAGGAAACCGAAGGAAGACTTACAGATACGATGGATGTGCGGTTTAAACGAGAGTGGCTCGTCGAAAATAACATCAAGATTACTGACGGTATCAGAGAAGGCGACATTGGTTTCCCCAAGGTTAAGGGAGGGAAAGAGAGCTTTAGATTTCTCCACCATAAAAGCGGTACCAACAAGGAGAACTTCAGTTTTATCGTGGTTAAGTTTAAGAAAGTTGGCTGAAAGGAGCTAGGAAATTGATTGAGAGAAGGACACAGGGGATGAGGAAGGGTATATATGAGTGTCATCAGAATAGAAGTGAAAGGACAGGCCCAAATAGCGAAGAAGTAAATAGATGCGAAAGAGGAGGGGACGAAGGACTGAGCCTTGAGGCACCTCAAAATGAATGGGCGCGGGCTCGGAGGAAAGGTTATCGAGCGCGACCGACTGAGTGCGGGAGGAGAGGTATGAGCGAACCAATCAAGTGGAGTGAACGAGAGACCAAGGAAGGTGTGAAGACGATCAAGGAGGACAGTGTGGTCGATGGTGTCGAAAGCAGAGGAGAGGTCTAGGAGGACTAGAAAGGGGATACAACCCCTATCGGCTGCTCTACGTAAACCGTCTGAAACATTAAGAAGAGCGGTTTCACCAGAGTGCTTCGCTTTGAACCCCGACTGATACATTTCATCGATGAATAAGCGCAACTTGGAAGGGTCATGCTCTTGCGATAGGCTGCTAAACAATCCATCAATGCCCTTGAGAAAACATAATGGTCCGTCAACTGTAAAATATGAACTAAGGGCCTGACTCCTTTTCTGAAATATGGTACACGAACGTGTAATCTCAGACCAAATCATTAAATTCTGCTTGAGAGAACTCTTTAGGTTCTCTTTTCTTATCAGTTCCCAAATTTTATTCCGTATTTGTTTCACACATACCAGTATTAATTTTCTTACTATACTCGTCTTCAGCATCGGTGTTTTCAACCTCCGGTGGTAGCAGGATGGGCAGATCATTGCTGTGTGGCGTTGGTTGTATCTCGGATTCCAACAAGAGTAGACAACCTTGTGTTTCTTCGTAGCTGAAAGTCCATTCACGTTGTTACTATGCAGAAATAGCAATCTGCAGGATGGATTTCCTTGCTTCCTCTATATCATGGGAACGGTAAAAGGCATTTCCTTTCTTTCATGTTAAGGCAATCTTATAATCCATTTGAACAAGCTGGGCATACGACATGCGGCGCCCATTTTCTGTCTTGATCCGCGAGAGAACAGCCAAAGTACAATCGGGAGATCTTGATTTCATTTATTTTTGTGCGCTGCTTAGACTTAGGGGTACACGAGCCACATACATAACAAAATATTTTAGGATTAGTTTTACAATGTCTAGACATTTCAACCTCAATATTATCAGACATCTGCAAACAAAAAATGCATCAGTCAGAATACGAAAGAGACTTAGGTGTTCTGATAAGTTCAGAACTCCAGCCTAGAAAGCAGTACATAAGAGCTAGGAATGGCGCTAATAGGGTATTGTAGTTTATTGGAAGGAGTGCAAGTAATAGGAGTGCTGATGTCATTCGGAAAATCTACTTGGCATTAGGTATGCCTTACCTTGACTATGCGGCGCAATTTTCGTTACGATATTATACGATGGGTATTGGTTTGCTTGAGTCTGTGAAATGAAGGATAAGATGATTCGAGGGTTGAGGAGCTTACATTATGGTGAAAGGCTTAAGAGACTAAATATAAATACGTTAGAAAGGAGAAGAGTTCGAGGAGACTTGATTGTAGGCTTAAAGTGGGTTAAAGGTTATAATAGGGGAGATATAGCTAAAGTGCTTATTTTTAGTGAAAAGAATAGGACACCTAGCAATTGGTTAAGCTGGACAAGTTTATGCTTAGGAAAGAGATTGGTATAAATTAGCTTACAAATCGAGTGGTAGGGGAATGGAATAGACTCACTAGTCATGTGATAGAAGCTTCCTTCCTGCGGAGTTTTGATTGATTGATTGTGGGGAAATGGTGAGTATGTGAGTGCGAGAGATAGTGGTGTGCAAGAATAGTGGGATTGGGAATAGTGGTGAAATGAAGGAAGTATGAGTTGCAAGAATTGCAAAATTGCCTGGAGATCAGCCTAATCTCTTTCATGTTAGTATATTTTTTGTTTTATTTGTTGTATTAATATAATTTCATATATTTACATGTACACATATACATGCAAATATATGTATAAATCCGGCATTCAAGCCTTTGAATTCGTTTATCCGTTTTCTTCTTTGTGTTTTTGACGTATTCTTGGTTAATTGTTTGTTTATTGTTGTTAAAGTGTTTTCTTACGTTTCTATGTTTTGTGTAATTTAAGTAACTTGTTAGTTTTGTTTTCATCTTACTGTTTTGTGTTGATGTAATTGTGCTTGATGTGGTTGTTTTGTTATCGTTTCTTGTGTTTGTTCGTTGCGTTCTTCGTGCTTACGTACTATCCTTCTTGTTATTTTTCTTCTTCTTGATTCTTCTTGTTTATTTTTGTAGTATTATTGGGTTGAGATTATATTGTTCGGGTTTTTAGTCGAATTTGGTTAGTTATTTTTAATGCCGGCGCTGTTTGGGGCTCTTGTATGGCATGGATTCCGTTAATTTTCTTCTAGGAGTGGTCTGATCTCGTCGGTGGTATTGGATGTTATTTTTTCTTTCATGGCTTCTGCTCTTGCTTTTAGTAGAGAGTTGAGCGGAATGACCTCTATCGCTCTGTGTAGGTCTTCTGCTCTCTTCCTTTTCCTTCTGCGTGTGTTTGTGATGATATGCACGCATTTCTTCTGTATTCTTTGCAACTCTTGTAGTGCCGCATTTGAGACACTGTAGAGAGTTGCTGAACGGTATATTAGAGTTGATCTTACTAGTGCCATGTATATTTTCCTTTTATTTTTAAGGCTCATGTTTCTAAAAGTGTAGAGGGTTCTGACTGCCGACTTCGCTTTCAGTATCCGATCTGAGACGTGATTCCTGTACTTGGTAGAAGTGATTTTCATTCCGAGTACATTGCACTCATTCATTCAGGGATAACGTGCATCCCCCACTCTCACATCTGCTAAGGTTCTCCTTCCCAGCGGGATAATCTTAAACTTTTTCCAGTTAGTTCGTATCTTCCATCTGCTCTCGTATTCATTAATGGTTCTAGTTTCTTCGGCGGTCATGCGAGCTTGCATAGGTGCTTTGCGATATCCAGCAACGATGATTTGACTTATATCGTCAACGAATTGAATGTTTAGATTCCAGGGGTTAACGGGCTCGGGGATGTCGGTGTATATATCAAGTACAGGGTCGGAGAGAGGCACCCGCCTTGGGGTAATCCTGCCCGCAGCGGAAAGGGGGGGCCTTCCGTGTTTCCTATACTGATATATGCTGATCTCTCCATGACGTAGTCGCAGAGGATCTTCTCGAGCCTGGGGTTTAAACCCAGCTGCAGAAGTTTATACTGCATACCCCTTATCCAGACTTTATCAAATGCCTTGGATACGTCTCTACATACGATGTCGATATAGCTCCAATCCTTTTTCGCTTGAGCAGTTTTCTCCGTGATGACATTTATTGCCATCTCAGTGCTTCTCCTTTTCCTGAAGCCGTACTGCTGGTTGTTATATAGTGAGTTTTCTTCCAAGTGATCGACGAGTATTCTGTTTAGGATTTTCTCGAAGAGTTTTCCCTCAATTTCCAGAAGGAATATTGGGCGATAGCTCTCCTTTCTAGTCATTTTTTTTCTAGGTTTAGCTATAAAGATCATCTTAGCCTTTTTGTATGCTTCGGGAAAGTAACCTATATTTAAACAGGCATTGTAGATGTTTAGCATTCTCTCCTGGACACACCTCGGCGCTTTGACAAAGTTGAGCTTCGTAAGCCATGATCGACTTGGTGCTCTTTGTTTAAAAAAGTAAATTGCGCTTTCTAGTTCTTCTAGCATCACTTAATTCACTTCATCTTCTTCTGCCCTGATCACCTGGTGGTTTAGATGCGTCATATTTATGATCTCATTCAGCTGGTCTATTATTTTATTTTCAAAATCGATACCAAAGTCTTCATTTTCTTCTTCACTGATTCTGAAAATATGTTCCCAGTGTTCTTTGAGAATCCCTATTCCGTTGTCTTCCGCTTTTAGTTCACCGTTGGCATCTTCGAGCTCCATATTTTCTTTCTAGGGAATTCCTTTGAGCCTTTTGATCTTAGTCCAGAATTTCTTTTGAGTAACTTCGCTATCTAATTCCTCTATAGCCTCATTCCACCTTTGTTCCTGGTGTTCATAGATTAGTATCTTAAGTTATTCTTTGATTTCTCTTGTATGGTACATTATTTCACGTGATGTCCCCGTGGTGATGCTTCTTTGATATAATTTTTTCAGTTCACGGTGTGAGTGGTCCATTTTTACGCAGATTTGAAAGGGAGGGGGAAATTGGCCAAGCAGATGTCAGGCTTGGTGGCTGATCTTTCCGTGATGTAAGTTGGAAAGTCGGGACCAAATCTCGAGACGATGTTCCTGTTCAAGTGGGTGTCCAAACATCTACCTATTAAATTTGTGAGAGTATACCCGGACTCTGCACATCGTGCATTCAGATCCCCCATTAGAATGGTGGGAACCCTTCACCCGAATATATTCGTGATAGTATGGTTAGGTAAATAGTTGCGCCTCAGGGGTTGATATCCCGTAGCGATGAACATCTTCCCCAGGCTCATGCCTACCTCAATTTCGAGATAGTGAGTACTCTTCTAGGTTCCTGAGTTGCTTGTACTTGATTCCCTTTTTTACCGCAATGGCCGCTCCATCGTAACGTTCTTGAGAGTGGTTTACAGTTAACACTTCGCAATTTATGATTATATCGGCATCAATTGTTCTAAAAATGTTTCCGTACTGCATTCTTTTTGTTATCCATCCATCGGTGTTAATGCTTAAGATTCTTAGGTTGTCTCTATGCATTCTATGGTGTTATTCTTTTTTTTTTTTGTAGTCTGGGGTCCCTATTAGGGACAGTCTTCGGCGGTGGGTGGTTAGGATTTTCTTCCTTGATTGGTTCCATACGTTTATTCTTGTTTTATTTTTATTTATGGGACTGGGGGGTTTAGACCTGCTTTTAGAGCCCCTTTGTGATCTGGTGTTATGGGCTGGAGCGCATTCCTCTTATGAGTCAGATTGCGAGTCATTTGTAGTGGTCTCTTCCTCTTGGCTTTCTTCTGTTTATTAATCAGATATTACCTGCTTCTCTTGGTCATCTGAGGTTGAGGGTTTGGGTTGGGCGACTGCCATATTCAAAGTTTTACCGAATTTGGGGTTTGGGGCACCTTAAATCTCGGCAGATTATTAGCTTGGAGCATTGAATTATCTCCTTCTCGCAGCATCCTGGTGTCCCCATGTTCGTGATGTGAGCGCGAATTATACATGTTAGAATTTTCGCACTCATCTCACTGTTCAGGTTTGTCGTGGAGTTCGTAATTTGAGGTGTGTTGTTTGAGGATGCGGACGCGTAGCTCTGGTTGCTTCGGTTTCACGCATCCTCTTCTTTTCTTCTTATAACTTCTTTTCTCTTTGGGCAGTTTAGGGCCATGGTTCTGTGTTCGCCGCGACAGTTTAGGCATTTTTGGGTAGTTGAAGCAGTCTTTAAACCGGTGTCCCTCTTGCCCGCACTCAGACCACTTCTTTTTATCCTTATCCAGACCGTTGAAGCTGGTATGTCTCTAATTTGTAGCAGGAGAAGCACATTTGGATGTTATGAAACTTCTCCTGTTCTATGTTTTCAGATGGTATTCTCATATTAAATGCGAGAATTCCCTCTGTCTTAGCTTGAACACATGGGTATGGTTGTTTAACTTCAGGAGTTCTCTAATTTTGGCCGATGTATGTTTTTTCTCAATTTCTTCTTTTATTTCTCCTGTCGGTCGTTTCCCAATCCAGCTCTCGATCTTACGGCAGACAATACTTCGGCTTGCCGCGACTTGAGGGGGCGTTCGTGCTTCAAGTCCAATTTTTTTGAGGGCTGTTCTTTCCTTAGTTGATAGGAGTTCGTCTACGTCTTTTAGTTGGGAGCATAGTGCGATGTATCCACTGCCGACCTCTATTATTCGAATCAAGGCGAGTTTGAGTTCGGCAAAGAGGGTCTGGCATATTTCGCTCTTGGCCGGAGAGACCCCTGAGGGGGACTCTCTTCGTAGTATCCATCTTCCCTGAAGGGCTCCTTGTTCCAAGTTAGTCCTTTTCTTTCTTTTGGTCTTCTTTCTTAAGTTATGTTTTGTGGTTAAAGTTTAATGTGAGTGATGTGTTATGGGCTTAGGTGAGTGAGATGAAGATTCAGAAAAGGTGTGTCTCCCACCGTAGTACAGCCACGTGCTCCCGCGAACCTGTACTGCAATTAATGAGGTGATGGATGATGAAGGAATGGACCGGGAAGGGATCCTCCCAAGGGGTAACTTATAGCGGACTTGATGATGGGTGAAGGCCAAATCAACTTCTTTCACCCGGGGGTGCCGCCCCCTTGTTTTGTTTATTTAATTCGCGACTGCATCCTCGATAGCATAGAGACGGTTGCTTGTCCCTCTATGCTCCTAGGTGGTAAACCCCCATCAATAAAGCTAAAAGCTAAATCAACGGAGTTCGTAGTCCGTCCCTTATTCTGCGGAGCCTCTGAAATTGAATTCTGCTGTGGGCTTCTCCTCAAACCAATTATGCCAAATCACAGGCGACTGGAATAGTTGGAACGAGGGTTATGAGCAGTCCATGACAACGATTGCACGGTGCCCGGGGGCGGGGAACGATGTAGGGAGCATAAACGTTCATGTCAGTTTTACGTGACCGATGAAAAAAGTAGTATTTTCTTTTTCCAAAGACAACCGTAGGGCTGTTTTAAAATAGGCTGGCTCCGCTCGGGTGTCCTTACTTCGAACGTAAGAATGCAGAAAAGTACGAATATTATTCGGTAAGAACATTTTACGTATGCACGTCAAGTCTTAACAGCGAATAACATTTCGTCTGCGGAGTTTTAAAAATTTATTGGATAGATTTATAGATGAGGAAGCTAGGTGTGACTGAACTGTGCTATGGGAACAGGAACTGCTCATATAGGCTATTGATTCGCATAGTCCTTCTGTTCTTATGTTTTTCTACATGATTGTAAAGAAAGCCACCTAATTGTTACGTGGGTTAATATTTCTGTTTCATCAAACTCTAAGTTTATTCTCTTTTTTAGCAGAATCAAATAATGGCCGCAAATTTTCAAAATATGATTTTCAATATCAATTTCAAAATTACTTTTAACGTAATTTAATTTTTTAATATTTTTAAATTAAGATTTTTTAACCAAAATTTCAACCAACATTGTGTGCATTGAAACTAGATACCTTTTATAAATAGTTTGTAGGATCATTTCTTTGGTGAAACATGGAGTTTACAAAGGAAACCTTTTCATATTTTTTTTAGTCGCGTGCGAGTCTAGTTGCAAGCGACTCTACATCTCACTATATCGGTTGGTCGGTCCTCGTTTTTTTTTGTAATGACATTGTAACTATTGAGCCGATTCTAACGAAATTTGAAACCCTTATGTTGTTTTACATTCTTTTTCAATTCATCACCTACACAACCTACACCAACACCCCTTACACCAACTAAACCACAAAAACTTGCACCACCTACACAACATACACCACCATCAACTACACCACCTGCACTTACACCAACAAGTACACCACCAACACCTACACCACCACCACCTATACCACCACCAACTACACCTCCGCCACCTACCCTACCACCACCTACAACACTTACACCACCACCACCCAAGGTTATCCTGAGAGTTACTTTGTTTTGTCAATAACATCATAACTATTCGGCCGATTCTAACGAGATTTGAGAGCCTTAAGTTGTTTTACATTCTTTTCCGAATGATATAATTACCAAGGTCCTCCCAAGGTTATCCTGGGATTATTTTGTTTTGGCAATAACATCATAATTATTCGGCCGATCCTAACGAAATTTGAAACCCTTATGTTGTTTTACATTCTCTTCAGAAATGATAGAATTGCCAAGGTCCTTCCAAGGTTAATCCAGGAATTATAGAAGGTTATAAATCAGAATAAGTGAGATCACGCGACTTTTTGGTCAGCAGACCTTGTTTATTGAAAGCATCAGTCTGTAAGGCCCAAATCAATGGTGGGTCATGTTGTAATTCATCCAATACAATCTGCATTTTTTTTTTACCCAAAATCTTACAAACAATTGTACTACATGGTAATTATGCTGCGAATTTTTCTTTGCAAAGTTAGAGTTGAATTAAATGCCGCAATCTAATGAATAATAAGATGGGAATCCTAATTAATGGTATAAAAATATGGGCTACTTTCAGCTGTTGTAAGTAAATTCCCTTTCGGATTCATCTTTACAAAAATATTATCGAGTTTCTATGCTTAATTACTGCTAAAGATGGTCATGGAACCAACTTTGAATACATTTTGACATAAAAACATTTTAATTCTGTTTAGATCTGAGTTAAGACTAACACTATTCATTTGTGTTCTTATTCCCACTTTTATTATAGGAACAATTTTGCTTGTTTCTTTTAAGGGATCCCATTGTTTATGGTTTAAAAAGAAATAAAATATATTTAAAGAACCTCATTATATGATGAGAGCAAACTTAGCTATATAAATTTGAGAAATAGTTTTTTGTAAATATATTAACTATCTAGGAAAAGTTTAGACATAATAATTAAGTTCCAGGCTAAAAAAATAGTTTTTCCGATAAGTGCAAGGTTTTTACAAAAATCGAACACTTCGGAGGTGATACATTTGGTTTTAGAATTTAAAAATATTGCTTTGCAAAGATATTACATACTTGAATCTTGTATTCTTTCATTTAATTAATGTAGGTACACATTTCTAAAAGAAATATTCAAATACCTAAATAATTTTTCGTTTTATAGAATTATTAAGTTGCAAATAAAGTTTTTTGCGCAACTTTTATCGACAATGATTTACAACGAAACAATGCAGAAAAAGAACCATATCAATGAACAATGTAATCACCATTAATTTCGAGCACCTGCTCCCAACCACGGGATAAATCCTGGATCACTTTGTTGTAAAATTCAACTGGTTTGATATCAAAGAAGTCTCCAACTGCAGTTTTCAGTTCTTCATCATTTACCATTCAAGAAGTCCTGCAGTGCCAGGAATAGATCGTAGTCTGTTGGTGCCAGGTCTTCTAGCGAGTAGGGTGGAGGAGGGAGAACTTCCCACCACCAACTCCACGAGTTTTTCACGGCTGTTTTGCAATGTGTGGTCGGGCGTTATCATGAAGAAACGTGGCATCAGTCAATTCTTATTGTTTCTGCGCAATTGTATCTGCCACCCGTTGCAGTTGATGACCTTATAAATAATTGAGCGTCGATAGACTGATTACGTTCTAACATTTTCCATTAAATCACTCCCTTCACATCCCACCAGACATAAACCATAAGCTTCTTTCAATGTCAGTCGGCCTTTACCTGAAGTTGTCTGTCAACCTTCTTTTGCGTGCCATGTTCGAGATAGACACCATTTCTCATCTGCAGTAACAACTTTGTTCAGCCAATCAAAGCGACGTTTCTTGGACAGTGATGTCCTGTAGGCCTCTCTGCGAAGCTGACGTCGAAGTCAGTCAGTTTATGTAGAATCTATAAGTCCAGTTTGCTGATCTTGTCCATTTCCTCTAATTGAGGACAAATGGTTGTATGGCTGACGCTAAACTTTTCAGTCAGTTCGCGTGATGTCAGATGGGGATCAGCTTTGACACAGGAGCACAAACGGTCATTGTCAATAAGTGAGGGTCGACCACTTCTTGGCTGATCTTAGAGATCGAATTGACCACGCTGAAACTTCTTAAACCAATCGTAAGCTGTGCGACGACTTATTGTGTCTTCTCCAAATGCTGAGTTAATACGACGTTGCGATTGGGCAGCGTTTAGGCCGGACTTGTAATCATAGAGTAAAAGAGTCCGTTGCTGTTCACGAGAAAGAGTTATTTGATGGGTAATTTTTGAAATTTTAGCTCTCATAAAAAGGGTGTCCGACTAATTACTGTCTAGTGGCTTAAGCTTTCCTAGGCTTCGTTTGAAAGTGCACAGTGATCTAGTCTACCTAGGCTCTAGATCACTGTGCACTTTCAAGCGAGGCCTAGAAAAGACTGGGCTACTACACATTAACTAGTCGTAGACCCTGTATAAACCTATAAATAAAAAACTTTTAAAAAAGGTTGTGCGGGAACTTTGTTTCCAACCTTATAGATTAAAAAGTGTAAGTGGGGAAATCTATGGTGAGACAAACTGAAAAGACTCGCCTTATCAAAAAGATATCAATAGATAGTATCAAGATAATACCTACCTAGTATTAAGGAAGCATAATTCCTTTTAAACCATATAATTTATGATCTCAAATATCTTAACAGTCTGCGACCTTTATTTTTCTACCTAGAAATCTACATCTATGAAAATACTTTGAAATTGTACCTTTTTTTTGAAAAGGAATAAAGCACAAAAGCGTACCAAAAATTTAGACAGCATAATAAAATAAAATAATGAAATATTTTTTAAAGAAAAAAACAACAGAACTTTGCTTATATTTAATTAAAAGTCAAATTTTAAATCTTTTGAGTAACATTATTTTAAAAAAATAAATACTACCTCCTTTGCATCCTTTTTAGTTTACCAATTTTCATTCCAAATTTTATTAAAAAAATTTAGGGAATATTTGCTCCTGTCGTGTTAAATTTAAGTTTTGTACATTTTATGGAGTTAATCTGTAGTTTCTAAAATATTTTAATATAGATATATCATTTACTACCACGAGTTTAAATCATACCCTAGGTATTTTTATGCAATTATAATTTCAACTACGATAAATTTGAAGCTGTCCTTCGCTTGCCATAGCTGGGCGCGACTTTAATTTTTTCAGGTGCGATTTTGACTTTGAGACTTTGCGCCGGATCTTGTGCGACTGCGACTTTGCGACTGCGATTTTATGCCCTCCAGTGCGACTTGCGACTGCGATTTTTTTTGCCCCGGTGCGACTCCGCTAAATTACAAATTAAACTTTAGCGCGATAACAGAAACATGCTTTTATAAGGCAGAAAAACACAAATTCATTATTTTTTTATTTTTTAGTTAAAACACAGCCTAAAATAATATTTACAGGTCATCCTCCTCCTTCTCCATGTCCTTCTGGCCCATCTTCTCCTCCAGGAGGTCCATGTTCCCTTTGAGGAACACATGCTCCTCAAAGTTGACCTCATCCAGGGAGGACCTCTTGGCCTATTTCAAAAAAGTCGTCTTTGTTCCTGTTCAAAGTCTCGGCAAAAGTCGTGGAAAATTGGCGGTGCGACTTTGCTTAGTCCAAGTTTTACAAAACATGTGCGACTTTCGACTTTGCGACTTCGAAATACATAGTGCGGCAAAGTCGCAAACTTGTTGCCCAAACGCCCAGCTCTGTCGCTTGCCCTCCCTAGACCCGGGGAAGTCCCTTTTAAGTACGGTGGATATTTGAGTGCGTTTTCTACCGTTGGCCGACTTAGAAAATAGATTAATGACTTTTTATGTGATTCTGGGATTTAAACAAGAGAAACAAAAATAATATTTACTATTATACAAACAAATAACAAAATTTAACAATAATTTATACACTATGAGAAAACTAATCGTTCAGCAAAAGGAAATTAATTTACAATGAATGCTTCGGCACGAACTATGAGTAGCACAATATTTACCCGAAAGAAAACGGGAGGACATGATGAGGTGAAGCTTCGTAGTCGGAAAGCGTCACGTCTCTTCGACGGTGATAGAGGAAAATGTAATAGGCTTGCGATTTTCCAAGAGGGGGAGGGGGCTTCGAGTGGTTGTTCGAGGGAGTATCCTTGCAGAGCACGGAGCGAAGCGCGTTATTCCAAAATGTGTCCTTACGTTCTTGACTGCCGTAGTTCTGAACAACTGGTTTCTTGCCTATGAGTCCTTAGGGTACCAGAGAGTTGCTTGTGAAGTGACGCGTTGTGTCCTTTGGTTGGTTCCAATGAATCCTCTTGATTACTGCTTGGATACTACGTGAGCAGTGTCTGGCTCCTGGTTGAATACTAATATCCTCGTTTCCGCGCTGGAAAATATATACGACTTCGCCGGAAGCAATGTTGTTTGCCGTCGGAAGTGGGTCCCACTCAGATTCAAGGCGCAGCGGCAAAGGGCTTAGCGCCCTCTCGCTGATTTGGGTTCCGGGCTCCAGTTTGACTCGTCTCGCTTCGTTATAGCCTTGGAAGTTTACCGAAAGACGCCGGTTTAAGGTCCGTTCGTCCGTGAGATACTTCCTAAGCCTCTTTGCCCCCGTGAATCTCTCTCTCTCTCTCTCTCTGATAGGAGCTCACGCACATAATTACTACACACTCTAAATATCCAACTTTAATGGATAGTAAAAAGCATGAGGTTGAAAAATTCTAATTTACAGTCAAGTTTACAGCTGCTCTATAGTGGTATTTTAGATGTAAGCATAAAAAAATGCTGAGATAAGTATGTCTTAAATTAAAGAAAATTAAAGGTTTGTTTGAAGGTTATTAAGAAAAAGAAGCAACCCTGCATTTTTGGTGATGACGAATGATGAATGTCTCATTTCTTTTTAATTACAATAGAAAAAAGTTTCATTCTGCGATCTCAGGATCCTGAATAAAAAAAAATAAATTAAAAAGCGCTGTGAATATCTACTGAGATGGCTCGCTTCGCGCAGTATACAGTATACATCATTGCATATAGCGGCCAATGGAAACTCACCTTTAAAAGATGGTTCTTTATCAGTTACTTGTAAATGAAGTTAAGGTTTCGTTCCTATGTAAGTGTAAACTCCTTTCTCGTATAATTTGGGACCCTAACCGCCCAAAAGGTGGTCATTAAATGCATTTCTTGTCTCTTTACATTCAAATTCGCTTTTGCTAATTGTTTAGTGTTAGGTTTCATTTCTGCCAACTTCTGTCTCTTCTGTCTATGATTTTCATTTGTAAATGAATGGGTAGTAATCGAGTTTTTTTTTTTTTGCCTATTCCCCTTAATCTAAATGATAGTAAAATGATCAAGAACAATCTAAAATTGTCAACACCGAGTTCTCAAGATTTAACTCAATAGCTCTTGGGTAGACTTTTATAAGAAATACTTAGGTAATAAATTACTTAGAAGTCATTACAATTGGTTATCATAAGTTCTTCGCTCTCAAGTGATGATTTATGCGAGAACTTACAGTCGTCGCTAACTAATTCTTCCAAATGTAAACATACTGCCCCCCCCCCCCTCCCGTACGCAAACCGCCTTACCTGGCTCATTGCAACATGTGGGAAGGTGCACTTACCCTACCCTAGCACTTTAAGTAGTCTCCTCTTTTTGGTTACTAGAGCCATGCACCTTACACATATTCCCTACTTTACTAATTTCTGTATTAGCCCCTTTTTCAAAGGTTTTCTAATGAAAATGCTCTCGTTGGTTTTTATTTTCAAACGGCATACAGTTTCCGCTCTGTACTCTCTCTTAGAGGTTTTTATTTCTTAACATTTTAGCGCTTAAAACTTGTTTTAAATCCAGAGCGATTTTCTTTTCGCTTCCTTAATGCCAAACGGTAATTTGGAGTCGGATTTCTGAAGACTTTGGGTTCCCCGAGATAGATTTTACGTCTTCAATGAAGTTTTTTCACCTGCCCTTAATGTTCATATGGTAATAAGCTAGATGCATCTTTCAGCCCCAGTTCCGCTTCATATCGTGGAAAAGGGTTGGCATTTTGAGATTTTGTCTTGTTCTTCTCTGCTTTCCTAATCATTTGGGACACACCCCAATAATTAATCATTGCTGTTTTATTGCATCATACCCAGAATAAGTGGATGAGGAAAACATTTTATCAAACTCTATCTTTCATGGCCATTTATGGGGGTATGGGGAGTGGCTTGCTGTGTTGCCTTCTGGTGTGGTTTCTTGACCATTAACTGTTAACATGGAGTGTATCAATTTAACTTTGCTGATAATTCATTATACATACTACGACCCGGGCTGATTGATATGTGGCCAGCTGGTTCATTGTGGTTATTTAGTTTTTCTGCCTCAGACGCCTTTTAGTGATCTTCCCCACCTTGAATTTCTTGAACAGGATATATGCAGGGAAGGGGGCACAAAGCCTACTGGTCCAGGCTAAAGTGCACAGCCATTAGCAAAAAACATCGGTCAACATTCTTGAAAAATGGAACGAGCTGGTAACTTAATTAGCGGTCGTTTTTTCGTTAAAGTGAAAACGTACCAAATTATGGTCAATTGGCAACAATATATCGTACTTGGAGGCTGCAGCCTAAATGATTCTCTGTAGTGACATTAAACCTATAAAAATGCTTGACCATCAGTTGATTTTTACACCTAGGCAAAGAGTAAATTATCTTAATGAAGGAGGAGGGTGAGGAGAAGAAGAAGACCCAAGGATCACTCTGAGTGAGTACAGAACGAAAAAGAGGAAGTGCACAGCCATTAGCAGAAATCATCGGTCAAAATTCTTGAATAATGGAACGAGCTGGCAACTTACATTGGTGGTCGTTTTGTCGTTAAAGTGAAAACGAATCCAAGTGGTGGTCCAAGTGAGAAGTGGTGTGCCATTATATACAAGTACACATGGCTTAATGGCACCTACCTGCAAACGACATAAATATATTAAGGGTCAACACTAATCCACCATATAGTTCGAATAACCATGAAACAAGACCATGGGAGAGTAGCACTGTCCATTCCCGAGCTCAGCAGTGTAGTAAATTCTAATAATGCCTCAGAGGAAGCAATATGGCTAGGAACTCATCAGCAGTTTTTATTAACAATCAATTCGGTTAAACCATTTCCAAAGTTTACAAATTTATAAACAACACCTAATCTTGTTCATTATTCCTGTTCTTTCTGTTTATCAAGATCTTCCTTCAACTATCCGCTCTTACATTCGCTGTTTTTTCCCACTCGATGAAAATATCCTCGATGGATAAAGTTGTTTCCTCTCCTTTTTCGTTTTAAAAAACAAGTTTCCATTGAAACTCTTTCGCAATATCCACTTCAAATATTGATACACGAGAGTTCATCCATTGTGTCATCCACCTAAAACAATTTTCCGTTTATACATTGTAGAAACCGTTCAAAAATTTCAAAACTTGAATTAATAAAAAATATGAAAAAAGAGCAGAAGTATAAAGTTGCGGAAGATACAAAAATTAAAAGTACAAAGTCCAGCTGTTGTTATTTATTTTGCATGTGGGGGAGGAGAAAGGCAACGGTTATTAATCCCTTAGACTCAAGGGCGTGTAACACACAAACAAAGGAGTACTTCTTTACAAGACCTCTAGAGTGCTCTGATAAAAAGAGTAATTTTGCTTTATCTCCTCTTCGTCTTTCGTGCATTTATGTATCTATTCTGTTTATTTTTCCTCGCCATCTAAAATCTCTACTCCAAGGAGGGAGGAGTTTACACTTATGAGTTCAAGTACTCAAAAGTAAGAACGTGTTCCTTGTCATCTTCACTTTTCATTCGTGTTATATCTTCCTTCCCCTATAGAGTTATTCTACTTCTAAGCCCACAGTAGAGCTTCATTTCCTTCCTCACAAAGTCAACTCAAAACAAATCAAGAGCTCCAAATTCCTTGGATAACTTAATAAAGCGGGTTGCCTAATTTTTGCCCAGACGCATTTCATGAATGGAAGAACTAAAGGTTTCCGGCGTTTCCATTTGAACTCAATCGGACTCGGGTCAAACGTACCTTTCGGATGCCAACACGACCAAGTAAGGAAATGTTATTTCATGCTTTGACCACAGCCTGAGCGATTCGACAACTATAAAAAAACAAAACAAAAACAAGACTCTCGGTACTGCGACATACTTCATTCAACAAGCAAACGTACATATGGTTGTAAACGTTTATACACCCGCCTTGCACAATAACATGAGGCTGCGTTCTTATTGAAGTGGTAGAGCGAACTGAATCTTTTAGTTCTGCTTAAGATATCTATGCGGTCAGGTGATTTTACGGGATTTTAGCTGTTTGGAATAATTAACAATGGCCGCTGAAACGAGTGAATATAATGAAGGGGACGCTTTTAATACTCTAAAAATGGAGGATGGGTAAGTAGTTTTTGATAAGGTTAAAGGAACTAACCCTTTGGATCGTGAATTATTGAATTTCAGCATTTTCACTCAACGGATCCAGATTAAATATTGTAATTGGATTTAGATAATAATAAAGCAATCATTTATTTACTTATTAGTAGGAAGATTTTTGTATTTATTACTAGCAGGATATCCAACGTCGTCGCGTTTAAGTGCCATAACAAAATACAATGTTTGAATTCCTTTTAATAAGCACTTGTTTTTTGTTTTTTTCTTTCTCTCTCCACACACACACACATATATATATATATATATATATATATATATATATATATATATATATATATATATATATATATATATATATATATATATATATATATATGATGAAAGTTGATGCACTAACGCAAGGTAGATGAGGAATTAAACCACACTTAATGAAGACATATTTAATCCACAACAGTTTCGATGTATCACACACCCTTTAACATAACATAACATAACATAATTTCACGGATGACAAAAGCCACAAGGGCCTATCAAAGGTCATCCGCATCCGTCAAAACCCACCAACTGGCAACTGAGAAGAAAATTACAGAGAAACCCAAATGCACCTCTGAACAGATGGACAATGATCATGTTACATGACTCAGTCCCTTGCTTGTGCTAATCCGAGGGGGGACATAATTTACTACCTGATTAGGGCTGGGCGGTTTTACAATTTTGTTTATCTGTTTACATATCAAACTATTAAAAGAAAATTGACCTTCGGAGAAATTGAAATTAGGAATGGATGTGATCAAACTTGATTCAACAATTCTTCTTTTGACACAATTTTTGGATTTAAAAACCAATTACTTCATTGGAAATCGATGGAATGATTAAAATCTCTGACATGACAAAATACTCCACTACTTTCATTGCCAACTCTGATGTCCCTCTTATGTTCATACAATATATTATCTAAATTTCTTCCCGTTTGGGTGAACTACATAAACACTATCACATCCTTTACATGGAATTACATATACCCCTTTATCCTGTTGATCTTTAGGATTCCTAGAAGTCATCATTTGGTTTATAGAATTATTATATTTAAAAGCTACTTTAATTCCTGTTTCCTGAAATAAGTGCTTTAACTTATTTAGTTTGTCATTAAATGGCAATGTTATGCATTTGCTGAAGTCATTAGAACGTGCAGGCTTATTACAATAGTAAGTTTTCCTAGCTGCAAAATGAACCGATGTTATAAACCAATCTGGGTAAGACAGTTCTGAGAAAATAGTCTGGATTCTAACAATTTCTTCGTCTAAATAGGAAGGATGACATATTTTATATGTTCTAAGAAACAGGGTAGATATTACAGATTTTTAACAGTATTATCATGGCATGAAAAATAATGTATATATGCATTTGAATGAGTTCTCTTCCTGTATACAGATAATTTTTTATCATGGTAATCTTTGTTGATAAGGACATCTAAAAAAGGTAATTTGTTGTCTTCTTCCCACTCATATTTAAATTTAATTGAAGAACGCAAATTATTTAAGTTGCTGAAAAAATGGGTAAAGTCAAGACTTTAAGGAATCCTAAAGATCAACAGGATAAAGGGGGTATATGTGATTCCATGTAAAGGTTGTGATAGTGTTTATGTAGTTCACCCAAACGGGAAGAAATTTAGATAATATATTGTATGAACATAAGAGGGACATCAGAGTTGGCAATGAAAGTAGTGGAGTATTTTGTCATGTCAGAGATTTTAATCATTCCATCGATTTCCAATGAAGTAATTGGTTTTTAAATCCAAAAATTGTGTCAAAAGAAGAATTGTTGAATCAAGTTTGATCACATCCATTCCTAATTTCAATTTCTCCGAAGGTCAATTTTCTTTTAATAGTTTGATATGTAAACAGATAAACAAAATTGTAAAACCGCCCAGCCCTAATCAGGTAGTAAATTATGTCCCCCCTCGGATTAGCACAAGCAGGGGACTGAGTCATTTAACATGATCTTTGTCCATCTGTTCAGAGGTGCATTTGGGTTTCTCTGTCATTTTTTTCTCAGTTGCCAGTTGAAAAGGGTTTGTGATACACCGAAACTGTCTGGATTAAATATGTCTTCATCAAGTGTGGTTTAATTCCTCATAAATATATATATATATATATATATATATATATATATATATATATATATATATATAGTGAAACCACTGTATAGGAGCCAAAAGGGAAATTTACGAGACTAGTTTCAGTATGTATACGACTGAAGAGGGTATGGTAAACTACATATTGAAACTAGTCTCATAAATTAAACTTTTGGCTCCTATACAGTGGTTTCACTATCATATACCATAACTCGCTATTGAGTTATTTTACTATATATATATATATATATATATATATATATATCATGTTGTCATATGTAATTTCCTTGTTAAATATATTCATTCATGAATAGCTGAATAAATAAATAATTCCAATTAATAGTATATTCGCTTTTTGTGTCCACCTTTTTCCATTTAGGAGGCAGCTTGTTTCCTCTAAGGCAGGGGTCGGGTAACTTTTTTGGGTATTACCCCAAAAGAATTTGTGGCAAAATGAATTCACCCCTGACTTTGAAGTACTCTGGGGACCAAACCAATTTACTTATAAAAATCATGGATAATAAAGACACACAAAAAAATTATATTGGGATAATGTTTAATTTTTTATTTCATCTATCATTAGGAAATAAAAATCCGTCTCTTTGGTATGGAAATAGCACACAAGAAAAAATTGTAGGAAATTATATATTTATAAACAGAAATAAAACAGTCACTTTTTAGCATTACATTGCACACAAGCAAAATTATTGACTGACTTACCTAGTATGACTTACCTAGTATGAATAAAGGAGGCTAGAGAGCTTAGTTCGTTTTGTTACCTCTTCTCTTGAAAGTGGCCATCCAGACGTTTCTTAAAATTACTAATTGGCTGCCTGCTGACGATATCAGCAGGAAAATCATTCCATTGTTCGATGACGCGAATATCAAAGAATTTCCTTCTAACCATTAGTTTAGTAGGTGGTATTTGAATTTTCCATGCATGACCTCTTGTGTCATGGGGGTTGACTTCATTGACTAATTTGAAAAATTGGTTCCTATTTATGTTTTCAAAACCATGTTTTAGTTTAGCTCTTGTTTCCTTATTTCGTATGGCTTATCTTTCAACCTTGGTACCAACTTAGTGGCTCTTCTCTGAACTTTTTCAAGGAGTTTGATATCTTTTTTTAGGTTATGGGACCAAGCTTGAACTGCATATTCCATGTGGGTACGGACGAGACTTGGGTACAGATACTTAAACATTTCTTCGTCCATATAGGTAAAAGTATGTTTGATCCTTTCAACCATAGAATTAGCTTTTGCAGCAACCTTAGATACATGAGTTGTAGATTTCCAGTCGGGAGTGACATGTATTCCTAAATCTTTTTCTATCATGGTTTTGTCTAGAGCGCTGTTATTGAGGTAATATTCATGTTTTGGGTTTCTGCGACCAATATGCATTACTTTACATTTATTTTCATTAAATTGTAATAGCCATTTCTGACTCCACTCCTGGAGTTTATCTGAATCTTCTTGGAGGATGATTCTGTCAGCACGAGACTTTATTCTTCTAAATAGTTTAGAGTCATCCGCAAAAAGTTTTCCTTTCGATGAAATCTCATCTAAAAGATCATTGATAAAAATAAGAAAGAGGACAGGACCAAGGACACTGCCCTGAGGAACTCCGCTCCAAACTTGGAGCGGGTCGGAGAGGACACCTTTTACAATAACCCTTTGAGATCTACCAGTCAGAAAATTTTCGAGCCATTTAATAATTTTTCCAGAGATTCCAAGGGCTCTTATTTTGGCTAACAAGCGCTTATGGGGTACAGTGTCAAAAGTTTTTTTACAATCCAGATATATTGCATCAACTGGATCATGTTCGTCTAATACATTATGAATTTCAGAAAAATATTCAAGAAGTTGCGTCAAACATGATCTATTGGATCGAAAGTCAGCTTGATGCTTGCTAAGGAGATTTTTATATTCAAGATGGTCCATTATTTTTTCTCTAAGTATTCTTTCAATAATTTTACACGGAACAGATGTTAAATTAATTGGTCTATAATTTAGCGGATCTAATTGCTTTCCTTTCTTATAGATAGGAGATACATAGGCTGTTTTCCATACATCAGGTAGTTGTCCTAGATCTAAAGAGTCCCTAAAAATGGAATACAATGGAAAGGCCAGATATTCAACGCATTCTTTAAGAACTTTAGGATGAAAACCATCAGGGACAGGAGCTGAGGATTGCTTGAGATGAGTCATAATATTGTATACATCTTTAATATCAAATTAAACATCTTCAAGGAAAACTCCTAGGGGAGGGGGACTGGCCCATCGTCTTCTTTAACAAATACTGATTGGAAAGTGCTGTTCATCACATCAGCAGTATCTTTCTTAGTTGTAGTAAATGTACCATCTGTTCCGGATACCCTAGAGATACCTTCTTTGATAGTTGTTTCACTTCGTGGATAGGCATAGAAGGTTGCTAGGTCGCCGTTTCCTACTTCAATAGCAAGTGATTTTACAAAATTGTATTTGGCTTCTCAAACAGCGTCAACGGAATCATTTCTAGCCTTGTTATATTTTTCTAAGTTTGCATTTGATTTATTCTTTCTGTATGTCAGCCATTTACTTTCTTTAGTTTGAATTGCTTTTAGAGCTTTTTGAGTCATCCATTTTTTCTTAGGTATTCCTCCTCCAGACAAGGGTCCCACAGGGATAAACTTTTTAATGGTAAAATCATATAATTTTTGTAGTAGGTCCCATTTGGCCTGATGCTCTTTCCCAAGGAGACTATCATAATGAAGTACGATTTGAAATATTTTTTTTCATTTGTATATAGTCACCCTTAAAAAACCTTTACTTTGAAGTTAAGATATCATCAGGATCTACTTCTCCCTCAAGGGTAAAGTCAAAGGCTAAAACGGCATGATCGCTTTACCCAACAGGAGCTTTGTACAATGAAGTCAATCTCTAATTTATTCTTTATAAACACAAGATCAAATAAAGAAGGGAAATTTGTACCACGTTGTCTTGTAAACTCTTCAACATGTTGGTGAAAGAAAGAACTTTGAGTTAGGTCATAAAATAATTGTTCATCACTTAATTCACTAGTGTATATAAGATGGTTATACTAATCTATTTGAGGAAAATGGAAATCACCACATAGAATAATCTGATCTGCTTGAATTTCGCACAGATGACACATAGCTTTACAGATACCTTGGTTGTATTCATGAAATGAGGAAGGGGGGCGATAAATACATACTGCGATAAGGGTCTTTTGACCAAAACTAAGCTTGCAAGCTACTAGTTATAGATTAAACCAAATTTCATTAAAAAATTTCTTCTGAAATAAAGTTATCTTTTACAAACATTATCACACCTACCCCTCCTACTAGGGTTCTATATTTGCGGCATACAGTATAATTGTCAATTTTAAATAGATAACCAGTTATGTCACCTGGGCTCATTTTTGATTCAGTAACAAATATTATATGTGGTAAGATTTCATCAACAGATATTCTAAATAATTGAATCTTACTACTAATACCATCTAGATTAGTATACATACATTTAATAAAAAACTTATTGTCTACACTATTAACATATATACAAGGGAAAGAACTCTCTTGTCCTAAGTAACTGGGTTTTTCTTGATCTTCCTGAGTTTTAGCCCTCTGACCACATAAATTTCGTCTGTGTTGGAGTTGGCTATAAGATCTGCGGTTTTTTTTAGTGCTTCATCCTTTAACTTTCTGTGGTCTTCGCGTTCTATATTGAAATATGTCTCTATCATGTATTTAAAATTCGTACAAAAACAAAATAGGAAAATGTTATTGAATTCACTATTATGGGGAAAAATGTTTACCCTTTCTGGCATGTGAATGGTACACAAATAAAACTAATGAAAAAATTATTGAAAACTTGAATATATCAGCTCCCTCAGCCTTTGGAAAAATGATACTGTTTCATCTTTGATATAACAATTTTAATATCAAGGATTTTTTATCTCACTGATACTTTGATGCTGTCTTCAGGATCTAACCGGTTTCTGTATTTTGTTTTTAGATTTACAAGGGCAGACAAACCTTGTTCGCAAAGCTAGGTTGTTGCAAAAGGTAGCCGCATTTTAGTTGCTTCCAAATGTGCAGTTTTATAAGCCTTTGCAACTTTTGACATCCAAAAACTTGAGAGGTCATCCTTAGTCTCAAATTCCATGCTTGTTTCACTGTTGGAACGCAGTTCAATAAGCTCTTCTGCCAATCTTTCAGGCTCTTCAGGCAAATCAGCCAGTTCACATTTGAAGGGATTTACAACCCAGCTAGCAGTATGTGAATCAAGCTCTGGAAATAGTCACAGAACCTACTCCTAAGTTTGGTCAGGTGCCTTGTGACTGATTCCTTCATGTCACTAAGACTGCAGTCTTCACATTCTTCCAAAAACTCTGCCAGGTTTGGAAAGACAGCAATCTTATTGGCATTTACTTTTCGGTTCCAATACTGAAGCTTTGATACAAATGGTGGGTTTTTTTTCCTTGCTAAGATGAGATTGATTTTCTTTCCTTGCAATTCCTTGTTCAGCGCATTTGCATGCCTAAAAATGTCAGCTAAGTATGCAAGAAGAGCTAGCCAGGTTGATTTTCTGAACTTATCTGCAAGTGTGTGTTTTTGATCAGTCAGAAATATTTCAAGTTCGGTTTTAAGAGCCCACACTCTATTCAAGACATTTCCACGTGAAAGCCACCTCACTTCCGTATGGAAAAGAAGGGTTGAATATTCAGCCTCTCCATCCTGACATAAATCACGAAACATCGCGTGTTTCGTGCATGCCCTTTTACAACATTGAAAATCTTAATTACATCATTCAACACAGCTTCCACTTTTGGTTCCAAATCCTTCACAACTAATGCCTGACGATGTGTCATACAATGGATGACTTGAATATTTAGGTTCTGTTGTTTGGCCAGCCACAAAACCAGTGGCGTGACCAAGCATGGCAGGAGCTCCATCAACTGATACTGCAGTACAACCTTCCCACTTTAAATCAACAGTTTTTTGAAGTATGCATCAACCTTATTGAACACATCAATACCACGAATTCTCAACTCAAGAGAACATAGCAACATTTCTTCAATTTCATCAGAACCCTGGATCGAATGTATACTATCAGCTACGAATTGCTACTGACATTTGTAGTCTCATCAAGTTGAATGGCAAACTCTTTACTCTTTTTTACTAAAGAAATCACTTGTTCTCTCACATTTTCTGTTAATATGGAAATTCTTCTTTCTTTAATAACTCTTGCAGACAAAGGCAGTGCATTCAGTTCTTTAGCTACTTTCTGCCCACACATTATTTCTGCCATTTTCACAGCCGCCGGTTTGATTAAATCTCCACCAATAGTATGTGGTTTCTTGTTTCGAGCAACCAACCATGCCACTTCAAAACTAGCTTTTGCTGCTGAACGTTGGTCAAACGTTGCACTCTTATTATTTTCCAATCTCTGTCTTTTGAATGTTTTTGCCAGATTCTCAAAGTATTCCTGTGGTTTGCTAGACAGATGTGAATGAACCTTGTCCAAATGTTTCTTCAGTTGATTCTATTTGAAAGACTCGGCAGTCAGTACTTTCATACAGACGACACATTGAGGTTTCATTTGTCCTCTATTTCTGTGAAACCATAATTAAGGAACTCTGCCTGATATGTCCTTTTCCTTGCTGATGCCATCTGAAAATGAAAGACAAATCTATCACTTTTTTAAGGTCTTTTGACTTCTATTTTAATAAAAAAAATATTTAGTGATGAATTTAAGAGTTCAAATTAAAACTTTAAAATAACATAATAACATAAAATCAAACCACAACTCACAACCATAAAAATTCAAACAATAAGACTTAAAAAGAGTGAGCATTACATCTGTAGGGGCTGCATGAAATCTTCTTAAATAGAGTTAAACTCGTTAAAAAACTTTCTTTTAATATAAAATAATTCATTAAAATAAAAATAAATAAATAAATGAAAAATATAATAGTTACCCCTAAAAAGTGAGAAATGGTAACTAAACAGCTGATGGGATAATTAGGCCCCTTAAAAATAAACTCAAATATCCTAAAGTCTAAACTAATCTTATATTTCTATATTTAATTTTTGTTGAATTTTAATCACAAAAGTCTATACAGAAACAAACAAACAAACAAACAAATAAAGGGAAGAAAAATAAAAAAAACCCAAACGAGACAAACCTGAGAGAAGCCCTCTACACCAGGGCAACACTTAAACTCTTTTTATCTTTATATACCTACTACACATTTTTCCTACTTCTTACATCAATTTCAATATTAAATATTATATCATAACTCACCTTATGTAAATAATTATTATATCACTTGAACAGCTCTACTAATTCATCAACTACTCTGAAGAGGCATGTTCAAAACATGGCAAAATGCCACTTAATTAGGAGAAATGTTGCCAGATTTTACCGAAAAATAGAGGAAAGGCTCCTCGATGCTTTCATTTTCTCCAACTTTCATATTCGTTTCCCTTACTTAGCACATCCACATCCATAGCACACCCATTACCCCCCATTTTTTTCTAAATTACCCCATTTGGGGTAATTTACCCCTGTTCCCCGACCACTGCTCTAAGGTAAAATTCAGCCGGTTTTATGTTCAAGAAGTTGTCCATGAATATTTTACCTGGTCGTCTTCAGAATTTTTTTTTACTCTTCACAGCACTTTGTAGTGAACAGAAACATTGCAATCACTTGTGCAAGATCTGGTGAATGTGTTGGATGGGTTAGAACAGACCAGCCTAAGTCCAATATTTATTTCTGCGTGATTCTCGCTGTATGTGGTATTGCGGTATCATGAAGAACCGCAAAGTTTCTCCTGTTGACGAGTGCAGGGAGTTTTCTTAAAAGATTTCCATGCACACGTTGCAGCTGTTGACAGTATAAGTTTGCATTCCACCAATTCTCTTAAAACATCTTCATCGAAGTTTGATGATCATCCTGGTCTTTGTTTATCTATCATTGGTTGATCCCCAGAACGAAACTTTGAAAACTAATTTTGGACTTTGGCCTTAAACACTACAGTTTCTTTGCTGTTTCTGAAGCGTTTTTGTGATTCTTAATCGTTACACGGCCGAATGAATTTGCTCGAAATCGCCGTCGATGAATTTAGCCTTGGTACATCGTTAGGCAAAATATTAAAATAAAATATTTAAATCCTTTTTTATAAATCAAATAGTATAACATTTTAATGCAAAAGAACATGACATATATGCACTTTTAGTCACTACATTTTTTAGCATGTTGCTTTAGTTGAAATTATGATGCACACTTGATTACTGTTGATGTAATAATGAGCGGCGTTAGATTTTGCACAGTGAATTATTAAATCTATATCGTGTTATTTTTTCTTAATTTTAGGCATTTGTCCCAAGACTGTTGTCTGTGATTGTTTTCCTAGTACCTTACTGAATACTTGTGTTTACACGATGTTGCGTGCTTTACAGTAGATGTATACCCAAAAAGGTTTTGTGCACATAGATAAGTGCAGTTTTCCACCTGATAAGAAAGACTCTCCCTGGTGCTACCCAGCAAATAATTGTTTATCCTTGAGATTTATTAATCGACACACCGAACATGAAATCGTAATCATTTACATTTAAAAGGCATATTAAGGTCGTACGATAAGTTTGGGGTACCTTAAAATATCTGTTTTGCCACAACTATTAGGTTGACCAGAAAGAAAACAACAAAACTTTACACCAACATTTATTCTTAAAAATAAAGTCCATCATTCTCTACGATCTTCTTCCAGCGATCAGCCAGCATCCAAATCTGTCCCAGATACCAAGTGGTGTTGCTCCACACTTTTTGTTGTTTTCTTTCCGCTTCCTAAGTGAGTCAGCACTTTCTGGCCCTATTTGAGTTTTCAGGTATGGCAACCAAAATTAATCGTTAATATTGCGCAAGGGGGTGTAACGGGGGAAATACCCCTGCTAAAACTGAAACCTGGATGGCACGCCATCTCAGATCCAGGACCCGAAGAGCAACTGGTGCTATCTTTCGGTGAAAGATGGCGTTAAACTTTTAAAAATAAAGTAACATTTTGGGGTACCAGAATTTCTCTTTCGCAATGGTTTGGCTTAGCAATGATTGGCTAAAATTAGCAAGGATTTAATTAGTAATTAATTAACTGAATTAATCACTTAATTGAAGAAGGATTAACATTTCCGTCAGCTTCAAGATGGACTCTTCCTAACTCTAATAAAATGGGTCATCTAGAAAGATGGGGTCCATAAGAAAAAGTAATTTATTCTTAATATTTTCTATTTATTTCATAAAAACTATATATCATTCGAAAAAGTAAAGTTACAAGTTGATTATCCATTTATTAGTCGCGTGCAAGCGACTCTCTAAGTTACTATCTCGGTCCGTAGGTCGGTCGGTTGGACGGTCAGATGGTACCCATTTTACTTTTCAATGAGTTTTTGGGCAATAATACCGTAACTATTCAGCCGATTCTAACGAGATTGGAAACCCTTATGTTGTTTTATATTCTCTTCCAAATGATATAATTGTCAAGGTCCTCCCTAGTTTTGAAGGTAGTATGGTCATCCAAAATAATTAAGAGCACACGACTTAGGTCTGTTGGCCTTGTGTTTGCTAACTAATGAGGCGTTTCAAATGTGGTCCATTAGCTTACAAGCATTCCACTGTTCTAGCATGAAAGGTTTACATCTCATTGGTGATGACGGCCTTCAATACTAACCTATATACTTAAACTATCTGCTTTCGATTGATATTTAAGAAAACATAATTTATACTTTAAAAATTAAAGAGTTTTATTTTTGGCCCCAGTACTCTGGAGCACTCTATATTTTAAGCAAATTAACCTGAGAATTGAACTCCCAAAAGGTGTGTTTTTGTGTTTGTTGCAAAGTTCATTTTCTTTGCATGACGCCACATACGAGAAGGCAAGGCAAGCTTTAATCTCGTCTGTGTTTGTTCCTTTTGGGATTTATGGTAGAGTTTGTCAAAAGTCTCCAGAGAGTATGACAGTTACCAGCCCCTTTGGAAATGCACAATCTCTTATGTTTGGCAATTTATCAATTGCTTCTAAAGCTTTTGATGTGTCATTGTACACTCATCCCAAATTAGGTCAAACCTTTTAAAAAAGTCGAGCAGTACCAGAAGTCTGAGGAATGTAACAAATCGGAACATCACTGATGGCGAAACTGGCTGGAAGTTTAACAGAGTGAATGAGCTGTTAGGTCAACAGTAAGCAATGTAGCACCAATGCAAGATGAAGCAACAACTAAGGTTGTTGGCGCGCTTTAGCAAGAAAAATGTTAAAGACAATTTTTTTTTCTAGTATACTAGGATCATCTAAAAAAATGTATCCCTCTTCTCCTGTTATGAATTTGTTTAATAAATATATTAAAAGCAGATTTTTGATTAAGCAGCAAATTTAGTTCAATTTCTTTTACACTTGTATCTAGTCAGAGGATCATCTGATAAGTCCGGACCCCTCAGTACTTCAGTAACTAAGTTATTTATTTTGGTAATATCTAAAATCTTCTACTATATCATTTCTGTACTTCAGCCATACTTATAGGCTCTTAAGTTAACATGCTTGTAAAAAAATGACAAAGAGAGATCTCACACATACACATTATATTGAAATTTCCTACAAAGTTCCCTGACATCTTTGAATATTCACAATTTAAACCAAACTTCTGTAAAAGAAGTATAAATTTGACCGTCTACACAAGGCCGGATTTAGAATTTATTGCACACATAGGTACAATTGCACATGTATAATGTTAAATGTTAAGATTATACGCTTAATAAACCAGTTAGTTTGTACATAATTGTTGGAATGTTTATTTATACATTTCTATATCTATATGTTGGAAGGTAGGTCTTATTCCGAAGGGAGGGTAAGGGGCTGAAAGGGGGTTTCGCTCAGATCACCATATAGTAAGGATCGCCAATGCTTCTACAATTCGAGGATGCTCAAAAGAAATTAGACAACTAATTTCCTTAAGTAGTTTCCCTACGACAACACTCCTGTTGTCAAATTTGATTTCAAGGTGACCTGGGACTTCAACACATTTTGTATTTTATTGGCCATTTTTTAAGAAGACAGAAAGGTGTTAAATAATTGGATATCGGTCATGATAGGAAAGCCAAGGGTTATACAAAAAAAATTCCATTACTGCTTATAATTATATCTGCCCATCTATTAATTAGAAACTTCAGGTTAGAGATTGTTTGCTTAGTGCATGCATAGCAGTGTTGATGATTGAAAGTAGTGTTGAAAGAGATGCACAGTGGAAGAAAAAAAAAGAGACGTGAAAAACTAAATATATATTTTGCCCTGGTGTTGAGGGAATTTCTTGCTACTTGTCTTTTAGCAAATTTTGTATATTTTTGTAAGGTAACAATTCTTGTTTTTTCAATAAATAAATAAATATATTTTGCTTGTTTGTTTTATTGTGTTATTATCATTATTTGTCAATTTTCACCATGTCCTCTGCGGCAGTTAACTTACCTCTCGGGAATTTTGGTCTAGCCCTTGTAATATCTCCTCTTCTACCTCGTCCCAAGTCTTTTTGACGATTGGTGGCATTTAGTGTGTTTATCAGTTGTTACTTTCCTCTGTTGTGTAGTGTTCTTTCTGTGATTATCTTATGATTTATTACACTGGCCTGAGTTTCAAAACTTTTTTTTAAAAGTCATGTTTCCAACTGATTTAGAATCATTTTTGCATGCTTAATTTAAGAATATAATTAGTTTTCTTTGGTCAAGTCTGGTTTCTAAGATATGCTCGATTTATATTAGAACGTATATCCCAAAATAGTGCTGCTATCATCTAACCGTTTACTACTTCTGTTTTGTCACATCTACTGATGAGTAACCATACATAACCGATTTTATTCACTATTTCAGGTCTAGATTTTCATTACAATGGATTGTACGTGTAAGAATCATCCGAATAGGTTTTGTTACATCTGCAGACATGTCGCTCTTCCAGACTGTTAAGCAAAAATCACGGATTTTGTTAAAAAGGCATATCAGGTTTACTTTGATTGAAACTAGGGGACCAGGATAATCCATTTGCTCCACATATTTGCTCTAAAACATGTGTGGAAAATTTAAGGAATTGGAGTAATAAGAAAAGAAAAAGTATGCCATTTGGTGTCATAGGGGTTTGGATGGAAAGCAAAGATCATGTAACCGACTATTACTTCTGCATGGCAAATTTGAAATCATCAATCGCAAGAAAAAGCATCATGTTCAATACGCCAATGTTCCTTCTGCTATAAAACCAATCCCACTTGGCCCCGATCTTCCTGTTCATGAGCCTGATTTTACAATGGGTTATAGCTAGTGTCACTACCGATGCAGATGAGTTTGATGCAGACAAGCCAGAAAAGGGCGACCAACTTGTGTCATTTACGCAAGCCGAACTCACCGACCTGAAACGAGACATGAACCTTTCCAAAGAATCTGCTCAGCTATTGGGTTCATGTCTTCCAAGGAAAACTATGCTGGCATCACAAACAACATTCTATTGGTATCGGGACCGCGAGAAAGAATTTAGGAATTTTTTTACGTTCGATGAAGCTTCTTTACTGGTCTACTGTAACAACATTGCGGGCCTGCTCAACTTAATGAGCCAGAAGTATGATGATATGGAATTGAGAATTTTCATTGACTTATTTAACAGAAGTCTCAAGTCAGTTCTTTTTAATAAAGGCAATAAGATTTCATCGATCCCTGTCGGACACTCAGCTGCAATTAAGGAAACCTGCAATAGCATGGACCGTCTGTTATCTGACCACAACTACCAGGAACACAAATGGCTGACCTGTGGGGATCTTAAAGTTGTTAAGCTCATCCTAGGCATTCGAGGTGGGTATACAAAGTATCTATGCTTTATGTGCTTGTGGGACAGTTGGGCTGACGACAAGACTTATGGCAGACAAGACTGGCCGTCAAGACAAGGATTAGAACCCGGTTTACATAACACTCTGTCCCACCCTCTGGTTGAACCGAGCAAGATATTGCTTTCACCCTGCCCATTAAACTCGGTTTGATGAAGAACTTTGCCAAGGCAGTGGACACGGAAGGTATTGGATATGCTTTCCTCCGTCAGAGCTTTCCACGAGTCAGCATGGAAATACTAAAGGCAGGTGAATTTGATGTTCCTCAAATATGGGAGCTCATCAAGGACACCACTTTTGATGAAGCACTACCTCCTGCTGAACTCTCTGCCTGGTTGTCTCATAAGTCAGTCATTGCAAACTTCCTTGGCAACCACAGAAGTCCTTAGTATGGGAAGGCGGTTGATGAGTTAGTGGAAAATTTCAGCAAACTTGGTGCGCGCATGTCAGTGAAAATGCATTTCCTTCGGTCCCACCTGAACTTATTTTCACAAGAATTGTGGAGACCTCAGTGAAGGACAGGGTGAGCGCTTTCACCGAGATATCCGTGTGATGGAGCAACGCTTCTAAGGGCGTTGGAATGTGAAATTTCTGGCTGACTACTGCCGGTGCCTGAAAAGTGATTTGGTGTCTGCCAGGCGCGATCGAAATACCCTGAAGAGACCATTCATCCATGTCGTAGAATGGACTCCCGACGATATACCATATATCACTATTCGTTGAGGGAACTTCCTTAATTATCTTTAGAGTGCGTTAATGTCTGGCGGCCGATATTATGTATCTTCGATATGCTTAAGAAGTGGAACTGAGCTCAAGGATAATAATATTGCTATCATAAATAAAATAGAGTTTTATTAATAATAACTATCAACAAACACAAGACGGAAAATATTGACATAAACAGAGAATGGAAAGGGTCGTGGAGACTCGGGCTAATCCGAGAATTTAAAGGATTTAAAAAGGTAAAACAAATATAGAGTTAAAGAGATGGGATGGTTCGATAAACCATTTAAAGCACAGGATAGAATTGACAAAAGGGTTAAGAACTCAAAGGTGACGTTTGGCTTACGTAACTTTATGCTAGTGGTGCAGTGGAAGGTGGCTTGAAGAAATTTTCGGTCCGCTGGCGAGTTCCAGCCGAAGGGGGGGATATAAAAGGATCCTGACGTGGCGTCTTGGGAATGAGAAACGTTTCTCGACGAACGGCTTGAAGAACAATGGCTGTTCTACGTTGTTCTCTTCTGAACAAAGGGGGGTGAGAACCGTTTCTTGGCGAAGGGCTCAAAAGAACAATGGCTGTTCTAATGTTGTTTTCCTCTAAACAACAGGGGGGGGGGTGAGAACCGTCTCTTGTCTACGGGCTCAAGAACAATGGCTGTTCTAATGTTGTTCTCCTCTGAACAACAAGGGGAAAGGGTGAGAACCGTTTCTTGGCGAAGGGCTCAAAAGAACAATGGCTGTTCTACGTTGTTCTCTTCTGAACACGAGGGGGAAGCCTGGGGGACTTGGCGTCACGAAAGGCTCAAACCTTTGGCACTCAAAAGGATATTGTCCTCCTTCTGGACAAGTGATGGTGAATCTCGAGGTCGAGGTCCCTTGGCGCACAAAGGGAGAGAGGGTCGTGGTGATGTTTCGCGACGAAAATCTGGATCTCCAATCTGATCTTAGTGGTAAAGTTTCCATATAAATAGCCAGGACATAGGACATCTCTTTGGCGTGGGACACAATGGAGTGGGAGCTTCGAGGGAACGCACAGCCGAGCCGGAGAACAATGCCTTATCTGCCCATAAGCCTAACTCAATCTGGCGAGGTCGGCGTATGGGGGAGAACGGGGGGACGATAACCTCCTTGTTTAAACATTGACATCCGGTGGCTGTGATAAGGCGCCAAGCTTCGAAACGAAGATGCACGTGGGCCCATCGTGGTTTTAAATAATATGTGATAGAAGTTGAAATTAACGCAGCTTCAACTCGTTCTATCACAATCCATGAATAGTTTTTTTGCATGTTGTACTCTTCTTGGTATCAATCAGAACATTCTGTAAACTTTCTATGTATAAATCAGTTCAAAATTTACTATTTTGTGTACGTTCTCTTGTAATTATATCGGAATATAGGAATTTCTGGCATGTGCCTATATCTAAAAAAACTTGATCTGATTAGATAGAATGAGCATGATTTTCGGATTCAATGACATAAACTGGCCTAAAATCAGGTATTATGTGTTAGACCTTGAAAATAGCCCAGACCAGTGTTATCAAGGAGGCTTTGTTTTAGATCCTCTGAATTGCCCTCATGTCCATGAGCTCTGCGGTCTGGGTGACCACCCCCGGATATATCAGCTTAAACCTAACCCTCAATAGTAGAGCTTCCTTAGGTTATTGCTGCTCAGCTTGCGGAAGCGTAACAGTTTACCAAGCTCTTTATTTGCCGCACTGATTCGTTTCTCGATGTTCTGTTTACACCCGATGGTGGTCAGTTTCAGTCAGAGCACTGTGTGTTCTAAAGAGTAACGGTAACGTTAATTGCCAACAAAAATTTCAGCCAACTGGTTGCGGCTAATGGTGATAAAGACGAACTTTTGAACGTTCGTCTTTATCTTCCATTTTCCCTCGAACGATTTTATGTTTTCGATTTTCCCCACTGTATCTCCGGCTTGCACTCTGTCGTTGTTACATATGTACTCGGGACAATCTGCAGGATGTGTGCGAACTGCAGATACATGACGTCACCCTTGACTGGTGATGGTAGGTGGATGGTCTAAATGTCGGAGAATAGGGTCAAGTTAACCCTTTCTGCGTTTTTCCATCCAGGTCGAACGACTATGCGCGTGGGAAGTTTATAATACAAGCAGAGTGCGAATTAACTAAATGTAGGTTGGCCAAACGGTCGACTATCTTGGAGGTTCCGGGACAATAAAAAACGGGTACAAAAATAACTTTACTAATATGTAAATTAATATTTTTTTACAGGGTTAAAAGGAGTTTTAAAACAAGCTATATACACATTAAACGTACACGAGTCTCAGCGGCTAAAAAGGGGGAGACTCGGCGAGGACGGTCACCATACAAACAAACAAACAATATTGACCGAAGGTCACTCGAATGACCTGGAGAGGCTTACACTGGGGGTGGGGAATGGAGCAGTAATAGAGAGAGCAATTGCATAGGAGAGTTGCGCGTTGCTGTTACCTCAAGAATTTGGTTCGAGGGAGTAATCCTTGCCTTAGCGTAAAGTTCAAATAATAGTCTCTCGACAATGACTATTACGAGATGAACTTAGATCTTGCTTTCGAGTAAAACACGAATCGAGGAGCGGGTGGAAAGGAGTACGAGGTAGACTCACGAGCTTGAGGGGGTTCTGTGACAATTGTGCAGAGTCCAATGGGACGCAAATAGCGGGTACAGACGGGGGACGGGCAGAGGATACTGACTTCCAACTCTGGCGCCGGAGGATTTATAGTGGGGTCGAATGGGGTTTCTCCCCTCCGTCCGAAGGGGAAGTTTCCAGGGTCCGACGCATCGTCAGACGAGAGTAGTCTCGCCCTTTTAGCACGCTCACGGGAAGGTTCCTAAGCCGGCGAGGCGAAACTTTGTCCGACTCCAGATGGGACCTTTTGGGCTCTCAAAATTGTCGCGGAATTCTATGATGGCGGCCTTTCAGGTCACAGCGGCGTCTCACGGCGTCTTATAATTTCGCACTTCCATTACCGCAGACAAAAAGGGTCGTCCAGGTGTATGTTGTCTCTCTCTCTCAATTGAAGGGCGCGGCGGCGCGTATCTTTTTGTTTTTCTCTCTCTCCCGTCCCTTATGTCTCTCTATCTGTATGTGTGCTCTCCTATTCATCACCGTAGTCGAAAAGAATCATGTCAATGACAGACTCAGCTGAAAGCTTACAAGCTTGTATTGCAGTCACCCTCAGCAAAACCTTATTAAATGCCTTTTGTACAGCTCTGAGGACAACGTCGATGTACTTACTTATGCCCTGGATTTAGCTCTTTTTTCGGTCAGGAGAGCAAGCGCAGTGTCGGTTCCCGTTTACTTCAGGAAACAATGTTGCTGAAAGTTGTACGTTTCGCTCTCTGTCAGATATTGCCAACGAAATGCAGGGGAGATATATACCGATATTTCCGGAGCTGGTCGGAAGGTTTGTTTCCTTTAGGAATAAATATAACCTTTGAAATTTTGAACGCATCGGAGAAGTAGCCTGTGTTTAGGGTCGCGTTCATTATATTCGCTATTCCCCGTAGCACTTGCGGTGGCGTGGGGGTTATATTTTATTTTGTTATTCCCGTCCAACCTAGAGTCTTTTGTTTGAAGGTTTTAATGACATCAGTAAGTTCCTGCGTAGTTATGCCCTACCGTGTCCCGTCATCTCTCCTTCTTCGGAGACGTGCGAGCATGGGTAGCTCCGCTCAATAAACGCACTCGAGTTGCCAATAACCTCGCCTTCAAACCCTAGGTCGGTCTTTGTTGTCTTTTGGTATTATGGAGAAGACATCTCAAGTACTCCCAGAATCGTGTTTCGAGTTCTTCTGGTTCCTCGATATATGATTTTTCCTCCTTGATGAGTATTTTTCGCGTGAGTTTATTCCTCTAAGTTTTTGTATTTGTTTTCTCTCGTGTCTCTCAACTGATCTCATATTTCAGTCTGTTTTTCTCCACTTCTGTAGGTCATCTCTTTTTTGAAGCGTCGCATCCTGTTGACTATTTCTCTGGTAGTTCCCCATCCCCTTAGATCGTTGGTCTTCGTCAACAATCAAGTTTGACTCCGTTGGAGATACTTTTGCCCACGCCCATACCCGAATGTATCCGAACCTGACTAGGCTCTTCCAAGTTCTGATCAGTCTCCTAGTTTCGAACGAGTACACCGAGCGTTCATTTTTTAGCCTGAAGCGACTGAAAACGTACTTAAGGAATATTATAAGTGTTCACAACGAAATTAATGTTAGAATAGCCAGTGTAATCAATGTATTTTCTTTCTTAAAGAAAAAGAAAGTTGATATTCGTGTAAAATAGCGTGGCCAATGGTGTTTTATTAATGTGTGTTAAGTGTTGTTATTAACCCTTTCTTCTCCGATTATGTTTCTATTTATTTTTTCAAGTCATACTTGTATTCTGCTATTCAGAAAGAGTTATGTACTAATATAGAATATATCCCAAAACATTTTTTTAACCCCTGCAATCGAATGTACCTTATATGATACGTCTAAATTACAGGTAAATGGAATGCTTAGTTATGCAAACACGCTCACAATTTATATTATTTATTAACAAGACCAGGTTGGAATTCACTAGGTTGCCTCAAGTTAGGGGGCTTGCATCTCGCGTGGATGGAGAGTTTATTAGAGGTTGATGTCAAGGCTGGCAATTGGCATGGAACCATTAAAGTTGTGTGAATGACAATTGATCCGCCTCTACGGAGTGCCACTGATTAAGTAGGCCTCAATTGCATGAAGTTGAAAGGTGTCACCATCTTGGGGTTTCAAGCGGTTGCTGGCTGCTCTAATAATATACCTGAAAACGAATTAGATCTGTATGCAAAGAAAATAAAATTTTCATAACATTCAGGCTCAGATAAAGTTTATCCAATTCACCTCAAAAAATCATAAAGTGTACTAGCTAAACTTCTTTGCAACATTTATAATAAATCAATTAACGGAGGATTAGTTCGAAGTGAGTTTAAGAAGCAAATATGAGTGCGATTTTTAAAAGCGGTATCAAGACTAATCCTGAAAAATTTAGTCCCATTTCCTTAACTTTTGTTGTTGGTAAACTCTTATAGTATAATATTAGAGAGCAGTCATAGCATTAGTCAATGGGTTGTTTTTTTTTGCGTTATGACGACTTTATAATCCGCAGAATTTCACTGCTTGATATTTTACTGTCTTTAGGACGCTCAATCAATGTTTTGAGGCGAACACACTCTCTCACGATCTCTCTACAGCAGAGTCTTACCTCGCTAACATTCTGCAAACACTGCTCTGTCCTCGTCAAATTACGTGAGTTTTACTATCCTCTTTTACTGCATTCCTGAACGTCGAAATGACTCAATCACTGTTGCTAATAGTATCTACTAGCGATTCTAATTCCCATAGGCGATGCGGTATAATGGTAACTCATTGTTGTTAAATCGTAATCCTCCTTGGTCATTGCAACCAGTGCATTCATTTTTAATCTGCAATCATTGAATGCACAAATTCATTTTGTACTTCAACCGAGCGAGTTTCCTCTATAACTATTTTAACTCCGATAATTAATTAATCTTCTATTCTACTTATTCTTTACATAATTACTCTTTCATTCTAAAAAAACCTAGTCCATAAAAAAGGGCCATTGAAACGCTAGTGTATCATCTTCAACTTAGTGTGTTTTCACTTATACGAGAATTAAAGAGAGGTCGTCGGTGAACCTTCATAAAGTTGGCATATGACTTTGTAAATTGTCCTTTGTATAGTATATAATTGGAGAAGACATTCTTGGAAAATGTAACTGGGTTGGTTTGCTCTCAGGTGTGGCAACCTGCCACTGTAACGGAAGGAGAGCGATGGTTAACAGCATGAAGGGTTCGAGTACGGCTCGTGGGGCAGCCCGCGTGATTACTACTCGTGGAAAGGAAACCTTTGAAGGGTATGCCGCAGTATGTAATAATCCACGAACTTTTTTAGCCGGCAAGGCAGTACTCTTACTCTCGCCTGGATCTAGGTCCGGGTATTTTCTGATCTTCAGGCTAGCCTAAAACAAGAAGGTGGAGTACCATGTAGCAGAAGGGGTTCCGGAGTGACGGAAATGAACTCTTAGACCCAAGTGCCACGTAACCAAATAAATACGTTGTGGTTGACCTTTGATTAGGTTTAACTCGATTGCGGTTCTTGACCGTAAGAAATCATTTTGGGCCTTTCTCCGAGTGGTTTAGGCGCTCCTAGAGTGTTCTGTTAGTAAAGCTCTTAGGCGTGTCTCATGTGCTACTCTCTTAGTCGTATGACTCATCTGCCACTTTCCGAACCACTCTTGTCAATCTATTGATCCGACCAGGGGTTCCACCGGATGAAGCTAACGGTAGGAAATTTTTGGTGGTTGGAAACGTGGCATCCATTCCAGGGTATGTAGGAAAGGTTGACATTTTTCAAACTTTTTGCTATCCTTGCAAGGATGGAGTGTTGCTCTCCCTTATAATATTAAACTACATTTTGAAGGCAAACATCAAAATTTGTTCATTGACAGATGAAAGAAATGAAATTACTAAGAGCAATTAAAGCAGTACGAATAACAATGAATCAATTTTAAAATAAGGTCTATCTTAAACAGAAATACTTCAGCTAGTTTTCCACTATTACTCACCACTAAAAAACACTTTCTGATGGCTATTGTTTAAAATAAATTTGTATAAACCTCTCCTATTAAAACTAGCAAATTTGCGTCAACAAGTTTCCTATTAAAAACAGTTCGGGAAGTAAATAAATCACACATTCATGTTTAAAAAATCAAAAGTAGCAAAAATGAAAAGTCAATAAAAAGATTCGCTTTTCCTTTTCTAAGAGAACTTTGTTTGTTCGGGCAAAATGAGGACGAGCTTTACCACGATGGAGAATGCTTCCCTTTCTGCTTGCTATGGCTGAGCGCCCTTTGCTAAAAGGTGTTGGCAGTAAACCTTAGCTGTCATCGTTAATTCTTGTTTAACAGTTCCTTGGATGCAGGTCTCCTCTCGAGTGCACGGCAGGTCTATCATTACGAGTAGGCTACTGGCAACAACGCTTAACTTGTTTTTTTTTCTCATTCCCAGTAAAGAGTATGTCCAAGAGAGGTACTTGAAGTTGTCTTGTATGCACTTCCTCACAGTGCTCGACGCGTTGGTGACCTTTTCTATAGACAGGTCGTGTGGGACAAACTTTCAAGTATTTGGAACTTTCTAAGCTTTTTAAATCGGCGTAAAAACAGTCGTATGACTAACATTGAAATGTTCGCTGTTTCCTATCCGTAATCGTAGGATTTGATCCAACGTTGCTCCTATTGCCTCTGAATCGAGCTCATTTAGAGGACACGATCATCCTTTGCCGGAATCATCATGTCTGAAACGGAATAAATCACCGATAACATGTTTGTTTTTTTCACATACTGTATCAACACGTTTATTGGTCTACATGAATTTTGCTGCTGCACTTGTGTTGACTCGTATATATATATATATATATATATATATATATATATATATATATATATATATATATATATATATATATGAGGAATTAAACCACATTCTCCGAAGACAATTTAATTCAGAACAGTTTCGGTGTATCTCACACCCTTTTTCAACTGACACTGGATAGAAAATATTAGAAAAGTGCTTACAAACATAACACGGGGTCAGGTCGTGAAAGATCCCCTCTTTTTTCCCTCAATCCCCTACTTGTGGCTAATCAGGGGGGGGGGGGTTAGGCCTAAACATATTGAAGGGCTGAAATTTTACTATTTTGTTTATTTGCTTTCGTATTACAAGATTAAAAGGAAATTGACCCTCAGATAGAATTAAATTAGGAACTGACGATATCAAGCTCGATTCTACGATTCTTATCTTAACATAGTTAGCCGATTTAAATACCATTTTACTTCCATTGAAATCGATCGAATGATTCGAGTCTCTAACATGGCAAAATATTCCACTGCTTTCGCTGCCCACTTTAATATCTCTTTTGTGTTCATACAATCTCTTGTCTAGATTTCTCCCTGTTTACCCTATATAAACTTTATGGCAATCATTGCATGGTATTGCATATACTCCTATGTTATGATGTTCTTTGGGTTTCCTGGCAATCATTAATATATATATATATATATATATATATATATATATATATATATATATATATATATATATATATATATATATATATATATATATATATATATTATTTCATCTTTAAATTTGTTAGTTTAGCCATTCAATCCCTCATGTGCCATAGGAGTCAAAATATTGATTTATATATATCCTTGTTTCCCATGTTGTCAAATAAAATCAGTCAGATATAAATAAAAGGAAATTAATAACTTACAATTCTGACAATTTCCAAACAATAATTTAGGTTTACAATTTTACACACTTACATATGTATATACTTCTTAACTTATCGGCGGCGAGGTAGACATGGGCGTACTATTCTAATGTTGGAAAAATGTGCACTATAGAATATTGGTAGGCGTCATTTTCACTCAATTTCACACTAAACCTTAAAACAATAACTTTTATCTTCACAGTGAAACGGCCAAGACTAAAATTATTTACATTGCAAAACGATTCATAATATCGGTGACCTGTTATAATGGCATGTCCGATATATGACGACGTACAGTCGTCAAATTGGCAGGCGGAGTGATATACGTCATTTTCAGATTTTGGCCTTATAAAAAATTGGCTGAGAGTTTGGCGCCTTTGGAGTACCACTAAATTGCTATCTTTGTATCGCGAATAAAGTGAACTTCGACTCAAGATAATTATTTCGTAACTTGAAGATAAAATCTAAGAAAGAAGAAGATGCATTTTTGTATGGTGTTCTTCAAGGCCACGAGCCGTCATAGGGCGCCTGTCTACCAACTAATAGAAGAGGTGGGTCTTCAAGGGAGCTTAAAGGCACCAACAGAGTAGGGGGAGCGTATAACAAGAGGCAGATCATGCCACTTGCCATACGCACAGATGACTACGAGCTACCAGAATAAGAAATAAGCATGGGATGTAACTAGAAAGGAGTCAGAGTAGTGATGAAAGCATAGATGTCGGTCTCTAAATTTGGACAAAGTGAGGGCAGCTACGGGCAAAATTACGAAGGAAGAATGGACACATTAGCGACCTGAACTTCGAGAGATAGTTGACTATCGAATATTGTGCCCAGAATTTCGGTATTGCTAGAAAAGAGAACCGGAGAGCCACCAAGCTTAAGAAAATGAGCAAAGGGTTTTTACTAAATTTATATGTTATGAATGATCTTCCAGTGTTTTCATAATTGAGTTTCAGAAAATTTGCCGAGAGCCAATTACAGCACAACATCCGCGATCCAAACCCTGCCATCTATATAATAATAAGGAAGGACGATGCCAAGATGTAATGATTATATGCTCACTAAATGGTACCAACAACGTAAGGACCGATCATCGATTTTTAATATTGAACATGAAAATGTCTGTCCCTTAAAATCCCCCAAATTAGTCCAAAACCTAATCACAACATAAAACAAGTCTCACTATCCTACTGAGTTCTGCTACAACAACCACTGCTGTACATAACACGGAGAACTCTATCAAGGAAGCTATATATATAGCCATGGTCTTCAACAATCGGCTATATTACCCGAAAAAGGACGGATTGGTTCGATGAAAATGAAACTGAGATCACCTTATTTCTTAACGAGAAGAGACGCTTGTTTCATCAATGACAAGTTAATCCACCCATCCAGAAAAAATGAACACCCATACCAAAACTATAAGAAAGAAGTACAGTGTCAGATTAGTAACTCAAATACTCACTGGCCCGTTAACGAATCAAACCAAATTCGAGTGCATTCTGACAAACACGAATGTGGAATTTCTCTTTCCCTCCAAAACATTGTCGGCTCACAATCCTGCACTCAAGTACCTCAAATGATTTTCAGATACAAAACAGATATAAAGAAACATTTTAAGATCTTTTTAAACCGAGAAACGACTGTACCTGATGATATTCGCACAATCTCTGTCTATCATTCTTACTGATATTGACGAACCAACTGTGCGTATAGAAACTACTCAGTCCATCGTAAACTTAAGGAAAAATAAAGCATTGGCCCCAACGGCATTTCTGCCAAAATTTTAAATAAACTGGTCCGACACTTAATTAACAACCTTCACTACCCCACTCGTTGACTTGGACAAGCTAAGAAATATATGAAGAGAGTAATGGACAGCATCAAAGGCTGCTGAGAGATCAAGAAGTACTAGAATAGAAGGAATACTGGCATCAGCCTCTCGGCGAACACGGTTATTTACATATAGGAAAGCAGATTCAGTGGTCTCTGGACTTGAATACAAACTAGATTTCATCAATGTTGAAGTTGGTCATGTGATTAAGAATTTAGGGGAACTTAGAAGGCACTCAATCCTCCAGAAGTCCGCTACATATGTCTGTTCATGCTAAACCTAACACCCTCATCTGTGGCTTGGGGAATAACGCAGAAAAATTGGCAGAGGTGATAAGGGAGTGAGACCCTGGTGCCAGAGCGGGAAGGGGCGTAAGAAGTTTGAAGAGTGTGTGGGGTCTGTGTTTTTTTTTATCAGAGTAGGTGGTTGCTGGCTTCGTGAGCAGATTTTATAAGGGCGAATTAAGACGCCTTTCGGAGGCTCTACTGTGTGCCTTTACTTTCCGAATAGCATCGGCAACAGCATATGGTAAGGACACGCCGTCGACGGAAGGGATAGAAGGGGTGCGTTGACATTAAGGTAGGAGGAAAAGGTCTGGGAAACATAGCGATGGGAGTCTTTGGGGTCAATTAAAGAGCGGTAGATGAAGGAGGGAGGCAAGATTCATGATCATTTATTCCTGGCCCATGGCGAAAAACATAATCGAAATAGTCATGTTTTTATTTACCCCATGAATAATTTTCTGTACCCTTTTAGCGGTTTCCCCAGTGTCATTGGTTCATTTTCTATTCCAACGTTAGTTTTAACTAACTAGAGCCAATAGTTTACGGCAATTTCTGATCTTCCATTTCTTTTGAGGTTTTTACTACTTTTACCATTAAATATATTGTGGCTCTGGGCTCCCCTTTGTTTCATTCCGCCCGAATTGCTTCGGAATCACACACCTTCGTCGCTGCCGATCAGCTTATCATTCTATTAATCGGTGCTGCGACATCATCTGCAGTTGTAATTAACACTGACCAACACATAATTTATTGTCTAAGATTTTTAGCTGATTCAGGACAATTTTGATGTGCTAAATCAAAATATCACATTGGTTTTATTCAATCAGGTCAAATTTTTTATTTATCGCCACATAATATTCTTACCGGGGGTTTTTTTGGGCATGTACGGGCATTGTCTATTTATATGATGAAAAAGTGTTTCTTATTTCTTTAAATAAACTAATTTTGAAGAGTTTACATGCGGCAATTTTCGACTAACAGGTATTTTTCTTTTGCAAGTGAATGAAATGGATCGGGCCAGATCTAACAAAAATAAGCCTACATCTGCGCGAATACACCGTTGTTCCTAACAAGAATACAGGCACAAGTTTCATAAAGCGTGATTACCATGCTTATTTTGGTATGAAACATGGTGACAAGGATAATACTTGGGCACCACACATGGTATGCAAGATATGTACCGAGTATCTGCGTCGTTGGACCAAGTGCAAGAGTTGTCTGAAGTTTGAAATTTCCATGGTTTGAAGGGAGCCGACAAACCATGGCACTGACTGCTACTTCTGCGCTATTAATTCGACTGGGAACAACAAAAAGTACTGGAGTAGCCTCAAGTATCCTGATCTCCAATCAGTATGTCGTCTTGTAGCTCAATGTAATGAAATTCCATTACCTGTATCTGGAGAACTTCCTGATCGTGACGAAGAATCTTCCAGTGTTGAAGAAAATGAAGAAGTTGTTTTTGACGATGATGTTCCGCATCCTTTTTCTCAAAAGAGCTAAATGATCTAATTTGCGATCTAAGCTTGTCATAATCTTGTGTCTAACTGTTCGCATCCAGATCGAAGAAAAAAAAATCATCTTACAGTGTTCACATCACCTTTCATCAGGACATGAAATAGATGGAGACTAGGTGTCAGGGACGCTGGAATGCAGACCTGATGACTGATTACTGTTGGACTTTGAAGAGAGACATACCTACTGCTGAGCAATTCTAAGAGTTCAAAGAAACGGAAGTTCATTCCCGAAATTCTGAGCAATGATGACCTAATATCCAATTTATATATCTTTACCTTTATCAATGTCTACTATTCAATGTGCATTATTCAATTTTTGTAGCATTTAATTAATATATTGCGTTAGAAAACGAAGTATGTTATCTTAATAAAATGATTTCTGATGAGAAATAAAAAAACAACCGAAAACGTCACAAAAATGTAATCGTTTTAGTTATAAGATCGGATTTTTAAAAAATCACTTAACAAAAAAAACTGACTTGATCGGAGAAAACGAATGTCATTTTCAGATTCAGCGGCGCAAAGTTGTCTTAAATCATTTGAAAAAACTTAGACGACTTACAAATTTTTTTTGTAACCCATTGTAATTTGTGTACCTAATTGTTACACAATTTACAAATTGTTCTGCTCGAGTATCATTTATTTCTAAAAAAGAAATCTAGATCAAACAAACTATTAATTTAAAAAAAAATCAAAAGATGCAACATTTCGAAGGATAAACTTCATTTCCTATTTCTATATGTAAGTTAATTTAATAGTTCATTTTGAGTGGCTTCAGATTCCTCAGAGTTCAAATCTCGGTTATTTAAAATAATATTTACATTATTTATATTTTTTGCTACAATTTTTTAACAAATTAATCTTTAATTAATGTCTCATATCCGTCAATATCCATATAGACACACTTTTTTAATAAATTTACTAATCACTACCTGCTCTGTTAGATTTTTTACCACCATTATTATTGAGAGTGGCCTTCATGTCCTTGATCTAAAGGATGGCTAGTTTAACCTGACCTAAGCTCGCATTAAAAAAGGTTGTAATCTGAATGAGGTACGTTTCTGGTATATGGTGTATCATTTATACATAATTCCTGATGTAGGAAGTGGGGACGCACCCAATATGGTCCCCTGAAGGTGAACGGGAAGCGACAAGTCTTCGCAGCTCCTCCCAGTTACCTTGGATTCCGAGGCAATTTCACTGAGCGAATCTGACCTGGGGATTTATCTTAAGGGAGATCTCTGAGTTGTCTTCCTCTGAGAGTCATCCACCCGTATTGCCGCAATTTGCCGCTCGGAGAAGAACTCCGAGGCCTATTGGTCACATAACACGCAAGTGGCACTACCGTCTTTGAGTTCTTAGCGGCGAAGATTCGATTCGTCATTCGCGCCTTCTCTTTGTCCTGCTACGACCCTTCTGAGGTCAGGACGCTTTGGAGGCCTCATTCCACGTCCTTTGGGAAGAGGCGACTACTTTTAGCGCCCTGTCCATATTCGAGCAAGGATGAGTGAGCCCTTCCTTGAGGAGGGGCAGACTTCGAAATCTCCAGGTAGGTAGCCACTGCCACCTTTCGGGTTAATGCCTCCTCCGACTAAGAGACTTTTTCGAAGGGAAGAAGGTATTAACCGAAGAGGGAGCTACAGCGCTCGTAAGTCTGGAAAGGTCAGAAAAGAGGGGTACTTTTTTAAGTTGAGGCATAGGAAACGTAGGGTCACGCAGAGAGCGACTGAACCAAGCCTTTAGTCTCTCTGAACAGAATATGATCCGCAGCTGGACGATCAGGAGCTCCTTTTCAGATAAATACGAATCGCAATGTTTCGAAGAAGCAAGATGCAATCTGCCACAATTCCCACACTCGGCCTTGTATGAAGCAACTTCTTCGTGCGCTGCCTTAGAGCAGTTTGCTCAAATCTGCAGATAACCCGATTTCGCGCCTTCATGGGGTTGACACTCATGGCAGGGTTAGCCACATCAACAGAAAAGGTTTACGTCTTAGAAGTGAAACAACCTTGGTTCCTTCTGGAGAAACTCTGCAAGGCCCTTTGGCAGATGGAACAAGTGTCTGGGTCAGGACGGACTACTCCGTTTGACAATCTGCTCAAGTTCGGCCCTTGGTAAGATCCCGCCCAGAAGCGGGATCTGAGTCGGATTCATTGAATGCCCAGGGTACCAGCACAGCCGCCATCATGACATTTACTAATCTAGAGTTAATTTTTGTTTTAATAGCACCCATTTGGCAACTGACACTAACTGCATAAGTCGCAGTAATCTAGTTTTAGCCTAATAATAGGCTACATTAAAAGCCATAAAACATATCAAGAAAACAACAAAAAGCAAAACACAAGCCAACAAAAAAAAAGGAACGAAACAAAAACAAAAGGAAGAAGGATGCACCCTCCAGAGCATGTGACCAACACCAAAGAGACTCTAATAAAATGGAGGAGGCCAGCTTCCAAGAAGTCAAGTAGTCCACAAGTCTGAATGTACAAACTTGTCCCGAGAACAAGGGACAAACGGTAGCGACACCGTTTGTCCCGGTACCGGGACAAGTAACTTCCGCGAAAATCCCCAAAGTGGGACATTAAACAAGAATGTGTCGAAAATTATGAAAGACAACGCAGTCGTTACATTAAGATGCTGGATAACGCTCCATCAGATATCGGTGCATCCCACGAGTGTACCCAATTCGTGAGTCCAAGGTCGAACCTGCGATGATAATCTAGGGATGAATTGATTTATCAAACCAAAAACGGATCTGCCAATCAATTTCTTCCTAAGGGGATCATCCAAATCTCCCATCCCCATGCGAGAGGATGCGAACTTTCTCCTACAGCTCGTGCTACTGTAAAGAGACTTCTGAGAACGATTAGAGGATGCCATCTCTTCTCTTGACGGTGATTGTCTTTAGAGTGCTCCTGCTAGAAGAACGTAAGGGAGAAAGAAGCCTATCGATTCAGAGACATTAGAAGGGAGGAAACTCCCTCACCGCTAAGATAAAGGGGAATAAGCCCTCGATAAGTGATAGTTTGGGTCGACTCCCAGTTAGAGAGGGAGCCGCTTGGTGGCTGCTCGTTTGAGTTAGATTTTTTAAAGGAAGGCCCTTTACTAGCTTAAGGTGACGGAAGGGGCAGCCCCTCCACTAAAAAAGAGAATGTTGTATCCCTCTTTCCCCCTTCCCTCACATCTAAGAGGCATGTCCTCAATTTTAAGGAAAAAACTATAGCAAGAATGAAAAAAAATGAGCGCACTCCTAAATCAGTATATTCTTCATCAACCACAATGATGAAAAAGATTGGAAGCTATATTTAGCATCCAGCTGCTCCTGCCTATAGATTTCATCTAAGATTTTCGTACGTTTTAAAGGTTACCTCCCTAAATGCGCTAATGATGTACTTCGCACCCGTAAGTTGGCCAGCGGTTGGGCAAGTTCCCCCGAAACCGCAGCTCTCAACTGAGTAGCCAGAGAGGCAGGTCTGTTCATGGATGACTTTTTACTAAGTCTTACTAGTTCTTTGCAAAAGAACTAGTATCAGAAGAGCTGTCTTTTGGCTGATCCAGAGGCAGGACATGAGGCTTTTAGTTGACCTCACAACCAACAAGGCAAAAAGGTCCGCCTGACAAAGGTAGTACGGTCTTATGCGTCTGAGTATGGTTGCAGGAGTGGTCAGCCCATTACATGTAGGGGTGAAGTTACAGGACCCAAAACGCAAAATTAGTCTTTCCGTTTGCATCTCCAAAGACCAACGTCCAATGAAACTGTCATTGCAGGATGGTATATATTGAATATGCAAGGTGAACACATTCAATCTTTGTATGCCTGAAAACTATAGGCGTTATTTTGGGCGTGCAAACTAGCAAGCATCTACAACGTTCAGGCTTATGCTGTCTGATCCAGGCAGCATTAGCATAAGTCTATCTGTGGAAAAAAATGTCGTCACTGCTGCTGGTCCCGTTAGCTCAGTCGGTAGAACGCTGGTCTAAATAACCCATAGGTCTAAGGTTTAAGTCCTTGCGGGGGTGATGTGTTTTTTCTCGTGGCTTTTTTCGAGGACATCTCCTGCAAGATCTCTGCTCTTTTATTAATGTATAAATTTTCACACATTACCTGGATCAGGCAGAATAAACCTGAACGTACGTGGTAGGTGCTTGCTAGTTTGCACGCCAACCACAACCGGTCGATAGTTTTCAGTTGTACAAAGAATGGATGTGTTCACCTTGCAGATTCATATAAGTTAATGTAAACCATTCGTGCCACACCAACACTCGTGGTAATGCGCTGATCGAACGTGTAAATCGAACCTTGCTCCTTGCAAAAGGCAATCCTAGCTGGTGTGCTAAAATACCTTCCATCGGTACTCCTAGCAATACTCAATTCACCCAAGTCGGATAGCAAATACTCCCCTGCAATGATAGTGTAGGGATGCAGTTTGTGCCTTCTGGCCTATTTTTTTCTACTTATAGCAACGGCCTATTTAAAATTCAATTTATCTTGGACTTACAATCCAGGATAAATGAAGTAAGACCTATAATCTCGAGTGAATTAATATAACAGGATGCCTATATTTCCGAACAATTGGAAGAGTGTACCTACATTGGGCCGCAAATGTTTACAACACACTATTAGAAATGCAAATTTACATAGTTTTAATTAATGCAGGTTAAGGAAATTTACAACGCACGTGGAACTTTATGTAATAAATGCAATGTAATTAATGATCAGAGAAGCAAAATAGTGAACAGGGAAACTTTATAAAGACAATAGTGAAATTTGACAACGGAAATGTTTACATACACATTCATATAAATAGGTTACATCTGAAAAATACCTCATTAAAATCTAATCCTCATTTGTTGTCGAATATTTAGAATATTCTAAACTAAATGCGAGTTTATTTTCGTCATTGTATAAAGCTTCTGCGTCATTCCTTACAAGATACTCGTACCGTCAACATCTTCACCATGGGGAAAAACAAACATCAGTCAATTTCTTCGCGAACGAATTGTAGCCCCTCATAAGAGTGGCCTTGGATACAGAAAGATCTCTGTTCAGCATAAAGTACCTCTTAATTCAGTTTATACCATAATGCACAACTGAAAGTCTCGTAATTCAGTTCATTCTTTGAATCGTTCAGATCGCCCAAGGATGTTAACGGAGCGTGCAGCTCGAAAAATGCTAGAAAATATGTGATAAATCACAGAATACTCTTAGAGAGCTGCAGGAAAATCTAGAAACAAGTGGAGTTGAAGCTAGCAAGGATACAATAAGTATAACTTTGGGTCTTTAGGATATCTTTTCTCCTACTCCAAAAAAGACCCCACTCCTTAAAAAAAACTCAACGCTCGCTTGGCGTTTGCAAATATACATTCAAATAAACCGGCAGCGTTCTGGGAGCAAATCCTTTTGTCAGATCAAACGATCATCTAGGGACTCTAGCTCTTCCATAAAGTCCGACATAGTTGTCGGTGTGGGTGGAAATAGACACCTTTGTGCATCTCAAGATCCAAGGGCATCAAAAGTCCACCGGTGATCACTGAAAAATGAGAAAAGAAGAAAAAAGTCAATGGGTTACTATTCTGTTTGCACTTCCTTCTTCCCTGGTCACTCATCCTCATTTTTAATCCTCGTATGGTATTTCTTTTCGTAGCCTCAAAGCGTATCTTCCTGTCTGTTCTTCGTTATTCTCGTTATCCCTGTTTCTCCTTTCTCTAGCCTTGATTCATTGTCCCGAACTCTGTCTTCATCGGAATCATCATCGAGTCATCAGCGAAGCACAGGTACCGAGATATCCTTTGCTATCCGATCTCGAGTGGCGACGATCTGGTGGCCGTCGTCACACGCTGTAGCAGGAAGGTGTTTGGCCTTTTCTTATTGATTACCAAGTATGGTCCCTCATACTTTGAGGCCAATTTGTTCCAACCTGGTCTTGGGTAGTTTGAATATAAAACCCTGGTAAGATCTGTGTGTCCGTTTAGTTTTAGGTTTGTCACCCCGTATTATTTCTCATAGTCTCTCATGAATTCTTCCACCTTTTGATACATTTCAGCCATCTGACGACGATGATCTTCCTCATAGCCATACCGTGGTTATAACTAAGTATTTCTCTTCATGGTCATGCTCACCATGCTAGAGTGTACGTTTGGGGGTCCATCCAAATATCAACATGAAAGGAGGGGGGGGAGTCTCTAGTGGCCCTATGCGACATCGCGTTAAGAGTAAATTCCAAGGATCGTAGTAAGTCATCTCAAGCCCCTCCTGCTTTTTCACTCAATATCGGTTCAGGAACCTCCAAAAATCCAATAAAAGAAAAGTTCCCATGGCACTGGTCAAGGTAACGTTGGCCTACTCTGTTCCAACCCTCCATTACAACGGCTAAACTGACACTGTAAAGGGTTTATAATAAAACCTTGTACTTGTAACAGCCACCCGAAGGAGGGGGAGGAAAAGGCGGGAGGACATCAACAGAACAGCAAGAATAGATGCATTGAACAAATACATCTAGAAAAGAACAAGAAAGATGTATAGAAGGAGGAGAAATTAACGGAATCCTAAAAGCCTATAGGAGAGAGAAAGAGAGAGGAAACGCAATGTTCCCTAGCAGTGCTAAAAAGATACAGCATGAAAAACACGAAATATACTTTTAACAAACAAGAACAACCTGAAAAACACAGATACATACGTAACAAAAAACAACGCAAGACATGCAAGAAGAACACGAAATACACACAGAACTACAAATATCACAACATAAACAATGCGAAAACTCAATAACCTCGATAATTAATTTAGAAAAAGGTCTCCGAATAAAGAAAACTCTCAACAAACAATGGAAAACCAATAAACAAACAAACAAAGAAGCAAAGAAAAAGAAAGAACAACAACGTGAACGAGAATAAGAATACTACAAAAAAGTAGCACACCAATTACAATAACTGCTTGAACGTCATTAAAAATATATTTACATATATGTAACCCTAATACAAACAAGCAACAAATGAAACAAAATAAAATATCTATATAAAAAGAGCGATTAGCCTAACCTTCAGGCCCCTTGCATCACATTTGAGATATTTTACTCTCTTCCCATTTCCACAATATAACTATCATTTTCTCTCACCTGACCTTATTTCACCACTTTCCAAAATACGAATACGCCTACGAACTTTACTTCATAGTTACATAAAATATTACATAAAAAAAAAAACATAACATAAAACATGACATAAAACAAACATTTCATCTGCGTTATTCAAAGTTCTTCACACTAAAATATGATGCATTATGGTAAAAATGAATAATAAGCCCAAGAAAAATAAACATTATGAATACGAGATATACATACCTGTTAATAGTAAGGTGTAAAAAATCTTGAATTTTTCGTACATGCACCCTTTCTCAAATCAAAAATAACAATGAAAGGTTGCTTGTTATCTTGGGAAGGGCATACGAAACTTAATCTCGTTTTTGAAGGTGAAATAAAAAAAATAGAGCGCAAACCCACTTTATTAATAAATACAGTCAATTGATGCGCGTATTCAATATTTACAATGATGTCCTTTGTTCTTCAAGTCTGCTTCAATTCGTTTGGGGTTGCTAGAGACCTAATTACTGCAGATATCTTGACTGATATTGCTCTATCTTTGTTCCATAAGCACCCACAGCCTCTCACAATTGGATGTCTTCTGTTTATCAACCAACATTTTGATTATCGCCTAAATCTGGCGAATTCCCGGGACATGGTCCCAAAGTTTCGATGTTATTCTCAGTTAAGAACTTTGCTATTGTTTTTGCTTCGTGACAAGGTGCGTCATAATGCTGAAAAATACAGTTATAATCCCCAAATTGGTCCTGAACTGTTGGAAAAAGGTGCTGATGAAACACGTTTAGGTACAGGAGCGTACTAACCGAAGCTATTCTTCTGGTGCTATTTTTTTTCCATTACTCTTTGAATATTTCTCAAAGATCTTCGACGGTGCTTGGATTTCTCTCCTCTCTACTCTCTCTTAGAGTCTTCCACAAATTCTCAATCGGAAACAGGTCCGTGCTATGAGCAGGCCAATCCATGGCACTTACTCGTACATCTTCCTGATCCACGAAATTCTTCACCAACTTTGCCGTGTGGCAAGGTGCATTATCCTTTTTTGTACTCCCAAAGTTAGGTGCCGTCCCTATTCTATTCTAGTCCTATTTGACCAATTGAGTTATCTTGGCTATCTAGTGCCCCTTCCTTTTGGGAGAGGAGGGCTAGGGACAATTACAGAGCACCTTAATTTGCTAACAATTTATGAGAGTGGCCGTGATTCGATTTCTTTCGAAGTACCCTTTAGACAGTTCAAGAATACAAATACGGATGTTTTGACCTAAATGAATCCCCTTTAATTGTTGCGTAACCACAAATTCCTATTTTGAGAATTCTACATAAACATCTATACATAATTATTTCGAATGCAGGCAGATCCTTAAGACTGGGTAACCATCATTTCTTTAAAAAGAGAAATTTCAAGAAGTCTTTGAGAGGAGTTGGCATTTTACTTTAACAGAAAACAGAATTGTGGAGATTCTCGCGGCTTTTTGCCCCGCTAAATTTTAGATAAGTGAAGAGTTCCTCAACCCTCTTCAAGAGCGCCATCCTTACCACTGAGCAATCATCCATTTCTCTAATAGTAAAATTTCAAGAAGCCTTTTAGAGAAATAGATGGTTGCACCGTCGTAACGGTGGCGCCCCTGAAGAGGGTTGAGAAACTTCAGTAGAATTTTCTAGCGGATTAAAGAAGTCTTACCATTGCCCTTACTTAACAGCACTGCACTGACATGGGTAATATATATATATATATATATATATATATATATATATATATATATATATATATATATTGCGATAGTTAATTTTTCGTCGTTGACAATTTGAAATTCTGCTCATGCGTGTTGTCTGGCGGAGGTTTTCTCTTCTTCCTATCACAGTATACTCAGCTGTGCATCATCTGTGTAGCAAGCAATACCATGTACAAGTATAAGTTGTTAAAAAAGTTAGAGATATGTTGTCACAACCACTATAAAACGACATCAAGAGTACAACAGCTTTGTATTAAGGAAGAGAAATAGCAGAAAACATCTTACAATACATAGATATGACAGATCTATCATTCGGACTTCACGACAGAATAACAGAAAAACATCTTCTGATCTTTCTGGGAAGTTCAATAAAGCTTAAGTTAAAAACTGTCACAGAGAACAATTATGAGACTTATAGATCAATGTCTAAAAGGATGCAGGGGAAGAAAGAAACCATGGAAATCTGAGGTCAAGAGAACAAGGCCTGCTGACGAAAATGTCGCGTGTTATCACTTATTCTGATTTATGACCTTACGACCATCACAACTTTCAAATTTCCCGGACTAACCTTGGGAGGACCTTGACAATTATACCATTCGAAAGAGAATGTAAAACAACATAAGAGTTGTAAGTTTCGTTAGAATCAATGGAATAGTTATGATGTTATTACCAAAACAAAATAATTCCAGGGCTAATCTTGGGAGGAATTTGTCAATTATATTATTCGAATAAAAATGTACAGAAATAAAAGGGTTTCAAGTTTCGTTAGGATCGGCCGAATAGTTACAATGTTATTACCAAAACAAAGTAATTTCCTGGCTTACCTTGGGAGGACTTTGGCAATTATATCATTCGAAATAAAATGTAAAACAACATAAAGGTTTCAAATTCCGTTAGAATCTGCTGAATAGTTATGATTTTATCGATTTTATCGTTAGAATCGGCTTAATAGTTACAATGTTATTACAAAAACAAACAAAAGCAAAACGGGGACTGACTGACATAGTGAGATATAGACTCGCCCGCCACTAGACTCGCACGGGACTAAAAAAACCCCGTCTTTAGTCGGACTAAGATCACACAAATCGGACGCATGAACAATGGCCTAAAGTTATGTGGTCAAATAAGGTAATTATCAGGTATGTAAGAAACATTATTGTATTGTTGTTTTACATGTAACTCATATAATTCTATTTAAATATATCATTGAAGAAAATTATTTAAAAATTTCACTTTTTGAAAGAAATTTGAAGATTTTCAGCACTTCAGATGCTACTTTTTTGAAACCGAATGTTATAGAGACAGTTCACCCTACTAGTGTGGCACCAACTGTGAAGCATGGACGTGGTTTTACGAGGCTGACTATCTCATCAGGGCCGGCGGCTATGTTTTTTATGACAGGGAAGAATTAACACCATTACTTATACCACCGCGTTTTCATAGGTTTTAGAGCACTCTATCCATAAATGTCATCCCACAACAACAAGAAATGAAGTTAAATTTCAACGGGTCAATATCTCGTGCCATACATCCAACCACAACAAGAATTCGTTCGGATAAATGGAGAATATGTCTATGAAGCGGGCACTCGAGAGCCGAACCTTAAATCCAATAGAACACTTCTGGGGCAATGATTGGAAAAGAATTTAAAAGTACCAGAAGTAGATATAAAACATAGCTGTAGAAAATATTACATGCCGAGTGGGGAAAGATAGCGTGAAAAATTTGTGAAATTTGGGTGAAATCTATGTCACAAAGACATGACTTTAATTAAAGCAAAGGGGGATTTCAACTAAGCATTAAAATAATTAAAATATATATATGTAAAAATATCCAAGACAAATTGGTGCGGTTAAGGTAATGGCATTATTAGACAACTGCTCTGCTTCAGGTCCAGCGGGAGATCCTATCCTCCTCGAACTGGAAGGTACATTTATAGGATAGCTCATCCGCCAGTCCAACGCTGTTAATATATTAATAATAACAGTTTTCTGTGACGGTAAAGAGGCAATATAAAGGGGTAACTTTGAAACCAGTTTTTTTGGACTGGCGGATGAGCTATCCTATAAATGTAGCCTTCCAGTTCGAAGAGGATAGGATCTCCCACTGGATCTGAAGTAGAGCAGTTGTCTAATAATACCCTTACCTTAACCGCATATATATATATATATATAAATATATATATATATATATATATATATATATATATATATATATTTATATATAAAGGGTCTTTCAACAAGGACGCTCGAGCTTTGTCAGGCGATAGTGGCCATGTTGTTAAAGCGACATCTGGCAACCTCACTGTGAACTGTTCAGTAGTACTTGGCAAGTCACGATATAAGGTTATAGCGTTGAACAGCGTGTGCAAATCATCAAATGTTATTATCAAAATCAGTGCTCCGTTCGACAAACGTTCCGCCCATTACGTGATTTCTATCCTCTTCAGCGACTAGGCCCATCTTTCGAAGAATGGATTTGTGAACAAGCAAAATTGTCCGATTTAAGACGAAAACAATCCACATGAAATACACCAGCACCAATTTCATCCTAACAAAGTTACTGTTTGGGGCGGATTTTCGTCTAACAAAATCATCGGTCCGTATTTTTTTGAGAACGAAGATGGGATTGTCATAACCGTCAACGGCGAGACCTACAGATCGATGATAAGCACTTCTTGTGGCCTCAACTGGATTATATGTCTGATATGGATACTGACGACATGTGGTTCCAACAGGACGGCGCTACGTGCCACACTGCGCACGCCACGATAGACATTTTGCATCAGCGATTTCAGGGCAGGTTCATCTCGCGCGGTGGCGATGTCAACTAGCCACCGAGATCATGCGATTTAACGCCATTAGACTACTTTCTTTGGGGCTACTTTAAATCGCAGGTCTATGCGAATAATCCGCAAGCAGTTGATGTCCTCAAAGTCAACATAACGAACAGCATCCAGCAAATTCAGCTAGATTTATGTGACAAAGTCATCGAAAATTGGACCTCCCGATTACGTTCCACCAAGCGAAGCCGCGGCGGACATTTGAACGACGTCATATTCCACACTTAATGCCATAAAATGTACTTTAAAATTTGAAATAAATTGAGTGCATATATCACACACAACTTGTTTTATTTACATTCTATCACAAAACTTACAGTAGCTTAAACCCCAAATAATGGTAAGTAATGTGATAAATTACAGATATACACTAAGCATGGCTATAAGTTGTCCATGTATGTACATTGTACATGTTAAGATGGATGAACCGCAAGTTAAGTGCAAAAGAGCCTTTTTATTCAAAGAATATGGTGATCAAAATGAGACGACCAACTAGTTTAGGGTAATAACTTACTTCCATGAATTCTTAGCAGTTTTTGTCATTTGCTTGTCAAGTTCCGAACAGCAAACATGCCGAGGGGACCCACTACACCTGACTATATCCAGGAGTTAATTTTTAAGCTACGTCAAGAGGATCCTCTCTCCATCAGAGCCAATAAAAAAAGTTCAACACTCCCAAAGTGTCGTACACAATATTATATCACATTACGGCAACCCAGTATGATGTATCAGTGGAATTTCTACTCGTAGCCCTAGGAAAACGTCAAAGAGAGATGACCAAGCCATCGTCTGTATCTCAAAACAGGACCAAATACAAGATATCAGCCATGATTTCCCGAGAGGTAAATGAAATTATGGGCATTAGTGTCTCAACAAGGACAGTATCACGCCGCCTGAGGAAAATATCTTTAAAATCTCGCACACCAGCAGTCAAGCCATTGATGAGCCTTAGGAACAAGAAAGCTATATATACTTCGCCACTAATCACATTCTATGGACAGAAGACTAATGGTCCAAAATATACTTCAGCGATGAATCGAAGTATAATGTATTTGCTTCAAATTGGCAGGAGATTTGTCCATCGAAAACCTGGTGAAAGAATAGGTTTCCGTAAAGTGCGTGAAGAGCAGGATGAAGCGTTCTGGCGTGGGGCATAATTTCGGCGGAAGGTACTGGGCCGCTTACAGGGTAGAGTGAATGCTCAAGTGTATACAACTCCTGCAATCACATGCTGTGCCCTATATGAGAGTCTCTTCCAACCAACCTGCCATTTTATGCAGGATAATGCACCTTGTCACATGGCAAGGTTGGTGAAGAATTTCCTGGATCAAGAATATGTAAGTGCCATGGACTGGCCTGCTCATAGCATGGACCTGTTTCCGATAGAGAATTTGTGGAAGACTCTAGGAGAGAGAAGAGAGGAGAGAAATCCAAGCACCGTCGAAGATCTTTGAGAAATATTCAAAGAGTAATGGAAAAAAAATAGCACCAGAAGAATGACTTCGGTTATTGCGCTCCTGTACCTAAACGTGTTCATCAGTGCCTTTTCCCAACAGTTCAGGACCAATTTTGGGATTATAACTGTATTTTTCAGCATTATGACGCACCTTGTCACGAAGCAAAAATAATAGCAAAGTTCTTAACTGAGAATAACATCGAAACTTTGGGACCATGTCCCGGGAATTCGCCAGATTTGGGCGATAATCAAACTGTTGGTTGATAAACAGAAGCCATCCAATTGTGAGAGGCTCTGGGTGCTTATGGAACAAAGATGGAGCAATATCAGTCAAGATATCTGCAGTAATTAGGTCTACAGCATGCTAAAACGAATTAAAGCAGACTTGAAGAACAAAGGACATCATTGTAAATATATTTTTTTTATTTCACTTTCAAATTATGATACGTTCAGGCTAAAACAAAATGCAACGTTTGATTAGTTCTATTGATTTTTCTTATATGAAAAAATATAGTAATCTCAAAACTTTCGCCCATGACTGTAGATAGGTTATTATCATTTTCAGCCCAAGTAACAGATTTACTTGTCAAAATTCCTGGTTGTGTTCCTTTCCTCAGCCGTTCAGGTTTCTTTTTCCCTTCTGAATTTAGTCGAGCGAGAGCTGGTTCCGGTATGTTTCGAAACACCCTCACCGATCTTTTTAGCGGGCATACGTGTCTTCACTTTAAGTAAGACCGCTCCTGCAGAAGTGTGGAAACATGGCAAAAGGATTCGAGGGAAGTTCTCCGAGACCATGTGGAGGAGGCCTATGCTACATCATGGCGATACGGTATCATGTAAACCTTCGCCACCATGGCAGCGAGGGTACAAGGACCAATTTTCTTGTCGTTTTTCATGAGATCGTCGATTCCGTATGTGGGTGTAGGGTGCTATTTTCGGCCCAATATGGTAAGAAGAGGTTCAACCCGCAGAGAAGTTTCTTCACTGTCGCCTCTTTGACTGAGCATCGTCAGTATCATCTCGATGTTGTCTAAAGATATACTCGCTACGGTCTATGAAGACGATCTTTTGATCTCTTTTGGTGCGGATCAAAAGCCTACTCTAGCGCTTCGATTCCAAAAGGTTCTGAACTGCATTTCTCGCTGTAACGAAGTGTACTGGTTTTGGTTTTCTTTGACTAGAATTAATGTGGTGCACTTATGTTTCCACCAACGGCTTTCCACCGACTCAAACTTGTCCCTTAATGAGGCTCGCCTAGATGTGGCAAAGTCGCATTGTTTCAACAATCTTGTCTTTGATCTGCGCCTTACCTGGGATACCCCTATTCGTAGTCTTTAAGATTTTTTGTACTCGCGCTATGGACATTATTCGTTCCGTGACACTCAGCACTTGGATTGCTGATAGGGCTGCCGCATTACTTTTTACAGAAATTTTGTTCGTTTCCAGCTAGGATACGGATGCAAGTTTTATGCATCCACAGTCGAGCTTAAATTGCGGAAGCGGGACTTGATATACCGCATGGGTCTTAGTTTGGCAAGCCCTGCGTTTCGCACATCCCGTATAGAGAATCTCATTATCGATGCTGGGGAGATGTCGATCCCTCTGCGCCGTACATAGTGCATTATGCGCTTGTACGCGCGAGTCCATGGTCTCCCTCAATCGCCAACGGCTCTCATTTCAGCCGCGGCTAACCCCAACGGTGCGTATGTCGTTACGATACGCCAATCATACCTTAACCCTTTCGGATTTAGACAAGGTAACTCCGAGAGCTCAATGTAGCTTGTCGGGCTGGTGGCGCCTCTGCTTCTGCCCAGGACGCCACCGTGGAGACTACCACCTCTCATTGTTTGTCACTACCCTTCTGCTTCCAAAGCTTCTTCAGTGGCGGGAGTGCCGCCTTATATTTTGGGGGGAGCACACGCAGTGTCGCGCTGGTGTCGTACCAGAATACACGGAGGGATCCAAATCCAAAGTGTGGGTCGGAGTTCATGCCCTCTCTTTTGTTTGAAGCCGGCGGTGCTTGACTTGCGCTGGATCTTCACGGCCGAGCTCAATGCAATATACTGCTCTGTACGGGAGTTTACAAGATGTGCCCGGTTTGGAGCAATAATTTTGATTTATAGCGACTTAGAACCACCTAAGTTCACTCGAGTCTTTGGGATCTGCGACTACCGTAGGTCGTGAGGAAGTCAAGATTGTCTTCTGCTGGCTTCATGTACTATTAGTGATTACGCGAAAATGAGCCCTCGGATGAGGACGCCAAACAGTCTGCAAGAACTGGGCGAGCGGATCATCTTTATGCTCTTCTCGAATCTGACTATCTGGTAGGATTCAGGCCAGTCCTTCGGGCAACCTGGCAAAGAAGATGGGATACTGCTGGCTGTAACTTAAAGTTGCGTATCATCCCGAGAGCCTACTTCCTAATATTTGGACGGCTTTAAGTCGTCCTCTGTCCCCTCAGAATCAACACACTCGAGGGAGGAAGCGCAATCTGATGGAGCGCTCCCTGAATCTTGCGAGGACTGCTTGATCGATCCTTCAGACTACCTCGCACATTCTTGTCTAATGCCCCAGTCTGGGAGTTCTTCGTTTACGTTACCTTTTCCGGTACTGGGACGAGCGGGATCGCTACAGCTTGTCCATTTTACTCGGAAAGGGTTAGTTCACACAGGATTGTGGACTCTTGTAGTTCCTGGAGAAGGCTAGCCACCTCCAATGTATGAGTAGGTTTTGTTTGCCTACTAAGGCTCAGTAGGGAGCGATTACCTCTCTCGTACCTGATCATGTTTTTTCATTTTATATTTTTAGTTTCTCCAAGCTTAGTTGAGCTGTTTTTGTTTACTTTTGTTTTGTTTTGGATTCTTGTTGTGTTTTTGTTTTGTTTTTAAAATGCTTAATTTTTTGTCTAAGTTGGTGACTTATGCCCTTGATGACAATCGCCAGATAGATCCTCGTTTAATTAAATAAAAAAAATCCTAAACTCCCACAAAAGTTTCTTTGAAGAAATATACGAAGGAGTCTCAATTGAATGCTTCCCTTTGGGCACGATACAGAACTCGAAATATCTCTCGGTCTTTCTCCTCCGGAAACTCCTCTCCGTATTCATGTGTCTATACCTCCCCCAATTCTTCACCCCACTTTCCCTAATTCATTTGATAAAAACAATATATTTCGAGTTTTAGTCGCGTGCAGCGACTCTATAAGTTACTATGTCGGTTCGTAGGTCATCAGTGGGATGGTAATCATTTTACTTTCTCAATAATATCGTAACTATTCGGCCGATTCTAACAAAATTTAAAATCCTTATGTTGTTTTACATTCCCTTTCGATTAATATAATTTTCAAGGTCATCCCAAGGTTAGTCAGGGAATTATTAAAAGAAAACGAACTATGGGTCGGTTTTCCCCATTTGTTGAAAGTTTTGAAGGTCGTAAGGTCATAAGTCAGAATAATTGAGAGCACGCGACTAAGGTCTATTGACTTTGTTTTCCTTACGTTAACCAAACCTTTATACGTCTTAAAAGTCCCACGGAATCCTATAAGTTGCAGCTATGATATCGTTAACATAATAGTTAATGCTGCACAGTTTCAAATATTTCCGTTAATAAATAAAAATAATGAATGTATAATAGTATATGGAAGAAACATGGTCTCGAAGAAGCGGGAGTCTCTTACTTGAGATCTTCCATTATGACGCCTCTTCTTTGCCATGACGGGAAATTAGAGACTAAAAACGTCATGGTTTTTGATAAGTTACGGAGCAATCTATCAGTTACTGATAATAATATTAATAATAAGGAATTTTTGTATGGCGCTCTTCAACGCCAAATGATTTCTCAGAGCGTCTGTCTATCGACTTAGGAAAGGAGTGAAAGAGGAGAGGTGTCTTAAAGGCACGTTTAAAGACACAAGCGGACGGGAAGGACGCGAAGGAGCGTAGAATAGTAAACAGATCATTTTAAATTTTAGGATCATACATGCACTACACACATCTACGGAAAGTGGGGTTCTCAAGGGCTCGGGTATGTTCAGTGAGTGAGACAAGTAAGAGGATGGTGGTACATTTAAGGTCTTATATGTAAGAAGAAGGTCCTAAAGGTCGATTCTGTATTTAATGGGGAGCCAGAGCAGTTCACGAAGCAGGAGAATTGCACGAAGCAAACGTCATCTCCTGAGATGACGATGGGCTGCAAATTTATTAGCCAGGTAGAGGTCGAAGAATGTAAGCTAGTGATTCAGCGAGAAAGAAGGTGTAGTAGTCAAGGCGGCAGGGTGACAGAGGCATAAATAGTACTCTCAAAATTGCTAAGGTTAACGTGAGAAGGATGGGGCTAAAATTATAGAGAAAGCAGAGAGAGAATTTGCATACGTTAGTAAAATGGGCTTTGAGATATAAATTAATATCAAAGGTGAGGTCCAACTTTTTATGTGTTGGAAAAAGAAAGAAGGAAAATGCCAAGGTTAAGAGAAGGAAAGATAATTTTACAACTAGCCACTTCCGAAGGATTATCGACCCCTAAGACCTACGATTTTCATGATTTACTTTCAGAAAGTTGTTTGTCTAAGAGCCATTCATTGACGATGTTGTGAGTAGATAGAAAGTTTCTAAGTCTCAGTTAACGAAGCTGGGAAGAATGAGAGATATATTTTACGTGTCATTGGCATTGAAATGAAATGATAGACCAATTCGCGTCGTAAGAATAACAAGGGATAGAATATAACTAAGAAACAGTAGCAGAACATAAACCTACCCTTAAGAATCGCCAAATGCACCTACGCCATCCAAGATATGCAATTTCCGATATGAATAAAGAGGGAATGAGATAATAGATACGAGTGGAACCAATTAAGAGTGATTCTAAAGATACCAAGAAATTCACAAAGGCAGTGAAGAAGAATAATAGAATCAATAGTGACACATGCTGCCAATAGATGAAGTCCTAGAATGGAAGACAGGTAGCATAAGATGCGTTACAAAGAGGCCCAGTTGCATATGGAAAAGCTGATTCGGTGTTTTGTCCTCCCTTGAAGTTAGACTGGCAAACCGATCAGTGTTGGAGCAGTACAGGTGATCTAAAATCCTTGCTGACAGTAGCCTTCTAGAATTGAGATTTGAGTGGAGCTCGACGCATCGTTTGGGTTCAGGTTATGTTTATTAAGAATGTGGCTAACAATGGTATATTTGAACTTAGATTCTACGATTCCAGATGAGATGGAGGTATTCAGTATACCAATGAGGTAAGGAAGAAAAAAGAGTAACTAACGGTAATAACTTTCGAGGGAAAAGGTCGAGACAAGAATATACCTTTTCTAGAGAGAAGGAAGGAGGTTAATTCGGGCGCGAGAGAAATTATTTCATGAAGGATTACCCGGTTGCGGGAAATAGAGGAAGAGAGTATCCCAGAACGGATATGGACCATCTTCTCGGAAAGGAGATAATTCAGCCAAGGTGATAATAGGAAGAGACAGGCACCAGAGGGACAAAACGACTACCATCAAGCTTGAACAATGTGTGTGGATTGTTTTTTTTTATCGGAATGAATACGGCATGTGTAAGCTTTCTGAGCAGACTACAAAAGGACGGTGTATGTCGTGCAAAGAACTGCTACACACGCTATTTCCATGACCGCACCACAAACACACGGTGTCAGAACTCGCCTCTGCTTCTTTACACTCCAAATAGTGAATGAGAACGCCGGAGCATGCCGTTGGCAAGGAGAGGTAGGGTTAAGAGGGACATGGATGTCAGGTCGAGAGGATCGGAGCCGGGATAAAGACCGGAGAGTAACACGATGATGGCAGTAACGAAAGAATCTAACGAAAGAATGAGCGAAGGAAAATCCCTGTTCATATTTCATGATTAATGGAAGAGAGCTGACGATGACTAGATGACAAAAGTGTGCAAACAAATGAAAGACGACACAGGTTGTCAGCTAACCTTACAAATAATTGTTCTTGGTTATTAAACACTTTAGTACGCTTTATGAGCTTTGAGTTTCGTAATCTATGCCGATTTAAAAAAAAATCGTTATCGTCTTAGAGCAATCAGTTCCCAAAACGATGGTCGCGACCCAAATAAGGGTTGCGAAGGTGATTCTGATTGTTGATGGACGGTATCGGGATGCACTACTTTGTTGAAGATATTGTTGCAAGATTACACTTATGGTTAGTAGTGATGTTATTGCGAGTCTTGAAGTCACCAGTTATAGTCGGTCCTCGATGTTAATTAATAGTCTCGATGTTAATTAATTGGTAGCCAGTTATGAGGCCTCGCGAGTTAATAGGGGCACTGAGCATTCTTGTGGTAGGCTTTGGTGTAGAGAGGAATTCGCTTGACCGAGGCTTGAGATTAGGTAGGCTGGGTTTAAAGGGTCGAGAGGGATTACCTGTAGCAAGGACATTACAAACGGAGGAATTTCGGACTCTTCATTAGGGCGTAGAACTTGGGTAGCTTTGGGCGTAAGAAGGATTCAGACGGGTGTGTAGTATGTTTAAGTGGGCCTTTTACTACATGACGTCTCTTTGACTTACTCGCTTACTGCCACTCTTATTGACTCTTATTGAGTGTGTGAGTATATATTTGTGTCGGAGACAATGGGCGCGGCCAATTATCATCCACTGATGATGCTTGGGTGGAGCCTATTCCACTCCTTGTTAATTCGTGTCTAAGGAAATAGAGATTTGTTTCTGGTCAAAATACCAAAGACGCACCTTTGAGTTCGCAGTCTTTTGTTAGTAAATAATGCCACTGCTATCGTTTTTTCAGTTCTTCACCTGCCTCCCAAGCTTTGTTTAATCAGCTGACCTATCGCGGCTATGAGAACCACTTTTTTATGTGTGTGTACAAGTACATATGTTCGCTGTCGTCTCAAAATCATTCTTCTCGCTTCGAGCAAAATAAATATATTAACACTCATGTTTTCTAAACTCATGTCTATTTCCACTATAATTGTTTTGCTCAATTCTTGATGTGTTCATTATTACGTGACATATTTCAGTAATTAATGGGTGCGCCCAATTTCAGGATTTCATAAGTCCAACAGGGTGCTCATTTGTGAGGTTCCTCGTTGGATCTACTCTACCTTGCAATTTGGGTGCCACACACTTTTGTATACCCCTGCCTGAGTACTACACTTCTGTATCTATAACTTTCACCCCTGTTTCCACTATATAGAATCATTGTATTTATTATGTCATAAGTGATTATACTGTGTAACAAGATTTTTTGCCCTGATAATAGTTATCATTTCCTGCATGCGCAATGCGCATTCAACAGAAGTAAATATTTCAATTATTCCAGGATAAAAATTTGGGAAAATTCCTTTTATGGCTGTTTTGGGGGGAAGGATATTTTTTTGGGGGGGGGGAGTCCCTACTACCACAACCATCGCTGATAGGCCGTGGGTAGTGGCGGGCCACTGAGAGCTGGGTGAGTACACGGAGTCGGTTGTCATCTGGCTAGGCTAGAATTCAAAGCCTTCTATCCTAATGTTCATGGCAATGTCAGCCTATTCGAGTAATCTCTCGATTGGGATGTTTTAGACGTGTATGTATACAATCGCCTCCATCCGTGGAGACAGTTCATTTCGAGTTTATATTGTAGAACAGTAATAAAGACACCTGAGTACACGTCCAGCGTATCAGTAAGTACTTCATGCATTGTACTTGTTTTTTGTTGTTGTTTTTATTTACTGCACTTGCTTAGCACGCGAGAAGACCTTGGTTCGATTCCTGGGTGGTGTGTGGAAAATGATGGGAAATTTCCTTTTACACTAGCGATGCCGCTATCAACCCAGTAGTAAATGGGTAGTGGGTATTAGTTAGGAGTTGTGACCTGTTTCCTGGCAAGGTAAACTGTGATAGCGTGGATTTTACAGTGGTCTTATGTCTTGGGTAACGGATTTATATCAATCACAGACTCAAAGCCGATTATAATGGGCTCCACACAAAGTAAACCGCACTTGTGTGGAGGAACTGAGACTCTGGAAAAGCAGTAATAATAACAAGAGGGGAAGTCCCTCCAATGACCTGCGGGGTTTTGTGGTAAGATGATAAATGGTTATTGCATTGATGGTTTCTCATGGTTCAAATCTCTTACAAGGGCCTTTGAATGGCTAAATAGATAAATGAGGCTTCTGCTACTAGATAGCTCTACCCAGCGCCAAATCCAATGGCAAATTTGAAATCTCCAGGGTTAATAACCATATGTCCCATGGTCATATGGGTCATTACATGGCTCTATTGAACTTTACTCCTTTTGAAAATTGAACTTTACACCCCTTGAAAAAAAGCGACGCCTAGACCTGGCGCTTCGCCGCAGGTAAAAACAACGCTCTTTGGCGTACCAATGGCGTGGCGAGAGCCAAGTAGCCACGTTGACATTATTTCTTCATTCCTAAGGTTGATGGGTACAGTGCAAAAAATAAGATAGTTTATCATATTATTCTCTCAGCTATACGGCAGGTTACACATGACATTGACCTTTCAGTTCCTCTTTCCTCGTTTATTTTGGGGAATGTTTTAAGTAATGGAGAAGACGAAGGTGATGACTAAATTCTTGACGAACTTAAAAATATCCGCAGTTATTCATACAAACAGAACTCTCTGGTTTAGTGAGAAATTTGTACCTACCTAAGGATGCAACGGAAATTCACGGTTCTAGGCTGAAATCGATAAAGCTGTTGGCCCTGGAAGCCTTATTCTCTTGGTCTCGTCACTGGAAACATGAGTTGTTACCATTCTTGGCTCAGAATGAATTAATGGTGTCTTGCTATAATATTCCAAACCTGCTGATATAGTGTATTTTGAGGTCTAATTCAATCCCTCAGATTGAATTCGTCCAAAATCAGTTTGAAGGCTATTTTGTACACAATGGAAATAAATGTGCACTATTCTAGTTGCACATTGTCGAACTAAAGGAGAGGTATGGTAATGTAAAGATGTTGCTTAATATCAAGGATGACAAATACAACTGTCAATTGTGTAGATATTTCAAAACCAGGCAAGCTACACAAAAATCACGTTTCTTATGCGAATGGGACAGTTGAGGTAAGGAAAAGCTCTGGGTGGTCAATAATTATTGGCCACAATGAATAATCCGATGCCTGGACCAAAAAGTCTTTACACGAGCACTTGATTGAATCACCAAATGTACTGCTATCACCTTTGCACTTCAAACTGAGTGGGATGAAACAGTTTGTTAAAGCTATGCCGGCAGATGGATCATCGGTGAGGTACCTTTCAGAAAATTTCTCTAGCATCACCATTGGGAATATTAAAGTAGGAATATTTGTTGTGACAGTTTGAGAAAAACATGAATGAAATTCATAAACAGGCATGGGTGAGTTTCAAGTGATTTGTGAGCCTTATGGGAAGCAATGTGTTCAAATTACAAAGCCATAGTTAATACCCTATTACAAAACTTTAAAACCTTGGGTGCAACATGTGTTAAACTGCATTTGTGACACTTACACGACTTATTTCCCAGAGAAACTTGGTGATCTGAGTGAGGAAGACGGTGAGAGATTTTACCAAGACATTAAAGAAATTGAGGAAAGGTGACAGGAAAAGAGGAATGCAAGCATCCTAGAGGATTAAAGAGTGCAAGCAACTACCAAAAAGGAGAAGGCAATCAAAGAAAAGGAAGTTTGAATAAAAAAATAACTACCTTAAAAGCATAATGAGTGCATTAAAAGGTATTGAATATTTATATACATTATTAATCCTTCTTTACGATTGTACTAATCATTTGTATTGATTTGCATGCTACTCTATCTACAAAAATGTCTCAATAATAAATGAACGGCAAGAAAAATCCACATTTCTTTACCAACCATTTGTGAAAAATCTATATTTGGTAAACACAAACTGACAACATATTTGTAATCAGCATTAAAAAAACGTTTCAGAATCAGCTATAATTAGACAATCAGCATCACCTTCATTTCAATCTACAGACTTGATGTTAAATACCTTAACAAAGAAAGTAACTATAGCATAGTTATATGAGACGGAAAGCCCGCCTCTCACTTTCATACTTAGAGAAAAAGCATACATTTGCATATAATTAGATAAACCGATAGATCGATAGATAATAGATAGAAAGATACGAATTAAACGCTTAGCAGTTCACAAAGTTTACATTTTTGTTTTCAAAACTCAGTTGTTCTTTATATACAACTCTCTCATATATAATCAAACTTTGTAATTGATTTTCCTACCATAAATAATACCAGAGCAGAAAATTGTGTACGTAAACAGTCGAAACCAAAACACCTGCTGAAAAAGCTCAGTTGTTTTTTATATCCAATTCTCTCATATGTTTATCAAATTCTGTAATTAATTTTTCCACCCACAAAGATATTGCTGCAAGAATCTGCCATGTGAGCAAAAAAAAACAAAAACATTGAAAAAAAATTGTTTAGGAATCTGTTATACGATAAAAAAATCCTTTAATGCTTACCGGTGCCACCCGCTTCTAAGATAGGTTAAGAAACAGTGTTTGACCGCCCACTGGTCGTAAAAGTAGCAAATAAACAGGCAGTGTTGGAAAGTGACCTGCACTTCTTAGGTTAGTATTGGTAGACCCACATAAAAAAACCGTGAAAATTCCTTCCACGGAATATAGGATTAAGAGACTTCCATTAAATTAGTCAATAGCTACTCCTAAGTAATATCTTATTGATAAACCCCTTTGGAGGTGAGCCCTACCTCCTCTCATATAAAACCCTTGTAAACCTTAGGTCAGCAGGCAGTCTGAGCAAATCTTTTACTTTGAGTAAAGCTAAATGTCATACAGCTCCCTTTGCACTCCGCCACTGCGTCGTACCGGGTCTTCAAAGACTGGCAAGGAAAATACCCGAGCTGTTGTGACCACTTAGGGTCACACGTTCTTCTTCTACGATCGAACCCCTTGCTTGCAAGAATCCTCCTTGAACGTCAGATTGCACCGTGTACCAAACTACCAGGCAGTCCTTTCTCACCAAGAAGGATTCCATTGCACCCACTGCCAGATCACCTTGACTTTATGCCCCATCTACCGATGGTGCACAAATCAAAACTTGTGTTATTAATAGTGAAGTGGGTGCATACGCATGCATATGCTAGTAATAACGGTTAGGACCATATATATATATATATATATATATATATATATATATATATATATATATATATATATATATATATGTATAACTGAATCACGAAAATATATATATATATATATTTATATATCGAATAGATCGAAAGCTAAGCAATTTAAGTTTGGTTTTAATAAACGCATTAATTAAAAATATATATGAATAAATGACAGGTTATCTATCTACCATCTACAAGATGGACCAAAAAAGACAATAAGAAGAATAGAAAGTTGTCAAAGGAAATTGATCAAGGCGAAATATACCATGGCCTTCAACAAAATTTTCATCTAAGAAAGACTGCTACCCATTCACACTAATTTATATATATATATATATATATATATATATATATATATATATATATATATATATATATATATATATATATATATATACTGGAGTTGGAAGAAATAATTGGAACAGTAAATATTTAACGCCAATATTTCAATGAGCCATTATATTACGAATATCCATCCAAATTTCATTGTGAATGTTTATTTTTATTGTAGATACATACTTTTATTTATCAACTTTAATGATTAATTATTTGCATTTCTCTTTCAGATCGTGATATAGATGGAAATTATTGAAGCTCGAATTGCAGGAGCTTCCGTCACCAGAACTGCTAAACTCCTTGCTTTTTTGATAGCTACCATATCAAGGACCATGTCAGAATTCAAGAAGCAGGGCAAAACCTCGAGCAGGAGGCAGGACTTCGAAGCTCGCTGAAAGAGACCGACGAGTGTTGAAACGCATTGTGATGAAAAATCCCCGGACAACTGCCCCTAAAGTGACTGCAAAGTTCAACCAGCCTAGTTTCAACGAAAACTGTTTGCCCCGAGCTCAATAAAGACGGATATCATGGAAGAGCAGTCATCAAAAAACCTCTGCTTTCTCATTAAAACATTCATACAAGGCTGAACTGGTGTAGAGATCACAAGGGCTGGTCAACAGACAAATGGAAGCAAGTAATATTCTCCGACGAGTCCAGTTTTTCTCTTTTACCCACTAGGGCGAGTTTATGTATGGAGGCAGCCGGGTAAGCTTTTAATCCTGACTGCCTTCTTCCTATAGTGAAGCATGGACGATGGTCTGTGATGGTTTGGGCAGCCATATCTTAGAATCCTCTTCGTCCAATCGTTGCCCTGTATTGTAGGATCAAGAGCAATAAATATCTGAATATTTTGGAAGATCAAATGCATCCCATGGTCCAGATATTTTTCACTAATGGTGAGTGCTTTTTCCAAGATGACAATGCCCCAATACACACCGTTCACATGGTTAAGAATTAATGAAGGGAATAGGAGTGAGCTACAACACATGGAGTGGCGTCCACAATCTCCAGATCTTAATATTATTGAGCATTTGTGGTGCATCTTGGAGCGACAAGTTAGAAATCGTTACCCTCCACCATCGTGTCTGAAACAGATGGAGCAGGTATTGCAAGAAGAATGGCTCAAGATTCCTCTGAATGAAGTAAGGAAGATGTACGAATCAATTTCAAGAAGCATCGACGCTGTTCACAAAGCAAAAGGAGGACTAACTCTGTATTAAATAAATATTCATTGAATTTCACACGTGTTCCAATTATTTTGTCCAACCCCTGTATATTAGGATAAATAAGAAGGCTGCATTTATGATATTCATTATGGAATTTCAACTACTTCTTGGTACGGATGTTTCGGGTAGGAACCCATTTTCAAGGATATAACATTAATAATGTATACAAACATAAGAATTTTTTTTAGAATAGTTATCAGATATTTATAAATAAATCATTTGGGAAATGTGCAACAGCAGAGGTGGCAGAATTTAAATTATGAAAATGCAGGACTTTTCACTATTATGCAATGGAAAATACATTTTTTGTTTTTTAAATAAAAACTGAGATTAATCTTTTTGGGTGTCTTCGTTGTAGAAAAGGGAGATAATGAAAATATTGGAAGGATATTGGTTAGTTTTGTGGGAGTGGTTTGTGCTTGTGTGGTTCGTGGCAATTTATAGGTGAAGTAAAAGTGGAAATAAGCTTGTGTCCAAGTTTAAAGTGGGGTTTGTAAATCTAATGTAAAGGGATTCAAGTGTTCGAAGTTGGCTTTCGGTGCTGGCTATATCTTTAATTGAAAAATTGTTTAAGTTTGTTTATGGTGTGGATGTCTGTTTTCGTAATGTAATAGGATAAGGGAGAATTCGGGAGTAGTGAGTGGGATTCCAGTTCTGTGGCTGTTTTCGAAAAAGTCGGGGATGTTTTTTATAAATGGTCTGTTTTACTGTTTTCTTCTTTCCACATCTGATGGTTAACAAGAAAATTAGAAAAATGGTCCAACGCAAAATACAATTACAGTATTAGTCTGAATTCTTGAAAGTTCTTCACGGGGATGAGAACGAGCTGGGACACGTCCGATCCCAGTGCGTTCAATGCCTGCAAGTCCTCCCTAACGTATTTATGAATAAGAATAAGTTTAAACATCATTTGTACTCAGTTTATCCAAAGTTTGCCGAAAAATCGTTGAGTTACTGGAAGAAGAAAGAAAAGGAAGCAAAACGAAGTCGGTTTCAAGATCCCTCGAATTCAGTTGCAAGATGCAAAAGCTTCAGAATATTGGAGAGGAGCTGCTTAAACCAGCAGGGATGACAATGGTCAAAACTGTTGGTGGAGCAAATATTGCCAAAAATGTTGAATCAGTACCACTTTCTGAGAAATAGCATTAAACGTAAAATTGATTTCATTTCAGAGAATATTTTGACACTGAAAAAAGCAGGAATATCTTTTTTGCAGAAACATAACAACCTTCAACTGAACCTAAAATGATATTTATGTAAAGTACTGAGGAGAAAGGGGTATTGTGGAGGAATTTCTCTTCTGCATTGCCTTGTCAATCACCACCACTGGAGAAGGCATCCTTAATATGATTATATTTCTTTCAAGAAGCACGATCTAGACTGGTTAATTTGTTTTGCCTTGTCTACTGATGGAGTTCGATCAATGATGGAAAGTCGTGTGCGCTTTGTTACTGGCATTTAAGTACATGTAGAAGCCCCTAATGTCATAATAATTCTTTTGTTTTTTTATATCGAGAAGACTTTATTTCTCATCGTTTGAAACCAGACCTCCATGCAGTTCTTAATGATGCTATTGAAATTGTGGATTTTGTCACGGCCAGGGCTCTAAGCTCAGTTATTTTTCTATAAAATGTGTGGAGATGGAATCACATCACAAAGACTTTCTGTGCCCCTTCATTGTCCGCTGACTATCTTGAGGAAAGACTTTCGAAAGAGTTATTGAACTAAAATCTGAAATTGAGATATTCTGTGTGAGAAAAAAACAAGCACTTTCAGACTGCTTTAAAGATGTTGCTTGTCTGGCAAAGCTTGCTTATTTTTGCGACAGCTCCCTATACCTGAAGGAACTGAATTAAGAGATGCATTGGCAAAATCATAACATTGTTGGTATCAGTGAAAAGATTGTTTCATTCAAGTGAAAAGTTGCTCTTTGGAGAGAAAAGATGGCTAAAGAAAAAACTGCAGCCTTTCCCAGAACTAAGTGATAGTGCGATTCGTCCGAAATATCCATGGACTGACATTCAAAAATATTTTTGAAGATTATTTGAAGAACCTTCAGGAATAAGCACAACTGGATCAGTATTCTTTTCAGTATGACGGTCAGAGAAGTTGGAGCATATATTCTAGTATAGTGGTTAGCGCGCTTGCCCGGCAATCGTTGGGTCGGCAGTTCGAATCTCCGTCCGGATTCTTTAAAAGAAAAAAAACAAAACCCTGACACTATTTACTAGGCAGGTTACCTCCGTGACTGAGCATCATAGTGGGGACGGGTAGGTGGAGCTCGTAGCCATGTCCTGGCTCAAAGTACCTCACCCCTGTAACCACTTCAGCAGGTGTGCTAAATAATGTGAGGGGGAGGGGAACTCACCTATTGCAACAGGTAGATGAGAGGGGAAGGGTGATTCCTAGTGGTGAAAATAAATATTTTATCTGGCTAAGATTTAGTTTTCGGGTGAAGTCTTTACAAATTCCTCAAGAAGGAGTACTCCTCTTACGATGTTCACGGATGGTAGCAAAATGGAAGCAAATGCTGGGCCGATAGAATAGCTTATTTGCTACTAATGCTCGCCGCCCACCAAACTATTTATTTACGGATTTATTTTTTCTTTCTTTCTTTTTTATTTATTCATTATTTATTTATTCATAGATCTGTCTTCACCAAATCTACAACGACTGCATCAAAGTATAGAAGAAATTCTTAGTGGGCGGCTCGTCTAGTTAATCCGGTTGTGACATTGATGCGCACCGATACTTTTTTATCGTAATTGTGCTGATTTATTTATTTTAAAACGTTTTGGAAAGATGTTGGCGAAGAAATTGGTGAAGTTAAGGGAAGTCAAACTGTGTGCAAGTTAGGTAGGCCGAGTAGCATTCTACAAAAATTGCGCAACTCTCCTGAGCCTGCCTGCATTGCGTAAGACGAAGGGACGGTACCTTGTAGGGAAATGTTGAATTAATGGCAGATTTAGTGTCAGTTTAGAACATCTGAGATGTTCGCTAAATCAACATTCATTTACCCTTTTTTGACAAGACATCATATCTGTTTTCAAGAGCTGTCAGCCACTCGCATTTTTTTTTCCAAATGTGACCTTCTCGTGCTCTCTCTTTCCATCTCTGCTGCATCATATTTCATCGCTATTCTCAAGTGTCTACTCTCAAATGTAACCAATACTTTCACTTCTTCCTTTGACCTCAGTTATTTCGATATATTCCCATTCTTGTTCACGAGATGGATTGGTGTTTTTTTAATATGCGGTCTACCGACATGGTTGATATTCTGCTATACAGTTTATCTCAATTCTAACGTTCTGAACAACATTTCACTGGGAGAACGTTAAGGATTTAATAATAATGTGTTTAGTTTTGAAGGTTAGGAGGTCCAAGAAGGAAGATAAAAGATCAGAGTGGATCGAAAAAGGGGAGGGTCTGAATTATTAGGATATTCAGAAGGTAATTTCGTATCTCATCGCTATGAATTATAAGAAAACCAATGAAAGAATCTCGGCTTCGGTGCGTCTAGGGCGTCTAAAAGAAGATTAAGACTTTCTGGGCTTCATTTTCATCTATATATTTTCATTTTTGCTCCTTTTCGTTAATTTGTTTAGGTTCCTTGAAACAAGAAAAACTATCTACTGTATATAAGACGAGGAAGTAGATTATCAGTAAGCCTTACGATCCGTAGCACGCGCTCGCTTCCGCTGTTGCAGGTCCTGGCCGGATAATATTTCATCCATGTTCCAATATGTTTCACCTTTTGTGACTAATTTCGAGAGATGGCTCGTGGGGGAGACGGCTCGTGAGGAAATCGCCCTGCGATGACCCTGAGATTTCTGGGGAGTGTAGCCCCCCAGTATATAATCGTAATTGTTTATAGTATAATGTTCTCGCTTTTTTTTTTACCAAATCGCTTCCGCAACTTGCGGGGGAGCAAAATCGCTTCTGCGATTCGTAGAGGAGGGCTGACGTTATAAATGAATGAATAATGAATTTCTTTTTTTTTCATTCAAGATCACTTTAATCGCTTTATATTTATTTTTGCACTTTTTTTACTATTTTTATTATCAGTTTTATACATTTAAATATACTTAGCTATATCTTTTAGAGGAACTAGTTTTTGTGGAGGATTCCTCGTGTACAAGTTGCCCTAAAGCTATTCTATAATTTTCTGCTTTATTTTGCGATCGAGAAAAATTACTAACATTTTTGGCCGAATTGATTGTGAAGAGTGTGGTCAGGCTTTAGCGATCCAAGATATTTTTTTATATTTTAGATGTGCTAAAACAACACGTGATTCGGAAACTGGCGCGAGCAATGGGAATTTTTCAAACGTTCAGCTCTAAATGGGACTTTTTTCAAAATCACGCCTCTCTGTAGAAACTATAATACAAATTATTTATTAGTTTTTGGTAAACCAAAATACATTGGAAGTTATTTGCCATGAAATTAAGGTTTCCGAAAAAAATTTGGTAATACTTCAGTTTAGGGGCGTGCGGTAGGGAATGCTGTTTATAGGCTACAATATAGATCTTATGACGTCAGAAGGTAGCTTCAGATGTGACCAATCACGGTGTTGAATTTGTTTTGTTGTTTTGGGGTGTTGTAACCTTTATTCTGTATTATTTACTAAATACCTGTGCCTCTGCTCGTTTATAGTTTTTTTAATTCAGGTTAAGTTTCTTGAGGTTTTATTGTTTTTTCCTTTTTTTTGCTTCAGTATTGGCCTATAAATAGGACCCGCTGCGCAAATGTTTATGTTTCGTCATGGCTTCTTCGTGCGCTAGTTGTGCTTCTTCGTTATTCGAATTCGGGTTTATTTTTCATGACGGTGAAAAATTAGAAAATGCCCGAAATGCAGTGCGAATTTAGATTTTTCAGAAAATTTAATGTTACGTTGTGATAAAATATATGTTAACGAAAACAATAAGCGATAGCGGTGCCGTTTCAAACAATCAGTGCTTAGGGGTGCATTTTTCGCGGGTTCCCATTTAAGTCTAAAAGATATTGTTCAAATTTCATATTTTTTCGTAATTAATCGTTTTACGTGTGTGAACGGAATGGCCTTTCTAACGCTACAATCACCGATTGGTTTAGCTTTTGCCACGTAGTACTTATTTCTTTTTTCGAAAAACGCGCTGAACTGATCGGTGGTCCTGGCAAAATTGTCGAGATAGACGAGGCGAAATTCAGCAAACGAAAATACAATGGCGGACGCGTGCTGGGAGGACAGTGGGTTTTCGGAGGTTTTGAACGCGAAACCAAATACGTGTTTATGGTGCCTATAACCAATAAGAACGCCAAAACCCTCATTGCGGCCATAAAAGAGTGGGTTAGACCGGGAGGTACGATCGTTTCTGACGGATGGGCTGCCTATTCGCAGTTACCATCCGAAGGTTACATGCATCTAACGGTTAACCACACGCAGAATTTCGTGGATCCCGAAACAGGCGCAAACAGTCAGAACATCGAACGGCACTGGAGGGATGCGAGGGGTTAGTGTGCCCACCTTCGGACGAAGGCAAGAACAGTCTGCTGGGTATCTCGCAACTGCTCTTTTCGTGAAGAAATTTCCGAGTATCGAAGAGCGGTTCCACGAATTTCTGCTGGCCGCAGCAGAATTATACCCGCCCGCTTAAAGGTATAATTGCATTAAATCAGGAGTATTTTTTAGGGAAAGGTAACATGGCATTAAATCAGGGGCATCTTTCAGGGCATAGTAAGATGTCATTAAATCAGGAGCATTTTTTTAGGGCAAGGTAAGATGGCATTAAATCAGTAGCATATTTTAGGGCATGGTAAGATGGCATTAAATTAGGAGCATTTTAGGGCAAGGTAAAATGGCATTAAATCAGGAGCATTTGGGGGGCACGGTAAGATAGCATTAAATCAGGAGCATTTTGGAGGACAAGCCTCGACAATGGCAAAATTGTTCAAATTCGCTAATTTTAACGCTTGGTCTGCAATAATCGGCGCCTTTTTGAAAATTAAAAAAAAATCAGAACTATATTTCAATATTTCGATTGCCCCACTGGTGGAAACCAAAATATTTACAATAGCGGTAGCCATGAGTTAATTGAAACCGAAAAGACTCGGAATTTCCAATGTTTTTGCGGCAAATTCACAATAATGATGCTAAAGTAAGGTTCAAGTGCACTAATAATCTTAATTCTACATTTCAAATTTATATAAGAATAGAAGAAAGAGAACTGACCATTAGAATCAAATGCCATATAAATAATATCTCAATCATAAACATCAATCACTTTCCCACACACAGAGATCTGTGCACATTATTGCTACTAAAATGTACGCCCCACTGCCATCCCTTTATGCCATACCAGAATAAAATCCACACAGTTTTTTCCACGCCAAACACCTCACTATCCATTTCCTCCTCGCTCGTCCCTTCTCTCCCAAATACTCATTTATATCGTCAACCTATGATCTCCCAATCCTTCTCACACCTTTACAATCACTCTCCTTTATTCTATTCACGTGTCGAGTTTTACTCATTTTCTACCATGACGATACCACCTCAAAACACAGTCACAACCTCGTTCACACACATCTTTACGCCATAAATTCTTCTTAACCTTTCCTTCGTCACTCTATCTTTCACACACAAAGTAACCATCTCAAAATTTATTTAAACTACTCTCACTCTCATACACATACACCAACGTTGGCACCAGCATTCTCTCATGCAGCGCCATGGTACATTCCACACTCAAACCTTTCGTATTCACTAACGCTCTATCGCCCCAGGTACTTTTTTATCATTCAAAACCTTCTGGTCCCAATCTGCTCCATCTGTATCACTCTCACTCGTGATACTTCATAGATACCTAAAAGATCGTGCGTTCAAAGGCATCACCACAAAAGAATGTACCCACCCCACACTATCCTCATACGCACTCACCATTGCTTTACCCTTTTATCCATTTGCTTTTAGTTCATTCCTACACCTGCCATTTCAAATACTTCGCTCGTCATTTTCAAATCCCTCTCACTTTCAGCCACCAACACAGTCACAGATATATGTATATCACTATCGAACTCGTCTGTCAACATATTACATCAATCCCACTACCCTTTCTTTCATTCCCACTCGTCCTTCTCTCAATACTCGAGTCATAAAGATACCATGGTGACATCACATCTTTGTCATACATCCTATACATTGATGTATATCAAAACACTCACTCCGCCATTCCTTCACGCAGATGTATATCTTACTTCCAACATAAATACTTTTCACACTACAAAACAGTTTTCCCCTCATTTACACATTCATAAAACCAACTATAATGCTTACATATCTACACGATCATAAGCTTTCTCCAGATCCACTAATCCACCATTGACTACATCTCTTATCCCTTGGTTTTTAGCTATCTCATTCCCAATACTTGCTCCACACGCACCCTGCAGCCATAAACCCACCATGCTCTTCTACTATTATTACCTAGGTTATCCTTCGTAAAGTTCTAATCACACCTTTTTATCTACATACCTTCCCTACAGCACTCAAACGACTTAAGTCCTTTACTTCCTGCATTCATTCATTTCCTTTTATCCCCCTTATCGTTATACAGCGGTACTAGCATAACATTCTTCCACTTCTCTGCCATTCTTATGCTGGGGTCACACAATTACGATTTTACACCCTGACAGCTCTCCCACGTCGAAATTTCTGATTTTTTGTTCATGCGTGAGTGTAGCGTCTGTTGGTTTCCCGATTCATGTAGATCGTCAATATGGTCAGACAGTTGTATACATTGCGGCAACCTTGTCGTATTGCAATGCGGAGGCGTTTTTGACTTGCGTAACCCGGTCCCGATTGTCGGGACCACATGTCACGCCTCCACAAGACGTGCGTAGCTGAGCCTGTACATCGTAGAACGTAATACAACCGTGTCCGGACAGTCTTTGTCCCACCCTGTATGTCAGGGAATACTCTGTCAGACCCCGTAGGTCATGGGGTAAAGTGGGCAACTACAAAAGAACAGGAACACCCGCACATCATTGCATTCTAAGTTCCCCTTCAGCAGCAGCAACATCTCCTGGCCATTCATCATGGAGGACTTTGACATGATCATTTCCTTAATAACACCTCGAAACGTGCGTAATAGGAAGCTAATGCAAGCCATCATTGACTACGTGGACTCCATTAAACGAGTGGCAATAGCCAAGCCCCTGATCGAAGAAGAGGAATAACAGAAACAGGTGAGGAAGAGGTAACCGAGATCAGTTTGGGTGTGACCCTATCTGAAACGAAGAATGAAATATGACCATTACGACAACCTAAAACAAGAGTTATCCTGAGAATGTCCAGAACTTTACAAGCACTTCATGAGAATAGAACGCCAATTGTTTGATGAGATAATAGAACGTGTCACGCTCCTCATTCAGAAGAAACACGTTCTGGCGCAAACCAATTCCTCCTGGCCTGCGTGTTGTCATCACCCTACGTTTCCTCGCTACGGGTGCTTCATACAAGAGCCTGCAATACTCCTTTCGAGTTGCCCACAACACAATCAGCCACATTGTACCGGATACCTGTCGGGCCATTATTACTGTCTACGGAGACGAGGAACTCAGGACGTAACAATCCCCTGATAAGTGGAAACAGGTCGCCTTTGGCTTCGGGTAACGATGTAGCACCACATCGTCATCGCATGGTGGGGTAACATGGGGGGGGGGTCAGCAGGCAAGGTGCTTGCAGGCAGGGTGGGCACAGCGGGGTCACAGGTGGTGCTGCCGGCGTGGTACAGATGGAGGAAGTGCCTGGTACCGGTGTCTAAGCTGCGGTAGGGGTGGCTGCCGGCGACGTTGTAGAGCTGGTAGTGGTGGTAGTAGAAGTAGTAGGTTGGGTAAAACTACCTTTCCGTACCTTTTTTAGGTCCTTTCTCTTCATGATAGGGTGGCAGGAAGGGGGCAGGGGGACACAAAGAGAGCTGGTGGAGGTCTCCGGTAGGCTCTGAAGGTACTGAGAGTTGGTGGAGGGCTCCTGTAGGCGCTGAAGGTGCTGCGAGAGGAGAAGCGGTGGTGTTCAGATGGATGACGGTCGGCTTCGGTGAGATGACTGTCGGAAATAGCCACTCGTTTCCGCAACCAAGCGGTGTGGTGCGGTTGCTAGGTTCCGGCCGTCAGTCGTAAAAATTGGCGATTGACGTGTCTGCACCCCGACAGTCGGGCTTACCATAACGACTGTCGTAGATAATTACGACTGAACCCTGACGGTCGTAAACACGGCCCCGATCATCGAAAATATTTTGCCACAGATGACAGTTGGGGCAGCAGTTCAAAACATTTCTGGCTGGTAGCCGCACGGCCCGCCCTGCGTGGCTCCCCACGACCGAGGTACCAGCCTTACTGACGTTACACAATTTTCATTTCTATTTACGTACCATGCACTTACTATTGACGTATTCGGTTGCCAACTACCAATAAACGTTCGTGCGTAAGCAATCGCGAGCAAAATCAAAATTGTGTGACCCCCAGCATTAGACTTTCAAATGTCTTACAATACAGCCAAAAGACGCATTCACAACACAATCACCAGCACTTTTTAGAATCTGAGCGAGTATATTAACGGTACTAACACCAACTTGCTAATAACTTCCATACCCTTATACAGCACCTGGTTCACACATCATACAACTCGACAAAGTAATCTTGCCATCTAGTTTTAACTTCATTGGTCACACATACCCTGCCATGTTCCTCTCCCGTAGTGGGGTGGGGAGGCGTGCCTTGTCTAGACTGTTGTACATGGTAGCAGAATATCAGGAAGGTCCCACTCATTGAGTTGACTTAGACAGGCAGAGCCTGGGGAAGCTGATGCGCCCCCCCTCCGTCCTTCGTCACTGCTAGAACTAAAACATGGAGGACCACCACGGCATCCATGTCCAAATATCTAGAGGGTGGGAGGGGGGTTAGCATATGTAGACTTGTTACACCGGGTATCCAGAGGAACTGCCCGCCCTCACAACCGAGTGATAATAGGGAAGTTGTGGCTCCCTGGGTTGACTTAAACTCTTTGGCAAATGACTTGGGAAGTTAGTGTGTTTTCCTTTTGTCCCTCTAATCAGCCCTTTTTTTCCTACGCTATCTCCTTAATTCTTTACCTACCCCCGAGAAGCTGGATTGGTATAGCTCGGAGCGAAACCACCTGCTAAAACTGAAATAAGGAGGACCAACACGACCTCACATTTCCAGCGCGCCGTAGGAAGGTACCCTGTCTAGATTACTGCACTTGGTAAGTGGAGGAGCAACACATCCTCACGGTCCGAGTGCTCGCAATAAAGAACTCGACCACATGGGCTCTCACTCTTGGTCCAGGTCTTTGGAACCTGGTGCATTCTCAAGGTCCCTTTTTTCACTATTTACACTACGACTGACCTTTTCTTTATCCTTTTTATTGGCCCTTTCTCCCACTTCCTTTTGTTGGACTTACACTGGATGTCGGGCGAGGTGATTCCAACCTATCCGAAGCCGGTCAGAAAGCCGGACCTGCCACTCTGACCTGCCTACCATGACATGAGTGGAACTTGGTCTGGGGTCCCTTAGGGGTGGCGGTAAAGGTGTATATCACTCGCCCCAGTGTTATCTGCCGGGGCAAGAGAGGCATTCAAAGGCCGAGTCTTGTGGGAGTAAATGTAGGGCCGCTGCTGGCAAGGGAAGGGAAATATTACTTTAAAGGCAATGAGTGATTATAACCCCATTGAAAAGAAATTGCCCAACCTTGGTGTTGTGGTGGGTGAGGAAGACGACAACACACTTCGATGGGTTTCCTCTTTACCACATTTGGAACCGTCATTGTGTAGCTCCACCTCATTTACAGAGGTGTTGCCCTTGTGCTTTCTTAGGGACCCCTCGAAGAGTCTCTTAGCGGAGGGAGAGTTTTACTCCATATTGTTGCTACGTGTTTGGGGTTTTTTTCCTTTTGTAGAGTTGCCTCTGGAGCGCCTATGCTAGTATCAGGCCTCGCTTTGCTTAGGCGAGAGGACGCGCCGCCTCGTTTACCGTCCACCCACCACCCCGATGCTGGAAGGTTTAACAGTTTAACCCCCTTAGGGGGGTAAGAAGCGGTGGCGTCCACTGCATTTGCCACGACACTCCCCGTCTAAGGTTGAGGGGGAGATTCGAAAACGCAGATCCTTCTAAAAGACGAGGAAACCCAACTCTGATGTTGCCCAGCCCGCCAAAGGTTTCGAGGGTGAGGAAGGAGAAGACTAGCATGGTGAATCCCCCTCCCCCCCTCCCTATAAGTCGTTGAAGACGATTGCGCATCCAGCGCAGAACCAGAGGAGATGCGGAAGCTCGTATCCTCCAGCTACCCACTAGCTGATTGTCTACAGGTTGAGCATGCTGGGGGCGTGCCCCTACTCAACCTCTCGGATTATAACGGATTGTGTGACCCCTTCACCACGGGATGGAGGCCAGGCAGGATTATGCGCGATTTACACCCGATATGATGTCTCCATTTTACTACTCACTTTGAATACATCCTTTGAGGAAGTGTCAATGCAGCTTCGCCTGGATAGAAGGTATACTTTTATTTCTGCGAACATTCCGCCGTGAGCCGACTTCTTGCGGCGAACATTCGCCACTTTGAAGCATTGACGCCCCCAAGTGGTGGCCAGAGGTGGCCAAGGCCACCTGATCAAAAAGCTGGCCACCCCTGCTCAAATTTTATTTGGGGTATTTATACCAACATTTATGTACTGTTAACATAGCTCGGCAGCTTTGTTTATATTTGAATGTCAAAATCTTGCAAAACTTAATAAAAATGAAAAAAATATTTTAGTCAGGTGCACAGAGGGCATCTCACAGGTTGGGTCTTAAAGCGAGGATACCGAGGCGGGTTATTTTAAAATTATTTTCTGCGTTCGCCGGCTGCTACATGGACACATTCAGCACTTGCCAACAAAAGGCTCGTCATTAAGTATATAATATAACAACAATCACTTCAGTTTAACATTGAATTCATGTTTTTGCCCACAGACTGCATGGACTTTTGTAGTTATGCGTCGTTAACTTAATAACCCTTGGCCACACAGCTATTTTCTCTGGCCACCCTATGGCCACCCCTAAAATAAATCTCTGCGGGCATCCCTGTTTTGAGACACGGTTGCCGACGTCCTTTCTCCTCTTTGGAGACTTGGACGGTATGCAGCCACTCTTGAGAAACTACAGGATAAATCCCTGGGTCAGAGCCTTGACCTGATCTAAGAGTCAAAGAAAGAGATGCTGAATGTGTATGAGTTTACGTAGAGAACCGTTTCATTTTCTTGTCTCGATCGGACCAGCCTGATTTTGAGTGGGAGGCGGTCGAGGACATTCATGGTAGTGAGTACTTTCCTATTCAAATGTCTTTTTTTTCTGGGGCGCTCAAGCAATTTAGGTCCATTGATGAGGCAATTGAATTTTCCGCTAATATCATTGTGTGGGTTAGTTACCATCCCTACAAAGTCTTGCTGTGTTGAATGACGTTCGCTATCTCGGTGGTGGGCCGAGTGTGAGAAATACCCCAGAACAGTGGTTTTCAACCTCCTTTTTTTGATAGTAGCAGGTCATAATCCCTAACTAGAAGCAGCCCCCTAATATAATAAAATTTATGTATAAATATATAATTACGTGGAAAGTACTTCAGAATTAACCATGATTGACATTTAACCTAATTTAATCAAAAGTTCAATGGAAAATTTGAGCTTGATGAATGTCACACTCTGCAATCTTTCTCTTTTTTTTGTTTTCATGTTGCACAATGCAGATAAGCTAGTTTCAAAATACTTTCAAATCTTGCTAGATTTTTTATAAATGTTTGAAATACATATTGTTTGCAATTTAGACATTTTAAAAATTATTTTTGGGTCGCTCTCGCGGCACCCCGGTTGAAAACCGTTGTTATAGAGAGAAATGATATGCCGTCATGCGCTACAATCGCCGCACGAACGATGTCACCCTCCTTGAATTAAGTTAAGCTATGTCCAGGTTTCGAAGCACATCCACCACTCTTTTTGGCAGACTTACGTTTTTTCCCTTGACGGCAACACCATTCTTGAATAGGTGTGGAAGCAAAACAAAAGGATTCAAGGTAAGTTCTCATAAGACTGCAATCTCTCACATCGCATCTAAGAAGGAATACCCCTTCACAACATATAGCCAGAACGCTGCCCCACCAGTATCTATTGCACGTTGTGATCTCGGTGAATACCGCCACCTGGTCTTTACTCTAGAGGACAATAAGACTTCGACGACATGTTTACGCTGATCTACGTTTCCCTCACATTTCATGCGCGGACACCACCCCAGGCCCGAACAAGTTCCCGTCTGTCATGTTTGATTTGTTCAACAGGATCAGGACAGAGGGTATCGTCCCAGACTCATAGCGAATGGCTATTTGCTTGCTTTTCACAAACCGGGTAGATAATACTCTACCTCGATAAGTTTGGACCAATTTCTTGAGACTCCTGCTTGTTCATTTTGATAGAGAAATTAGGAAATGTTAGATGAGCTCTTTTCCTCTACAGCGAAGGCACATGTCTCGTGCAAATTGTGGAATTCTCAAGTTCCACTCCACGTCGAATGCTCTCGCTCTGCTCCGGCTGGAAAATGCTATCTACGAGGTCTTCCACTGTAGAAAGTATTACACCACGGTTTTTGTGGATCTGGTGAAAGCCTATGATAACGCATGGCGAGAGCACGCCTCTGATTCTTCATAATAGAATTCGTACGAGATGGTCGATTCCGTGTATGGGTCGGGGTAGCCCTTCCGGACCCATTAAGACAGGAAGAGGTCGTGCAGTAAGAAAGTTTCTTCAGTGTCATACAACTTGCCTTGAGCAGTAACAGTATTACTTCGGTGCTTTCGGAAGATGCTCTCTCTACGGTCTACGCAGACGACCTTTCGATCTATTTTGGTGCGGCACAGATGCCAACAACTCTGGATTAATGACTCCAACAGGCATTGAAGAGCACAAATTTCGGTGTTTCTTGGTCATGAATAAAGTAATGCATCTATGTGCCATCGACGGCTCAACCCCGTCCGTAACTTCTTCCTAAACTAGACTCGGCTGAAAGTCGTAGATTTGAATCATTTTCTTGGTCTTTTGTTGACTGACGCCTTCATGAGTAGCCAATATCGGCAGCCTTAGGGTCTTTTGTATCCACGCCATGGTATTCTTCGTTCTTTGACTTTCACTCCCTTTTAGTGCTGAAATGGTTACCGTTTTGTTTTTATCGTTACTTTGCTCGCTCAAATCTTGACTACAGATGTGAATTTTACGCATCCGTAGCTGAGTGTGAATTACAGAAAGTAGACTTTATCCATCCACCACACCGGTCTCCGCTTGGCGACTCGAGCCTTCTGCATGTCCTCTATTGAGAGCCTGCTTGTTGATGTCGGGGAGATGCCGCTCATTCTGCGTCATACAGAGTGCATTACGCGCTTGTAACTCCGGGCCCGACGTCTCCTTTATTGCCTCTGTGGCTTAAGTTGACGGCGTCTATGCTACTTAGAGACACTCAATCATAACCTAGGAAACTCGTTCGAGAACTCAGTGTAGCTATCGGCCCGATAATACATTTTGTTTTGCCCAGGACGACACTCAGGACGGTACCACCTTTGACTCTTTGTCGCCACGCCTCTGCTCCCAAATCTTCTATAGAGCCGGAGTATTAGATTAGACTTTTTGGGAACACATTTCGTGCCACGCTGGAATCCAATTTCCCAGTCATCTTCGTCGAAAAGAAATAGTCAATTACATTTTTTTAATATTCGACAATCACATAAGAACATAAAACCACGTGAATCCATCGTAGAGTTCGGTCCATTTATAGCGACCTTGACGATGTGCATTAATCCTTTTGGGGGGTAGCACACAGACAAAGACCGACGGTTTGCAGCAAAATATTAACTTTCTCATTCAGGGTTCTCCCATTATATTTATGGTATGGCAACTGATACCTATTTTCAGTTGTAAGAAGTTGCACTGAGATGCTTGTTTTATACGATTGATGCAGTTGCTGGTTAGGAGAGCACAATGATTGTGCCATATCGTTTTTTATCTAACCTCTCTCTTGTCTTCTTTTTGCGTCACAATTTTAACAATGGCATCATTTTTCCCCCATTATGTGCATTTCTATCCAGTCATTCAACTTTGGGGAAGGGAGTTGAGCGTTTATTTTTTATCATTCGGTCAAATGTATTAACATTCCATTTATTTACTTGAGACGCTCAATATAGAACATTTCAATTTTCGGGTAGCATTGAAACCCCTAATTTACGGCATAAAGCAAATCACCCTAATATAAGCCCAAGATGAAGCACAAGACAATTCGGTTGAAGTCGATTCTGGGATCGACGTATGATGGAAAGAAATCGGCTCAAGGGATACATAAAACGAGATGTGGCAGTCTATGTCGTTAAACCGTTAAAAATTCCAAACAAATGATAATTTCCTGCAGACGTTCGACCAAATCTCCCATTTTGCAACGTTGTTGGAGTTATGAGTGTTATTCCTTTCTTTTAATCACTTCCTCTCGATTTAAGTCCAGCCGTCATGACACTAAAGCGTCCTATGAATTTGGTACCAATAATCTCATTAAGCTTTTAGATTACCAGTTGACCTTTAGTGGATTAGGTAACTTTATGGGGGGGTGGGTTATTTATTATTATCGGGATTTATTTATTTATCAATATTATTCTTGCTTTTACTTGGTTTCTTCTTTTTGATTTTCTCGATGCTGGTTGTCTTCCTCGAATCCATTTTCTTCTTCTTGCTTTTTCATTTTTGATTATGTCGATGCAGCTTCCTCGAATCCATTTTCCTTTTCTTGAATCCCGTATTCTTCTTGGCTGGGTTGGTCCTTAATCCTCGATTTCTTTCTTGATGCATCTTCATTTTATTCCAATTATCTTGAGTTGATGATTTCTTCGTGCTTCTTGATTCTTGTTGAGTTAACTTGACTTCCGTATACTTCTTGGCTAGGTTGGTCGTTAATCTTCGTTTTTCTTTCTTGATGCATCTTCATTTTTCTTCCATTTATCTTCAGTCTTTTGATTTCTTTTGATTCTTGATGAGTTGGTCCTTCAAGCCTTTCTTCCGTTTTCTTTCTTGATAGATCTTTATAAAAGTTTTGGGACTGTTGAGTTTCGAACGCGGTACCGTTGGATTTAAACGCCAATACTCTAGCCTCACGACCGGCTTTAGTCCTTTTTTTTGTTGGTAAATTATCGGCCATTTATATTATCGAGTTGGAAGGAATTTCTCTCATACATTTTCGTACCCCTAACACTTTTCCTGAATTTGACCCAAGTTAAGTATAATCAAGCTGTTCGTCTACTGGGTGGGTAAATCAATAACGTCACTTTCCCCCCTATCTCCTCATTTCGGGTGTTCATCAACGTTCTTTCCCGGTTCAGGATAGGTGTCCCCCCACATCTTTATTTTCCCCTGACCCCAAATACATTGGGGCGGAGATGCCGCATCGTTCATCGCCTTACTTGTTTAGTCGCGTGCACTCGACTCTTTAGTAGTACTATGTCGGTCCGTAGGTCGGTGGGTCAGTCGGATGGCAACCATTTTACTTTTCATTGAGTTTTTGAAAGTTTTGAAGGCAGTAAGGTCATAAGTCAGAATAATTAATAGCACGCGACTTAGGTCTGTTGACTTCGTTTCAATACATGAAGCTCTCATTCCACGAATGTCCTCAATATCAGCATCGATTTTTTTCCACTCATTTCCATGTTGTATGTTCTTTTTTCACGATTTGTATTCTCTCTCTCTCTCTCTCTTATGAATCACTATCTTCTCTCCCACTCCCTCTTTTTCTCTCGCTCCCCCTTTTCTCTCTCTGCCCGTTTTTATCCCCCCCCCCTTCTTATCCTCTCATTCTCTCTTTTTTCATGTTTTTCTCTCCATGTGGGTATGCCCCTCTTTTCCTTTATGCCTTTCTTTTCCTCTCTCTCGTTTGTCTTTCTTATTCTCACACTCCCTCTTTTCTTCTCCTCCTCTTCTTTTCCCCCTGTATCTTTTTTTCTATCTCCTTATCCTCTCTCTCTTATCTCTTTTTCTGTCTCTCGCTAACTCTCTCTTTTTTGTATCTCTATCTTCTCTCTCACTCCTTTTTTTATCTGCCTCTTTTTATTCTACGCCCTTTTGTCCCTCTCTTTCTTTCTCTTTTTCCCCTCTCTGTTTCTCCCTCTCTGCGTGTGCATATGTGTGTAGATTGGTGTTGTAACTGACTATGTGTATGTGTATATGGATGAAAGATTTATACCTCAATATATTTGTCTATCTAGCCATTTATCTCTTTATGTCTCTCTCAATCATTCGCTATCTCCTATTATCTCTCTCAGCTCTCCTTCTTCTGACTGAATTTTCTTATTTTACTCTCATCTCATTTTCTCTTCTCTCTCAATTATCTATAAGTCTATCTATTACCATCTCACTCCTGCTCCCTCTCTACCTCTCTTTTCCCCTTTCTCTTCGGTCTCTCTCTATTCTCCAGCTCTCTTTTTCTCTCCCTCCTCATTTTTTTTCTCCCTGTCTCATTTTTCGGTATTTTTGTCCTTTTTCTATTATGTCTCTATCTCGCTAACTCTCCCTCTTTTATGTCTCCTTATCTTCTCACTCGCTCCCCTTTTTTTCTCTGCCTCCTTTTATTACCCCCTTTAGCCCTCTCCTTCTCTCTATTTTCCACCCACTGTTTCTATGTATGTGTATATATGTGTTGTAACGGTGTCTATGTGAATGTGTATATAGATGAAAGATGTATATCTCCATATATCTGTCCACCTAGCCATTTTTCTCTTTCAGTCTCTGTCGATAACTCACTATCTTTACTCTTTTCCTCTCTTTTATCTCTCCTTCTCTCTCATCTATATTTATCTCTCTTTCTTTTTCCATCTCTTTTTTCATCCTTTTACTCTCTCTTTTGTCCACTCTGGTTCTCTCTTTTTCTCTAACTTCCACACATTTCCTCACTCCTTCTCTATATCTAAAAAGAAGGGAGCTATCGTTTCTCTGTGTATAAGTGTATACCTTGGTATATCTGTTTATGTGTATTAGTGTGTGTATATGTGTATCACCCCTATTATCTAGCTTTGATCTATCTTTATCTACCATCTTTTTGTTAGTAGCAAGTAAGAACTTAGCAGCTACTTCATGCATCAGAAGAGAGACTTTAGAACCTCTATAAATAACACCATTTGACCATCACAGGTTGTGAGGTACTGGGAGGGGCTGGAAAGACCTACAGGGTAGGCAGATGAGGCCGGCGCGAGACCCAGAACTAAATTTTTCCCTCTCATTTAATCCTCACAAGCATCGAAGGTATTAGCGCGTGCCTAGTCAGCTAACATAAGCACAAAAGTAAATATGAGGAGAAAAATGCCTGGTGCCAACAATCCAAAACTGAAATGTCTTAGGTGCGGAGGCATTCGTTGGTGTATAGATTTTTAAGGGGAGAGCTTTAGGAACATCACTTGTCAGAGCATCTGCAAGTTCTGCGACATAGAATTGGTAATGGAGAGGAAGATGAGAGAAGTGGAAGAGCGTCACTACCGCGAACAGGCCGTCGTGAGGAATCAACTTGGTCAATTCGAAGAAAACTGCATTGTGGAATTGACAAACCTGATGAATCAGGTGGTCTAACTTCAAGATGCAGTTGACGAACTCAGGAGACGTGTTATATCCAGGTCACCTCCAGGAAATGGGAACGACATTAGAGAAGCTGTCGTGGCGGACAGTATTGCCGCAGACCCGATGCAAGAGAGCAGTACCACCCAATCCGGACAGGGTCCTCGCCGAAAAGACCCGGGTAGGGCTAAAAGAGGAAGTCTAAGATCAGAGTCAAGTTATGCTGACGTCTCTAGATCCACAGTAAACCTCGAGACAGCGAGAACTTTTGTGTCGAGCGCAGCTCGAACGAACCCCTAAAATATCAAAAACGATAACACTGGGGCTGCAGGAACTTCTATTGAAGCTGCTGTAGTAAATCTTCGGACTTATTCGAAGAAAAAGGAGCAAAGAAGAAAGAAGAAAAGGGTGGTAGCAGCTTCAAGAGGAGCACCAGTGAACCGACCGATACGAGCGCATCAGCACCGGCAGTGGAGGGTTTGCTGGAGGTTAGGGGTGCGAGCTCTAACGGAGGAGAGTTTTAAGAAGTAAGAAGGAAAAAGAGACGTTGTAAAAAGAAGAAGCAGAAGCAGAATGTGACCTCCCCTGCAGCAGAGGATCCCTTGAGAACCCTAAATCGCTTTGCCGACCTCTTGGACCAGGGTGCGCAAAGCATAGTGGTAGGAGACTCGCAGCTGCGAGGCCTTCAGTACCACCTAGGGGGGGTGAAGTGCTACAGATGGGAAGTACGATGTCTCCCGGGGACGGATAACGAGGCACTTCGAGACAAAGTTAAGAATGTACGGAATTTCTTCAGGAGCTCCGTACTTGCCTCAATGTTGAGTGGAAACGACTTTTTCCTTAAAGGAGCTAGAGTCAGGCAAACGGAACATATAGTCAAGACATCAATGATTGCATATGATCTTCTCTTAAAGACAAGCAAGTCCATGCTTGTGGGGATGCTACCCAGGAAGTTTGCTACAGCGCACGCATATAGCAAACTTCTTGGCATTAACGAACGTCTAGGTCACCTTTGTGCCTTGACAGGAGTTAGATTTGTAGACCCGGTCGACTTGTTCTTCGAACGAGATAACCTATACGCGGAGGATGGAGTTCACCTAAACGACCGAAGAAGGAAGTTTCTGGCCGAGTTAGTCGACAGGAATGCCTTCTAGTTTTAGAGGGTTGCACGGGATGAGCTAGGCGGCAAGTCGACGGGTACCAATTAACAGGAGACCCAAGATGAGCCGCGAGAGCAGGTGAATGCGGGGCATCCTACTCCAGAGACCCTATTGCACTGCAACCCGATAGTAATGGAAGGTCTGCATGTGACGAAGAACCGGCCCGAAGGGGAGAATAACCAGGCATCTCGGAAGAAGCTCATGGTGATTCCTCCCTTTATGAGAACATCACTCCAACCGAGTCGTCGGGAAATGCGTTAGCGGGGGGAAAGTGCGGACTAGCCAGAGTTCCTTAAAAGTTTTATCTTTTAACGCGAGGTCGACACGAACAAGTGGCAAGAACTTGTGGCTGTATTGGCCTCCGATAACCGAATAGATATGGTGGCGATCGTAGAAATGTGGATCCATACTGACAATCGAGATTTCGAGGGTGAGTTTGAGATCCTCAGTTATACAATGTTCCACCGGACCGACCTTGTGGAGAGGGCGGCGGAGTTATGGTATACTTCCGGAACTGCTTCCCCTCTGTTGAATGCAAGGTGAGATGTGGTCACGAGATTTTAGGGCTAGACATAGATCTTACTAGCTCCTCTTATCGAGTAGTGATGGGTACAGGCCGCAAAGACAGTCAGAGGAGTCAAACTCAAACCTGTACGCAAGGATTACCGACTTGATAAATAGTCGCACGAGTTTGGTGATTGGTGACTTCAACTGCCGTGGGTCTGACTGGAGGAACTTGTCAGGCGATGCTGAAGGGAGAAAATTGATTGAGTTTACTCAGGATAACTTTCTGACACAGTGGGTCGAGGAGCCAACGAGGGGTGAGAACATGTTCGATTTCGTGTTTACCACCGACGACATGTATCCGGACTCAGTGTGGGAGTGTCTGGGAGGGAGCGATTACCGCACAGTCACGTTTTCCGTCCACATTTCATGTGACGCTCTTACGTCGATACCTTCAAGCCCGACTTCCGACGCACGAACTTCGTGGGTCTTCAAATACCTTACGCACCCTGTATATATGTTGACGCTATGATTTGTGCCCCTTCTTCTGGCCTTGTAACTATGGCTATGGCACCAATAACCCTCCGTCGGTAAATGGAGTACAACGTCAAGGTGATCATGCAGTCGGCGCAACGGAATCCTTCCTAGTGAGAAAGGACTGCGTGTAGTTTGGTACACAGTGCAACCCGACGTTTAATGGTGTTTCTTGCAAGGGGTTCGATCGTGGAAGAGAGCGTATGATCCTAAGTGATCACCACAATTCAACGAAATTTGCTTGCCCCTCTTCGAACCCCGGTACGACGCTTTAGCGGAGAGCAAAAGGAGCTGTATAGCTTTAGCTTTATTCAAAATGAAAGATGTGCTCAGAATGCCTCAATTTAAAATTTACAAGGATTTTTATATGGAGAAGGAGGGGGCTCGTCTTCAAAGGGGTTTGCCTATAGGATACTACTTAAAGATGAGTTATAGGCTAGTTTAATGGAAGTTTTCCAATCCTATATTACGTGGGAGGAGTTTTCACAAGTTTCTTAAGTGGATCTACCAATGTTAACATAAGAATGGCAGGTTGCTATCCAACTCTGCCTGTTTATTTGCTAATTTTTAATGGCTTAAAACCTATCTTAAAAGTGGGTGGCACCGTGAATAGAAAAGGATGCTTTTTTATATAGTATAACAGATTCCTAAGCATTTTTCTCAGCAGTGTTTCGTTAATTTTGTTTACATGATTCTTGTAGCAATACCATCGAAAGGTGGAAGGTTAATTAAAAGATTTATTAGACCTGATAGAGTAGGATATTGAGAACATCTGAGTTTTGAGCATTATCTGGGTTATGGCGCAGTAGACGGCGAAAATTTGCTGTTGTATCGTCTATGGTCAAAATATCAATTACAAAGTTGGGTTATACACGAGAGACTAGGATAAACACAGCTAAGCTTTGAAAACTAAATGTAACCTTTATGAACTGTTAAGAGTTTTATTCGTATCCATCTATCATTTATCTATCGATCTATCATCTGTCTATTGAATTATATGCAAATGTGTTTTTTCTCCTAACTATGGAAGTGAGAGGCGGGATTTCCGTTTAATCTAACTAAATTATAGTTACTTTATTTTGTTAAGGCATTTAATATATATATATATATATATATATATATATATATATATATATATATATATATATATATATATATATATATATATATATATATATATATATATATATATATATATATATATATATATATATATATATATATATATATATATATATATATATATATATATATATATATATATAATAGTGAAACCACTGTATAGGAGCAGAGAATTTATTTACGAGACTAGTTTCAGTATGAAGTTTACCATACCACGATGGAGCAAGAGAACTGGTATTATACAACAGTCCTACGCAAATACCTCAGATCCCTGATTAGTGCACACAAATCAAAATTAAGATTAATTTTTGGGGCAAGAGTGCTTAGCAGAGGAAGGCACACCGCGCACATTCATCCACAGGAAGAAGACCATCAGTCAAGAAACGCCGTTTTGCAAACTAGACGAATTGGCCTCGTTAAATAGCATTTGAGTGACCAAACGAGACTGTAATCTCCGGTTCAAGATTCATTGCGAAATTCTCACTGAGACGGTGCCAATTGACCCTTACCCGGGTTAGACTAAGGATTCAACACCGCTTTCGCAACAAATCGGAGTGGTTATTCCAAAATAACCCCTGAAAGAAGGCTTCAAAGCCTACGAAGAATGTTCTCACTCTATCTTCGTGATTTAAATGTTAACAAATATATGAACATACTTATAGGTAATGGACATTCTTAAGCACAATAAGGTACATTGAAGTGAATGGACGGGGGGCTAAAAGTTATTTTTATCTTCACAAGATATTTCGCATTTTAAGCAGATAATAAAGTCTCCTAATTACGGCCTGAGACCTATTTTCACGGGTTGTTATCTGAAAACTTATTCTGAGTCAAATTCGAGGGTATCCGGACAACTACCCGATAAAGACAATTGCTCGACGGAAGAATGCCCACTAGGGACAACTGCCGGACGGAAAAATGCCCGATGTTTATAACACTCGCTCATCGTGTCTCATATATATATATATATATATATATATATATATATATATATATATATATATATGGATAAAACCACAGTAATAGGACTAATTTTATATGTGAAACTTGGTTTCGACGGAGACATCGACGCTTAATTGAATCGGTACTTATAAAAGAATTTCCCAACTTTAATACTTCTGACGGCCAATTCAATACCTTAATAAGCAAGAAATTCATACTTCCGTTTCTCAAAAATACCGCTACATTCTCGCATCTTCCACCTTAGCGCCACTGATTTGTGTGTGTTTATACGTTAAGCAACTTCTGTATCTCACTTGTTCACTAGGGATTGACAATGACGGATGTCTCCTTCGAAACCTGGTTTCGCATATAAAATTAAGCCTATTACTGTGGTTTTATCTCTATAGTTACACGTACGCTATGTACATATATATATATATATATATATATATATATATATATATATATATATATATATATATATATATATATATATATATATATATATGCCCTATCAGGCATTCTTCCGGCGAGCAAATGTCTTTATCGGGCACTTGGCCGTCGGACTCTTGCCATTCGGGTAGTTGTCCGGATACCCTCGAATTTGCCTCAAAATTATTTTTCAAATAACAACCTGTGAAAATACGTCTCAGGTCCTAATTAGGAGACTTTATTATCTGCTTTATATGCGAAATATCTCGTGAAGATGAAGATAACTTTTTAACCTCCGAGATATTTCCGGTTAATTCCTGAAGGGTGTTTAAGACGATTCCTTCTAAGCAAGATAGCGGGTTTGTTGAGCTATCGCTGCTCAAAATAAGTCATTCTCTTTTGGCTCGTTTATTTCTCTATCTTCTAACCTTTTCTAATTTTTGATTATTCATTTTGTCTCCTTTAGCTTATTTCAAGTAGTTTTGGGAGAATTTGTGCGGTCTAGGTAACTGGTACCCTTAGTTGTATGCTCTTTCATTTTCACTTTCCTAACTTCACCGCTTTTTAAGGTGACCTCTCCAATAACTTCCAGGCAGAGATACCGACGTTGGTTTTCGTTAGGAGGATACAAGTTCGTACTTCTAAGTGTTGTGTCCCATGATTTTTGTTAATGAGATTTTCCCTTATATTATTCCTGTTTCTTTCTATTTATCCTCTTTTTGCTTTCATAGTGGTCTCTGTCTTTTATTTTGTTCCCAAAGAATTTAGTAGACCCGTTGGTTATACTAGTATCCTTTCATTTTTAAATTAATTTTTTTTAAATGTCTTCAGTAGCACTTTTAAAAGCCATTTTCCTATTTTACATCGCTTGAATTATCTATTTATTAGTATTGGGTAATTTTTGTTCGTACTCTAAATCTTCATTTTGTATACGAACCTCTTCCTAGAGGTTCCAAAATTCTAGATTCAAGGGTTTTTCCCAGTGTGGGTGAAGGCAGCTGTAAGAAATTGTTCACTAGGTTTTGTTTTGTTCGTTTTATTAAAATTTGAAAAACTTTTCAAAACCATCTTTATTCTGGTTGACTTCATGTTAGTTGCCATATGATGTAGATGCCCGTGGTCTAGACCAGCGGTCGCCAACCTTTAGAACTTAATGGACGACTAAATGTATAATTTTTAATTTGGCGGACCACTAATATGAATTTAGATTAAAAGGTACTGTAAATATATTTATACAATATTAATCATAAAAGTTTTATTTTTTTTAATACAAAATACACACATTAAAGGTAAAAAAGTTATATAGTAATTATTCCCCAAAACCCCCTGAAGTTTAGTTAAATATTACCCATTTTTAGTGTGATGGTTGTTGCTGTTTATTTGACATCAGTATGTGGAGATGACGTCACTGCAAGACGGAGAGCTGCGTCTATTTCAAGCCGAGAGCGGTACCGAGTTTTAATTACTGTAACTGATGAAAATGTCTTTTCGCATGAATATGTTGTTGAAAATTGGGTAATACTTCAGATTTGGAGCGAACGGTAGGTGGCGCTGTTAGTAGGCTACAATTTTGGGCTACAATATATCTCTTATGACGTCGACGGTAGCTTCAGATATGACCAATCACGGCGTTATATTTTTTTGTTGTTTTGGCGATTTGTAACTTTTAGTCTGTATTATTTATTAAATATCTGCGCCTCTGCTCCTTTATAGTGTTTTCTAAGTTAGGTAAGGTTTCTTGATGTCTTTTATTGTTTGTTTGTTTTATGTTTTCGTATTTTTTGTTTCGCAGTGAACGATAACAGCTTCTTACTGGCAACGTCGTAGCTATAAATCGAACCCGCTTAGCATTTTTTTTCTGTTTCGTCATGGCTTTTTCGTGCTCTAGTTGTGCTTCTTCGTTATTCGAATTCGGGTTTATTTTGCATGACCGCAAAAAACTTTTAGATTATTTAGAGGCGCATAAACTAATCAAGAGACCTATAAAAGTAAGTCTTGTTTGTCATTAGGTTAGGTTTTTCTGCCAGCAAAAAGCTGTTAGGGAAAAAAACAGTAAATTCAAGGGGACTGCTCGTGGGGGAGATATCACTGCGGAGAGACCACCCTGCGATGATCCTGAGTTTCAATCAATTGGGGGGGGGGGGCTGGGGGACGCAGCTCCCCAGTATATACTCATATACAAAAAAATATAACGCCGTAATTGTTCACATCTGACGCTACCGTCTGACGTCATAAGACATATATTGTAGCCTATAAACAGTGCCACCTACCGTGCGCCCCGAAACTGAAGTGTTACCGAAAATTGAATCAAAATTATCATTGCTTCTCACTCAGTGATCCTCATTTTCCCGTTAAAATCTTGAAGTTTCCCCTCAGGGGGGAATTCCCACCTGGTTGAGAACCACTGATTTATGTCTATGATAAGTTTGTTAATCGTAATTTTTTTTATTTGAATGTTCATGAAATATAAATAATGACATTTTTACCGTGGGCCACCTAAATATTTTCCTGGACCACAGGTTGGCGACCGCTGGTCTATACCGATGTTAAACTGTAGTTCCCCACTGATAAACAGATCTGTGGTTAACCCCCCCCCAAAAAAACACAACAACAACAACAACAACTACCAAATAAAACATTTATCCCCAGTAAATAAAACTTATTTTCATCCTAATTCGAAACCAATGCTTCTTCTCACACTAACAACCACATCTCCGTTAGCTAGTGGTAAACAAAAACATTTCTGTAAATCTGACAATAAAAAAAAAATCAAAACGAAACATCGTCACCAGAGTATGACGTCATATAAAGGCTCAGTCGTATATAAGCTGTGGCGCGTTCGCTGAGCCGTTACTAACACTTTCGCTCGTTTGTGTATCCTATAAGGAATTTCTCTCTGGTCATTTAGGTTGTATTCTTAGGATTTCTCTTCTCTTTTGAACATAATACATCCTATATAGATGAAGGAGGATATTGTGAATGGAGCACAGAATTCTTATTCGCCTATTTCGCAATTACTTACTCAGTAAGTGTTTTTATTGATGTTTTTTTTTGCTTGGGTTTAGTTATGTATTATTACAAATGTTATTTATTGTTTTGGAGGTATTAGTTATTATGTTAGATAATGATTAGTAACGGGGTATTTACCAATAGTTTCGTTTATCTGTAATTGACAATTTAGGATTTGAATTTATCATTTTCATCACAGCTTTATTACCTTCTTTATTTACCTTCTTTATCTTTCTTCTTCCTGGAAGGTGCGGTTAGAGGATCACAGTCAATATTATTATCATTACCCACAAATGGATATCATGTGTAACAGGATCCAGCATGCTGCAGCTGACATTTAGATGATTGTGTGCCCTTCTGACCCCAAACCTTGTGGGATTTGCAGCTATATATCGTCCACACTTGTTTCACCTCCATCTTCTCCACATTCTTTATTACAGCTCTCTGCGAGGGATGGTATCGCGGGGTAATTATTATTATTATAAGTAGTAGTATTTATAATTATCATTATTATTATTTGAGGGAGGCGGGTCGAGAACGTGACTAAACCCGGATATGGGCGGTTGACCAATGGCAGTAATGGGCGGGGATCTCGCGGACCCCGTGTAGTCATGTAGTTAGTGGCGTTGATGCGCGTCAACACAAATTTGATGATGAAGATCAATTTAAAAAAATTTAAACCAACGAGGGCAGGTCGCCATATATTCGTGAGGAGAAGTTTGTAGAGAATGTGGTGAAGTAAGGGGAAGTGAAAGTGCGGGGAAGGTATATTTCCGTTGTAGCGCACCGGTCCGAGAAGGCACGCAACTCTCCAGAACCTGGTCAACATACAGGATTAAAGCTGACCCCCTCCTGCTGGCGCTGGGGCCGGTAGGGCACCCATTCCTTTGGATGTGAGTTGTAGCATAGATACTCAAGCTCCAACTGACTCACCCTCGCAGAGGCAGAAATGAGGGAACATACAACAAGGATTACAAGAAACGAGGGAGCATGGATCGTGCCCGTCAAGGACTAAAATTAATGAGGTAGTCTAGATCGTGCGTGGCAAGGACTAAAATAAAAGAATAAGCATAGTTCGTGCATGACAAGAACTACAAAAAAATGAAGGAGTATAGATCATGCGTGATACGGACTACAATAAGTTAGCGACAAGAATTACAAGAAAAGGAGCCTAGATAGTGCATGACAAAGACTATAAAAATATGAGGGAGCCTATATCGTGCGTGACAATGACTACAATAAATGAGGGAGCCTAGATTGTGTGTGACAAGGACAACAAGAAATGAAGGAACATATAGTAGTGTTCAAATTAGTTCGAACAGTTGTGAAATAATACAATTATTTGATAATTGTTGCTTATATTTGAAAAGAATACGTCAATGATAAGATAAATGGTACATATAATATGAAATATGACCGCCCTTTGCTTTTACAACCTGCTTCCCTCGCTCTGGCATAGATTCAACCAAATTTGAACACATTTCTGCCAGTTCTTCGTTATGTTACCAAGCATTGGTAACAGCACAAATCATCTTCTGCATCGTCGAACAGGCTGTTTTCTCGATTCTACGTTTAATTATACCCATAGATTCTCGATGGGGTTTAGGTCAGGAGAATTCCCAGGCCAATCTATAATGGTAAGTCCACTTTTTCCGAAGAATGTACGCCTTATTTGGGAAGTATGGCACGGAGTCAGATCCTGCTGGAAAATGCCGCCTCCATCAGGAAATTCTTTCTGCATCTCGGGAAGCAGGTGAGTCTGCAGGATTGCCTTGTATTTAACGCTGTTCATATTTCCCTCAATAGTAACAAGCCGGTCTAGGCATTTAGCGCTAAAACATCTTCTTAGGTGGGTATTTTGGCGCCTGTTGGATTTGTCCTGGCTGAAGTTATTCATCTTTGCTTCGTCTTACTACCACTGACCTATGCTCATGTACTTCAAAATGCAATTCGTCTGAAAACAACTTTCTTCAAGTAATCTGCCTTCCATCCAGCATACTTACTTGCCCAGCGAAGACGTTTTGTCTTCATAGCAGAAGTCAATAACTGTTTACGTACCGGTTTTCTAGCAAATCTGCCATCTTCAATGAGCCTTCACCGGACGGTTGAAGAAGAAACATTTACACCAGCTAAAGACAAATCTCTGGAGGTTTTTAGTGGTTTTCTTGGGATCCTTCACACTATTTCTGATGAGAGCCTTGTCATCATGAAGTGTGTCTTTCGTTTTCTTCCACATTTTCCTTGTCGCAGTGTCGAATGTTCACCAGTGTCTTCAGTTCTTTTCACAATGTCGCCAATAGTTGTCTTTGCTACCTTCATTTCCTCAGAAATGAAGGTAGCTATAATACTTGTCTGCTAATTGGGTGTGATATCCATAATAAATTTATAGTCTAATAATGATTGGAAGGTGAATATTCCAGCATAACCAAGTACATCACGGAGTACGCTCCCAGCAATAATCATCCACGACAAGCTCTAGTGTAGCACTGTTGGGCTTAGTGTAGCTAGGGCACAACAAAACAGTTGCCAGCTGTTACCAGTACACTATTCTGCACGAAAAACAAAACAAAAATTCAGGCTCAAAATTAAGACATATTATGAAATAGTCCAAAAATTTGGTACTGCTCGAACTAATTTACACACTACTGTTTATAGTGCATGATAAAGACTACATGAAATGAGGGAAAATAGGTCGTGCGTGACAAGGAATAACAACAAGGTTGCTGACCAAAATGTCGCGTGCTCTCACTTATTTTGATTTATGACCTTACGACCTCCAAATCTTTCAATAATTCAAAGACTAGCCTTAGGAGGCCCCTGTAAGTTATATTATTCGAAAGAGAATTTAAAACAACATAAGGATTTCAAATTTCATTAGAATCGGCCGAATAGTTATTGTTGCTGCCAAAACAAAATAATTTATGGGCTAACCTTGGGAGGACCATGGAAGTTATATCATTCGAAAGAGAATCGGGCGATTAGGTAAAATGTTATTACAAAAAAAAAAAGCAAAAGGGGACCGACCGGCATAGTGAGATGTAGAATCGCCGGCGACTAAAAATGAATGAGAATGGATCATACGTGACAAAGATCAGAAGAAAAGAATGACCCTTGATCGTGCGTGATAAGGACTACACGAAATGAGGGAACATAGGTCGTACGTGACAAGGAAACAAGATATGAATGAGAATAAATCGTGGATAAGGAATACATGAAATGAGGAAACATAGATCCTTCGTGACAAGGACTAAAAATGAATGAGTATAGATCGTGCGTGATAAGAACTACAAGAAATGAATGAGCTTAGATCGTGCGTGACAATGACTACAAGAAATGAATGAGCATATGTCATACCTGACACAGACTACAATAAGTTAGGGAGCATAGAGCGTGCGTGACAAGAACTAAAATAAAAGAAGCATAGATAGAGCGTGACAAAGACGATAAGATGTTAGGGAGCCTGGATCGTACGTGACAAAGACTACAGTGAATATGGGAGCCTAGCTTGTGAGTGACAAGGACTACGAAAAATGAGGGAGCATACATGGTGTGTGATAAGGACTACATGAAATGAGGGAAAATAGGTCGTGCGTAACAATGAATAACAAAAATGAATGAGAATGGATCATACGTGACAAAGATCACAAGAAATGAGTGAACCTTGATCATGCGTGATAAGGACTATATGAAATTAGGTAACATAGGTGGTACGTAACAAGGAATACACGAAATCAATGAGAATATATCTTGAGTAAGGACTACATGAAATGAGGGAACATAGCTCCTGCGTGACAAGAATTACAAGAAATGTAGGAGCATAGCTCATGCAGGACAAGCACTACAAGAAGTGAAGTAGCCTAGATCGTACATGACAAGCACTACAAGAAATGAATGAACATACATTATGAGTGTCAAGGAATACAAGAAAATACTGAGCATAGATCGTGCGTGTCAAGAAATACAAGAAATGAGTGAGCATATATCGTGCGCGACAAGGACTACAATAAATGAGGGCCCCTACATCCTGCGTTACAAGGACTACGATAAATGAGGGAGCATAGATCGTGCGTGACAAGGAATACATGGAATGAGGGAACATGATCATGCGTGGCAATGACTACAAGATATCAGAGAGGACAAACTATGCAAGCAAATACTATATGAAATGAGGGAGTCTAGATCATGCGTGACAAATGCTTAATGAAATGAGGGAACATATATCGTGTATAATAAGGACTACAACAAATGAATGAACACAAATTATATGTGACAAGGACTACAATTATTGAATGAACATAGATCGTACTGATCAAAGTAAAACAAAATGAATGAGTAAAGATCGTGCGTGGCAAGAACTACAAGAAATGAATGAGCTTAGATTGTACGTGACAAGGACTACAGGGAACGATGGGTCAGATCGTGCGTGACAAGGACTATATTAAATAAGGTAGCTTATTTCGTGTGTGATAAGAAATACAAGAAGTGAAGGAGCATAGCTGGTGCGTGGCAAGGACTACAATCAATGAATTAACACAAATTGTGCGTGACAAAGACTACAAGAAATGAATGAGCATAGATCGTACGCGATAAAGGCTAGAAGAAATTAATTAGTATATATCGTACGTGACAAGGACTACAATAAATGAATTAGCTTAGATTATGCGTGACAAGGACGACAAGAAACGGTGGGTCATAGATCGTGCGTGACAAGGACTAGAATAAATGAGGTAGCCTATATCGATCCAGATATTAACCATTTTGATGAATTATATCCAATTTTTAAAGAAAATAACGTAAGAAACCAATACTACGATTGTGATAAATTTAACACTACATTTTCATTTGAAAAAACAGACCTGTCCATTTTAAATCTTAACATTCGATCTTTGCACGCAAACATTGATGAATTTTCAATATTTTTGTCAACACTTAATTATAAATTTTCCGTTTTGGCATTCACCGAGAGCTGGCTAACAAATAATAATAAACACCTTATCAGTGTCCCAAACTATAGCTCTTTTCATTCACTACGCGACGTAAACAAGATAGGGGGAGGTATAAGCGTGTATATATCTGACAGCCTCAATACTAAAAAAGTTGACGAAATTAGTATTTCCTATAACTATATAGAAACTTTATTTATCGAAGTAAAATCAAATGGTAAAACAATAATCATTGGAACCGTATATAGACCCCCTTCTGGTGACCCAAAGATGTTTATAGATAAGATTACTGAATTAATCAATTACTTAAATGTTACAAACTATGACGACATAATAATTACAGGAGATTTTAACTTCGATCTATTAAACTTTGAAAACCACGCATCAACTTAGTCCTTCCTCAATACTTTTTATTCTCATTCCTTACTTCCAATTATAACAAAACCAACAAGAATAACCCAAAACTCAGCAACACTAATTGACAATATTTTCAGAGTTCACCCCGAAAATTACTCTTCCGGTATTCTCCTTTGTGACATATCGGACCATCTTCCTATATTCATTATCCAAAAGTCTTTTTTCAACTCGAACAATATTCATCAAAACCGTACAATAACCTACCGCATAATTAACGAAAATACCTTATCAAACTTCTATAAATAACTATGTTCTAAATCAGAATCTATATGAAATTTCCGATATAAATGACATCGATTCTGCTACCGAAGAGTTAATTTCGAGGCTAGACGATGCTTTTAAACTTAATTGTCCTCTAAAATCTAAAACCATATCATATAAACACAAAACATAACCTTGGATAACAAACGCAATTATAAATAACATCAAAAAACGTCAAAAATACTTTTCTCTTTATAAGCTTAGTCAAATTCCAGAACACACATATAAAAATTTTCGGAATCAAGTTACTAACCAAATTAAAATAGCCAAGAAAAATTATTACCATGAACGATTTAATCAAACGAAAAACAATATAAAACAAACTTGGAAATTAATCAATTCTCTGATAAAACCTGAAATTACTAAAGGAACAAACTAACTTAAACAAATTATCATTGACGGTAAACCAGTTGATGACAATAAGGAAAAAGCGAATGAATTCAATAAATTTTTTGTCAACGTAGGTAAAAAAATCTCAGACTCCTGCAAAATAGTCGATAAATCTTTCTTTCGTATTTTAATGAGATTAATGTACCAAATTCCTTGTTCTTTTCTCTTGTAAGCGTAGCCGATATAAAAAAAATCCTTAGTTCACTAAAAAATAAAAAATCAGGTATTAATTCAATCTCCACTAAAATTTTAAAATACATCTCCGATATAGTTGCTCCAATTTTAGCATCAATAATTAATAAATCATTTACGCAGGGTATATTCCCAAGTGTATTAAAAGTTGCTCGGGTAACACCGTTACCAAAGGCCGGAGACCTCACAAACGTCAGCAGTTACCGCCCTATTTCATGTCTTACAATGTTCAGTAAAATATTTGAAAAAATAGCATTCAATAAACTTTATAAATTTCTGGAATCTAATTCACTGTTGTATAAACACCAATATGGCTTTAGACGCCAGAAATCAACGATTCACACGATAATTAACCACCTTCAATATTTATATGATAACATTGAAAAGGGCCACATTGTATTCTCAATTTTTCTCGATTTTAAAAAAGCTTTCGATTGTGTCAACCATAAATTCTACTGTCAAAATTAGCTATGTACGGAATTAGAGGCAACTGTCAAAATTGGTTCAAATCATATTTAACTGAAAGAAAGCAATTTGTCTCCGTCAATGGTCATGACTCATCCCACCTTAATATTACAACTGGGGTCCCACAAGGCTCCGTGCTAGGGCCACTGTTCTATTTAATCTATATTAAAGATATTGTTAAATCATCTTCTCTGTTTAAATTTATATTATTCGCAGATGATAGGGCCTTATCAACTCCCTTGCCATATGAAAACCGAGTAACATTGCATCTACAATAAATAAAGAACTCGAAAATGTCTCCAGGTGGCTTAATGTTAATAAACTATCAATAAATGTAGATAAAACCAAATATATTCTTTTCGCTTACAAAAAATATATTGAATTGCCCCATATTAAAATAGGCGACGGAATAATCTATGAAACTACTCATATCAAATTCCTAGGCATCTTTATTGACAAAAATCTGAGTTTTAAACAACATATTACGCATATCTCGACAAAACTATCAAAATCGATTGGAATATTATATAAATTAAATAAGTTTCTTCCTAAATCTATTCTCCACTCTTATATATGACAATGGTGCAACCTTACTTGACATATGGCATAGAGAGTTGGTATGGAAAATATCAAAATTATCTCAATAAATTAGTCATATTACAGAAAAAAGCAATTCGAGCCATCCATCAACTTGACTACAATGAGCACACTAATCGTTATTTTAAGGAATCCAGAATTCTAAAATTAAATGATCTCTGTTTTTCAAACATCCTTATTCCTTTACAAAACAATAAAGAGTACCTATAATAGCTATATATTTAATATGTTACAAACAGCTGATAATACCCATAATCACCAAATCCGCAATAGAACAAAATTTATTTCACCCTTGTATTCAAAATCAAAATCACAATGTAGCTTTCTGTACAAATCTATCAAAATATGGAATGGCTTGGACGACAATATCAAATCCTAAACCAATTTAGCTCAATTCAAAAAAGCTCTTAAAAACAATATAATTTCGGCTTACTAAATTTCTATTCAGCTTTTGTTATTGTGTATTTATTTGTTACCGTACACTATTATACTGTGTACTACTACTTTGATTTATACATTATAAATATGTTATTATTTATATAAGACTGTTGACTATGTTAACTACAGATCTTTTGAAATAATCGCTGGAAATAAAATAGTTTTTTAATTTATCTCTAAATTTAAATGATATAATTATTCGTTATTTACAATCTTTACAATGGTTAGGTTCTCAAATGTATATTAAGTTGTTTATATTTGTATAAACATGAAGGGATTTTTATTCTTGATAATTTTATGCTTAGTCTTAAGTTTCTGCCCTAAAAGTCACTGACTTATTTTGGGCCCATAACTAATCTTTGTATGTATAAGTACTTATTGTAACTTATCATTAAGATTTAAAATGCAATATGTTTACACTGTACATTGGATTAGTATGGAATAAATAAATAAATAAATAAAATAAAATAGATCGTACGCGACAAGTGCTATAAGAAATGAATGAGTATATATCGTGCCTGACAAGAACTACAAGAAACGATGGGTCATAGATCGTACAGAGCAAGGACTAGAATATATGAGGAGCCTATATCGTGCGTGATAAGGAATACAAGAACTAAGGAAGCATAAATGGTGCGTGACAAGGACTACAAGAAATGGGGGAGCATAAATCGTGTGTGACAAGGACTACATGAGATGAGAAACCATAGATCTTGTGCGACAAGGACTACAACTAAAAATCGTACAAATAACTACAGGAACTGAAATGAGCGTGCGTAAAAGCGTCTTTTGCTAATAGGGTCATTTAAACCAGCGTCATTACAGTTATCCCATTAGTGTGGATTTAAATTTGCACTCTTATATTTTCGTCTCAATTCATTCTTTTGCTTTCTGCTCCTCTCGCTCCCAGCCTCCATCCATCCACTCCCCACCCTTCTCCGCCACATACCCCTAAAATGTCCTGGCAAATCCCATTTCGAATACATTTTCTGTGATGTCGTTTGCAATCGGATTATGATTGAAGGAAAGCTGATTATTGGTTCTATTTCGATTGATTTTATCCCGAAGAATGAAGGTCGAAGAAGTAGCTCGATCTTACTTTGTCACATGGGTGTCGCCTAACTAAAGGGATTTGGGGCTTCTGAGTAACTCCCTAAACGATGTGTTCGAAAACACTAAAGGAAAATTTTACAAATGTTTTTACCTTCGAAGATACAAATAACGTTCTTAAAATACTAGAATTAGTTTGTAGATTAAGAAAATAAAATTTTCAAAAGCATCGTCCAGCTAAAAATTATTCAAATTATCAAAGAATTAAGAAGCAAATTGTTTAAATCCCTTTATACAACTTTCAAAAATCTATGAGCTAATTTTAAAATAGACATAAATACTGACCTTACAAACTTTAAGCCCACTTCCCTTACTTCGGTTGTTGGTTTACGATCCTAGTCTATTGTTAGAGATAGTATAGGATCGTGGAGCACCTGGATTAAATAATTTAATAAAAGACTCACAACAAGGCTTTCCACACGTACGCTCATGTTTAACTAATTTGGTCGAATTTTCTTTTCATCAGATGATCCAAAATTTGATCAAAATAATGATGTAGTTTTCTCGACTTCAAGAAGTCTTTTGATATCATTCCACATAAAAGACTTGATAAAGCTAAAATCTCACGGAATAGTGGGTAGCGCGCTAAAAGGCGTTGAAGACTGGTTGGAAAAGTGTAGGCAGAGTTATTGCCGATGGAAATAGCTACCGGCCTTCTTCAGGGATCTGTTATCGGACTCTTGCTCTTTTTAATATATAGAAACGATTTTGATATGATTTTATTATCTAAAATTTAAAAATTTGCCAAAGACTTATATATAGTAGTCAATTGGTCAGCTAAATAGCAATGCATTTTAACTTGTCAAGTGTAAGGTAATGTACACACAGTTTATCATAATAACCCTCGAAGATATTGAAATATAGATGGTCAAATTTGAACCAAAGTCAACATAGAAAAAGCTTTAGGTTTCGTAAGCTCGAGTCAGTTAACACTTTAAAAACACAATGCATTTTTAACTTAACTAAGGGCAAATAGAATTCTAGGATTCAGAGGTGGACATTTTGCATTTAAATTGATAAACATTATTCTTCCCTTATATAAAGCGCTTGAAGACCTCATTATGAGTATGCGCTACAATTCTGATATCTATACTTCGAAAGAGACATTGTAATATCTGAACGCGTCCAACGTCAGGCGACGAAATTAATTCCTGAACTTAGAAATAGATCGTAGAAAAACAGACAGAGGCACCTCAATTTACTTTCAGTAGAAGATCGGCATTTACTTGGTGAACTTATTGAAGTTTTCAAAATACTAAACTGATTAACTAATAATAAATTAACAAAATATTTGAGGTAGACAACTGAGCGTTTAAAGAAACCACGGTTTCAAGCTAGTAAACAAAAGATTTAACACTGCAATAAGACAAATTTATTTTCTTATAAAATAACACAAACTTGGAATAACTTGGGTAGTGAAACCGCTGAAAACACTACAGTAGATATGTTTAAGAAAGGAATCGATAAATATTACTATAAAATATAATTCTACAGAAATAAGAGCTGTAAAACTAATTCTTTCTCCATTTCCTCTCTTCCTTTTACTTGTCCTTCACCTCTGACTTTAACCTTTTCTTTTCTTTCTTGAACTAACCTCGAGTGGATCTTAATATTTACTGTTAGTTCCTAACCTTCTAATAATGAATGAGTGACGAAGTAATGGAATGAATAAGAAAAACAAGGTCAAGAGACCTAAGTCGCGTGCTCTCAATTATTCTGACTTATGACCTTATGACCTTCAAAACTTTCAACAAGTTGGGCAATCCGACCCATAGTTCGTTTTCTTTAATAATTCCCGGAATAAACTTTGGGAGACCTTCGTTAGAATCGGCCGAATAGTTACTGTGTTATTGCAAAAAAAAAAAACACATTGAAAAGTAAAATGGTTACCATCCGACCGACTTACCTACCTTCGCGTGCACGCGACTAAAAATAAGTGATGTGACACCGATAAAATCTTTTTGTAGTATTTCGAATAAAGTAGGGTGGGGGTGGGGTGGGGGGTAACCTCTCCTTTGGCGACTGCCATCAAGGGCACAGCCAAGGTATTCCAGAGGATAACAAATAAGAGAGGCGAAATGGAATGAATAGAAAGAAGATAAAGGGGTGTTGGAAAAGGCTGACGAAAAAATAAAGAACGAAAGTAGCGGGTGGCGAGTCGTAAACAACCTCCTGCGTCTCCGGACTGCGCCAATAGTAGTCCGGATACTCGCATTCAAGCGAAGCTTTTAAACCCCCCGCTTGCACTTCACGGCATGCTACACAGCCTCCTCCTAGAAGCGGAGCTTATTTTGAAGAAAGGAAGCAGACGAGCCCCGTTGGAAACGTTATCCAAGGAGTAACGATCCATTCAAGGGTGTGGGATTATTGTCGATTAAGGGGGTGTAGGAAAAGGAGCGATGAAAAAATAAAGAAGGAAAATAGCGTGAAGCGAGTTGCAAACGGCATCCTGCGTCGCCGAATCACCGTTGGCAAGCCGCGTATCGACTGCACCATGTTTCGTCTTAAAAGACTTATTCGAGCGAAATATTGAGAATGAAAAGAGAGAAAAAAACAAAAACGACAGCGTTCGTAAAACGAGCGCGGCATTTAAAGTGCGAACTCAAATTTTCAAGATTTCATGTTCACTTCCCCATGAAGTCTAGTACTTTATGACCCGGTTTGTGCCTAAAGCTCTCAATATTGCCATCCCAGCCTCAGAATTCATTTTGGTTTATATTTTTAATGAAAAAAAAACGAGGGCATCACCGTCAGGAATTGTGCGAGAAGGGTTCGTAGAGAGAGTGGTGAAGTTAGAAGTCACTACCAACCCTTTCTATTCGTTTTATTCTCTTCACTCACAATTTCAGTTATTCATGTTTCTTTTTCCGTCTGTTCTAAGTCCCATTTTCCACGCCTGGATAGTCTGAGAGGCGCGCCAGTCACCTGGAGTCAGATCGAGTGTCACCTGAAGTTTCAATACCGGAAAAATCCTTTCCAGATCCTACATTAACTGTGGTTTTGTTTCCTTTAATGTTCATCCATCTACTTATCTATCTAATGGTTAAGTTAGGTTGGGTACTACTTTGGAGACATGGATAAATGTGACGACTTTGATGAAGATAAGGAGATCTTAACGGGTTCTATTTCCTTAATTCGACGATAACCTGCGGCCTTGTTGCGTTTTTCTAATGTCTTTCTTTGTATTTTTAGTGGTATGTTATTTGCTAACGATACAACTATTTGTAAGATATATTGATGTATTAAAAAAAAATAATCTGTATCTATAAGAAGCTCGATTTGTTTCTGCGGCCACAACGTTGTTCTCATATTTTGGACATTGGATATAAAAAGTGTTGAAAAGGAAAATAATACATACACACATATGAGAATGCAACTGCACTCACGCATGCATCTATGCATATGATAGTGGAAGATAATAGGTAGGGATAGGTTTCCCTGATGAAAAGGATAGAGAGTGGGGGGGGGGGGAGAGGAAATCCCTGGTGATAGGGAATCGCAGGCGAATTTGAGTTTGATGTTGTTACTCATTGCTTTTATCTATATATACTGGGTGTTATTCGTATTCTTCTAGGTTTTTGATGTTTTGTTTTGATTATGATACTTTTTGCGTTATTTCTGTTTTATGTTCATTATTTTGTTGTTCGTGATCCTTAGATTGTTTTTATGTTTGTGTATGTTGTTTCTTTCTTCATGTAGCGTTCAAGCCTTTGTAGGCGTTGTTCTGTTTCTCTCGTGTTCTTCTCTTGTATGTATTACGGGTTTTTTCCGTAAGTGTTGTGTCTTTGTTTGTTTATTAACGTTGTCTCATAACTAACGGTCATTCATGCGCGCGCGTAAACTGCCGGGCGCGCGCGGTGAAACGTTTACTCATTGTAAGTGTATTATATTATATGATATTATATATTATATAAATTTCATATGATATATATATATATATATATATATATATATATATATATATATATATATATATATATATATATATATTATATGATAGGGAGAGTGCGCAACTCTCCGAATCTGCATTGACCCCACAACTAATAATATCAGCAAGTAAATATATTTTTGTGTCACAATATAAGAATTTCAAACCATATTCATCTGTATTTATTTGCAACATTAGAGTTTTAATGTAGGTAGGGTCTTCATTGTTTCTGCTAAGAGCCGCTGGACGAGAAGAGGAAGATTGTAAAATAACCTTTATAAGGGAACGGTATTCTATAAGGATTTTGGCAGCGATAACTTTCACTACTATTCGGTCTTCTAGTAATAAATATCAATTTCCCTTAAAACCAACTTCACACCTATGGTTTTTCTGTTTAGTAAACCGATTTTTAACCATCTTATCAACACGATCAATTTAGTATACCTTTATGTTTACTGGCCCTCCTTATCTTAAGTTTATCTAGTATCATTTATCATATTTGCTCCTTAATCTGTTTTATTTTCTCCGCAGATATTCGTACGAGACAATTCAGGAAATCGCTGACTTCCTTCTGTTGAAGACATTGCATCGACCCAAAATCGGTATCATTTGTGGCTCTGGACTTGGTAAGACGTTTTTGTCTGTAGGCCACTGGGCTTCCACCAAGACCTTAATTGTCATAATAATTAGAATAATAATAATCTGGCATGGACCTAACCTTCATTTTTTACCGACATGATTTGTATAATGTGCGTGTGTGTACGCACAAAACGCGTTCTACTATTTGTTGTTCCGCAACATTTTTGTGGTTTGTGGTTGATTCAATTGGCGGGAAGAAGTTTCCTACTTTCTGAGTGTACGGGAACAAAGGGCTAATTAAAACTAAAACACCGCTCCATCTCTCTAAACCACTACGACCACACTGGAATGCACAATTAACGGTAGTGTGCATAGATACACTTAAGCTAAATAAAGCAGGTTTCAGTTTTCATTTAGGAGTTTAAAGTATATAGTCGTTCTTGAGAACCTCTACCGATATATATATATCTTTATGGTGAAGCAGTTATGAAGGTGCATTTGTTAGGCATTGTTTTGAAACTTACGGGTAGAACAAGTGAGAAAGAAAAGAAGTAGATAGTGACATGAGGCGCAACATGGATGAAGGGAGTGGCGGCTCGTTCTACGAAAGGACATAGTATGCAACGCTTCAAACCGAGTTGCTATGCTACGGATCGTCCTCGTTAGCCGAGTATGAACTAATGTAATTCAGATTTACGAAGAGACAAAATTTACATTATTAAATTATGGATATGATCAAGGAAATAAGAAAATCAAAAGTGGTGCAAAGATTTGTGAATGGGGCAAATGGGTGCTTGATACCTCCCTAAGGTCTTTGTATACTGCAGAGCAAGAAACTCACCCTTACTTAAAATCAAGATCTGAACTCAGAACATGACTTTCAGAATGTTTTTGTGTAGTCGATCCGTGATAACAAAGTGAGAAATAAGATTGTACTTTAAAAAGTGAAACAAAAATAATAGAATGACCACATATTTAGATCAATTATTAAGTCACGTCTGGGCAGTAGACACATTCTTGTACGGGCGATCCCAAGCCATGATGCAACTTCAAGATCAGAATGAACGACAATCGCTGGTATGTCCAAAGATACCCCGGGGTTGGTCCTCGTTGGAGGGAAGGGGTCTAAGGGTCGGGTAATATTGTGTTTTGACACCAATCAGCGATCATAGATTGTACAGTAGTCTCAATTGAGGAGCAAGTATGTGGGTATGAATACCCACATATGGGACACTAATACTCCATCGACAGGGTTCCAGAACAGAGGGGGGAGTGGGTATGTTGTGTTGTGAAGACGGGAGAGGATGGACATATTTGTCGTTGTTGTGGATATGTAGGTATGACGCATGTGGAGCTAATTATGATCTCGGGTGAAAATTGAGTGTATCTGCCAATGGGCGGCCAACTCGAAACTCCTCAAAGTTTTGTATTCGCGCTCGTGAGGAAGGAACCCGTGCCTCGACGCTGGGAGTCCAATGCCGTCGCCACTGGGATAGCGTTGAGCGACGTCTTTTGTCAGAGGGTATTGTTAGTTTCTGGTGTAAAATGAACGGGAGAATCTCATGCACATGTTTATGTGTTCAACATGAGGGAACACTCATCCACACATTTCTAACCCTACATGAGGAAACATTCATACGCTCATGCACATATTTCTATACCCTACATGATGAAGCACTCATACACTCATGCACACATTTCTATACCCTACATGAGGAAGCACTCATGTACACGTTCCTGTATCCTAAACGAATGGATAGTCGTGTGCACGTTTTTATGCAGTATATGAGAAGAAACTCATGCACACGTTTCTGTGTCTCACATCAATGTACACTTACGTACACGTTTATGCGCCGTATATGAAACTCACATGCACATGTTCTTGTATCTTACATGGAGGGATACATACTCATTCCCACGTTTCTGAGACCATCATGCACATGTTTCTTTATCCGACATTACTTGCACAATGATGTGCAAGTTTGTGTGTCCTACATGAGGTAACACGCATGCGCATGTGTCTGTCCCACGTGAGTGGACAGCCATGCACAAGTCATGTGCCCTACATGGAGGAACACTCATTCGCACGTTTCTGTATCCTACATATGAAGGGACACATCTACATGTTTCTCTATCCCACATGTAGAGACACCAATGCACACGTTTGTATGTCCCACATGAGTGGAACTCATTAAAACGTGGATGTGACCCACATGAGTGGGCACTCATTAACACATATCCGTATCCTACATGGGGGGGAGAGTCATTCATAAGTTTGTAGACTACATAATGGAAACCCACATTGTTTGTGCCCTACATGAGTAGATGCTCATACACAAATTTCCGTACTCTACATATGAGGATACACAAATGCACACGTTTCTATGGGGACACATAAGTTTGTGTGTCCCACGCTCATAGACACCTATATGTGCCATACACAAGGAGACACTCATGCACACGTTTGTATACCACATAATTGAACGGTCATGCACACGTTTGTATACCACATGATTGAGCGGTCATGCACTCTTCCGGTGCCGTACATGAGGAGATATGCACACTTCTGTTTTCACAGGAGACATGCAAACATACCTGTGGCCCGCATGAGTGGGCATTCATCCACAGGTTTCTGTTCCCCACATGAGGGGATACTCATGTGCACATTTTTTAATGATATATTAGGGTGAGGTCAAGCATACCTTCCTCTACCATACATGAAAAGATACTCATGTGCACATTTCTGAATGATATATGAGGATGAGGTCACGCACACCTTCCTCTACCATACATGAGGGAACATTCATGCGTACATTTTTGTATGATATATGATGATACAGTTACGCACATCTTTCTGTTCCGTACATGAGGGGACAGATACGCATATATCTGTATGATATATGGGGTACAGTTACGCACACCTTTCAGTTCTCTACATAAGGGAGCACACATGTGGATATTTTTGTATGATATATTAGGCAGCAGTTATACACACATTCCTGTTCCCTACATGAGAGGACGTTCATGCGTTCATTTCTGTATGATGTATAAGGGCACATTCACGCACACCTTTCTGTTCTTTTCATGACGGGACACTCATGCGCACTTTCCTATATGATAATATGAGTGTATGTACAGTCATGTACACACTTCTGTTCACTACATGATGGTACAGTCAGGCACATATATATATATATATATATATATATATATATATATATATATATATATATATATATATATATATATATATATATATAGGCGATCAATAAGAAGAGTTGAAATTATTAAGCATTAAGGATTATAATTGTTATTAAGTCATTATCCTCCCCATCTTAGAGTTACGAAATCTCGTTTGATTCGCCTAAGTCTTTATCGCTCAAGAATTCAATACTTCGCGTTGAATAAGAAAACCTATACTTGCCATGCGCAAGTATATGTGTGCTACTTAAGAGGAAACGCACACGCCTCTGTGCCCTACATTATGGAACTCAAATGCGCACATGTTTGCACCCTAATTGAGAGGACATTCATGTACACGCTTATGTTCTTTACACGAACGAATGAATACTCGCGCACTTCTTTCTTTATCCCACATGACTGAACCTTCATCCACATATTTCTCTGCCGTGCACGAAGATACGCTCATGCATGCGCTTCTGAACCGCACATGACGAGACACTCATTCAGACTTTCTTGTATCCCACATGAGTGGACATTCATACACACGTTTCTGTGCCGTACATTTCAGAAACCCATGTTTCCTCCATCTTTCCCCTTTTCACGACTCTCTAGAACAGAGGGATCAGGGACTCTCTAGAGCAGAGGGATCAGAGACTCTCTAGAGCAGAGGGATCAGAGACTCTCTAGAGCAGAGGGATCAGAGACTCTCTAGAGCAGAGGGATCAGAGACTCTCTAGAGCAGAGGGATCAGAGACTCTCTAGAGCAGAGGGATCAGAGATACTTGGTAGAGTATTCGCCCCCTTCTTCGGGGGATCACCCTCTATCAGGGTATTTGGGCATTGCGCGATAAGCGACTCTAGTAAGTTCACTGATTATGTCAGCTCTCTCAAAGGTTTATGGCCATCAATTTATTTTCCTTTGCACATTTTTGGGGGTTATTATCAAAATTCTGTTATTTGATATTTCAAAATACATCAAGTGTGGTAAAGTGGATGTAAATCCAAGACTATCAAATTTTCTTGTTCTATTATTTATTTATTTGATAGTAAGAGGGAAGTCCATTGTCATCCTCTACCAGCAGCCCCAGCCCCTCTCCCCCCTTCGAGATGTAGGGTACAGCTGGAAAACGGAGAGGGAGAGAGTAAGAGAAAAAGAGACAGGTCGGAAAGTGGAAATATTTTCGAAGTGATAAATCGTGGCGAACAGACGTGTTTACCCATCGCTGCCCACTCCTGAATATATGCAGCAGTATATTCAGGGGCCGAGCTGCAGGCGACCCAGCGCGTCAACGGGTGACGGAAGCAGCTTCCTCATCTTAATACATATAAAAGCCTAGCGAATAAAAGAAAATGACATTTTTTTTTTTGCTGTAAAGCATAATAAGCTGCTCGGTAGAGGATATTTGCTCAGGAAGGTTTTGTTTCTCAATGTAAGTTCTTTTTACTAATATAAGAAGATCAACATTTTATAATGGCCGAGTCAATTTCCTGATCACAATCACATTAAGAATCTATTGAATGAGCTGAAGATACGACTCCACGCGAGAAACCCATGGAATTTGAAAGACGTAAAGAATTTCTGTAAAAAAGATTGACATTACCTTTGAACTCTGCTAACAAGTTGAAACAAAATACAAAAGGACGTCTGTAAGCTTTAATTGCCAACAATGGCTTTGTAACTAAATATTAAGTGACATGTGTCCAATACTTTTGCGTCGGATGTTACAATGTTTTTGTAAACAAATTTGTTAATATCAAATCTTTTTAATTACGAGTTGTTTCCAATATTGTACAAGTATTTACCAAGTTATGTTTTGGTCCTTTGAAATGTATATGTTTCTGTATTTTTTATACTCTATCTGTGGCACTGTGAGGTTGTTCATTCAATGCAAAGTGCATTACAAATAACATCTTTATTATTATTTTTATTATTATTATTATCTTAAGAGGCATAGGGTGTTTTCTGCCAGCCAAGTCCTTTTTGTATGTATAATTTGACTGGTTGGGGGACCTACTGATTAACGTGGAATCGGAACCGTGGGCTTATCCTGGACTTTCTATCCTTTATTTATTCTTCTTCCTTGTTTAATCTTAACTCGATCGTATCGTTTCCGATCAAAAAAGAACGCGAGATCCATTAAATCTCTATTTATGTATTTTGTTTATAATCCTTCTAGTCAGTGTCAAACTGTTTGGTCCCTATCTAGTGCCTAGAGAACAAGCTATTCTCTGGCATTAATTAATTTTATTTAGTTATATATATTTAATTATTTAAAGGCGTTCAAACTGTTTTGTAGTTGTGTTGTTGTCTAACTCTAGTAACGGGAGGAAGGGGGGGGGGTGCATGGGTTAGTGTTGTATCCACTATTCCACACCCCGTTGGTAAATCGGTTGTCAAATTCGGTTAGTTATTGTATTCGATTTGTGTGCTCCCTTCTGGCCTTGTAACTCTGGCTATGGCACCAATGACCCTCAGTCTGTAGATGAGGCACAAAGCCAAGATGATCGGGCAGTCAGCGCAACGGAATCCTTCTTGGTGAGAAAGGCCTGCCTAGTAGTTTGGTACACGGTACAATCTTACTTTGAATGATAATTCTAGCCACGGGTTAGATCGTAGAAGGCCATGTGACCCTAAGTGATCACAACAACTCAACGTGTTTTGCTTGCCCGTCTTCGAAACCCGGTACGACTCAGCGGCGTAGGGCAAAATAAGCTGTATGGCTTTAGCTTTATTCAAAATACAAGATTTGCTCAGAATGTCTTAATCTAAAGTTTATAAGGGTTTTATATGAGATTTACATAGAGCAGGTAGGGCTCAAATCCAAATGAGTTTACCAATAGGATACTACTTAGGAGGGGCTATTGGCTAATTTAATGGAAGTCTTCCAATTCTATATTACGTGGGAGGAGTTTTCACAGGTTTTTATTAAGTGGGTCTACCAATACTAACCTAAGAAGGGCAGGTCACTTTCCAACACTGCCTGTTTATTTGATACTTTTACGACCAGTGGGCGGGCGTACACTCTTTTCTAACCTATCCTAGAAGTGGGTGGCACCGGTAATTAGAAAAGGATTTTTTTATATAGTATAACAGATTCCTAAGCATTTTTTTCTCAGTAGTGTTTTCGTTTTTTTCCCTTACAAGGCAGATTCTTGCAGCAATATCATCGAAAGGTGGAAAAATTAATTATAGAATTTGATAAACATGAGAAAATTGGATATATAGAACATTCGAGCTTTTCAGCAGTGTTTGGGTTTTGTATGGTTAGACGGGCGAATTTTGTTGTTGTATCATTTACGGTCGAAAAATCAATTACAAAGTTTGGGATAAAGAACAGCTGAGCTTTGAAAACAAAATGTAAACTTTGTGAACTGCTAAGCGTTTAATTCGTATCCGTTTATCTATCATCTATCGATCTATCTGTCTATCTAATTATATGCAAATGTGTTTTTTTCCCTAAGTATGAAAGTGAGAGGCGGGCTTTCCCGTTTCATCTAACTATGTTATAGTTACTTTCCTTGTTAAGGCACTTAACACTTGTTTCATATCCGGTGTTTGGTCCATAATCGTGGTCGGAGACTAGGTCTCCTGGTTAGGTTTATAATTAGTGCCATTTACCTTATTTCCTTAACTTATCTTACTTTTCTCCGTAATTTTAACCTTTTGAGTAAGCATTTTATGTATTACATTCTTCCCCGTTTCCTTCTTCCAGTTTGTGGACAAAGATTGAGTATATTAAATTCGGTTTTCTTCTTTTGTTATCTTCAATATATCAATAATAACTTCAAGTTTATGAAACATTTTCTTTCATCTTGAGTGCTCTCTTCTCTATTATCTTGTTAACTCCTTGTATGTTGATACTTTTATGTAGGTATTTATTTTTTCTTATTTCGATTCTTTTTGTGTTTGTTATAAGGTACACTGCTTTGTTTTGTTCCTTCTGTAGCATCTTTTTATGGTTATTTTATATGCTGTGCAATACTGCGGCTGGATACAGTACTACTCACTGCACGATTGAGGTGTATAGTTTATTTTTGACTTTCTGCTTAGTTCTTTAAAAATCTACACGAATTTTAGACCTATTATTGTTTTCACTACTCTTTCCTTAGCATACGAGGGACGGTCAATAGGTTTTGCGAATCGGTAGGGCAAAACAGAGGAAGGGGGATGGCTGTTTGTGGGGGTATTAGGACAAGTTATGAAAAGTCAGGACCTGCAGCCGCACGCTCATGCCTCGTCTATTTAAGAAGCAGTAGCTGATCGCAGATCGTCAGTCACAATTTTTTCAACAATGGAGAAGGTTGAGCACCGCGCAGTGATCAAATTTTTGACCAAGGAAGGCAAGAATGCAAAAGAGATTCATGAACGCATGGTTGCAGTGTACACCGACACCGCCCCTTCCTATGCAACCATTGCTCGCTGGAATAGGGAGTTCCGCCATAGTCGTGAGTCCCTTGAAGTTGACCTCCGTCCAGAACTCCCGTCAGACGGGACCAACGAGGACAATGTGCCCCGTGTGGAGAGGAGGATCCTCGAAAATGGACGGGTGAAGGTCGAAGAAGTCGAGCGACAACTTGGAATATCACATGGAAGTGTTATCAACATCATCCACGACAATTTGGCCATGACCAAGGTCTCTACCCGTTGGGTCCCTAGAAACCTCACGCCCCATGAACGACTTCAACGTCTTCAAAGTCCACAAGGCCAGAGTTGCACAAACTTCCCTGCGCGAGTGCGGATTCAAGGAGCTCAACCATCCCCCCCCCCTACAGTCCAGATCTTGCTCCCAGCGACTACTTTTTATTCTGCCAGCTCAAGGTTGCACTGCGTGGACGCCGGTTTGGGGACGATGAAGATGTCCAGCTCGCCGTCCAGGAGTGGATTGAACAGCAGTCGGCAGATTTCTGGTTGTCGGGAATTCGAAGCCTCAGGGACAAGTGGCGCAAGTGCATTGAAGTCGAGGGTAGTTATATTGAAAAATAATAAAACACTTTTCCTCATATCCCGTTTCCTTATATCCGAATTGCAAAACTTATTGACCGCCCCTCGTATGTCGTGTATCCGTTGGTAATAATTATCATTCCTAGGACTATACATTCGGTTGAGTAAAGGTATCGTTCCTTCGATTTCCACATCTGAGAGTAAGCGTCTTCCTATAGGTACTATCTTAAATTTGTTTATGTTTGGTTGGGGTCTTATTTGATAAAGTTCTTCGTCGATTTCTTCTAGATTTACGATATATTTAAGATACAGTATATTGTTCCACACTGTTTTATATCTTTACTATTCTGTCTTTCTATACGCTTTTCTGATCTCAGCTGGGATTTGAATCGGATTCTAGTTAATAGTGATAAAAATTTCTGTGTGATCACTACACGGCACCATAATAGGTTTATTATTGCCAGCTAGGCAGATATCTGTTTCGTCGCCGATCTTCCTGTTATATGCGTAATCAAATCAGGGTCCAGTCGTCGGACGATTTGTCTATTCAACAGAGGCTCTAAACATCACCCAGTCCTGTAGGTTAATCTTTTACCTGATTTCCTACAGCAAGCGTTAATTTTAATCTGTAGGATTCTCAGGTTTCTATCACACATTTTGCTGCGTGTTGTTTATCTTTTTCTTTTTTTTTCCTTTCACTTTCCTTTTCTCTAGCTGGTGCTTCTTTTCTCTCTTTGGGCTTGGTTCCGGCCGTGCTTCTTGATTTTGGTTTTTGTACTTCTGATTGCCTCTGCAGAATTTCCCGGTTTTGCTCGGGCTTGGTGATTTTTTTACTTTTCTTTTCGCGCAAATCTTCCTCGGATTCAGCGCTGGATTTCTCCTCATTGTTTGTTTCCTTCTCAGATTTTGAATGATGGTTGACGAAAGCTCTCTCGTATAATGCTGCAGAGTTCGGGTTATTGGGGAATTTCATCGTTCGTAGTCTATTGTTTTTTAACTTAGAGTTGAGTTCTGTAGCGTAGCTACCTGGTTGTGCGATGTTGATTATATGTGCTTGCATGATGCATATCATTATTTTCATGTGTGCCTGTGAGGTAAGATTAATTTATTCGTTATTTAGTATATTTTGTTTAGCTGCGTTTGCGTATGAGAAATTAGGTGTCACCTCGAACTGTTTCAGCTCTTCTTCTTTCTTTTTTAATATTTCCTTTCTTTGGGGGCATGGTAGGGCCATTGTTCTATGAGGTCCTTTGCAATTTAAGCACTTTTTTTTACTGTTGAGGTGCATTCTCTTCAGTAATGGTTTGATTCGGAGCATTTTGAACTGATCTTTACGTCTCCTTTCGGGCATGTTTGGGTCGTGTGGCTTTTCATTTCGTAACATCTAAATCAAATATGAATGTTAATGAATTTTTCTTTCTTAATGCTACTCCCTGGGATTCTCATACAATAGAGGAGAAGTCCGTCTGTAGCTACTTTGTTTGCGATTTCCGTCGTTTCAAACACGATCTTAAAGGCGGGTGTACGTGGATTCATTTTTATTATCTATTTCACTTTAACTCAGCTTTGTTTGTCTTCAATTTCCTTTATCAGGTATTCGCTTGTATTTGCTCCAATCCACGCTTCCACTCTTCTGCAGATAACGCCGAGGTTTGCTGAGACTTGGGGTAGTGTTTTGGCTTCGAGTCCTATTTCCTTTAATAGAGGTCCCAGAGGATCTTGTCTACATCTTGTAGCTCGGCGCACATGGTGATGTAGCCATTCGTGGTTTGGATAATCTTGATGAAGGCAACTCTTAATCTGGTAAACCGGACTTCGCAAAGTCTCGGTTTCTGTGATAGGTCGTATCATGGAGTATCCGCCCCCGCAGGGGTACCCTCTTCATTCCACTTTCCAAGTTCATAGTCTAGGGGGCATCCCCTTTTTTTCTGAAAAGAAAGGGTGATAGATAACAAGACCCTATCTTCGTGTGTGCCTATACGTCCCTGTCTTCCTGCTTAGTGTACCAACTCTGTGACTTTCCTACTAGCAATAGACATGCTCTATAAGGCGCCTCCTCAAGTTTTTGGCTCGATCCCCTAAGGGGACTCCACGTCCCCTAACGGGGCTTCCTATAGAAAGTTCAGTAGAGCTTACTATCGAGAAGTTCTTGGCTCTTTGAAAGTCACGTTATATTGCATGAAAGTAAGGAAGTGAGAGGTGGTATAGGCTGTTAGTTTAAAGGTGTTCCCTCTTCCCCACAATAGTTCGAGGAGGTATCTCCAATCAAACTAACACACGCATATATTTCTTTGTTCTTCTGTAAAAAAAAAAAATGTGTTCTCTTTCAAGAAACAATCTCTTTTGTAGGGTTGGGCAAATGCTTTACCCAAGTTGCGCTGGTGCTTCAAGTGAGTCAGTCGTTCTGTTATATATACTGCCCAGACAGAGAAAAACCTCAAGGCTCGTATATTTGATTGCAAGCCGACATCGGGATTTTAGCTTCACTCGTGCTTTCCCGAGGCAAAAACGTACTTATTTTTCTTTTAGATCTCCTGAATTAAGAAAAAATGCTTCTGTTTTGAAATCTGTGGAGGCATGATCCCAAATGGATTTTTTCTTTTGGTTTTGTTAAAACAGAGGGTATTTTGGCACCATAAGTGGCTACCTTATGTAGGAAATTAATTGTTATTTTTCCAATACTCTGCAGAACTGAGAATGTTGTCCGCTAACCTAAGTGAGTAACTGTTTTATCATACCTCTTACTGAATACATTTCAATTTTGTTTACACCTATTATTATAAAAAAAATATTATGAGCACACTAGGCACATATTGGCTAGACTGGACTTTAGTGCTGCCTTTAATTGTGTTAATTCCAAACCTCTAATTTACAATTAATTGGAATCGGTGATCCCATTATTATAGTAGAATTTTGACTTTGAAATACCGACAGATAAAAACAACTAAGCATTGATGGACATTTTATTTATTTAAGAAATTTTGTTTCTGCCGCCCTTCAGTGTTACTGTTTTTGTGCCTCTGCTACTTATACTGATCTATGGCACGAATTAGAGAATACGTTTGTCTCATGTGCTTGCCTCTATTATTCCATCTTCTTATGAGGGGCGTTGGGGGGGGGGATGGGTCCGGTTTCTTGAAAGAATTCTTACGTGTAAACTTTAAGGTACTGAACTTAACTATTGGAAGAGATAAGTTCTTATTGGCAGTTCTACGACTCTTAACCTCTTCGCTCTGCTCTTCTTATTGATAATACCCGAGGTATTAGCAATTCTTTAAAAATCCTTGGTGTTACATTTGTCCACAAACTAACTTTTGAATAGAATTAAATTAAAAATAAGAAATAACGTAATGCAATTTTATAAAGGAAATTATTTTACTTAGGGATATAATTTCCTTATGTAAGTATTGATACGTATTAAAAGTGTCAAATTATTGTTTTGTTCATATTTTTTCCCTTTTATGCAACTTCAAGTCTAACGTAGATTTATCGTGCTACTTCTCGTTGTTTGAGATTGCTTGATATTGTACTAATTATGTTTGAGATTGCTTGATATTGTACTAATTATGTTTGAGATTGCTTGATATTGTACTAATTATGTTTGAGATTGCTTGATATTGTACTAATTATGTTTGAGATTGCTTGATATTGTACTAATTATGTTTGAGATTGCTTGATATTGTACTAATTATGTTTGAGATTGCTTGATATTGTACTAATTATGTTTGAGATTGCTTGATATTGTACTAATTATGTTTGAGATTGCTTGATATTGTACTAATTATGTTTGAGATTGCTTGATATTGTACTAATTATGTTTGAGATTGCTTGATATTGTACTAATTATGTTTGAGATTGCTTGATATTGTACTAATTATGTTTGAGATTGCTTGATATTGTACTAATTATGTTTGAGATTGCTTGATATTGTACTAATTATGTTTGAGATTGCTTGATATTGTACTAATTATAATTAGTGAATAATTTTTGCACAGGAGGAGTTCCAAGTTAGTGACGACACGAGAAATAACTCATGTGTGTGTGCAAATGGAATTTGGGAGAAATTAAATGACATGAAACTGTTTTGTACCTATACTTGTTGTTTTTGGCCTATACTTGTTGTATTTTTGCCTATAACTGCTCTTTGTGTCTAGATTTGTTGTCTTTTTGCTTATACCTGCTGTTTTTGTGCCTATACTTATTTTTGTGCCCATACTTGTTTTGTTCCTATACTTTTTTTTACCTATATTTGTCATTTTTATGCCTATACTTGTTGTTTTGTGCCTATACTTGTTTTTTGTGCCTTTACTTGTTTTGTGCCTTTACTTGTTTTGTGCCTATACTTCTCTTTTTGCCTATACCTGCTGTTTTTGTGTCTATACTTGTCTTTGTGCCCGTACTTGTTTTGTGCCTATTCTTGTTTTTTTTACCAATATTTGTTATTTTTGTACCTATACTTGTTTTTGTACCTACATATACCTGTTGTTTCTGTGCCTATACTTGTTTTTGTGTCCGTACTTGTTTTTGTGGTTATTCTTGTTGTTTTTTACCTATACTTGCTATTTTTGTGCCTATACTTGTTTTTGTACCTATAGGTACTTGTTTTGCGCCAATACTTGTGGCCGAAGTATTTGATGTTTGAGAATTCTGAATGGCTGTTAAACAGATAGGATAGGATTTTATGGCAATTTATTCACATTATATTTCTGATTAATATTGTTAGGGATATTTATATCTAATCATTAACTTTTATGGACATTTATGGAAAAAAACCGTTAACTAAGATTATTTCATACGCATCATTTGGTCCGTGCGAGCCATGAAAAATAAGGGACCATTGGTGCCAACTCCATTCTTAGTTCATAGTTGGATATTTCGGCCTCTTAATTTTCTTCTTTTTGTTTAGTTTCTTGTTATTCATTGATTTATTTTTAAATGCCCTTCAAACCTTATTTTTTCTTCCCATTTCTCTTCCTAGCAGGTCTCTTTTAATCTCTGCCTTACGGTCGGTTGTCATTTTACTTTTCAAGTAGTGACAATTCTGTCAATAATAATAAAAATCGTTTAAAATTTGATAAAGTTACAAATGTGTCGGTACTTCTTCAGGCGAGTCGTCATTGTCTTCTCTACCTAGACAGGACTAGTCGGGTACCATTAGTCCTGTTGACCAGTTCAAGACAAGACTAGACAAAGTCTTGAAAAGTGGCCTTTTAGGGAGGACGTAAGGCAATTGAGCGGGGATGTGCCCGCTCGACAGCCAGTCCAAAGGTACCCTCATTGAATGGACCGTAAGGTTTTCTAGGGTACTTATTTTCCTTGTTGCTCCTTGTTACCATTAAACTCTTAATAGAACCAGACTTTTTGACCTTCTCTCCACTCAGGCGGCTTGGCAGATCTCCTCTCTGAATCAGATGTTTGTACTTATGAATCAATCCCCCACTTTCCCGTTTCCACCGTTCCCGGACACGCAGGCCGTCTTGTCATGGGTTTATTATCGGGGGTGCCAGTTATATGCATGCAGGGGCGATTTCACAGTTACGAAGGCTACGAGTTATGGAAGGTAAGTTGTGTTGTTTTCAACTTTTATGTTCTTGTGTCGCATTTTTCAAGTTTCATCTGTTTTCAGGAGTTTTATTTTCAGTTGTTTCCAGGCTACTTTGAAATGAGATGTAATCGTTGGTTTATTGAAAAAGAAAGGCGGGACCTTTACGAAGAGTGGGGTAGATGTTTGGCGAGGGAAGAGGGAAAGCGAAAAGAACAAAATAAAAGATGGTAGATAGAGAAGAGTGGTAAAGGACATTTATTCTTATATGAGTAGATGCGTTATCTTTAGTGGCAATGTAGCCAAATTTGAGGCCTAGATATTAAAGGTTATTTCCTAGCAAAATGTTAAGAAGCTATTGATATTCATACCGAGATACCCTGGCACATCACCGTCATCAGTACCAATATACCCAGAGGCGTTGCTCGTATTTGCACATAAAAGAAACATTTGTCGGTATTCATGTCGAGATACCATATGTTGTTAGTTGTTCCTCGTGGTAGCTATTTAAGAAACTAATAACCGATATTAACAACAAGAGCGCAGTGGTTATTTATAAATATCCAGAAGTGTTTTAAACTTCCATACTACACCATAAGGTGTTATTAGTTGTAATATTAAGATATCAGTGGTGTTATTTGATGACCTACGGGTGTTTTTTTGCTAAGCCCGCGGCGCTTGTTCGCTTCGCTCCCAAAATTAAGAAAGTGTGTGAAAGAAAAAGTTTTTTTTATTTCACAACATTCAAAATTGGTATGCAAACAAAAAAAAAATCATTTCACAACATTTGTTGGCAATGCACAGACGGATACACAAACGCTAGGATCATTATAATAAGATACCAATATATCCAGGGGTGATATCGGCTCTCATGTCCAAAGGTTCTACCGGCGTCATAACCAGGTACCCAGAGATGTTATCATTTTAAATATGCACATACCTAGAAGTGTTATGAGGTACCTTACTAATTCAGATTATTATTATCTAATTAAAAGTAAAAAGCAAAAAACGAATGTGGGCAGCACGCCCTAGGCATTGTAGCGGGCCGAAAATCTAGACTAACCCCAATCGATCCAACCCACTTCCTACACTAATTCAAACGTGAGAAATCGAAGGAGAATGAAACGGATTGTATATACAGTCCCTTTACTTACAAAAAAATACAATAATAATTACAAAAATATGGGGTAAATATGCACACAACTAGCTCATTTATCCTTAACTCTATAATTTAACTTGGTGAATTTTTGAAATTTTTGAAAATTTTTTTTGCTTAGTGGACAAGTAACCTTTTATGTTTTTGAGTTTAGGTTTATTTGAAACTTTTATTCGCAGGGCTGTTTTTTGTATGTTACGAGCTTTTATCAAAGTTCTTTCTAAGAGTTCAGAAATATATAAATATAATTATCGAATAATTTGGAATGAAAAAACATACAAATCGTGAAGTTCAAAAAATATATTAAAATTAGGGCTTTGGCGCTTTTTGACTATCATTTCGTATATAAAACAAATTTAGATGTAAAGAAAAGAGATCTGACAAGGGTTTTTCTATATATCAAACCGGGTGAAATAACTTAAAAAAAAGGTTTCAGGGTGTCTATGTTGAAAAAAGTGTTTGGAAAATTCTCAACTACATATAAATCTTCAAGGGATAAAGACAATATAATAAAAGGTGAAATAACTTTTAAAAAATGTTTCAGGGAATCTATGTTTAAAAAGGTGTTCAGGGTGTTAAAATTAAGAGTCTATAAAGGGGATTAAAAAGAGCGGTTTAGAATAGCAAATAGGCCGTAGGCCACACGACGAAGGAGTGTCTGTGGAACCAATTTCTTTCTGTAAGAAAGAATACGAAGTATGACTTGTATATAAATAAAACAATCCTATCTTGGAATCCTACCAATCGAAAATATATATACAAATACTAAAGAAGAGACAACAAATACAAAAAGAAGAGACAACAAAAAGAGGAGTTATCTTACGTGGTACCACGGTTTACAATTTGCCAGCCCCCCGGGGAAAAATCTTGCCGGCAGTCACTCCTGTGACAAAAATTGGGTGTGAGTGTCTTATGGGGCCTGGCGCCTGGCTCCTCCGAGCTCAATTCTCTTCACGATCCTGGCATCTTTAGGCTATTAAAGAAAGCTGATGCCTCTGAACTTGATACAATATGTATATATATATATATATATATATATATATATATATATATATATATATATATATATATATATATATATATATATAAGGATCTGGTCGTACCTTCGGGGCTACAAACAGCTCTTCTGTCCCAACAGGACGCACAACTTCTTGTGTACCTCAAGCCCTACTGTCTCTGCCACTATGTACAAATTTGGCAGGTAATAGTATTTATAATTTACTAGAGTGGTCTTTCAGAAAAACAATATCAAATTTAAATAGCTAGGGGAGAAAAAAAAGATTTTACACAAACATGAAAATCAATTTATATTACTGTACAAAAAAATACAAACCCATTTTCATTCACACAGACACATTCTTACAGAGGAAGGGAGAGGGTATTGAAAAAAAGGGTGGGCGAATGGCCCTTTACACACACACTCACATTCGCTCCATCACAGCATTCCGATAATACCCGATATTATCAGCTGTCGCGCCCTTTAGCCCCCCATTAAATCCAAATTCATGTTTCGTTAGGATTTACAATAGAATGTCAGGTGTACTATGGGCAACCGTGACGCAGATGATATATGGAGTGCGTGCCCCCCTTGCCCAAATTCTTAACAAGGAAATCTACCTTAGTTTTAGTCAGTTTCTAGAAATTTGAGCATCCTCGCGCTCCTGAGCACCAGAAACATTTCCTCTTTGGATTACTAAGGCTATATACCTTCGACAATCTTTTTTTCACATTTCCTAATTCCACCACATTTTCACGAACCTCTCACAAGGTTTCCGGGAGAGATGCGCTCGTTGGTTTGTTTTCTAGTTTTTGTATAATGTTTTTCTTTTTTGGTGTGTGTGTGTGGGGGGGGGGAGTTATCCGCGAATTTAAACAATTTTATTAAAAAAAATTCCTATTTCTTTAAATAATGCTTAGAATAATTTGCATTTTTTAAATAGTGCCCTTCATGGCCACGGAGGTTCACATAACCCCTGTCTACCAACTAAGAAATGTCTTGAGAGAAGATGTGGGTCTTTAAGACACGCCAGGAAGCACCAGGGAAAAAGGATTTACTAAATTTAATAGTGTCCCCGATAATAACGAATTGTTACCATCGTTAATTTTGTGTTTTAAATTGTAAGTTTCATTGACTCTTTCATCTGTTGTAACGCTCTCGTAATTAAGCAATACTATTTACTTTATAGGAATAATAAAGCATCAAAAATCAATTTCTTTTCTTAAATCATCCAAAGAGTAGAATATAAATTTAACATCCTCACTCGCTTCTGAAGCAGGCAATGCCCTCGTTGGTTTGGGAGTCGATTAAGACTTGAAACAAGTTGGGGTCAGTCTCAACAAGTGATCAAGAGAAATCAACAAGTGGTGCCAGAAGCGAGAAATGTCGGAGATGAAGGAAATGCATAATTCCCAGGGATCTTCAGATTTAGGACATTCTTGATATAGTAAAGATACACTTGCCTCCTTTATGTCGCTACTTGGGTACGTCTCTCCCACCATCTAGCGATTTATTCCTATTGGAATATATATGTAAATGATACCCAAACTTATTCCAGTTACTCTCTGTCAAACTGATGTAGCACATATTGAAAGTTTCTTTTAAATTAGCTGTTATTCGCTAAACAGACTGCTCTTTTTAATTCAATTTTTGGCCTATTTTGCCCAGACAGATTTGTATTAACATTGTTCGGGAGAGTTACATGCTTCCCTATCCTTAGCGCCCCAGGTATCAATATATCTTCCAAACAATTTTACCTAACCTAACATCATCGCGTTTTTTACGAACCTTTTTAAAAATGATTTATGGAGTGATGCCGTGATTGGGTTTAGTATTATTTTTTTTAAATAAATAAATTGTTTGCCGTAATATCCTCATGAGCAATTGTTTATAATTGTCCTTGTAAAGGGATACAAGGTTTGTACCTCAAAGTGTCTGCGCTTTTAAATGCAAACCTCCTCTTCAAGGTCCTGGCAAATGACCTCCCAACCAAACTAATTAAGAAGTGATTTTTGGAGTTGCGTATTGACCATCGTGACGTCATCGCGAAAATACTATTTCCAATCCAAGAGGTGGGGGCTAAAAGACCCCCCTCCCCTCATTTCAGACCCGTTATGTTTATATTTCTTTTTTAAGCCATATTTGTATTCTGCTATTCAGAAAGAGTTATGTAATAATATAGTGTGATAGAACGGGTTGAGGCCGAGTTAATTTCAACCCCTATCACATATTATTTAAAACCACGATGCTCCCACGTGCATCTTCGCTTTGAAGCTTGGCGCCTTATCGCAGCCACATGAGTCAATGTTTAAACAAGGAGGTTTATCTTCCCCCGTTCGCCCCCATACACCGACCTCGCCAGATTGAGTTAGGCTTATGGGCAGATAAGGCATTGTTCCCAGGCTCGGCTGTGCATTCCCTCGAAGCTCCCACTCCATTGTCCCCCACGCCAGGGGAGTGTCTCGACTATTTAGATGGAAACTTTACCACTAAGATCAGATTGGAGATGCAGAGTTTCGTCGCGAAACATCACCCCGACCCTCTCTCACTTTGTGCACCAAGGGACCTCGACCTCGAGATTCACCATCTCTTGTCCAGAAGGAGGACAATATCCCTTGAGTGTCAAGGTTCGAGCCTTTCGTGAAGCCAAGTCCACAAGGCTTCCCCCTCGTTGTCCAGAAAGAGAACAACGTTAGAACAGCCATTGTTCGTTCGAGCCCGTTGACCAGAAACGGTTCTCACCCCCCCCCCCTGTTGTTCAGAAGAGAACAACGTAGAACAGCCATTGTTCGTTTGAGCCCGTTCGCCAAGAAACGGTTCTCACCCTCCCCCTGTTGTTCAGAAGAGAACAACGTAGAACAGCCATTGTTCGTTTCAGCCCGTTCGCCAAGAAACGGTTCTCACCCTTCCCCCTTGTTGTTCAGAAGAGAACAACATTAGAACAGCCATTGTTCTTGAGCCCGTAGACAAGAGACGGTTCTCCCCCCCCTCCTGTTGTTTAGAAGACAACAACGTAGAACAGCCATTGTTCTTCAAGCCGTTCGTCGAGAAACGGTTCTCATTCCCAAGACGCCACGTCAGGATCCTTTTATCCCCCTCCTTCGGCTGAAACTCGCCAGCGGACCGAAAATTCCTTCACGTCGACTTCCTCTGCACCACTAGTAGAAAATTACGTAAGCCGAACGTTACCTTTGAGTATTTAACCCTTTTTTCAATTCTATCCTGTGCTTGTAATGGTTTAGCGAACCATCCCATTTCTTTAACTTTATATTTGTTTTACCTTTTTAAATCTTTTAATCCTCGGATTAGCCCGAGCCCCCACGACCCTTTCCATTCTCTGTTTATGTCAATATTTTCCGTTTTGTGTATTGTTGATAGTTATTATTAATAAAACTCTATTTTATTAATGATAGCAATATTATTATCCTTGAGCTCAGTTCCATTTCTTAAGCATATCGAAGATACATAATATCGGCCCGCCAGACATCCACGCACTCTAAAGATAATTAAAGAAGATCCCTCAACGAATAGTTATATATGGTATATCGTCGAGAGTCCATTCTACGACATATATATATATATATATATATATATATATATATATATATATATATATATATATATATATATATATATATACTATTTAAATTTGGTATCAGGTGAGTAAGGTTTAACGCTATATCTTTGCAAACACTGGTCTCAGTCAAGTAAAGCATAGTGTTATTCGCTATAATAATAGAATATAGTAGTACCCTTTTGTTTTAACGATTGCTATCCCCTTTTTTGGAAACTTAAGAAGCTGGAGTAGCTCAAGGAACTGTTATACTAATTTGTTTGTGTTTTTTTTTTGTGTGATTTTAGTCAGTGGTTATTTAGATCGAGAAACCAAGTACGAATAGGTCAGTGCCCATATTTAGGTAGGCTAATTTCTCTAGAAGGCATAATTCTTGTTGCAAGGAATTTTAGTTTGTTGACTGTTGCGCCCCCAAGTGCAAAGTTGACTCAGTTCGAAATCTTTAAAGCGCAAGGAGAATCCTTGGGACTTTCCGGAAAAGAACTAATTGAGTACGTTCAAGAGGAGCAAAGAACAGAAAGAGAAAGAGAAAGAGAGGAACGGATAAGACAAGCTGAGCTTCACCATCAGATTAAATTAGCTCGTGTTGAAGCAGAGATACAGTCCGCCAGTTCCCGTTCCGAAGCGTCCCCCCACCCAATCTCTCACTAAAGCTCCCCAATTTCAATGATGGAGAGGATTTCGGAGCATTTTTAGCCCACTTCGAAAAGATCCTCCAAATCAATAACATGGATCTGGAGGCTGAAGGTGTAGTCAGATTACTTCCCCTGTTAAATTGTAAATTGCGCTAAATTTTTATGTCTTTACCATCTGAGTGTACAATTAACTACAGCACCTTGAAAGCTGAGTTATTGGCCGCTCATAATCTGACTCCTGATTTCTACCGCCAAGAATTTCGAGGAGGTCGTATTAAACCCGGACAGACGTTCCGTCAATTCGGATACATTCTTCAGAGGAATTTTAAATTTTGGTTAGAATCCTCAAAGGTTGATCTGAACTACGAGTCCTTAACAGACTTCGTGTTGCGAGATCAATTTTTGGCGTCTCTCCCGACGGAGATCCGCGCGTTCGTCAAGGATCGTCGGTGCCAGACCTTTAAAGAATGTACCGAAGAAGCGAATGTCTATGCCTTAAGCCATAATTTATACCCAAAGGAGAATCGAACTTCTCACCAATCCCCCTACAAAGAAAGAAGGAAGGATTCGCGCCCCTTCACAGGAAAGCCGACGAAGTTTCCAAGCCCCGTAAAACCCCAAAACTTCTTTCCCCAAAACCAACAACGGGACTCCAAACCTCCCGTTAAGATTTCTCCTCCATCTCTCTTCCCAAAGCGACCAATCATATGCTTCACCTGTGGTGTAGAAAACCCCATGAGCTGGAATTGCCCCCAAAATTCTAGGCTTGAAAGCGGACCAGCCCACCTAGTTCACCAGATTAATGCAACCCCGGCTCCCCCGGTGGTGCAGACCCAAGCAGAAACTTCTTCCCCCTCCGTCAGGCCACCAGGTAAATTTTATTTTTGATAAAAGTTCATCGGGAACTTTGAAATTTGAGGAGGGCAGCGTGAACGGCTGCCGAGTATCGACTCTCGTCAGGGACACAGGATGTACGTGTTTCATCGTGTCCGACGAACTCCTCCCCCCAGTGGACCCTAACCACGAAAGATTTGCGGTGGTATATGACTACCTTGGGCGGGCGAACCGATTCCCCCTCGTTAGATGTTACCTGCAGTGCCAATATTATGATGGCTGGGCTGAAGTCATTTCAGCACCCATACAATTCTGTTCCGTACTTATAGGACAGAGCCCCCAAGTAAGTTCCGACCCTGTGTCTCAGGCCGTCCTTCCTCGAGGCCGAGCTAAGAAAGAAGCCCAGGAGCCCGTCCCCATCAGAACCCCGATACCGTCTGGTTTCTCGGAGACCCTTAACCAGGACTTTAGGACGGCACAAAAGGAGTGTGAATTACTAACACCCTTAGGCGATAAGGCCCAAGACAAGGACACGGAGACTGTCCGTGGACCCCAAGAAAAAAAGAACCCCTAACGCGCCCATGGAGATACCTTCGTAGAACTGGACGAAACATCGGCACTTGAAGAAGATTACCCCGCGGAGTCCCTTAATGTAATACAGATAGTGTGCACCCAATCTGATGCCGATTACCCTCCTCCTTCCCTACCGGGCGATTCTTTAGAACCCTCTGACCTGGATATTGACGCACAGCTGACACCACATCAAAAGAGTCAGCTACGAGAACTATTTGAATGGAGTCACCATTTAACCACCCTATTAGCTCTTTTCGAGCGACTGCGCGAAAATGGCCTCACCATTGGCCCCCGCAAATGCCGTTTTGCCCACGAAACCATAAAATATTTGGGTTTCAAAATAGGACAAAGCAAGTTAAATCCCCAAGAGGATAAGATTAAGGCAATCGCCGACATGCCCCTCCCGATTACAAAGAAGCAATTAAGATCGTTCCTAGCATCAGCTTCGTACTATCGGCGATTCGTTTCGAATTTCGCTGCGATTTCGGCGCCCCTCAGCTCCCTTTTAAAAAAGAATTCACCCGATCGTCTACGTTGGAATGATGTCGCTATTTCCCATTTTAATCAGCTTAAGAGTAAGCTCATTTCTGCCCCCATTTTAAAGTTGCCCAACCCGGAAAAATCCTTTGGGATTAAGACCGACGCGTCCAACGAGGGCATTGGAGGTGTACTCCTTCAATACGAGGATGACGGAACGAGTCATCCAGTTGCATATGCTAGTCGTCAATTATTACCACGCGAAAAGAGATATGCCACTATAGAAAAGGAAGCTCTATCAATTATCTGGGTCATAGACGAATTCAAAAGGTACTTGATAGGAAAAGAATTTCAGATAGGAACCGACCACCGTCCGTTAGCCTATATTAGGAATGTGCGACACTCCAATGGCCGAATCATGCGCTGGAGTTTACTCCTGCAAGAGTATCAATTTGAAATAAATTATATAAAAGGTTCCGATAACCAGGTCGCTGACGCACTCAGTAGGAATGCGTTACCGAATAGCGTAGAGTAATTGTATTCATAGGATTAGTATCTCCATGTAGGTATATACCGTCTTGTACGACTTAAATTAAGATTCTCTTGTAATATAATTAGTTAATGTATATGTCTGAATTTTGTAACGCTCAATGTCTATTTTTTTTTGTATGTATATATTTGTACCCATTAATTTACGTATAAATTATTTTGTCCCATATGTACTAATTTTATATCATTTCATTGTTCCATGCCTTTTTTTTATTAAGTTTGTATTAAAGGTTATTTTCCCATATAATCAAAAGATCAAAATAATCATATGTATTGAGGTAATACTAATTAGGTGCAGGAAGGTACGGTTGGTACAAGAAAACGAGTTCCCCACAACGGAGCTCTATCGTTGTCCATTCTCTCTTTTTTTTCGAAGTGACAACTTCCCCCGGAATGGAGGGGTGTGATAAAACGGGTTGAGGCCGCGTTAATTTAAACCCCTATCACAATTTATTTAAAACCACGATGCCACCACGTGCATCTTCGCTTTGAAGCTTGGCGCCTTATCGCAGCCACATGAGTCAATGTTTAAACAAGGAGGTTTATCTTCCCCCGTTCGCCCCCATACGCCGGCCTCGCCAGATTGAGTTAGGCTTATGGGCAGATAAGGCATTGTTCCCAGGCTCGGCTGTGCATTCCCTCGAAGCTCCCACTCCATTGTGTCCCACGCCAAGGGAGTGTCTCGACTATTTAGATGGAAACTTTACCACTAAGATCAGATTAGAGATCCAGAGTTTCGTCGCGAAACATCACCCCGACCCTCTCTCCCTTTGTGCGCCAAGGGACCTCGACCTCGAGATTCACCATCTCTTGTCCAGAAGGAGGACAATATCCCTTGAGTGTCAAGGTTCGAGCCTTTCGTGAAGCCAAGTCCACAAGGCTTCCCCCTCGTTGTCCAGAAAGAGAACAACGTTAGAACAGCCATTGTTCGTTCGAGCCCGTTGACCAGAAACGGTTCTCACCCCCCCCCCCTGTTGTTCAGAAGAGAACAACGTAGAACAGCCATTGTTCGTTTGAGCCCGTTCGCCAAGAAACGGTTCTCACCCTTCCCCTGTTGTTCAGAAGAGAACAACGTAGAACAGCCATTGTTCGTTTCAGCCCGTTCGCCAAGAAACGGTTCTCACCCTTCCCCCTTGTTGTTCAGAAGAGAACAACATTAGAACAGCCATTGTTCTTGAGCCCGTAGACAAGAGACGGTTCTCACCCCCCCCTGTTGTTTAGAAGACAACAACGTAGAACAGCCATTGTTCTTCAAGCCGTTCGTCGAGAAACGGTTCTCATTCCCAAGACGCCACGTCAGGATCCTTTTATCCCCCTCCTTCGGCTGAAACTCGCCAGCGGACCGAAAATTCCTTCACGTCGACTTCCTCTGCACCACTAGTAGAAAATTACGTAAGCCGAACGTTACCTTTGAGTATTTAACCCTTTTTTCAATTCTATCCTGTGCTTGTAATGGTTTAGCGAACCATCCCATTTCTTTAACTTTATATTTGTTTTACCTTTTTAAATCTTTCAATCCTCGGATTAGCCCGAGCCCCCACGACCCTTTCCATTCTCTGTTTATGTCAATATTTTCCGTTTTGTGTATTGTTGATAGTTATTATTAATAAAACTCTATTTTATTAATGATAGCAATATTATTATCCTTGAGCTCAGTTCCACTTCTTAAGCATATCGAAGATACATAATATCGGCCCGCCAGACATCCACGCACTCTAAAGATAATTAAAGAAGATCCCTCAACGAATAGTTATATATGGTATATCGTCGAGAGTCCATTCTACGACATATAGAATATATATCGTTTGTTTTTAAACCGTTGCGATCGAATGTATCTTATATGATACATGTATAAAATACAAGTAATTCTAAAAAATAATTACTAAATTCAGTATTATACCTTAGCTGACGTCCATAAACTATAAATCATAATTTTCTGGGGTGTGGAAAAAAATTCGGATCGGAGAGAGTTAGTGCTCACTCCTTTATGAGATGCTGTTATTATTATCCATGTTTTGCAAGATAACCATTATTAATCATCAATGCCCTTTTCACAGACTCCGCAGAGGGGGGAATTCAGGTTATCCTTCCCCCCCCCCACCCCCAATTTTATCCTAGATCCTTTAAAAAAATGATTTTAAAGTAGCCTAGAACTGGGCTGTTTGTTTGCGGTGACTTATGCCCGTGTTCAGTCGCCAGATAGCCTCTTGAAAAAAAATATATCCTGGATCCGCCACTGTATTTGCACAACAACGCCATCTTGTATTCTTTTTACTTTTTCCCTTCTGTTTCTCTCTCTTCTAAATTTTCTCTTCGAGGAAATGACTCCTTTGAATTACCACAGTTTCTTTTGCCTCCATCCAGTGCGCGATGCCGGTTCGAGTGATGAAGGTCCTCGGCGTGAATCAGCTGATTATTACGAATGCCGCCGGAGGACTCAATTCGGACTATAATGTGGGCGACATCATGATAATCAAGGACCACGTCAACATGATGGTACGATATTATTACTGCTAATAATAATTATAATAATTTGTTCACTTTAATTACACTTGTTACTTGGAGCTGAATGCCCTTCTGGACCCAGGTCCACCGGTAGCCTCATATTAGAATGGGACAACCTGGGCTTTGATTCTTCTAGACATTTCCATTTCCCAACATTTTTCGCCATTTGTTTACAATCCTCTTCTCACCTCTCTTGTTAGGTGGCTAATTTTGTCTTCTGCACATTGAGGTGTTCGTAAGTTCCACTCCATCGCGGATGTGCCAATCCGACTAGTAGTGTTAGTGTCAAGTTTTCCTTCATATACAGTTCACTACGGTATTTTTTTATTTAAAGGAGTATGATACTGTGAAAGATTCCCCATTCTATGGGGGGATACTAGCATCCCGGCTAGTGCACTTGTCTGGCAATCGCTGGGTCGGCAGTTCGAATCTCCTTCCGGATTCCTTTAAGCTGACACTGTTTACTAGAAGGTTACCGCCGTAACTGGGCATCACGGTGGGGAATTGGGGCTTTTCCTGGCTGACGTCCGCCCGAGAAGCAACATAGCTTGAGGGAGGACTGAAACCAGATGATGGTGTGCTGCAAAAAAATATACTCGGCGCCACGCTTTTGGTCGTGGACATCAATGGTTACCTCAGTGCTGCGAAACATTTTCAGCAGGGCTAAAAACAGGAGGAGTTTTTTCATCTCTTTTGGAGGGGCGCAGATACCTGCCTTGAATTACCGGCTCAAACAGCCTTGAACTCCGTTTCTCGCTATGCCAAAACGCACGGGCTTCGGCTTTCTTTGACCAAAGCCCTGCTGGTGCACTTCGGCCGCCGTCACATGCATCACGGGGAATCGGAACTGTTCCTGAATTGGACTCTCTTCCATTCCTTGCAAAGAGTAAGCAACCAAGAACGGCGTTTTCCTCTTTTCCATTTTGATTACAAGGTAGGAATCGTTGGATAAGGGTGAAAATGGGATACGACAACCGAGAATTTATAGTTACCCGCCATTGCTCTTAACTTTTCCTGTGGGCCTAACTCGCACAACTCAGACGGTATCAAGGCATATTCTGTGTCTCTAAATCGGACGGGATGATCTGCCGAACCTTTCTACGGGGTTTCCACTCTTTGAACGTGGGGCCATGGGCTAGCTCATGCGGACCAGATAGTGGTGACTTTTTTTGTGGAGGCGAGCCTCCATACTTTATTTTATTGGAGGGGGCTCGTTTTAGGTCTCTGATGAAGACAGGCCTCCCCGACGGGACCTGAGGTTGACTATTTTTTTCCCCTGTTTTCTCCTTTTGTTGTTGTTCCTTTCTTTTTATTCAATTTTTAAATCACAATATATGTTTATACTGTATTTGTGGTTTCGGCGGCTATGCTCTTGTAGGCCGCCACCAGATGAAACCACAGCACTTGAATATAAATCTTTCTAATTACAGGGGTTGGCTGGAGACTCGCCTCTTCGTGGAATGAACGATGAGCGCTTCGGGCCTCGATTTCCTGCAATGAATAACTGTTACAACGAAAAATTGCGACAATTAGCCATGTCAACAGCCAAGGAAATTGGCATTAGCCAGTTTATCAGAGAGGGCGTTTACGTAATGCTGGGAGGACCCTCTTACGAGACCCCAGCGGAACTGAGGCTCCTCAAGACGGTTGGAGTAGATGCCGTCGGGATGAGTACAGTGCCAGAGGTATGTAGGAATAAAAGGGGTATCTTTTCTGCGCCTGTGTAGACCCAGCATCAGGCACAAGGTGGTGTTAAGCGCTCTAAAAAAGAAATAAGAGGAAAGGGTGCTGAGCGTCATCTTAGATTCTAATTCCCCTGGTCACATATGTATGTATGGGAACATTTACTCAAGTTTGAGCTTTAGCTACCAACTGAACGTGCGAGCCAATGGGACATCTTGTCACCTATCATTATTAAAGCAAAATCGTTTTCTGCTTCAAGTGTCTTTTACGGGTCACTAGTGCAACACCTGAACTTGCTTTTGTAGCAAAACTAGTAGATCACCTTCTTTGAATAGAGCGGTGCATGAATTTTTCATATCAATTAATTTCCGCGACGCCCTTGGTGGCAGTTGCCCGATGGGCTTCTTGGAAACAATTCTCAATTTCTCTCATTTCGCAGGTCGTCGTAGCCAGACATTGCGGCATCGATGTGTTCGCCTTCTCTCTTATATCGAACAAATGCATCATAGATTATAGCACAGAAAAAGAAGCAACCCACCAGGAGGTAAGACGCATTTTTAATATGATTAACGTCATCTTTTCATCCTTGATCACCATTTCCCTGGGAAAGAATGAGGAGAGAACAAAAAAAAATTGTTTACCACATGCCTTATCAACCGTGTAGGGCTGGGCAATGAGCCAAGAAGAAAGTGGCATAAAGATTATCATGATTAAAAAAACGGAAACTAACGAGGGCATTTTCGGCTGAATGTAAACCCTTTTAAGGGTTTTTCTAATATTGTATCTATATTCATCATCGTTTCTTTGCAGGTCATCGACACAGCAAATAAAAGGAACCTGGATCTTCAGAAATTGATTATGGCTTTGGTAAAAAAAATTGGAAACAATTAATGAATAAAAATTTCCTCTCCGATGTGGTCAAGCAAAATATTACCACCACAGATATTCTTACATTGAAACGTGAGAAGGAAGCTTTTTATTGAACCGACATATTCCATATAAGGGAATATTTAGCTTTCTTTGGGTTGGTTGATTAGAACACAACCGAACCTAATTCCACGATCAAATTCCTAATTAATGTGATCATTGTCTTGTAATTAAACCGTTTTATCCCTCTACTGGGATTTTATAATAATAATTACCTCATGTACTAACATCTTTCTTCTCCTTAATTCCTTCAACTATGCGTTATGATTATATCCCGGCTAGGTGTAATTTTGGTATTAAGATTTGGGACCAATTCTGGGACTTCCTAATTTGTCTATTAACCCCTTTATGGATATCTCATTTATATTTCTACCTAATAATTAAACATTTTATATTTATTTTCTTTGGAATCTACTGACTGGCTGTCGCGCAAACTCTCTTCTTTCGTGAACATTCATTTATTCATGGCGAGATATCCTTTGATGGTCTCCACAAAAAGATCCACAGCCCGCGGGACATCCAGTCGGAATATTACGATAATGTTAATGAGGAAAACTTCAATGTACGCATTGCGTATACTGCAGTTTTCCTTACTATTGTAAGATATAGCGCTTTCCTAATTACACTATATATATATATATATATATATATATATATATATATATATATATATATATATATATATATATTTTTTTTTACACGCAAACGTTCCAATTTGGGATCAAGGCAAATTTCAATTGGTTTAACTCCATGCCAATCTCTTACCATAGTAAGGTTTATCCATGTGTGGAAGAGTTGTTTGTTCTTAATTGCTCTCCAGGAATAAACTAAAGGACGACTGGATTGCTACAACAAACCTAATAAGCTTTAAATGAAAATCGAACTTATCTACAGCAACAGATTTGTACAGATACTCAAAATTATCATTTGGTAGGCCTACTTGTGGGATAAAATGTATTCTGTCATTCGACTTTACTCCAGCAAGTTTAGTTTTATTTACACTTTTGTCTTGTCTTCTGTCCATTTCCATGTAGTTTATGCGAAAGGAAACGAATAAAACAAACAACTTTTATTAACCTTATAAAAATCAAAATCTAGTTTTAGTCACAATCCATTTTCTGTTTTTTTGTTACTTTCTGAAATTCTTCACGATATGTGGAGACGAAAAATGGACAAAACAATGTGCGTACTACCTTCAAGAAGTGAATGGTACCAATGATATTAGCTTGGTCATTAATTTTTTTTCTTAACTTCATAAACAATTTGATTTCTAACTTCGAATAGACTTTTCCAAAATCCACCAAATAAACTAGAGCACAAACTTTTAAATTTTTATTTCTTAAGTTTTTCAAGTCATGTTGACCTAGTTTGTCTAATTATACAAGAAGAAATATGAGCCTATTTGTTGGCTTCAATTGAATATTTTGAACTATTCCATTAGTTGAACTTGTTTTCAATTATCACATTCATGTGATTGAATAATTTTTGTAAAAATCCAAGATAACAAATCGCGAAGATACGATATTTTCACCCTTTCGGCCAAGCTAGAAGAAATTTGTTCAATGGGATGGTGATAACACTTCCGGATAAACTGAAAAAGAAAAATCGTTGAGAGGCTTGATAATGGGTATGAGAATTTTTTTAGAGCTACAATCCAATTAATTTCGAGAAAAGGAAGAACAGTGGGTGTATAAAATGAGTATATTAACTATTTGGAGAAGGGAGGTGAAGAAAAAAAAAGAAAAGCAGACGGTATCCGTCTCGCAATTTTCAACTGTTAATTTTACGCATATATTTTTTTTTTACTTTCGTTGTTGGTCTTTTTCTTCTTAAAAATATAACTATTTTTGCATTTTTTTGGCAAAATAATTGACTGGAACTTTTTTAATTTTCAATTTGTGGAATAGGCAATGGTGTCCTCTTTGGAATCTGCACCGGGAGGACAAACAAGATTTCAGACTTCCTCAATATCAGCGGAAGGAAAATGTCAGAAAGGAGCTGGAAGACTCAGGATTCGATTGAAATCCTAGCCTCCCAACTCGCCAGACTGCAGCCCCACCTCGACTCTTTTGTTTGGGAAGCGGTGGAACGAGGGACCAACAAATCCAGCTGCAACACGAAAGACGAGGCGAGGGCCAGGATTACATGGGACTTCAGGGGCCTAAAACGGAAGATGGTGACAAGGGCTTTAGCCGGTTCCAATGACGCCAGGAGGCTGTCATCGAGGCTACACCTGGGTTCATCAAGTGAGATCGACAAAACATCTCATGAAGACAAAATGACCCAAATTTGACGAGTACCGAGCGGTGTATTGCAACCAGCTCGGCCGTGAAGACAGACGCAGCACCTGGCAGAGCCCCGCTGACTTCAAACAGAGGGGATACAGCATGGAAACCGACCCCTTCTTGAGACTTGGAGCCATCCGTATACAATGTCACGGTTCCAGCGTGACAAGAAGTGTGCTCCCAAAAGGCCGAACGCAATACTCGCGGCGCTGTAGAAGCTTTGGCAGCAGAGGCGTGGCGACAAATGGTCAAAGGTGGTAACCTCCAGATGGTGTCCTGGGCAGAACCAGGCACGCAACCGCCCGAGAGCTTACCGAGCTCTCGAAGGAGTTTCCTGGAAAATTCTCATCCGTAGTAGAGCTTCGAACAGTAGCCGTATCAGTGCCTTAGCCGCTGAACTTCACGGGACAAAGAATATCCATAGCGCGGGAACAAGGCTGCGAATATGAACCGCCCAGGTGAGGCGTCAGTCAAATATAAGACCAAGGAAAAAGTGCGAGTCCACCCCTTTCAGGCGCATCCCATTTAGAAACAAGTCAGGCCAAGGAAAACCGAAGCCTGTGCGCTTCGGCATAGCGAGAGATGCGGTTCAATGCCTGTTGGAGTCGATGCTCCAGAGTTGGCATCTGGGCCGCGCCAAAAGAGATCGAAAAGTCGTCCACGTAGAGTGTAGAGAGAACATCTTCCGGCAGCACCCACCGAGGTGATTTCGTTGATGCTCAGGGCAAAGAGTGACACTGAGGACACTTCCCTGCAGGATAGCCTCTTCCTGCTCCATTGGACCGGAGAGGGCTCCCGCCACCCTTACACGGAATCGACGATCACGCACAAGTTCAGATATAAAGTTTGGGAGGCGTTCCCATGATACCATATCGCCATGCGGTATCATAGGCCTTTTCCAGATCGAAAAACACTGTGGCGTAGTGCTGTGTACGAAGGAAGGCCTCGCAGACGGCAGTTTCTAGTCGGAGCAGAACATCCGACGTGGAGTGGAACCTGCGGAAGCAGCACTGTGCAGAAGACAGATGGCCTCAGCTGTCCAGAAAAGTCTAATCTAACATTTACCAATTTCTTAATAACTTGCACACGCAGGAAGCTAGAGAGATTGGGCCGAAACCGGAGGGGGAGAGTGATCTCTCCCCGGTTTGCGAAAAGCGAGATCAGTATCGATTCGCCAGGAATCTGAGAGGATACCCTCTACTCAGATCCTGTTGAACAAATCTAACAGAAATGCAATGCCTCGCCCACCCAGGTGTCGAAGCATGGCGTACGGGACATCGTCCAGACCAGGGACGGTGTTCGCGCACGAAGCGAGAGCGGAACGCAACTCACTCAGAGTAAACGTGCTGTTGAGTACATGGGACAAGCGGTAGCGATCCTGCTCGTGCTGGTACCGGCACAGTTAACGTGCGCGAAAATCACCCAGAATGTGACATTTAACATGAATGTGTCGAATAGTCAGGGAAACGACGCAATCGTCGCAGTAAAGTGCATGCGAACGCTAGATTAAATAACGGTACGTCCCGCATTTGTGCCCAATTCGAAGGCGACCTGAAGTCGTCGCGGTATTGGGTGGGATAGGTCCATGGGGATAGTCGCGGCGCAATGGCATGCAACGTTAAGTTCCCTTCGCCCGTCTCCCATCTTCTTTCCCAAGCAACCCAGAGGGCTGCCCTGATTCTGGACATATAGTCAGTCGAGAAAGCGCGAAAGGCAAGTCTGGTCGCCCAGTCCTCGCCGACTCTTTGGCACCCTCATTTCACATAAATCACACATGTCCAGGAACCTAGAAGACAATCGAAAGGTCGTCCACATAGAGCGTAGCGAGAACATCTTCTGGCAGCACCGAGGTGATACCTTTGATGCTCTGGGCAGAGTGTGACACTGACGATATTTCCCTGCGGAACGCCCACTTCGTGCTCCATTGGGCTGCATAGGGTTATCCCCCCCTACCGGCAAGCGGAATCGACGATCTTATAGAAATTTTGAAATAAAGATTGAGAGGTGTCCCTTCGCCCCTATCGTGTGGAGAGTCTCCATGATACCGTATCGCCATGTGATATCATACGCTTTCTACAGATGTAAAAAAACGTGGCATAGTGATGTCTACGAAAGCATGACTCCCAGACTGTATTTTCCAGTAGGAGCAGAGGAGCCGACGTGGGGTGGAACTAGCGGAAGGCGCACTGTACGGAAGACAGGTGGCTTCCTCTGTTCAATAAAAATGCTAATCTAACATTAACTAATTTCTCCATCAACTCGCACATGCAGAGGTCAGAGAGATTGGGCGGAAACCGACCGCGGTAGTTATCTTTCTCCGCTTGCGAAAAGCGAGCAGAGTAGGCATTCACCAGTAGTCTGGGAGGGTATCCTGTTGAACATATCTAACAGAAAGGCCATGCCTCGCTCACCTAGGTATCGAAGAATCGGCGTCCGCGCATGAAGTGAGAGCAGAACGCAACTCACTCAAAGCAAACCTCCCGTTGAAAGGTTCTCCGCCTCTGTAGGTAAAGCCTAGTCGACGGACTTCAGCGACATGACGTAGATTAAATGCTGTCGGAGCAGCATCTCAGCTAGAGAATGTGGAAAAAACTGGTCGCGAAACACACCGCCACGAACGTGGGGTCCGATATTGCGGTCCCATTCTCTTGAAGAACGGGGGTGGGTTGTTCTGCGAGAACTTGCCCCGTATCCTTTTGACTCGCTTCCACACCGTTACGTGAAGATGAATATCAGCTCCCAGGAGAGCCGCGGGCGTGCTTAGAAATATACCTGAACCCTAGTCCTAGCTCGATGGAATTCCCCGACAGTGAAGTCGTTGGGGTGGCGTTTATAGCGCATGTAAGCATATTGATTCTATCTAAGTGCCGTTTTATACTCGGCCGACTACTAAGGAAGCAGACGACGAGAAAAATGACCAGATGTTCTATGAAGAGTAGTTAGGCCCATGGCGATGAAGTTCCTGAGAAAAACTCAACGGCCTCATCCACCGACCTAAACTGAAATTCGGACCACTGAGCCCGTTCTAAAACACCAGGCGTCAATGGCTCAGAAAATGATAGTTGAATGGGAAAGTGGTCACTACCATAAAGGTCATCGACAGTCTCCCACCCAAAATCAGCCTGCGCATCTGGAGAGTACAGGGACAGATCAAGACAAGAAAATGAAGCGGTTCTCTGGTAGTGATACGTAAACTCATCCACATTTAGGATACCCATTTCCAATGGATATTAGGAGCAGTCTCCCCAGAGGGGGTTGAACACGTCAATCACCGAGCAGAAGAAAAGACCTAGGATACCGTGCCACGACGCGGTGGCTCTCCCGCGTCGAAATCGGCTGACGGTGGAATGTACATTGAAATACAGTATACGTATTTCCCATTGCCTGAACGGAGGTACAGTGGGGAGAAATAAGTATTCGTACACCTTAAAAATTCAATTTTAATATACTTCCAACCCATCAAACTTCATGAAATTTACACAATAAATGTATATTAATGTAAAGTTAAAGGTTTTGAGCACAAAAAGGCATAAAACAGAATTAATATTAGGTAAAATTTAAATTAATGAAAACAGGGGTGTAATAAGTTTTCGTACAGAAACATAAACCTAACGAAATTAATTTTTAAAAGCACATGAGAGCAAAGAAGCTTCTAGAGGGTTACAAGGAAAGAGAGTACCCTAGGAGACCTTACGGTCCATTCAAAGAGGGTACTTTTCGACTAGCAATCGAGCGGGCACATGGCTGCTCAATTGTTTTGCGTCCCTAAACGGCCACTTTTCAATACTTTGTCTAGTCTTGACTTGAACTGGTCAACAGATTCACTGTTGACAACTTCCACTGGAAGTGCGTTCCACTTACCGCAGATACTGTAGGTGAAAAAATTTCCACACAGATTGCGGTTGTAACGCTTCAGTTCAAGTTTGAAGCCGTGATTGCGCGTTTTGTTCTGTTCTGTTCTCCCGGTAGTCAACATTGTCGAACCCTCGAAGTATTTTGAAAACTTCGATGAGCTGACCACGCAGTCTACGGGTTTCCAGCAATAACAGATCAAATTCCCTTAGTCTATCCTCATAACTTTTATGTCGGATAGAGGGAATCAGTTTGTTTGCCCTAGCTTGTACGCGTTCCAACCTTGCGATGTCCTTTCGAAACGAAGGACTCCAAAATTGTACGGCATACTCCAGGTGCGGCCGAACGAGGGAGTTGTACAGACAAAGTACTATCTCCTTGTTACGGTATCCAAGCTGGCGCTTTATGTAGCCTAGCATCCTCTGGGCCTTTTTCTCCGCCTCAATGCACTGTTTCGAGAACTTGAGGTCACTAGTGATTGTTACACCCAAGTCATTTTCAGTGTCGGTGGATTCAAGAGCAGTGCCCTTAAGGATATACTGAGATTGGGGGTTTATGTGGCTGATATGCATTACTTTGCATTTGCTCACGTTAAAAGGCATTTGCCACGTGTCCGACCACTCCCCAATCTTCCCAAGATCTTCCTGCAGGCGGGCAGTATTTCCATCCTTTGCAACGTTCATACCAAGCTTGGTATCGTCGGAAAATTTGGAAATCTTGGCAACCATGTCAACGTCCATGTCGTTGACGTAGATGATGAATAGTAGTGGTCCCAGGACGGAACCTTGAGGCACCCCGCTAGTAACGGGCACCCACTCAGAAGCCTGCCAATAAACCACCACCCGTGGCCGTCTGCCACTTAGCCAGTTCTCGATCCAGCCGGCTACTTTTCCGTCTATGCCCAGCGCTCGCACTTTCCGGAGAAGGCGGCGGTGTGGTACGTTATCAAAGGCTTTCTAAAAGTCTAAGTAAACCACATCCACCGCCTTGACCCGATCGTGCTCAGTGAACACGAAGTGGAAGAATCCACAAGGTTCGTCAGGCATGACCGTTGCCTTCGGAAGCCGTGCTGGGAACTCCTCAGTAGCAGGAAAATTTAAAGTTATAGCTCGCTGGTTTCAGTCATATCAAGCTGCTATATTGCTTCACGGGCGGACGTCAGCCAGGGCAATCCTCAACTCCCCTCCGTGATGCCCGGTCACGGCGATAACCTCCCTTAGTAAATAGTGTCAGCTTAAAAAGAATCTGGACGGAGATTCGAAGGGCCGACCCAGCGATTGCCGGGCAAGCCCGCTAACCACGCTACTCGTAAGTACAGCAATCAAAAAGAGCTCAGGAAAGATTGGAAATCCATTCAGCAGTCGACGTTCCCGCAGTAAAGACGTTATCATGGCGAAGAATAAAGAACTCTACAATGACCATAAAAAGGCGATCCTGAAGTTCCATACTGATGTGTTGAGCTGTCGCAAGATATCCGAGCAACTGAAAATTATTTTCAGCACCAGTGACTCTGTCATTCTGAAGTGGAAAAAGGTGGGAACCATGGACAACCTTCAGCGTTCAGGTGCTCCAAGGAAGATTTCCCCCAAAGCTTCTCGTGTAATAGAAGAATGGGCCGAAATACTAAAGGAATGTTACAGCGCATTAGTGAAGAACTAAAAGAAACGATTGATGGCGGTGAAAGCCAACAAAGTTTACGCAACTATGACGACCCCTAAGGAAATTCTAGATGACCTACTGGCGAAAGGAACGTCGATCACAAAGCGAGCTATCAGTAATGAACTTAACCGGCATAATTTTAGGTCTCGCAGGCCAAGGAAGACACCTCTGCTGCTGAAGAGAAACAGAGCTGCAAGGTTAAAGTTCATACGTGTGCATTTGGAGAAATCTGCTGAGTTCTGAGATAATGTCTTGTGGTCAGACAAGACACAAAAATAGAATTGTTTGGCCGTAACGATGGCAGTCCTGTCTGGAGGAAGGACGGCATTGCCTACGACCCTAAGAACACCATCCCTACCCTGAAGTTTGGGGAAGGTAGCATCATGGTGTGGGTTTTTTTCTTATCTAAGGGTACCGGCAAAATACCACATCATAGATGGGACCATTATTTCGGCAATCTACAGAGATATTTAGAAGAACATCTGTTCGTTTCTGTAGAGTGGTTTGGACTTGGAGAGGGATGGATCTTTCAAGCATACTGCAAAAGTTACTTGCGAATGGTTCTGGAAAAACAATGAAAACGTTCTAGAGTAATCTAGTCAGTCGCCAGATGTGAACCCAATAGAGAACTTGTGGCGAACATTGAAGAGCAAGATTCATTTAAGGGGTCCCAAGAACATCAAAGAATTGGAGGTAATTTGTAAAGAAGAATGGGCCGAAATACTAAAGGAATGTTACAGCGCATTAGTGAAGAACTAAAAGAAACGATTGATGGCGGTGAAAGCCAACAAAGTTTACGCAACTAAGTATTAATCACCAAATATCGATTTGTACAGGTACTTTTTTCACCCATGTTTCATTAATTTCAAGTTTACTGAATATCATTTCCGTCTCAGGCATTTTTGTGCTCAGAACTTTTAACTTGACATTAATATACATACATTGTGTAAATTTCGTTAAGTTTGATGGGTTGGAAGTCTATTAAAATTGAATTTTGAAGGTGTATAAATACTTATTTCTCCCAACTGTACATATTTATAGCAAATAGAAGAACGGAGACAATGCGGGTGTAAATCGCGCATCCTCCTGCACGACCCCCAGCATGGTCTCCTGCAAAAAGATAGGTAACGAGGAACGGAAAGAGACGAAACTCCGCAGGTCCTCCCAGTTGCCCCGGAGTCCACGGCGATTCTATTGAAGAAATATGTCCTCCAGGCCTAGGTTGGAGGAGAAGCGGGTGACCCCTCCGAAGTGAAGACCTTCATGGGAATGGCTGTACGTTACCGGGAGTTTGGACTCCGAGAGCTGTTGACCGTACAAGGCGCTGTCGCCTTCGAGGACTTATCAGGGGAGATTGTGTTCAGTATGCGAGTCGTTTTCTCTCACCGCCTCTAAACCTTTGGCGGGCGGGGCGACTCGGAGACGCGGGACCCTCTACGCAGGAAAGTGGTTATTGGGGCAAAACCGATATTCCCATTATTCGCGCCCCAACATCCAGGTCCAATCAAGTTCTGTCTCTTGCAACGTGCAGGCGTTGTTTATAGAGGTTCCAAAGCCTCTCTTCTGACACATGAGGTAGCTGGTCAGGTAGTTAAGCCTGGACAGCGGGTTGAGGGGATAGTTGTATAGACAAAGGAATGCTGAGAGGAAGCGCACCAACAACTTAACTCGGCCGAGTCAAAGAGTTCGTTCAATTCAACATAATGGGTGAAAACAGTTCTTCCTGGTATCAGTTGCAGGTAGACAAAAGGTTGAAGGTATAGTTGTACAGTAAAAAAAAGATGATATAAAAATAGCGCCGAGAGGGAGGGAGGGAAAAGCGCACCAACAACTTTCCCAGGCCCCATCAGAGTTCATGTCAAACCAGTGACGACGTGGCTTCCCCTAATTTGCACTCAGACGGTGAGGGCTCAGAGTAACGCTACACAGAGTACCCCCTTGCAGCGACGTGTATCGCAAGGATAATGAATCAATTTAAGTAGATTTCTTCATTTGCTATTACTTTATTTTAACCACACGCTACCAAATGACCGAGGGTTGGCAGGCGGTGATGCGTGGAAGGAAAAATTGAAGAGAAGATAAAGATGGACAGGCAATGCGTGTACACTAGCACAGGTCAGCGTGATAGTAGTAGTAGTTCAAGAAAAACAAACGAAGTACTCTGGTGTTGTTAAAGCTTAGGAAGCAGAGGCGTGGCGACTAACGTTCTGGCGAGAACCCACGGCGACAACGGCCCGAGAACTACATCCAATCTCGATAAGGAGTTGCTTTGTAACAAATCCCAAAATGCCCCGGCTATGATCGGAATCTCTCGGCGGTATAGGCAGAGTAGAGATCGGTCGCGGATGAAATAAGAACCGTTTGCGACTGAAGGAAACGCTGGGCTCTCGCGTACAAGCGCAATATGCACTGTGTACACCGAAGACGATCAGCATCTCATCAACACCGACAAGGAGTCGGGGGGGAGGGGGTATGCGGAAGGCTCCCGTCGCAAACGGAGACCAGTGGATCAATTTCACATTCTGCAATTCACACTCGGCTGCGGATGCGTAGAACTTGCATCCGACTCTAACTTAGACATAACAAATGAGTGAAGGAACAGTAGCCCTATCAATAACCCAAATGCTGAACATAACGGAACGAAGAATGCCCATGACGCGGGTACTAGAGACCCTAAGACTGCGGATATGCGCGTCCCTGGTGAGGCGCAGATCGAAAACAAGACCAAGAAAACGGGATAAATCTAAAACATGCCGGCGAGCCCCGTTTACGAACACAGGGCGGGAGGTGGAGACGTGTATGACGGGAAGTACACTACCTTAGTTTTGGCCAAAGAAAAACGAAACCCGTACAATTTGGCAAAGCGAGATGCGTTTTAATACATGTTGGAGTCAACGCTCCAGACTTGTTATCTGGGCCGCCCCAAAAGAGGCCGAAAGATCTACGTGGAAAGTAACAAGAACATCTTCTCGCAGCACCGGGGTAATACAGTTGTTGGTCAAGATAGAGTGACGCTGAGGACCCTTACCTACGAGACGCCTTCCTTCTGCCCGATAGAACAGAAGTGAGCTCCTCCACCTGTACGGGGAATCGACGAACTCGTAAGAACTCGGATGAAGATTGGGAGGCGTCCCCTCGCCCCAATGTTGTGTAAGGTCTCAAGGATACTGTATCACCATGCGATATCATAGGGATTTTCCACATTAAAAAAAATCCTAGCGAATTGCTGGGAAAGGCCTCGCAGTAGCGATTTCCAGCCGGAGTAGAACATCCGAGGCGGAGTGGAAGTTGCAGAAGGCGCACTGTGCACGAGTCGGGTGGCCTCCGCTGTCTAGGAAATATCAATCTAATATTAACTAATTTATCCGTCAACTTGCACTCGCAGGAGGTTAGAAAAATCGAGTCGAAACTAGCCGAAGTGGAGTGATATTTTCGCAGTAGCCACTCGGCAGGAGTATGGGAGGATATCCACCGTATTGCCAGATCCTGTGAAACAAATCTAACAAAAATGACATGCCTCGTTAACATAGGTATCGAGGCATAGCATACGGGATATCGTCCGGACCAGAAGCGGCATAAGCGTATGAGCGAGTGCGGAGCGGAACTAATTCAAAGTAAACAGGTCGTTGACGGGTTCTCCGCCTCTAAAGTTAAAGTCCAGTCGGCGGGCGGGCTTCAGCGAGTGACGACATGCTGTAAATGTTGGCAGAGCAGGATCCAGGCCCAGGGAAAGTGGAGAAAGAGGTCGCAAAGGAGGCCGCCAAAGACGCGAGCTCCGAGATTGCGGTCCAGTCCTAATGGAGGAGGTGAGGGGAGTCCTACGAGACCTTGCCGGGAAGCCTTTTAACTCGCTTCAACAACTCTGCGGCGTGAGTGCTTGTTTTGAAACAGCCTCGCTCAACGAAATTCACCCTACGTGAAATCGTACGGGCAGCGATTATAGGCATATCGCTTCTTTCTGAGGGCCGTCTCACACTTGGCCGAGCACCTAGAAAGTCGACGACGTACAAAACGATAAAAACAGTATATCTTCTATTCAGGTGCAGCTGCACTGCCACTGCCTGAAGAAGGTTTATAGCAAATAGAAGAACAAAGAGATCATGCCGGGTTTAAATCAGGCATCCTCCTGTCCGGTGCCGGTCTCGTGGTAGTGGGATCGCAAGACCTTTAGACTCCAGGAGGGTGGACATGGCGCACGCGCCTAGCATGGTCTCTTGCAGAAAGATAGCTAACAGGAACGGGAGAAGACAAGCTCCGGCAGCTCCTCCCAGTTGGCCAGGAGTCAGGGGCAATTTCATTGAAGGAATATGCCTCCAAGCGATGCGTAGTCCCTAATCAAAGAGAAGAACCTCATGAGAATGGCAACGTTTCCTGGAAGCAGAACTCCTGGCGCCTTCGAGGACTTATCGGGGAAGGTTGGGCTCGCTATGCGAGTATTTTCTTCCCTTCACCCGGTCCAACTTTGGGTGGGGGCGTAGGATCCGAAGCTTCTTTAGCGCTGTCCTCCGCTTTATGAATTCCGGAAGAAGGCATCACGAACACCTTCAGGGCGTTTGCCTCCTGAGTCTAACGATTAGTTGGAGGCCAGTGGCCGTTTCGCTTTACCGGAGGGGGCAGCCCTGGTTTTAACCGAGGCTAGGTGTGAACTCCTTGTGCCGCCAGCGTTACCAGGGGAGCGTCCGGGGTGAGTAGACCCCGCGGAAAGGTTCCGAATGGGCATGGAAGCAACTGTACTCTTAAGCGTGGAGCAGAGGGGTTTTTTTTAAATTGAGGCAGAAGACGTCCCAGCCAAGGTTGGGTGCACGAGGACCAAGTATTTAGCCTATCGAAAGGAGAGACGATCCTGGGCCTGAACGGCCAGGATTTCCTTCTCAAGGAGATACACACTACGTTGCTTCGAGAAGCAAGGTGGCTCTCCACACTTGACACTTGGCCATAAACGATAAGGACTTATCGTGTATGGCCTTGGAGCAACTTACAGACTTTGGTTAACACTATTTACCGTGTCTACATGAGTGATTCGTATGGCCGAAGCGGAGGCAGTGGTAGCACCTCCGCGGCAGTGACACGAATGCCTTCACACGGTAGCGATGCACACTGGCACGCACCTACTCAGGGAGTCTGGTACAATCGAAAGTGACTAAGAGGCCCCTCCCTTTTTTCTTATAACACGTTCCACTTTGACCGCTCCTTAGTCAACCAGCTCTAAGGTGATGTCATCTATGGAGTAGTCCAGGAATTCCCTCGCATAAACCACTACTTTCCCGAAATTTATGATAGAGTGGGCGGCACATTCCCCGGCGAGCCATCGAGTGTCCGAAGGACACTAACCATGGCCGCCTCGGAAAGGTCCGCCGCATTCGCCAGAAAGCTCCCGTCCGAGAAACGGGTCATCCCAGGCTGTCTACTAGATAATCTAGCTAAAGCTCTTCTTTAATGGAGCATGTGACCTTTGGCCTAATTGCTGCCATCAGTGGAGAGAATAACAAAAAGCGTTTGAAGTAAGCGTACTGAAGAAGGCCCGGTACTCTCTGAATGAGGGACCACGACGTAATACAGACTCATGCTCAGCGCACTTACGACTTTGGTGTTTGTCTGGGCCTTCCGGCCCGACGTCCCGGTCTTGGCCTGGTCGTTTGCTCTGGGGACTCGTCCGTCCCCAGGGCACCGGTGGAGGCAGAGGAACCAATAGTCGTCGATTTCTTTTGTTTTTCTTCTTGGGAGAGGAGGGCTCTGAGTGAGTGTATCTGCTTCTCTACACTCCCAGAAAGGGGCCTCCAAGGCCCAGAAGATCTTTCTCCGAAATGGAGAAGAGCTTAGCCGTCAAGGGGCACCAGTAAGGAAGAGATCCCATCCCTCCTGGCCTTATTATAGGAGGGGGGGAGGGGCACTTCCGGAACTACCTCCAGTTCAAGAGGCATCCAACTTCCTCCCCAAACTCCAAGGTGTCAGGAATCTCGACCAGTGTTTCAAAGGACCTATCGCCTGTTACAAACGTCACTGGGGCCGGCATATGTCGAACTGCGTTCGTAAGAGAAGGGAAGCGGGCATGCCTCGGCTCACATTAACGTGACAAACCCCGGATCGATGTGTCCTGGAAAGGGCCAGGAAGAGACGCAGCCTCTAACCCTTTTAAGGGAGTTGGAGCTTGGAGACAAGGTGGCGCGTCCTTTGCCTCGATGTGTGCTTGGCATTCCTGAGAGGGCAAACGGGGACCTACGGTAAGTGGAGAGTTGCTTGGAGGCCTTTTTCGAAAGGAAGCAAGGGGGGACCCCCCCCAAAAAAAAATGAGACAAAATGGAGAGGAAGAATCACCCTTTCCACTAAGAATCCTTTGGGGGACCCGTCACTATACTAGACTCGCCTGTAGGCAACTCTGCACAAGGGGGCAACTCATGAAACCTATAAATTGAAGAGGGGGGAAACACCCTCTCAGCTAGGAAAAACTAGGAGCCTCTCATTAGAAGAGGGGTAGGTACTCTATTGGGGGCTCCAAAGAGATATAGGTGAAATTCCTCTATCGGTCGAGGGTGATGCCAACAAGGTATCGGACAAGTGCCCCGGGAAAGCCAAACCAAATATTACACGTGGCGTAGTAGGCAGTTCGGAGCGACGGATCTGGCTTAGTGTCTGACCTCAGAGAAATCCAAGTCACCACACTCAACACCATATAGTACATATTCTTTTTCGTTGTCTGAAAGGAGAGCAGCCGTAACCAGAGAGATTTAGAGGCAGTGTAAGAGGGAGCCAAAGAAAGGGTAGAGAAAGTGACGGAGTAGAAAGGGTGGCTGGAACGACAGAGGTTGAGTGAAAAAGAGTTGGTACAGCAAGACGAGATAGGATTTAGCGGAAGGAGGCTAAGCTGGGATGGGCCGTCAGCACGGCAACCAGGAAAACACATGGCAGTTTCCCTTTACGGTTACTCAGGCCGACAGGACGTGCTGCTCTTCCGGATACCAGATGTAACAGTTTACACAGAGTGCCCATGCCTATCCCCACCCCCGCAGGAAACACCAGTAAAAGAACAAATGAGGTGGGAGAGCGAAACCATAGTCAGGGCTAACAGCCACCAGCTGCTGCCAAGCAGAGGTCACATGCACGATACTGTTGCATTTGAAGCAGCGAGTGAGATAGAGGCCGTGCCCGAGAAATATCTGAGGTAATGGGATGATGTGGGTTATTGGGGCGTGGACGTGGCTGAAAGGTTGGAAGAGAATAGAGATGGGATAGAGCAGCGGCGAGAACTAGGGGTAGTGTACGAGAGGTCAGCGATGGTCGGAGCAGAAATCACATTAGCAGGGACCGAAATGGATGGGGAAAAGGCGCTATAACATAACATAATTTCATGGATGACAAAAGCCACAAGGGCCTATCAAAGGCCATCCGCATCTGTCAAAACACATCCACAAAATGCATCCGTAGGATTGTGTCAGATTATGCATCTACAATATACAATTTAAACAATCGATAGGATTGTGTCCGATCATGCATCTACAATATACAATTCGAACCATACACAGGAATTTGTCAAAAACAAGGGCTGTCTAAGTGTAGTGTGTCTGCTTTGTTCTCCTTCTCTTTTTTAAACGGTGGAGTTGAATTTCCTTGAGCTGCTGTCTGTGATGAAACTAGGCCCGAGTCGAAAGAAGGTAGATTTCCGTCATATGACATGGTGATACATTATTTAAAGTCGCATACAAATAAATATACCAGTACACAACCCCTTTTTTGTGTGACGTGCGTCTTCTTGACTACCAACCCGTCTAGTACCCCCTTCACGTCTTGAAGCCCGATGGTTAAAGCATCCATGGGCATGGATTTAGGTTCTTAATATTTTCTAAAGTTAAATGGAGAAGAACGGTGAGGAGATGATAGGATGGGAATAAAATACGCAGGCGACGTAAAAGTCAAGTCCCTAGCGACTGGCGGTGGCTCCACAAGCTTACGTCCTCATCCAAATTACAGGCAAGGGAAAAAATTCTAGTAATAAAACACTAAAACCACCAAAATATAGAGAAAAAGAGAAAAAATGGTCCTCACTTAGTTGGCTCCGATATGAGAACAACGGTAATGTTTTGGTCAACGGATGACGAGACTCTGGAGGAAAGATTATCCAAAGGTGGATTATAGATGACTCTGGCCAAAGCGACTCCTTCTCCAGGGACGAGAACTTTCACAATCTGACCCAGGCTTAATTCATCTCGACTGTAGGGTAGGTAAGGAGGCTTCCCTCGGCGACCACCTGAATCAAAAAATAATCACGGTGCGTAAACAGAAGATGTAATGAGTTGTGTTCGCTGGAGTTTATTTAGATTTAAATGTTTTCATCATCACTATTATTACCACCTCAGTGCACATGTATAAATGTGTAGATGTGCGTCAATACTATAGGATAAAGAAAACGTAGATGGACAGACTCAAGAAACCATTCTTAATCTACCTCATATACCTGCTAGAGACCACCATCTTTGTCCATGATACTTTCCTCAGGACTAAAGTCTCACTCCCACATTATAGTTGGATATTAACATTTCTCTGCCAGATATTTAAATTACTCAACACTTAGACCCTTAATATTCGCATGTGCTCTGAGAACCACAGCAACCTTTCTCCCTTCCTCTACTTTAGATTCATATTCAGCTTCAGCCGTTCGCTCCCAAGATACCAAGAATAGTTATGCATTTTAGTTCCACGGCATTTAGAAAAACGTTAGAGGCACACCCAGTATTTATAGCATCGACTGCTAATACGTTGTTACTCTTTTCCAAATTTACTTTGACTTCTCCGTCTACACACATTTGGCAAACCTTTAATCACTGGATTCAACTCACTACGATTCCTACACTGACATAGAATGACATTGAAAAGATCACTGGCATAGAGCGAGGCTTGCATTACCCAAGGTTCACTTCCGACAGTCACACTACACTTTGTGTGGATTTTTCTCATTAAAAAGCCTGGGTGAGTATTAAAATCCTTGGCGTTAACCACAAAATATACAAAACACAAGCGATCGAAGGGAGCAGATGTCATCTGAGCCCAGGAAACTATAAACAACAAAATAGTGGAATCTAACTATTATGACCTGACCCACACTTCGTAATTTCACTTAACTTTGGCGACTCGGGGGTTGGGTGAATGACGAAAAGACATGAAATGTATGGAGATGAATAAAAAGCATATATGAATATGGGAGCTCAAATGAAAGCTAAATGAGTAATCAATGAATTAATGAATGACGAATGCTAATGAATTCAAAACGAAACGAATAATATGAATTACTAATTAAATAATGAATAACAAACTGAATAAAGGAATGTTGCTAAAATATGAAAATGACGAATGAATAAAGAATTAAGGGATGAATAAGAGCTCACCGGTAAGTTTCCCGACCATCCGCAAATCCGTCTCTGATCTCGCCCGGAGGCAGTCAGCGACCGAATTCTCGGCAACTTCGTACGATGGTAGCGTACGACTCTGCCCCACATCCCTGGAAAGTTTCGAATATTCCATTCCACGCCATTGACGCCTGGGAACTAACCCTGGAACGATAAAACAGGGACTAAAAATAACCATCATCCTTTACTCTAGCATTCACGATTGTATCCAACTTAAGATATTCAAAGATTCGGTGCGTTTCATATCCTGGCCTAAAAAAAAGAAGAAAAAAAAAAGCGTTCAAATTTGGGGAATGAAATAATAAGGAGATAAAATAGACGGGTTAAATCAAATCTGGGAAGATTCAATACAGTTTCATGTGATTATTACACAAGACTGAGTTCCCAACTCTGTGTCCCCTGATATAACGTATGGGAGCGGCAAAAGTTACCACATCAGCTGGTACTATGGTTTTATGAAGGCAACCAGGGCAGGCCACAAGAGCAATAATTCTAGCCATCCGTTGACATGGCAGGTAACAAGAGCAAAGGGCAGAGGCCCTGATATCTATGTTTTATACTTACATCCTTGGACAGAGGGTATGGCGGGCGGGGGAATAAACGTAGAAATATTTTCTAAAAATTTTTTGAGACAACTAAGTTATCTTCTTCAAAAAAAATAAATTAAAAAGTAATAGTTAGTGAGGAAATATACAGAATGTACTATTGGATAATTTGCTGCGCAACATGGCGTCAATTTTGTATCTTGAAGCTGCAGGCATCGACAACATACATTCACACTCAAGACTGTGGAAAAAACCTGGTAAAAGCAATATCCTTCTTCAGTGTTCGGGGACTGCTCCGCTTGAGGAAAAACAACAATGAGATTATTTTTAATATTCACCAGCCTCTCTACCTAACTTTAATGCCAAGCACTTTCTCTCGTCCCGTAGACGACAGCCAATCTTCGAAAGAAGCGGATCATCTCATCAAACTAGAAGGAGCAGAAACTCCAGGAATTGAGCTGTTAACTGAAGAGAAAATATTTTCGAGAAAATACAAAGCAAATCTCACCTCGAGTCATGTTGTATAATCTCGGACTTCGACTGTAGCTATTTGTGACATTTTCGGCCTCTTTGATAAGGGAATCAGTGGAAATACTACTCTCGTCTCCGATTGGCAAGCGATCGTCGAAGCTGCGACCATCAATCAATTAGGAAAGGAGCTATAATTTAATTCCCCCCCCCCAAAAAAAAAATTGATTGAACAAACAAGGGCATTTTCAGATCGGAGAAAGAAGGGAGACGAGGCAGGAGGAAGTAACCGTGAAGTTCAAAGTTGATTGGTTTTTAAGAGGAATTAAGTTACAAATATGAATTAATTGACGGTTCTGTCCTGGCACCCGTCTAAGGTTGCCGATTAATCTGAACATCGCGTGAATGTAGTGGATATAGGCAATGTGAGGAGTCTATTTACCGATGGAAAGAAGGAATATTGCAGGTACTTGCGCTATGTGATACAAACATAAAAGGGAATGAAAGAATTGTGTGGGATGGAAACGATCAAGCGAGAATCATGGTGGTAGGGATAACGGGATGTGGCAGTGCTTCTCAATCAGGAGTGGCATGATGGAATAGTGAGGTATGTGTGAGCGCAAAAATTATATGGGTGTAGTTGTTTGCAAGGGTGAAACTGTGCGTGTTAGTGCCTATCGATAGAGCTTGTAATGCTAAAGTGAAGTTGAAGTAAAAGGTTTTGGAAAGACTTGGGAAAGGGAGGGGGGGGGGGCACTGGATGTGAGTGGGAATGAGTATCAGTTGATAGGTGTAGGATATGAATGGACGAATAGGCAACAGAATGAGAGGAGATAACCGAGGCTTTTGCGAAACCCAGAGATAAAAATGGAGAGAAGTGATAGGAGTGTGTATTGAAACAAATATGTGTAGTAAATACATTCTTTCCGCACAAAGATGTGCATAAATACAGATGGGTTGAGCAAATGAGAGGGAAAGAAGTTAAGAGTACAAGGGATGTGCCTAGTAAGAAAGAATATGCAGCCTGATGTATTTGAGGTGAAAGCTGCTAGTGAATCAGAGAGAAAAATGAGTGTATGTAAGCAGGGGTCGAGGGAGGCCAGCCTCCCCACAGACGGAGGAACATGTTACCTACAACAGAGTCAAACAAAATGGAGGAGGACAGCCTCCTCCAAAAGGTCAGATAGTCGACAGGTCTGTGTACACGAACCCGTCCCGAGTACAAGGAAAAACCAGTAGCGATCCCGCTACGTGCGCGAAGATCACCCAGAGTGGAACATTCAATAAGAATATGCCCAATAGTCTGGGGGACAACGCAGTCTTCCCGATAAGGTGCAGGCGAGCGCTCCATTAAATGGCAGTGCGTCCCGCGAGTGTGTCCAATTCGGAGACGACAGAAAGCAACCTGAAGCCCGTGGCATTTTGGGAACAGTCGCGGCGCAATGGCACGCAACTTTAAGTTCCCCTCGGCCGTCTCACACCTTCCTTGTCAACCAGCCCGGAGAAAAGCCCTGATCCTTGCCATATGGTCGGTTTGAGGGAGAACAAAACGTTAGTCAGATCGCCAAGTCCCCCCCGGTCTCTTTGGTGCGCTCATTACCTGCAATTCACTCATGTCCAGGAACCCAACAAAATATAATCTTGCGAGAACCTTTGCGTCACGGATACCACGAACCAGGTGGTGTGGAGATTCCAACGCCCCGAGAGCACTCAAGGCGTTTTGTGAGTAGGTAAAGATTCGGTATCCCAACCGGGAACGACGCATTCGCAGTACAGAGCGGTGTATTGCAATCAAATCGGTGGTGAAGGCAGACGCAGCGCCTGGCAGAGCCACTCTAACTTTAAATAAAGGACATACATTCGGAAGACGGATACGGCCGAGGAGGATCGAGGTCACCTTCTGCAATACTCACTTAGCTGCGGGTATGTAAAACTCGCATGCATAGCTAAGCTTCGAACCAACAAAGGATCGGTAGACAAGTAAGGCAGTAGCCCTTGAAACGCACTAGGTGCTGAAAGACACGGAACGAAGAATGTCAATGCTGCAGATACAAGAGAACCTAAGACTGCGAATATGATTATCACAGGTGAGGCATCGGTCGAAAACAAGACCAACAGTGCGAACCCGATTAGGAAAAGGTCCGGGAAGGAATTGAGCCGTGGAAGGCGGTAAAAGTGCACCACCTTAGTCTTAGGCAAGGAAAACCGAGGCCTGTGCGTTTCGGCATAGCGATAGACATGGTTTAATGCCTGTTGGAGTCAACGCTTCAGAGTTGATATCTGGGCCGCGCCAAAAGAAATCGAAAGGTCGTCCACGTAGAGCGTAGCGAGAACTTATTCCGGCAGCACCGAGATAATGACGTTAGAGCTCAGGGCAAAGTGTGTGTGTGACACTGAGGACACTTCCCTGCGAGACACCCTCTTCTTGCTTCATTAGGCCGGAGAGAGCTCCCCGTCACCCGTAAGCGGAATCGACGATCTCGCAAAAATTCAGATATAAAGATAGGAGGCAGCCCCTCGCCCTCATCGTGTGGAGAGTCTCCGTGGCACCATATCGCCATACGTTATCATAGGAGTTCTCCAGATCGAAAAACACTGTGGCGTAGTGCAGTCTAAGAAGGAACGCCTCGCAGACGGCATTATCCAGTCGGAGGAGAGGATCCAACGTAAATTGGAACTTGCGGAGGCCACACAGAGCAGAAGCCAGATGCCTACACTGCCCAGGATAAAAAGGCTAATCTAACATTTACCAATTCCTCGATTAGAGAGATTGTGCGGAATCCTGCCGAGGTAGAGTGATCTCTCCCCGGCTTGCGAAAGGCGAGCACAGTAGCGATTCGCCAGGAGTCTGGGAGAAGACCTTCCACCCAGATCCTGTTGAACAAATCTAACAGAAAGGCCATGCCTCGCTCACCCAGGTATCGAAGCATGGCGTACGGGACATCGTCCGGTCAAGGGACGTTGTCCACGCACAAAGCAAGAGCGGAACGCAACTCACTCAATGTAAACCTATCGTTGAAGGATTCTCCGCCCCTAGAGGTAGTATCTAGTCTGCGGCCTTCCACGACATCAAGACGCGCAATGAATGCTGGTGGAATGCGGCTAGAGAATGCGGAGAAAGCGGTCGCAAGGATTCCGCCACGGAGGCGGGGTCCGAGATTGCGGTCCCATTCTCTTGGAGAACGACAGGGGTGGTCCTGCGATAACTTGCTCCGAATCCTTTTGAGTCGCTTCCACACCCCTGCTAGAGGGCTTTCCCGTTAAATGAAGGGACGTATGATCGCCAGAAAGAGCAGCGGGCGTGCTTCGAAACATACCGGAATCTAGCCCGAGCTCGACGAAATTTAACGACATAGAAATCGTTCGGGACGCGCTTATAGGGTATGCAGGCATAACGCATTTGTTTAGGGCTGTCTCACACTCGGCTGACCACCACGAAAGCGGTGGGCGTGCAAAATGGCCAGATCTTCAAGAAATAGTACTTAGGCCCATGGCGATGAGGTTGCCGGAGAACTCAAGACAGGAAAATATAGCGGTTCTCGGCAGTGATGCGTAAACTCATCCACATTTAGGAGACCTATCTCCAGCTCGTCGATCAGGTAGCAAGGACCTGACCCCTAGGATTGATCGAGTAGTCTCACTAGAGAGGGTGTCTGCCGTTCAACTCCCCGAGTAAGAGAAAGGGCCTCGGCAACCGTGCCACGACGCGGCGGAAGTCCCCCGCGTCGAAGTCGGTGGACGGTGGAATGTACGCAGAAATATCAGTATACTTCCTATCCAGCTGCAGCTGCACATATCCTGCATGAAATAAGGTATCTAAAGAGAAGAGAAGAACGAAGACATCATGCCGGGTGTAAATGGCGCATCCTCCTGTCCGGCCCCCATCCCGTGGTGGTGAGGTCGAAAAACCCTTATACGCCGGGAGGGTGGGCAGGGGTCACGCGCCCAGCATGGTCTCCTGTAAAAAGATAGCTAAGGGAAAACAGGAGGAGACAAGCCTCCGCAGCTCCTCCCAGTTGGCCCGGAGTCCGCGGCAATTCCATTGAAGGAATATGCCCTCCAGGCCTAGCTCGGGGGCCCTATTCGAAGAGAGGATCTTCACGTGAATGACCTTACGCTTCCCAGAGGCAGAACTCCGGGCACTGTTGGCCGGACAAGGCGCTAAAGGCACTGTTGCCTTCGAGGACTTATCGGGGGAGGTTGGGCTTGCCATGCGAGTCTAATCCTCAGTCTGCCTCGAAACCTTAGGCAGGCGGGAGTCCCTCCTTTGGGGGCTCCACCGCCTTCGAGTCAACCAGCCTAGCACTCGCTGTGGGGCGTAGGAGCCGAAACTCCTTTAATGATGTCCTCCCTTCGGAAAACAACTTTAGAAACCCGGGAAGAAGGCCTCACGACCAACTTCAGGGGTGTTGCCTCCTGTGAGTCTAACAATTCGATGGAGGCGCGCGGCCGTTTAGCCTTACGGGAAATGGCCGCGCTGGAGGAAGTAGGGGAGCCCTGGATTTAGCCGGGGATGAGTGTGAACCCTTTATACCGCCAGCTCTAACGTGCGAGTGCCCAGGGTGGGTAGAACCCGCATAAAGGTGCCGAATGGGCGCGGAAAGGACCATGCTCGTAGGCTTAGTGTCTTTCTTATCAATGAGGCATAAGACGTCCCAGGCAGCGCTGGGCGCACCAGGACAAAGTCCTTAGCCTCACGAAATTAGAGACGATCCTGGGCCTGAAAGGCCAGAATTGCCTAAAGACCAAGTCCTTAGTCTCGTAAAATGTGAGACGATCCTGGGCCTAAAAGGCCAGGATTTTCTTCTGAAGGAGATACGCACCACATTGCTTTGAAGAAGTGGGGTGCCGCTCACCGCACTTGAGACTCTTGGACACACACGAGTTGGACTTATCCTGTGCGACCTTGGAGCAACTTAAACAGACTTCGGGTAACCCCGACTAGGCACGGCTACAAGAGCGATAACTGTGGCCTAAGTGATGGCAGTAGTAGCACCTCCGCGGCAATGGCACGAATTCCTTCACCTGGTAGCGATACTAAACGGCATGCACCGAATCAAGTAGCTTGTCACAGTCGAAGGTGACGGAGGAAAATTGTAGGGGTGTGTCTCGAGGCCCCTTCCTGTTTTCTCATCACACGTTCGACCTTGATCGCTCTTAGCTAGGCCAGCTATAATGTGATATCATCTATAGAATAGTCAACGAGTTTCCCTCGCATAAACTACTCCTTTCACAAAATTCATGGTAGAGTGCGGCGTCACACTCACCGGGGTGCCATCAAGTGTCGGAAGAGCACTAATCTTGGCCACCTTGGAGGGATCCGACGCATTCGCCAGAAGGCTCCCGTCCGAGAAATGGGTCACCTTCGGCTCTCTACCAATCAGGGTAGCTAGTGCTCTTCTCTGATTGAACATGTTTCGCTTTGCCAACATGCTGCAATCAGTGGAGCGAATAACTAGGAAGCGTTTGAAGCAAGCGTGTTCCAAAACTCCAGGTAGCCTCTGAATGAGGGGCCCCGACTTAATCGAGGTTCCGCTCTGCGCATTTTTGCTCGTAGTCTGGGACTCCCTACTCGGGGAAGCACCGGGGCCGGACATGCCGTTCTTGGCATGATCGCATAACGAAACGGCAGCGGCCCTGTCCGTAACAGCGAAGAGAGGAGCCGAGTCTGTTTCCTATTTTTTTTCTTCTTAGGAGAGAAGGGCGGGGAATGAACCCGATTCTCCCTCCGCCGGTAGGAGCCCCTAAGCCAGATGAACCGGACCGACCTCGGCAACATCCTTCTCTGAAATGGAGGTTTGGCTGTCACAGGAGAACCAGACGGGGGAGAAGGTCCCTCCTCTCCTTGTGAGGCTTCGGGAACTCGAGCCGTCTGAGGAGAGTCTTGCATAGGGGCGGAGTCGGGTTATGTGCTTGGCACCGAGCCCGGGTTCGATCCCATGAAGCTCTTAAGCCAGATGGAGCGGCCTAGGCAACATCCTTCTCTGAAATGGAGACTTGGCTGTAACAGGAGAACCAGACGGGGAAGGAGGTCCCTCCTCTCGTTTGTGAGGCCTCGGGAACTCGAGCCGTCTGAGAAGGGTCTTGCATAGGGGCGGACTCGGGTTCTGTGCTTGGCACCGAGCCCGGGTTCGACCCTGAGGCTGGGTCACCTCAGGGACCATGTCCATCTCAAGGGGGGCTTCCATGTGGCCATCTTCCCCCCCCCCCCCAAGACATCACAGTTCCCCTTCGAGGTACCTTTAGGATTGATTCACACTATAGGTTCGGTCACACTCCACTCTCGCTCCAGTTACGGTCCGGTCCAATAATGTTTAATGCATTTCAATGTAAGCATTCACAGTGGCGGTAACGGTCCGCTCTCGGTCCGCTCACGATACATTCAAAAGATATTTTGACTGGAGCGAGAGTGAGAGAGAGAGAGTTTTTCTCTTGGAGTGATTGCTTCTCTGTGTGGTGTTTTCCTTTTTCAGGTCATCCTCAATTTTTGATAGTATTTTTTCAAATGTGTTCATTCTGAAATAGTTATAGAATTTACTCTCATCATCAATAAGATGAGGATACAAAGTATGAAATTTTCCTTCACTCTTTCTATCATGCAACATAGGATGAACCCACAATCTCTTCCTTTTTTGCTTTCTTTCTTCTTCTTCTTCATCAAGTGCAATGGCGATTATTGCCAAATCGGCTCGAGAAAAGTAACACATCCTCCGTAACTGGTGGTATGACTTCCACTGGTGTTGAAGGAAAGGAAAGGATGGGACCGAGAGCAGACCGGACATGTGAATGTACCAGGACTGTGAGCTAACCAAGACCGGAGCGAGAGTGGAGTGTGAAAGGAGAGACAGAGAGGGTATGTGAGGAAGTTGAGGGTCGGGGTGAAGCATGTTGTTAAAATAAAAACACCACCGCAAACCGGAGCTGCTCAGGGATGAAGAGGCGTTTTCCCCTCACCCCCGATCCGGGATGGTTAGGTGAGAGGAAGCTGGTCGGCATCTACCCTTTGAAATTAAAGGCCAATCAGAGAAAGTTGTGGGAGAGGTTGTAGGGAAAGTAAGGAAGTAGGGTAAGAAGACAGGGTGTCAAAAAGGAGAAGAGGCTAAGCTGGGGCCGGACAGGGCGCTGAGCGAACAAAGCGCTAGGGCGGTCTCACCTTCGAGGAATTATGGGGGGGGGGGGTTAAACCCACTATGCGAATCTTTTCCTCCCTCCACCTCGAAACTTTTGGCGAGCGGGGTGGGGGTGGGTTCGGAGGTTGGGGTCCCTACTTTAGAGGATCCACCGCCTCAGAGCCACTCAGTTCACCCTTTGGGTGGGGGCGTACTAGCTAAAACTCCTTTTGTGCTGTCATCATTTCGAGGCACAGCCTTAGGAACCCCGGAAAACGGCCTCACGACCACTTTCAAGGGTGTTAACTCCTGTGAGTCTAACGACTAGTTAGAAACACGCGGCCGTTTTGCCTTACAGGAAACCATAACGCCGGGAGGAGGGGGAGCCCTCGTTTTAACCGATGCTCCGTTTGAACACTTTATGCCGCCAACTCTACCACCGGATGGGCTATGGTGAGTATAACCCGCAGAAGGGTTCCGAATAAGCGTGGAAACGACCGTGCTCGTCGTCCTGGAGGGGCCAGGAAGAGAGAATGCCTTTTTTATAATTCATTCATAACACGTAAGGAACGATCCGACGCATTCGCCAGAAAGATCCCGTCCGACAAACGGATCACCTTCGCTTCTCTACCTATCAAGCTAGCTAAGGCTCTCTCCTCATGGATCATGTAGCCTTTGGACATGCTACCCTATGTGGAACGAATAATCAGAAAGCGTATGAAACCAGCGGGCGCGGAGACGCCAGGTAGTCTCTCAATAAGGAGCCCGACGTAATCGAGGGCGCCTCGGGGCCGGGCGTGCCGATCTTGGTTGGCCTGGTCGCTTCACGAAACAGCAGTGGACCCGTCCTACCCCGAAGCCTCAGCGACTGGAGAGGAACTTTTAGTCCTCTTTATCTTCTTTTTTTTCCTTTTCAGCAGAGGAGGGTTGGGAAATAACTCACTTCTGTCAACAGCTAAAAGGGGCCCTTATGCCGGACGACCCCGCATCAGCAAGATCCTTCTCCGAAATGGAGGTCTTAACTGTCGAAGGGGCATCAGCCGGGCTTTCCTCCTCTCTTTGTGAGTCCTCGGGGGCCCGAGCAACGTGAGAAGCTTGCACAGTGGCGGATTCAGGTTCAGTGTTTGGCACCGAGCCCAGGTTCGCCTCAGGAAAGATCCTGCCATCTGTGGCTGGGTCACCTTCAGGATCATGTCTAGCTCAGAAGGGCCTCCATGTGGCCACCTCACCTCCCCAAGGCATCACAGATCCCATTCAAGGTACATTTAGTCACTGTCCAGTCAGTCTCTGGCCGGCAAACTGACCTACCTCGGGAAGGAGACGGGGGGGCAAGCACGGAAAACCCCTTGCAAGGTGCGTATGTGCCTAAAAGATGGAAGGGGGCGCGGCTTGACGAGCCCTGCTAGCCCTTGCCCATCTAAACAGGATGGCTGTATCAAGCCGGGAGCGGTCAATTTAGGGGCCACCTGCCTGCTCTCGGGACTCCAACTGTGATAGGGAAAGGGGGACTGCCGCTGTTCCCAAGATGGAGTTGCCCAAGGGCGTCTCCAAAGAAAGAGGTTAAGGGTAAACCCCCGAACCGTTCTAGAAAGGAGATGGAGAAACACCCTCTCGGCTGGAAGAAGTTTGGAGAGGCTTCTGAGAAAGAAGAGGAAGGACCAACTTCTTTTCAGAGGTGGAGCTGCTCTCGAGGGCGGCTCCAAAGATGGTAAAGGAGAAGCACCGTTGCAGCAAGGGGATGGTGAGAGGGTGAGGTCGCCCACTATTTTCTTGTATTGTAACATTATAAAAAGAACAAAATGCATAGAAAATAGATACTATGACCTCGCAATGCCTTATGAGGCTAAGAGAAGTCTCCATAGGATCAGAAACGCCAGAATGTGATCTTTTACACATAATCGGTCCCGGTCCCGCGTTGATGGGCTTTGCCAACTCAACCCGCCATTTAGGCGAAATTGTCCTCGAACTTTAACTATAAAGGCTGGGACCGGCGTAGCCACCTTGTGTGTGTACTGGACGAACGTGAGCAGAGTTGACGGCCCAACACACCCCATACCTAATACTTGCCCTAGCCAGGGGGCTTTCTGCCCACGAGGCAGGAAGGGACCTTATGGTATACAGTCCCGCTCGACTTTGGCACATAAGAGGAAGAAAGTGCGCCGGGCAAAAGCAGAACCTCTGTGAATAGAAGAGCAAGTGTGGAAAGGGACAGGAGGGTATGTAATAAAGAGGAGTAGAGATCGGAGGGTCCACTAAAGAGTAAGGTGAAAGATCATCTATTATTATCGTACCCTGGTGCTAGGTAATCGCAGGATGGCATGTAGTCCACCGAGGAACCATAGCTACTGGACCAAACTCTGTCCGGGTGGGAATGCTCTTCCTGGTACAAAGTGTGGGTAGAAAAGGTTCGAGAGAATAGCCGTAATGATAATAATATTATTAAGTAAAAATAATTATAATAATAATAGTAATTAATAATAATAAAATAAATAATATAAAAATAATTATAATACATGATGATGATAATACACAATAGTAATAATAATATGCAATAATTATAATATATAATAAATATAAAAATAAATAACATAAATAATACTACTAATTAGTAATAAATAATAAGAATGATACCAATAATAATAATGAAAGGTAACATAGCGCTGCGAGGAAGCGAGGGAAAAGCAAACCCAAGAACTTTCCCCAGGCCCCATTGGGGAGTTCTGATGAACCGAGGAACAGGGAGGGGCTTCCCTAATTTGCACTCAGGCTGGCAGGATGTGCAGCTCCTACAGGTACCAAGTGTAACAGGCTAACCAGGGGATTTTTTTTTCTTTTCGGAGCCGTACTCACTACAGCCTACGACTAGGTTAGGTTAAAAAAACAAATAACATAAATAAGTAACAAGGATAAAAAAAGTCGTATAGTTCGCAAGTCGGTGTCCAAGAACCAGTCCGGAGTAGAAGGTACAAGCGGAAGCGACCCCGGTCGTCCCGGTACCGGGGCAGGTAACGTGCGCGAAGATCACCGAGACTGTGCCGAACAGTTTGGGGGACAACGCAGTCGTCACAATACGGCGCAGGCGAGCGCTCCATCAAATGGCGGTGCGTCCCGTGAGTGCGTCCAATTCGGGGACGACATAAAGCAACCTGAAGCCCTCGCCGTATTGGGGGATAGGTCCATGGGAGCATTCGCGGCGCAATGGCACCAAACTTTAAGTTCCCCTCGACCGTCTCCCATCTTCTTTGCCAAGCAGCCCGGAGAGCTTGCCCGTATTCTTGCCATGTAATCGGTTGGAGGAAGAGCGAAACGCTCGTCTCGTCGCCCAGTCCTCGCGGACTCTTTGGCACCCTCATTCCCAGCAATTCTTACATGTCCAGGAACCCAGCAGAAATAAATGGGATGTGAGGAAGGTGTGGGTAGGGATTAGGCAGGTTGTTAAAAACCCACCACCCCAGACCGGAGCTGATGGGTGAGGAGGCGTTGTCCTCTCTCTCCTCAGCCCCGATCCGGGATCGTTGGGAGATAGAAACCCGGTCGATGAAATTAGAGGCCGACCAGAGAAAGTTGTGGGAGAGGTTGTAGTGAAAGTGAGGAAGCAAGATAAGAAGAGAGGGTGTCGGACGGGGCACTGAGTCCCTTCAGCACGGCTGCCAGGAAGGCAAATCGCCGCGCCCTTTACGGGGACTAGACAGGGTACCACCTGCGGAGTGAGCTTAGGTGAATTTTAGATTTTGAGTATGAAATGTTAGGAAGATGTATGAGAGTATGCTGGTACCAACGCTGGTGTATGGGAGTAAAACTATGTATGTAAGGAGGAGGAATGATCTCGAATGAGTGTAAATAGAGAACTAGAGATGGATGCTTGGATGTGCGAAAGATGGGTAGAGTGAGGAAGGACTGGGTAGGGGATGTTTATGGGGGTGAAGAAGGGTAAGAACCGAGATTGTGTCCTGAAGTAAGTTGGCATGGAAATAATGAAGAGAATATAGGAGTGTGTGTCAGGGTGTGAGAGGGGTTGGAAGACCTCGCAAGAGGTGGATTGATTATATGAATGAGAGGGAAAGAAATGGCTGAGCGAGAGGGAAGTGGATGGTTATGTGTATAATACATAGGTCTACATGGGGGGCGTGCGGCGTGCCCGGGGCTTTCTGCCAAGGAGTGACCCCTGACTGGACGAGATGCCCCATCACTATGAAGGGCCATTCGGGGGGTCAAAATGATGGGTAGTTTTGTGTCATAAAGGATGGGGCAGTGCTAGTGGCGTTATTTCAGCTGTGGATGAGTATGAATACCACCTGTGTGGTGTCAGCGCCGCGTCGCAGAAAGCGGCTAAGAGTGACCACACACAAACATAAATCAGGTAGAACTAAGCCCAGATGTGGGCAACTAGCCCGAGAAGCTGCGCACCTGAAACTTTTGTTCCTGCGCGCGATACGTCAGGTCAAAACCGCCACCTTGTGGTAAAGTGATTGGTGATGATGAGGTTTGGAAAAGAAGTGAAGTGGTGCGGAACCCAAATGGGGCGCCAACGACGGTTCTCGAATGGATTGAATGACTTGTCAGTGGTATGGGGGACTAGTCAGCCTTAACCCTTCGATCCTCAAATTCAATATAATAACCCTTAAATCAATATATATTAAGAGTCAAGGTAGCTTGAAATCATGTGGCTCTACATGACACCCTAGGCCCTTGAAGAGCTAACGTAGCCAACTCTACCTAAAATTGCAACCTGTCCCCTACCACTCGGGGCGCGGATAAAACCGGCTAGACTAGATGGAGTCCAGGAGTGACCCACCCATTACCACCATTACGCATCGCGCTCACAGGAACCAAACTTTCGAAGCGTGGCTTTCCGGGGCAGCGGTCCATATCCGGGCTTAGTCGCCCTTCACCACACGCATGCGCCGACGCTTTCCTTTATTTTTCAGGCTATGAAATCGACAAATGACAATGTCCAATCAGCCAATGGTTTAAAATGCCCCCGTAAACTTGTAGGTCCCCACTGAAATAGCAACCAGACAGTGCCACTCGGTGGCAACAACAATACCACCCCCTCCTAAAAAAAAAAACTTACCTCCTCCTCCTCCGCCTGCTTCCCCGTAGCCTAGCAACCGGTCTCGAGTTCAGGTCGTAATCGCTGGTATGGAGAGGGGGGCTCGAGTAGGCTCCCGTGGTCCACGGGCCTAGGCCATACTGACGATAGCAGGGGACACGAGAGGATTCACCTCGGGGGCCTCGCAAATCGGGAAGACTGGTCGTCGGGCGAAGTGTGATGGGGTCAGGAGGGCCTGCGATGACAAACTGTGTTTAAAAGGGGGAGATTTTTGAAAAGAGGTCCGTAAAAGTGTCGAGTTAGGGGAGCGGGGGGTGAGGAAAAATGCGTGGAAAGTACATACATAGTTCAGGTAGTTCGCCCCCCAAAAAATAAATAAATAAATAAATGTCTAGTAGTTGTTGTTGCGGTAGGGAGATAAGGTCCCCCCCCCTCCCCCACCGGTTCAAACAAAGGAGGCTTTCCCTAAGAGTTTTGTTGTTTTTTTCCCTCGGATTTAAAGCGCAATAACACCGACGTCGTATAACGTAGAAAATTTGTAAGAACAACTCTGTAAAGAAAGTGAAAATGTGTGGAAGATATAAAGACGCTGACCCTCCTGCAGGCATTTGGACCGGACGAGTGGGTAGGGGGGATTCACAAGCTTCCAGATGTCACCTGACATCCCTTTGTGCATGCGCAAAGGATAAATAAGGAAAAAATGTGGGGGGGAGTGAGAAAGCAGCCTACCGGGGAAGACTGAACCCCCACCCCACCGGCCCCGAACAGGAATGAGTGGACGAATGCTGGTCGGCGACTAGCCTGCTATATTAGCCACCGGCCATGACAATAGTTGAGCTGCAGCTTGCAAAGCTAATCTCAATCTATTTTCAGACTGCGGGGAGGGCCTGTTGCTCCTCTAGTTACCAGGTGTAACAGTTTACATGGGAAGAGCCCCTTAGAGGGGACCCGTAAGCGAAGAAGGAATGGGATACATGAAGTCCTATAATTCTTGGTGTCACAGGTCTGTAATCCTGAATATGTCTACCATTATATTTATTATAACAATAAGTAACCAACCCCCTTCGTTTGCATCAAACATGCCAGGGCGAAGCTCTTTATCTATAGCAAATTCGGCCAAATTTTTGAGACAACATTTTCTCACGTGACAATACATTACAATGCCCAATCTCTTAATCGTTTTACTTTAAAAAATAAAAAATATAAATTAGAGATATTCTTTTATTGATTCTTACTTTCTTCTGAATGATGCCTAAAAACCACAGAGAAAGTATAAAGTTGTTTTACTTACAAAACTACATATTATAAAAAACAAGTGAATATTTACCACTTTTAGCAGAAAACAACAAATCCAAACTAGACGAAGAAAATTGTTGATCCCTTTTTTATATATTTACCATCAATGAGACTTCTGCCATATAAAAGTTGGAGATACATTTATTTAGTTTTTGTTTAAGGTGAGCATTTGGCATCGCGTGTCGGTAGGAAGTCGTTTGGCACGCGTGCTAAGGGTTGCACAGGCCTGATCTATTGGGTAGTCGGAATGTCTCGTCATCCCTAACGGAAAAGTAATAAGAACAAGAGAGGAACAAAATAATAATATCAAACACATGTACTTGTTTTAGTGTATTCACTTTCAATAGAGGAATAATATAAAAATACGAAAATATCACTGAAATCAGGTATGCCTGAACGCTTCCTCAATATGAGGGATAGGCGGTAGGGACACTGTGCGTCTCTCTACCAGGACAGGTAACGCAAGCGAAGCTCCCCGAAACTTGGACATAAAAGTGTGCACGTTATGGTAACCGGGAGCGTTCCATCAAATGACGCTGCGAACCACGTGCGTACCTGAATCGGAGTCAACAGAAAAAAACCTGAAGCCGTTGGCGCATTAGGAGGTAGGTCCACGGGAAAAGGCGCGGCGCAATGGCAAACAACTTTAAGATTCCCATCGACCGTCTCCTAACTTCTTTGAAATGCAGCACGAAAGGCTGACCTAATTCCTGCAATGACAATGTATTTCGGAGTTGGGGGACAGCAAAATGCTGGTCTGGTCATTCTGTCTGTGCAGACTCTTTGGTACCATCATCGGCGCGCTCGTTTCCCGCAATCCCTACATGTCCAGGAACCAGGCAAAAGACAATCTCGACATGCTCGCGGCAGCCGTTGTTTCACTGATAATAAGAACCAGGGGAACGGAGATTCCAAAGCCTCAATGGCACTCAGGACACAGAGTCACTATTAATAAGAATTCTGACTCTGAACCGGACGCGGCACGTAAGCTCCCGTGCCGAGCGATGAATTGCAACCAGCTCAGCCGTAAAGAGAGACCCAGCGCCCGCAAGAGGCCGGCGTGCTTCAAACAAGGGAAGGGAGGAGCGAAAGACTACTCACTCTTCGGATTTAGGGTCATCGGTATACACCAGCACGGCTCTAGCATGTGCTCCAATAAACTCAAACGCAATATTCCCGGTGCTCTAGAAGCTTTGGGCGCAGAGGTGTGACAACAAACGTTCAGAGGTGGTACCCTCGTGTGGCGCGCTAGACAGAACCATAGGCGTCACCGGCCATACTACATCCAGCTCTAGAAGGGGTTGCCTTACCCAAAACCCAGAGGCTTAGAGTATGATTGGCGTCTCGCGACGGAATAGGCACCGTAAAGATCGGCCGCCAAAATAATGATAGCCGTTGGCGAATGAGGCAGTTGCTGGGTTTGCTCATAGAAGCGCAAAATGTACTATGCAAAGCCAGCGGCATCTCACCAGCATCGACAAGGTTCTCTAGGCCGGATATGCGGAAGGCCACGGGCGCCATACGGATTCAAGTATGGTAGATCGAGTCCACTTTCTCCAAATTACGTTTGGTAGCGGAACGTAAAACGCGCATTCGTAGTCTAGTTTGGAAAGAACACATGAGCGGAAAAAAGAAAAGAAGCCTTACTAGTACCTCAGAATGTCCATGACGCGGGTACAAGAACCTTGAGGATGCGAATATGCGCCACCCAGGTGAGACGCAGTCAAAACCAAGAGCAAGGAAATGGTGTTACTATCACATCCAGGCGAGCCTTATTCAAGAACAATCCGAGTCTGATGAAACCGTGGATGGTGACTGAAATGTACCACCTTAGTCTTGTCATAAAAACAAAAAGCCAGTGCGGATTGTCCTTGCGAGAGATAAAGTTGAAAGCCTGTTAGAGTCGACGCTACAAGGTAGGTGACTAGACCACTCCAAAATAGATCGAAATGCCGTCTACGTAGAGCGTAGCAAAAACGTTTCCCGGCAGCATCAAGGTGATGTCGATGCTCAAACAAACGAGTGACATTCAGGGCACTTCCCTGCTGGATGCCAGCTTCCTACCTTATTGAACTCTAGAGAGCTCCCTCCCTACCAGTACGCAGAAACTCGCACACCAAGATTAGGCGGCATCCCTTCGTCACCATAGCTTGCTGTCTCCATGACATCATATCGCCATGCGGCATCGTAGACGTCTCCTGATCAAAGAATTCCGTGGCGAAGTGTTGTCCACGATGAAAGGCTTCGCAAATAGCATTTTCCAGCCGGCAGTGATTCTGACATTGAGTGAAACTTGCGAAAAACGCACTGTGCAGGAAACAGGTGAGTTCCGCTGTCTAGAAAATAAGCTAACCTTATGTTAACAAATTTGTCCATCAACTTGCAAGCGCAGGAACCTAGAGAAATTGGGCAAAACAACTCGGGGTAGAATAATTTCGCCCCGGTTTGCAGAAATCAAGCACGGTAGCCATTCACAAAGACAAAAAAAATGGAAAGGTTCTTGGACACTGATGCGTAAACTCATCCAAATACAGTACACTTATCTCCAGCTCTGATCAGAGGGCAAGGACCTGGCCGCTGAGATTGATTGTGTAATCTCCCCAGACGGGGTGTCTACCGTTCAAATCCCCGATAGGGAGAAAGGGTTTCCGCAACCGTAACAGGACGCGGAAGAAGTTCCCACGTCGCACGGAGAAATAAAAGTATACCTCATATCCAGGTGTAACTGAACTGCCACTGCCTGAAAGTTATTTATAACAAATAGGATGGAAACCACATGGCTAGAGTAAATCTCCCATTTATTGTTACTTCAAGAGCCCATCTGGCGACTGCCTAGTAGGGCAAAAGTTGCCGTATGTTAGGCTAAATTAAAAATGCAAATAACATATAAATAACAAGTAACAAAGACAAAAAGTAACAAAGGCTAAGACAGGCCAAAAAAAAAGAAAGGCAACAAATAAACAAAAAAAGCTTAGTCAACAAGATGGAAGCCCGCTCTGGCGTCGGGGGTAGCCCCCCCCCCCGGCGCAGGAACATGCGACCCACAACAAAAAGTCAAATAAAGTGGAGGAGGCTGGGTCAGCCTCCTCCAAAAAAAAATCGTATAGTCCCGGGGGTCTGTGTACACGAACAAGTCCTGAGTACGAAGGACAATCGGTAGCCACCCTACTAGATCCGATACTGGGATAGGTAACGTGCGCGAAGATCACCCAGACTGTACCGAAAAGTCTGAGGGACAACGCAGTCTTCACAGTAGGGCGCAGGCGAGCGCTCCATCAAAGGGCGTTGCGTTCCGCGAGTGTGTCCAATTCGGAGACGCCAGAAAGCAACCTGAAGCCGTCGTGGCATTTAGGGATAGGTCCCTGGGCACAGTCGTGGTGCAACGGCACGCAACTTTAAGTTCCTTTTTTAGTTGTTTAAATACTTGCCTTGCATACTGGTACCGATTAATGTTGGTGCCCGGTTTGAGGTAAGTGGGATTGTTTGATAATGTAATTAATGTAGGTCAATTTTAAATGTTGGGAGCGGGATAAGATTTCTACAAGATCACTCTTAAATTACGAACTCCCCCCCACCCCACCCTATACGGATTAAGCAATGGTTAGCAACCAGGAACAAAGTGTTTCCCTTGTTGCCGCTGAATTGTTACTGCAAATAGAATCCATTCAAATGGACACAAGACACGATTCGGGTGACGGTATGGAAATCGATAAATGCGCGCGATTAGAGTAGCTTTATGTCACTAAAGTAAACAGTGAAGACAAATACCTAGTTACAAGGGTGAAAATGTGTGGATTGTACATATAGGCAAAAGAGATTACTTGGCGGAGGGGGCTAAAAGACCGTGAGAACGTAAAATTCTCTTCGTGTTTCCATTCTATAACGTAAACAAGCCCCATTAAGGGATTATCCCCCATTAATCTAATTATCCACCAAGTCCAGAAGTAATCTGCCCAAGAGAAAATCACTCAAAATTAGCCATAGGAAGGAGAGCGAAACGTCAATCAAAGCGCAAAATCGTTCCCAGACTCGATCTCTTTAGAAATCAAAGAGGCCCAAATAGGTTCCACTCTCGCGCGCGCCGACGAGGGATCCAAACTCTACAAAAGCTCGAAGGCAAAGGAAGCCTCGTCTTCAAAGTTCTTAATGGAACTTGAGTAATCCAACGGAGGTATAAAGGAAAAATAATGAAGATATAAATTTAGATAAATCGAGTGGCATGTTCATTCAACCTTACAACTGAATATTTGCTTAGGCCTTTTTAAGCTCACTTCTGGCAGCGGACAACCAGCGCACAGCCGCCGAAATTACAGATAAAAAGTATTTGTAAGCTAATATAGAAAACAACAACAAAGGTAACGCCCCTTAAAAGCAAAACAAGAGACAAGTTAAACAGACCTAAGTCGCGTGCTCTCAATTATGCTGACTCATGGCATTATGACCTTACGACCTTCAAAAACTCGTTGAAAAGTAAAATGGTTACCAACCGACCGACTTATAGTCAGGAGCCGGGGAGAGGCCCACTCATTACAGGGACTGAGAGAGGGTAAGTTCATCCTCCAGAAACAAGTTCGTATAAAGGAGCACAGTTAATCAAAAGTACGAACATGACCTCCCCACCTTGGAATAACCCAACTGTGGCTTATCTAAACTCCAATTTTAAAAATCTCCAGGAACCCCGTAAAAGGGGGAAGGGGAAGCGAGTAGTATTTTTTCTAAAGAAAGGGTGTGGAGGGGGAGGGGGGTATTGGCGTTGATGCACACCGATTTACTGTGGAAAATCAATTAGAGATGAGGATTTTTTCAAAAAACTAACAGGCGAAAACCAACGTGGCACCTCGATAAAAACTACATGTGGGACACATTTGTAAAGAAACCGAGTACCCTAAAGAGGAGACTACTTATGGTGAGCAAGCCGGAGAAGGCGCGCAACTCTCCTGAATCGGCCCAACCTCCCAAGGAAGATCTCCTTCCTCGGGTGGTGGGAGATTCTAGCAAGTAGGACACGCGCGAACGGGTGAAGGGGGTTGAAACTATTGCTTACTATTCACCAAGTGGAATAGTAAACCAGTGTGTGAAATTAAACCACACTGGATATGGTTAGCCATCGGATGGTAGAAGGGGCTATGGCATAGCTGAGTGGAAACACCACTTCTGGTTACAGTGAAGTTAAGCCACATCGGGTGTGCTAAGTTCCCGTATGGAGTCGCACAAGTCGACTGCACGGTGGCTGCCATACGCTGTATAGTCCCCTGGTTCGAATCCCGCATTAAATTCTAGGTCCTCACTGAGAAATAAGAGGGCTCAAAAAGAGGGCAGATCGGTATTAAAACCTCCTACAATTTTTACTTAAAACTAAATAGCAATAGCAACGAGGCCGTAGCACAAACAAATTTATGAGATTTGTCAAGTGTTGATAATGGAAGAAGTGTTGGGGCCGGGAGGTACGCGATCCTCCAGAAGGAGGGTAGCCGTATTTGGGTCATCTTTGCAAGTTTAAAGTTCGAACTTTGGGTGTTGATTACCAGCGTGAACATGCCATCGTTGGTTCATACGAATTCTTTTTCTTAGAAGGAAAAAATCTCATCAAATCGCGTCAATGTTTAAACCAATTGATTTAATCAACTTACTGCGGTTTAGGAGGGAAGTCGAATGATAATCCAGCAACCGTTGAGATAAAACCCCGGTTCCAAGGAACCTCGAACTCCTATCCGCGCTCGAGTCCGAGAACTCTCTTCCGTAAATACTGAAGTGAGTCCTAGGGACCCTTTTGATTCTGCACGGCGAAATCTCAGGAGCATTCTTGTGCTGTACTGAATACCGGGGTTGGCCCGCGTCGGAGCCCAGGGACGATTTGTTGTGGGTGCCGGTCACAGGAGCGGGGGAATAATAGAGTCTAGGGGCACTTTGAGTAACTCTTGAAGGTGAGTTTGGGGTGGATTTGAAGGCACGTCTTTCGCGTGTCCCAGAGGCTCTAGGAAAACTAATTGGGGCACTATTATCGCCGTGAATTAATGTCGGGCGGTAATCGAAAGGGTGAATTTTGCGTAGAATTTGGTCCGCTTTGGCAATGTTATACAAGTTTTTCTGCAATTTTTTTATATTTGAATTTTCACAGTAAGGATAATTATTGGTCTTCTCATAACCTAATTTTGAAGTCCAGGGTCCATTCACTTTGTCGGGAAGAGGGCTGTACATCCCTCTGTCTTTGTACTGGGTGGCGAAGGAAGAGGGAAGACTTCGATTGGCCAGTAAACGACTTGACCTAAAAATAGGGGAATCCCTTTGAGTTGTCTGGGTCCCGGTTGAATTCATATTCGGGTTCTTTTTGTCCCGTATTATCAAGATAGTTTTGCTCAAGCTAGAACTCTTCCTTACTTTTCTGGGTATGGCTTTCTCTTGAACTTTAGTAGAACGAACGGGCAAGTAAGAACTGTTGACAGGTCGTATTGGCCCTTTAGTCCTAAGAGCAGACTCTTTATTATTATTCACCCTCGTGTCAGGTTTGGAGGGTAGTCTTAAACTCGTAAAGGTTTGCTTCAAAGTGTCTGAACTTTTTTTACTTTCTATTAGAGTCCTGGAGCTCTCGGTCACCGTCTCACTCCTGAGACTTCCCGGGTGAACGAGAACAAGAGGATCCGTAGCAATAGATCCTTCAGCCGACGAAGGTAAATTCGTTTGCTGTAGTAAGTTGTAGGATTCGTGTCTTCCACTACTGCAGTCGTCAGAGTTGGGTTCTTGCGGGAGTGTTTCAGATCCACACGAACTGTCTAGTTCTTCTTTAGTTTGGTCGTTATCCTTATCTACACTAGTATTAGAGGGTGGTTTAGAATCACGGTTAGTGCTACTGTAATCCGAAGAATTTTCACTGTCGAAAACTCGCTTTATATTCAGAGGAATCTTCTGGTCTTCGTTCTTCAAAGAATCGTACTGGAAGTTTTCATCTTCGTTAATAGTAATGTCAGAGTCGGGATATTTAAGTTCTTTTGGAGATCCCTTCCACCCCCTACTGCTATCGTCGCATTCCTGTGTCCGATCCGGGAGCAGGAAGTTAGTTTCGTGCGTTTCTGCAATGTAAGTCGCAGTACCACCTATAGGAAGGGAAGGGTATGGTTTTGGATCTGTGTCACTCGAGGTCAAGGAAACGAGAACGTCTTCTAGTGCCCTTGGAGACCCCAAATCATCCATACTCGTCGTCCTACTCTCGAAGGTTATTAGGCACCCAAAGCCTCCTTCATTTTTGGGTGGGGTCACTTCTTTAAAGTACAGGTTTAAGTGAGCACCACTGTTAGGTTCTTCAATCTCGTCGTCAGATTGCCTTAATAAGGATTCAACTTCTTGTACTCGAGCCAATGTGTCTGATTCCAATTGGTCGAAGAACTCGGAATCAGTATGGCTGATTGCCTTTAGCAGACGACTTTGGCTCGAGGAGCTTACTTCTCTTTCTTCACCTTTGGAAGAAATAGTCTGGATAGTCTCATTTTGAGAATCACTCCCTTCGACTTCGGTCTGGAGTGCGCGCTTCGGAGGATAAAAGATGTCTGTCCTCGTCTTATCGTGTGAAGGATCACTTTTCTGACAAAATGAGTCCCATTTTCTCAGTGTTGTCCCAAAAGGTGGCAGTAAAGGATCTTCACCTATTCCCTTCAACAACCCTACCGAGCCACTAATGCTCTCGTAAGACGATCGATTGGATTCGACCTTCTTACCCTCTGTCCATTTCTTGTGCAAGCGCGGGGGAGGATCATTGTCGAGATCTTGAGACTTGACTTCGACGTCGTCTTTATCTTCGGTTTGCCAACAAACGGATTTCCGTCTCGGTAGTTCTTGATAACTCCGCCACCTTCTGGAAGAAGCAGAGAGGGGTTCGCCCTCGCTGAATTCACCTTCCGGTCGTGTTTGCAGATGAGGTGAACTCAAGTATCGGTCTTTCAAAAGGGGATAATCTTGCAAAACTTCTCCACCTCGATCAGTCTGCAAAAACAATTCAATGGAGTACTTGTGAGCACTGACGAAAAAAGGGTCAATCTTGTAGTCGCGTTCATTGATAGTTACGGGGTCGCTGGGTGAACTAAAGTGGAAGAGAGATGGTCGAACCTTCGGAAAAAAAATGAAGTATTACATTTCTACAATCTGGTCTGATATGAAAGCAACAAGCACCTATAAATACAAAATTACACACATTTAAAAGCCTACACTTTTCATTATGACTATAAGGGAAAATTTATACAATTCTTGACTATTTGATAGTTCATTTAAGGAATAAAATAGAAGCCAACGTGGGAATCTCCAGTTTTTTTTTAAGTTTGTTAAAATGAAGTTGGAGAAGTAAAAAATGTGTGTGAAGTAGCCTAAAAAACAAACTTCAAACTCTAGGGACAAGGAAGGTGCTGCGGTTATGAAAAGTATAAGTGGGAATTTGAGAAAGAAAATTTGCGCAACCCAGAGCATTTTCAGTCAACGACGAGGAAATGACGGGGGCGACATGCAACTGAAGGAAACCGGTGGATAAAAAGAAAAATTGTGGCAAAGTTAAAGATGGCGAAGACTCCAATAACAAACATCGCCAACCCTAAATAATCGGGTCGAGATGGGTATAATAAACAGGAAGAACAAGTTCGTACAAAAAACACGAGTTCTCAAGAGTTGTAACTTAAATGCCTTTCCGGGAGGATTAGGAAAGAAGCTAGGCTTAAAAAGAATAAAGGATAAATTGATACAAAAAAAACCTTACACCAATATGTGGGATAGGGGAGTTCGCATTTCTCATCCTCCAGAAACGGGGTTGTACAAAAGAGCACAAACGTCCAAAAGCACGAACACCCATTTTATGCGCGATTCGGAATCAAAATAAGAACTGCCAGGAGCTGTGATTTGGGTGGTTACCTCGGTAAGTTCCTACAAGTCTATCACAGAAGTAAAAACAAAGATTATAGATATATCATCGATATAGAATTAATATCATGTGCGACATTAAAAATACCAATTAATAAAAGAGTTATTAAACACAATACCAGCGACCTAAGGTACTTTGTATGGCGTGGACTGCCTAGGTTTTGTAATTCATCGCATTGTAAAACATTATTAATTTGGTTGGTTCTTTTAACTTGATTATTATAAGTTGTTTAACATTTTACGAAGGTTAGTTTTTATAGTATATATGATGATTATAAATTAACCCCAAATTGAAAAATTAGTTATGTTCGTAGGAGCGAGCCTATCTTAGCCCTGTTACATTTCATTATGGCGTTGCAAGCGAATTTTAGTTATTTTTAACTTTCTGTCTAATAAAAAAAATACAAATAACTTATATTCATCAGATAAAACTGAAAAAAACCCAACAAATAACCTAACCTCCACGAAATGTCAAGTAACTAAAAATATTCAAAAATAAAATGTTTATATTTGAACAAATCACTGAAGCAGGCAAATATACACCACACAAAGTAGATTGCCAATATTGTGCTTAATAACTTTATTAACTAATTTTTTTAATGTTGTACAAGATATTAATTATCTTTTGAATTATTTATTGAATGATGTAAATATCTTTATTTGCGTTCTTTGCTTTTGTGGCGGACTTATAGGAATTTATCATGACAAACGCATTACTGGGATTATTATAGAGGAAAGGTTCTCCACCAAGCATCTATGGCCATTTCACGCGGGGTACGGGCACATTTAGTGGCCTTCTACGACGGGCAGCTGGCACCACGTTGGTATTCCTATTTTTTCCAGAGATCCTGCGCCCTTTTTTCATCCTATGTCACACATGTAATCCTCACACACATTACTTTAGCAAATCCGAACAAACTTTCTAACCTAAAAGTAGCTCCTCCCTAATCCAAAATCTCAAACCCAATTCGTAACAAATAAAAAGAGACCATGAGCATTAAAACCAAACTTGCTTCCGTTCGTGCTCAAAATAAAAAGGATCAAAATACGCTGCTAATGAAGGCAGAACAAAAAATCATCTTAATAATTATAGAGGCAGCAAATTAAGAATACAACTAAAATGACCCTGTCACGAATGCTTCATTCTCATGGCTACACCTCGCTCACCTTTTTTGTAATTACAAGAGAGCCGGAATGAAGGCCACACGACAAGGAGACGAGCGCGCTTTCGTACCAACCGAGCTCATTCTTCCATTCGAGAGGAATGCGCGTCCCGCTCACTGACGTCAGAACGAGATGGATTTGTTTGGTGCGGAGGGGCAGAGTGCGGCACCAGCGAAATCTGGAGAACACAACGGGGGAGGGGTGATACGGGACGTCACGGAAGAAGGTCGATGGTTGCTTTGCTAATTGTTCGGGGATGGCACAGCGAACATAAAAGTAATGGATGCTCATTCCTATATACCACAAATTATATTGCGTGGGGGAAGTACGATTATTATTATATCAGTCACTAGAATATTTTACGGGGTGGGGTGGGGGGGAATTACCACTAACGTCATGCCAGCTAAACATCGGAAGTGATTGTGATACTCGTAAGTGGGGGAAAATGCCGGCGGTGTAAACCGCCTTCATCTTCTGTAATAATCCTATGACTGCTTTAAATAACCTTGGATCAGGGTGGAGGAATCGCTAGCCCCGACCTTTTTTCGTCCACCTGGCGATTGCCAACAAGGGCATAAGTCGCTGTAATTGCAGGGTTACCCCCAACTTTTGATTAGTGTTCATTTCTTAATTGGATAAATAATTCATAAATAAAGCCTATCGAAAGTTAGGGCACGTTTTGGGGAGTCCCCCTGTACTTTTTAGCCTAACACTTAGGTTACATTAAAAACAAAACAAAAAAAGAAAACTAAAAAAAACTACAAAAGAAAGCAAGAGGAAGCACGATCCGGCACCAGAGTATGTGACCAACAATAAAGAGAGGCAAATAAAATGGAGGCCAACCACCCGCAAAAAAATCAAATAAACCACAAATCTGTGTACAGGAACCCGTCCCGAGAGCAAGGGACCCCCGCTCGTCCCTGTACCGGAACAGGTAACGTGCTCGCACACTCAGACAGTCAACACGAATGTGCCGAACAGTCTGGGACAACGCAGTCGTCGCAGTAGGGTTCCATTAGATGGCGGGGCGTCCTGCGAGTGTGTCCAATTCGGAGACGACAAAAAGCGACCTGAAAATGCAGAAGCATTGGAGGGTAGGACCACGGGAATAGTCGCGACACTATGCCACGGAAATTTAAGTTCTTCTCGGCCGTCTCCTATCTTCTTTGCCAGGCGGGCAAGTAGGCTGACCTGATTCATATGTAGTCAGTGTGATAAAGAGCGAAACGCTGGTTTGGTCGCTCAGCCTTCGCGCGCTCTTTGGTGCCCTCAATTCCCACATGCCCAGGAACACAGAAGATAAATTCGACATCCGCCTGGCTTGCCGTAACCGTGACGTCACAGATACCGCAAACCAGGGGGTGCGGAGATTCTAATGGCCCGAGATCACTCTGAGCCCTTTGAGTCGCTAAAGATCCCCGTCCCAAGTGGGGAGGCATTCTACCCCCCCCCCCCCGCAAATTTTCTCCTCTTTCAGTTGAGGTTCTCCACGATGATGGAATCAGCATCGACTCTGCATTCCTCGACTCCTATCGCCACCGGATCTCGCTAGACGGAGATCATAGATCAAGAAGCCCTCGTTGCAGCGGATCCAGGTCTCGCCCACGGAAGTGCCAGTTTCCCAAAGGGGGCGGGCTATTCAGGCGGCCCTTAGGTTTAACCTCGGAGGGTGAATGGCAGGCAAGAGAAAGGAGGGAACAACCAATATTGGAAGGGCAACGGGCCAATCAGAACGCACGTGCTGAGGAGGCGAGACGAGGACAAGGGGCAGAATGTTCGATCCCTTCAGCCGTGGACGTAATTCCCCGCCTGTATTGAATATCCCGTTTTCACGTAAGGTTCCATTGCTTCCTTCCCCCTCCTTCCCTCTTCTAAAATCGTAAAGCTGGTTACGAGGGGTGAAGTCAAGATGTCCATGGGGTAAGTACCGCTACTTCGCTACCTCGCAGCCGGAAGTAATGCCTATCGTAGTCTCTTCTCGCCAGCGGAGCCCCCCAGGATCAGGTGCGCCCATAGACCCATTGTGATACAAAGATTATGAATATCTTTCTGTTTACATGGTTCCCTTAACCAAGTGGGAAGGTAACACCCCATCCTCACTAAGGTTTTGAAGGAAGTACCCCAGGATGACCACGCGGTCAATTTAGACTTGCGTCATGGGTTCTACCACCTATCCATCCACCAGCGTGCCCTTTCATGGTTCGGGATTCGATATGGAGGCCAAAGTTTCCGGTTTACTCAGCTTCCCGTGGGGTTTGGCGGAGACCCCTACATAATGCAATAATGTATGTCCCCATTTTTTCTGGAAAGCCTCGGACCTGGAACTAGCCGCCTACACCTATTTGGATGATCTCCTGGTTTGTTCTGTGAGGTCCCTCGAGACGGCTCTGAAGCTGGTTAGACATTCTTCGCTCCATCTGAATACCAGGAAGTCGGTGCTGAGCCCTACGCGTAGTTTACCGAACCAAGGGGGGGCGGGGCATTGACCTTTGGATCCCTATCAACACGCCTCACCACCGGCATGAGCTCCCACGTAAGGCAACCACTCTTCTGGACACCATGGATACATTCAGCCTCCCTCGCGTGTGGCCTCAGTTAGCCTACGTGAGTCCCCCAAGGTAGGGTACATGGTGGACCTCTTGTCTAGCGCATTCCAGTAGAAAACAAGACCAAGGAAATTGTGCAACTTTACCGCATCCAAACGAGCCCGTTTAGGAACAAGTCCGGGTCGGGGTTGAGACGTGAATGGTGACGGAAGTGCGCTATCTTAGTCTTGGCCAAAGAAAACCGAACCCATTGCACTTTGGCATAGCGAGAGATGCGGTTCAATGCCTGTTTGAGTCGACACTCTAGAGTTGGCATCTGAGTCGCGTAGAAAGAGATGAAAAGATCGTCCACGTAGAGCCTAACAAGAACATCTTCCGGCAGCACCGAGGTAATACCGTTGATGCTCAAGGCAGAGATTTTTTTTTTTCTTTTAATTAAGGGGCTATCTGGAGACTGCCGACTTAGGCATTAGTCGCCGTAAACAAACAGCCTAGTTCTAGGCTACTTTAAAAATTAAACAGGAAACAATAAAAAGAAATAACAATAACAATAAAGAAGCAATAACAAAAAACAATAACAACAACAAACCGGGTTAAATGAAAGGGAGAAGGCCAGCCTCCCCCAAAAAGTCAATAAGTCCACTAGTCATGGTGCACGCACTCGTCCCGAGTACAAGGGACAGGCGGTAGCGACCCCGCCCATCCCGGTACCGGTATCGTGCGGGAAGATCACCCAGACTGGGACATTCGACAAGAATGTGCCGAACAGTCTGGGGGACGACGCAGTCGTTGCAATAGGGCGCAGGCGAGCGCTCCATCAAGTAGCGATGCGTCACACAAGTGTGTCCGATTCGGAGACGACAGAAAGCAACCTGAAGCCGCCGCAGCATTGGGGGATAGGTCCATGGGAACAGTCGCGGCGCAATGGCACGCAACTTTAAGTTCCCCTCGACCGTCTCCCATCTTCTTTGCCAAGCAGTCCGAAGAGCTGCCCGTATTCCTGCCATGTAGTCAGTGTGAGGAAGAGCGAAACGCTGGTCCGGTCGCAGACTCTTTGGCGCCCTCATTCCCCGCAATTCCTACGTGTCCAGGAAACCAGCAGAAGATAATCTCGACATCTGCCCGGCTCGCCAAAACCGTGGCGTCACGGATTTCGCGAACCAGGGGATGCGGAGATTCCAATGCCCCGAGAGCACTCAGGGCGCTTTGTGAGTCGCTATAGATCACAATCCGGTCTCCGAACCGGGCACGTCGCGTAATCTCCCGTACCGAGTGGTGTATTGCCACCAGCTCGGCCGTGAAGACAGACGCAGCGCCTGGTAGAGCCCCGCTGACTTCAAACAGAGGGGATACGGCGTGGAAGCCGACCCCCTCTTGGGACTTGGAGCCATCCGTATACACTGGCACGGTACCAGCGTGACACGATGTGTGCTCCAAAAAGGTCGAACGCAATACTCCCGGCGCAGTACAAGCTTTGGGAGCAGAGGCGTGGCGACAAATAGCCAAATGTGGTACCCTCCAGGGTGGCGTCCTGGGCAGAACCAGGGGCGCCACCGGCCCGAGAGCTATATCTAGCTCTCGAAGGAGTTTCCTGGCCCTAAACCCAAAGGGCTTAGGGTATGACTGGCGTCTCTCGGCGGCATAGGCAGCATCGAGATCAGCTGCGGATGCAGTGAGAGCTGTTGGCCACTGAGGGAGGCGCCGGGCTCGCGCGTACAGGCGAGTGATGCACTGCACGCGGCGCAGAGCGAGTGGCATCTCCCCAGCATCGACCAACAGGCTCTCAATGGGGGAAGTGCGGAAGGCACCGGTCGCAAGGCGAAGGCCGGTGTGGTGGATTGAATCCACCTTCCGCAATAAACGCTCGGCTGCGGATGCATAAAACTCGCATCCGTAGTCGAGCTTCGAGCGAACAAAGGATCGATAAAAAAGTAAGGCGGGGGCCCTATCAGCGCCCCAAGCGCTGAACGTCACGGAAAGGAGAATGTCCATGGCGCGGGTGCAAGAGACCCTAAGGCTGCGAATATGAGCCTCCCAGGTGAGGCGTCGGTCGAATACAAGACCAAGGAAACGGTGCGACTCAACCACATCCAGGCGCACCCCATTAAGAAACAAATCTAGGTCGGGGTGAAGCCGTGGATGGCAGCAGAAGTGCACCACCTTAGTCTTGGCCAAAGAAAACCGAAACCTGTGCGCTTCGGCATAGCGAGAGACGCGGTTCAATGCCTGTTGGAGTCGACGCTCCAGAGTTGGCATCTGGGCCGCGCCAAAAGAGATCGAAAGGTCGTCCACGTAGAGCGTAGCGAGAACATCTTCCGGCAAAGAGTGTGACACTGAGGACACTTCCCTGCGGGACACCCTCTTCCTGCTCCTTTGGGCCGGAGAGAGCTCCCCCCACCCGTACGCGGAATCAACGAACTCGCAAAAATTCAGATATAAACATTGGGAGGCGTCCCCTCGCCCCCATCGTGTGGAGAGTCTCCATGATACCGTATCGCCATGCGGTATCATAGGCCTTCTCCAGATCAAAAAACACCGTGGAGTAGTGCTGTCTACGAAGGAAATCCTCGCAGACGGCATTTTCCAATCGGAGCAGATCATCCGACGTGGAGTGGAACTTACGGAAGCCGCACTGTGCAGAAGACAGATGGCCTCCACTGTCCAGGAAATAGGCTAATCTAACATTTACCAGTTTCTCCATCAACTTGCACACGCAAGAGTTTAGAGAGATTGGGCGGAAACCGGTCGGAGTAGAGTGATCTCTCCCCGGCTTGCGAAAGGCGAGCACAGTAGCGATTCGCCAGGAGTCTGGGAGAAGACCCTCCACCCAGATCCTGTTGAACAAATCTAAAAGAAAGGCCATGCCTCGCTCACCCAGGTGTCGAAGCATGGCGTACGGGACATCGTCCGGACCATGGGCGGTGTCCGCGCACGAAGCGAGAGCGGAACGCAACTCACTCACGGTAAACTTGTCGTTGAAGGGTTCTCCGCCTCTGGAGGTAAAGTCCAGCCGGCGGCCTTCCGCGACATCACGACGTGCATTGAATGCTGGCGGAGCAGCATCACGGCTAGAGAATGCGAAAAAAGCGGTCGCTAAGGATTCCGCCACGGAGGCGGGGTCCGAGATTGCGGTCCCATTCTCCTGGAGAACGGGAGGGGGGTCCTGCGAGAACTTGCCCCGAATCCTTTTGACTCGATTCCACACCTCAGCTAAAGGGGTCTTCCCATTAAGTGAAGACACGTATGCCCGCCAAGAAGAGCGGCGGGCGTGCTTCGAAATATACCGGAACCTAGCCCTAGCCCGACGAAATTCACCTACAGTGAAATCGTTCGGGCGGCGCTTATAGCGCATGTAGGCATAACGCTTCTGTTTGAGGGCCGTCTCACACTCGGCCGACCACCATGGGAGTGGTCGGCGTGCAAAACGGCCAGACGTCCTAGGAATAGTATTCAGGCCCACGCGATGAGGTTGCCGGAGAAGAACTCAACGGCCTCATCTACCGACCTAAACTCCTCGACTGAGATAGAGAATTCAGTCATTTCCTGAAATGCAGGCCACCGCGCCCGCGCCAAGCACCACCGAGGTGGTCTCTCAGGCGGCAGTTGCCCTGAAAATGATATTTGAATGGGAAAGTGATCACTACCATGGAGGTCATCGACCACCCCACAATCAAAATCAGGCTGTGCATCCGAAGAGCACAAAGACAGGTCAAGGCAAGAAAATGAAGCGGTTCTCGGACAGTGATGTGTAAACTCATCCACGTTTAGGACACCCATCTCAAGCTCTTCGATCAGATCGGCAAGGACTTGTCCCCTGGGATTTATGGAGTAATCTCCCCAGAGAGGATGCCTGCCGTTCAGATCTCCAAGCAAGAGATAGGGCCTCGGCAACCGTGCCACGACGCGGCGGAAGTCCCCCGCGTCGAAGTCAGCTGACGGTGGAATGTACGCAGAAATGATAGTATACCTCCTATCCAGGTGAAGCTGCACAGCCGCTGCCTGAAAGGAGGTATCTAAAGAGAAAGGAAGAATGAAGACATCATGCCGGGTGTAAACCGCGCATCCCCCGGCCATCCCGCGGTGGTGGGGTCGCAAGACCCTTATACCCCGGGAGGGCAGGCAGGCGGCACGCGCCTAGCATGGTCTCCTGCAAAAAGATAGCTAACAGGGAATGGGACGAGGCGAGCCTCCGCAGCTCCTCCCAGTTGGCCCGGAGTCCACGGCAATTCCATTGAAGGAATATGCCCTCCAGGCCTAGCTCGGAGGAGACGCGGGGGCCCTCCTCGAATCGAAGACCCTCACGGGAATGGCCGTACGCTTCCCGGGGGCAGAACCCCGGGCGCTGTTGGCCGGACAAAGCGCTGGAGGCGCTGTCGCCTTCGAGGACTTATTGGGGGAGGTTGGGCTCGCCATGAGAGTCTTTTCCTCCCTCCGCCTCGAAACCTTAGGCGGGCGCTGCGGCTTCGGAGGCGGGGGGGCCTCTTTTCGAGGAACCACCGTCTCCGAGCCACTCGCTCGACCTCGGGGCGTGGGCGAAGGAGCCGAAGCTCCTTTGTTGCTGTCCTCCTTTCGGGGGACAGCTTTAGGAACCCCTGAAGATGGCCTAGCGACCATCTTCAGGGGTGTTGCCTCCTGTGAGTCTAACGACTCGGTGGAGGCGCGTGGCCGTTTCGCCTTGCGGGAAACGGTCACGCTGGGGGAAGAGGGGGGAGCCCTGGTTTTAGCCGGGGCTGGGTATGAACCCTTTTTGCCGCCAGCTTTACCAGGGGAGCGCCCGGGTTGGGTAGAGCCCGCAGAAGGGCTCCGAATGGGCGCGGAAACAACCGTGCTCGTTGGCCTGGATGGGCCAGGAGCAGAGGGTGCCTTTCGAACTACTGAGGCATATGACGTCCCAGGCAGAGCTGGGCGCGCCAGGACCAAGTCCTTAGCCTCGCGGAATGAGAGTCTATCCTGGGCCTGAACGGCCAGGATTTCTTTCTCCAGGAGATATGCACCACATTGCTTCGAAGAAGCAGGGTGCGGCTCTCCGCAATTGACACACTTGGCCACACAGGATTTGGACTTATCGTGTGCGACCTTGGAGCAATTTACACAGACTTCGGGTGACCCCGACTTTGCACGTCTACATGAGCGATTCGTATGGCCGAAGCGGTGACAGTAATAGCACCGCCGCGGCAGTGGCACGAATGCCTTCACGCGGTAGCGGTACCAACCGGCACGCACCGACTCAGGGAGCTTGTCACTGTCGAACGTGACGAAGAGTGTAGGGGTGGGTCTCGAAGCCCCTCCCTGTTTTCTCATCACACGTTCGACCTTGACCGCCCCATGGTCGGCCAGCTCTAGGGTGATGTCCTCAATGGAGTAGTCAACGAGTTCCCTCGCATAAACTACTCCTTTTACAAAGTTCATGGTAGAGTGCGGCGTCACACTCACCGGGGTGCCATGAAGTGTCCGAAGAGCACTTATCTTGGCCGCCTCGGCGGGATTCGCCGCATTCGCCAGAAGGCTGCCGTCCGAGAAACGGGTCACCTTCGGCTCTCTACCAATTGCACTAGCTAATCCTCTCCTCTGATGGATCATGTTGCCCTTGGACAACATGGTGCCATCAGTGGAGCGAATAACGAGGAAGCGTTTGAAGCCAGCGGGCTCGAAAACGCCAGGTAACCTCTGAATGAGGGGCCCCGATGTCATCGAGGCTCCGCCCTGTGCACTTTTGGTGTTAGTCTTGGTCAGGGGCTCCGCCTACGAAGGGGTAGAGGGGCCGGATGTGCCGATCTTGGCTTGGTCGCCTACCAAAGTGGCAGCAGACCAATCCGTCCCCGCAGCCCCCGCGGATGGAGAGGAGCCCCGAGTCTTTTTCGTCTTTTTAGTCTTCTTTGTCTTTTTCTTTTTTGGAGAGGAGGGCGGGGAATGAACCCGCTTTTCACCTCCGCCGGCAGAAGCCCCCAGGCCAGATGGACCGGCCTCAGCCAGGTCCCTCTCTGAAATGGAGAAGGTCCTGGTTGTCGTAGGGGCACCTGTCGGAGGAGATCCCTCCCCTCCTTTTACTGCCTCAGAGCCCTCAGCCATTTGAGGAGGACCTTGCATAGGGGTGGATTCGGGTTCGGTGCTTGGCGCCGAGCCCGAATTCCCCCCCATGGAAGGCCCTACCGTCTGAGGCTGGGTTTCCTCAAGGACCATGTTTATCACAGGAGGGGCCTCCAGTTCGCCATCCCCTCCCAGGACATCGCAGGTCCCCTTGGCAGTATTGTCACTAGTCAGGTGGTGTGGGGAGGCACAGGCCTTGACCCCAGCAAGGTTTAAAATTCTTGCCAGCAGGTCTTTTGAGGGAAGCGACCGAAGGGGCCTGGCTTCCCTCTCCCCCCTAAGGGGGTTTGCCCTACCGAGCCGCTTTGATGGGGAGCGGCTGGCTAAGGGCTGCCTGCTGGCTTTCTTGGCAGTCCCCTTGGAAAGAAAAGAGGGGACTGCCGCTGGGAAAAGGGAGGTGCCCGAAAGCACCTCCAGAGAAGGGGGTGAGGGGGAGTCCCCTGCACCCGTAGGCGAAGGAGAGGAGTAAGCCTCCTCTCCGGTTAGAGAAATATGGAGGGTCCCCTGTGCAAGCACAGGGGATGGGGGCCTCCATTTTTTTGCTGGAGCTGCCCGAGGGCGGCTCCGTCGATGGAACAGGGGAAGTTGAGGGTTGGGTTTGTTTTGTTTTTTTATCATCATTGGGCATGGTGACCCTTTTTTAAACACGGGATGCAATCGCGCACACCTCTCGCAGTAGCCCGCACTGCGAGAGGTGCTTACAAGCCCGGCGCCGCCATTTAAGACCACCCCTCCCGCCTGGTGGCCTGGCAGTCCATCGGCATGGCGGCTCCACCTTAGACACGGCGTAAAAATTAATAGGTTGTGAAGAGGAGAGGAAAAGGGATGTGAGGAAGGTATGGGTGGGGATGAAGCAGGTAGTTAAAAACCAGCCACCCCAGACCGGAGCTCAGGGGTTAGGGAACATTGTCCCCCACCCCCTCAGCCCCGATGCGGGACGGTTGGCTGAAAGGAAGGTCAGCATCTACCCTGTGAAATTAGAGGCTGACCAGAGAAAGTTGTGGGAGAGGTTGTGTGAAAAGAGAGGAAACAAGTGTTTTGAAGGAAGGAAGAGAGGCTAAGCTGGGGCCGGACGGGGTGCTGAGTCCCGTCAGCACGGCGGCCAAGATGGCAAATCGCCGCGCCCCTTACGGGGTCAAGGCAGAGAGAGTCAGAGCGAGGACACTCCTAGTGGACGCCGTCTTCCTGCCATATTGGGCCGGAGAGCGCTCCTCCCGCTGAATCGACGATCTCGCAGGAATTATATGAATATTGGGAGGCGTCTCCTCGCCCACACAGTGCGGAGAGTCTTCATGATACCGTATCGACATGGGCTATTATAGACCTCCAGATAAAATAAAACACCGTTGCAAAATGCTGTTTTGAAAGGAAACTCTCGCAGATGGCATTTTCTAGCTGGAGTAGAGCATCCGACGAGGAACTTGCGGAAGCCGCACTCTGCAGGAGACAGGTGGACCCTGCTCGTCATAAAATAAACAAATCTAATGTTAACTGATTTCTCCAGCAACTTGCAGACGCAGGAAGTTAGATGTTGGGCGGAAACCAGTCGAGCTAGTGATGATCTTTTTCTGGTAGCGAAAAGCGAGCACGTTGGCCATTTGACAGGTATCTGGGAGGTAAACTTTGGTCTGAAGGAACTTTCGTCTAAAAGGTTTTCCAGGTAGGTATTTTCTAAAAACAAAAATAGTATCTAAAATTTATTCCTTTTTAATGAAATTAACAAAGTTTCTTTATTTTAAAAAAATAACACTCAGAATGAAACTAGGTTATAAGCAATACTCGGAAGGTAATTCTCCATAGAACAATTGCTGTAGTCTGTCACAATATTCATGATCCGTCTCTTTTCTTCCAGCAGTGGAGTTTTTCTTCCTCGGGTTTACTCCTATATTAAGCTGCGAATTTCTTGCTCTAATAACACTCTTCTTTCTCCAAAGCATCAATAACATAATATTTATTTGATTTGTCTCGCACTAAAACACCAAATCTTCTATGCCAAACTTCAACAGAGTTATGTAGTTGTACAAGGGGAACCCTGTAGAGTCAGTTTAGCGCGCCTTCCATTTGTTCTAAACTTGCCTAAAATATAAGTTTCTTCAATATATTTAATGAAAGGAAGAGCTTCCTCAGGTACACTTTGTTGCAAAAGTTCAAGTCCTTTTGGTACGTCAGCAACAGGCAGAAATTCTAAAGCTTTCACCTTTCTGCAAAATAGGGAAAATTCCTCATCATTATTATAAAGGCTAAAAAGACCCAACTGTTGAAGTTTCTCCAAGTAGTTTGGCAAAAATGAAAAAAAACAGAAATGTATGGTGATTTCACCAAGAACCCACAAACAAGCATTTCGCGCAGCCATCTCAAAATCAACACATACATCTGATACTTGAATTTGCAATCTATAACGTTCAACACAATCAACAAGGGCTGACAACATTCTAAAGTAAATTTCTTCACAATCAAAAGGGCTGACAACATTCTAAAGTAAATTTCTTCACAATCAACAGGGGCTGACAACATTCTAAAGTAAATTTCTTCCGTCTTATTTGGTAAACAAAATTAAAATAAGAGGGTGAATTTCGGAATGGATTTCAGCAGAAATAGTATAGATTTGATAAAAAAAATTCTAGGACATGTTTCAAACGTTCCATCAGCATACCAGTGTTTAGCGGAAGCTAGTATTCGTAGAGCGGAAGGTGCTGCAAAAATTAAAAATCGTTCCTCATCATCTTTTCCGCTATCATGAATTAGCCAGTTTTCACCTTGAATAGTTGTGCTAAATCTACCTTGTAGGTCCACTTCATTCAATGTTGTAGGGAGTTTAGGGAGCATTTTGTTTCTTAAATTCCTAATATTTCTGGTTATATTTATTTGCATTTGAAGGAAAAACACTTTGGGAACACTCAGGCACTTTGCTTATTACTTCAGAAATAATTAAAGCCGGAGCTTCAGACGTTGTTTTTACACTACTGCCCGCAAGAGTATGATCTGAACATTTAATTACTTTATTTTGGTTTAACACAAGACGACTAGAACACTTACGATCTTCACAACGCCAATAGCTTAAACATTTTTGGGGTGTTTTTTTGTGTAATAATATCCATTATGACACAATTTATCCTTTCCTCTTTTGGTTTTCACAATCCATTATGGGTTAAAGAGAAAATTAAATTAAGAAATCAACTATTTATGCGAGTAAACACAAGATTCAGGTGTTATTTTGACTGAGCCTGCTACTGGTGTGGACTTCGAGTGGTACTCGACAAGATAATAATGACACTATTTATAAACAGGCAGGTCATTGGGCGTGCTGAACTTCCGGAGAAAGAATTTCGACCGACTATACCCTTATGCTAATTATCCAATAAGTGGTAATCTTCTTATCATATTTGAACTCTGATCTGGAAACGGACCAGTATCCCCGTTTCACTAATATTTTGATTTTCATGCCATGTCTTTTGAATTGACTGGAAATTTTTCTGCTTTCTCGTGAGTGCCCCCTCACCCCCCTAAAGAAGGGCAAAGAAAAGCTCTGTTTACAATTCATAATTATCCACAAATCCATTTGACTTTCCCAAGGCAGAAGCCAATAAGGGGATAGTGAGGAAAGGGATGTTTTTTTATGGCCTTCAAGCTGAATTACATTGATGAAACATATACTTACCTGTACACGTGTGCACGCGCATTTCACAATACATGTAAGTAAAGCATGTGTATAGAATACATGATTGCGTTAATAATAATTTATAAAAATATATATAAATATTTTGGCTGCCTTTTTGATTTTTTTGTATTTACTACATTTTCTACGGATTGTGTAGTAAATAGGATACGAGTACGATCCATAACACAAGGTTGCAATTTCCGAAATGGTGGCCAAAAGTAACCCCCCCCCCCCCACATTTTTTTAAGATGTCAACACTGTAAAAAATAACTTTAAAAATGGTTTTCTACGTGTCCCTATATGAAAACTCTTTTTTTATTGAACATATAGAAAGAAATTTTGTTCTAAGCTAATGTAATTATTTCATCACAAAATGGTAAATAATGCTTAGAAAATTGAAAAAAAAATCGCACTCAAATTAAATTCATTTAAGTATTTATATATATCTATATACATTATGCAGAAATTTACAGCTAAAGGAACGTACTTTTTGAAAAAAGCCGCTCTAGATCAAAGTTCTTTTAAACCGAAGTTCTTTTAAACCAAAGTTCTTTTAAACCAAAGTTCTTTTAAACCAAAGTTCTTTTAAACCAAAGTTCCTTTAGACCGAAGTTCTTTTAAACTGTCGTAGAATGACTCCCGACGATACCATATATAACACTATTCGTTGAGGGAACTTCCTTAATTATCTTTAGAGTGCGTTACTGTCTGGCGGCCGATATTATGTATCTTCGATATGCTTAAGAAGTGGAACTGAGCTCAAGGATAATAATATTGCTATCATTAATAAAATAGAGTTTTATTAATAATAACTACCAACAAACACAAGAAGGAAAATATTGACATAAACAGAGAATGAAAAAGGGTCGTGGGGGCTCGGCTAATCCGAGGATTTAATGGATTTAAAAAAGGTAAAACAAATATCGAGTTAAAGAGATGGGATGGTTCGATAAACCATTTAAAGAACAGGATAGAATTGACAAAAGGGATCAATACTCAAAGGTGACGTTTGGCTTACGTAACTTTTGCACTAGTGGTGCAGGGGAAGGTGGCGCGAAGGAGTTTCGGTCCGCTGGCGAGTTCCAGCCGAAGGGGGGGGAATAAAAGGATCCTGACGTGGCGTCTTGGGAAGGAGAACCGTTTCTCGACGAACGGCTTGAAGAACAATGGCTGTTCTAGGTTGTTCTCTTCTGAACAAAGGGGGGATGAGAACCGTCTCTTGTCTACGGGCTCAAGAACAATGGCTGTTCTAATGTTGTTCTCCTCTGAACAACAGGGGGGGGGGGTGAGAACCGTTTCTTGGCGAAGGGCTCAAAACGAACAATGGCTGTTCTAATGCTGTTCTCCTTGAACAACAGGGGGGGATGAGAACCGTTTCTTGGCGAAGGGCTCAAAACGAACAATGGCTGTTCTAATGCTGTTCTCCTTGAACAACAGGGGGGGATGAGAACCGTTTCTTGGCGAAGGGCTCAAAACGAACAATGGCTGTTCTAATGCTGTTCTCCTTTGAACAACAGGGGGGGAAGCCTTGGGGACTTGGCGTCGGAAAGGCTCGAACCTTTGGCACTCAAGGAATATTGTCCTCCTTCTGGACAAGTGATGGTGAATCTCGTGGTCGGGGTCCCTTGGCGCACAAAGGGAGAGAGGGTCGTGGTGATGTTTCGCGACGAAAATCTGGATCTCCAATCTGATCTTAGTGGTAAAGTTTCCATATAAATAGCCAGGACATCTCCTTGGCGTGGGGGAAAATGGAGTGGAAGCTTGGAGGGAACGCACAGCCGGGCCGGAGAACAATGCCTTATCTGCTCATAAGCCTAACTCGATCTGGCGAGGTCGGCGTATGGGGGCGAACGGGGGGACGATAACCTCCTTGTTTAAACATTGGCATCCGGTAGCTGTGATAAGACTCCAAGCCTCGAATCGAAGATGCACGTGGGCAGCATCTTGGTTTTAAATAATATGGGATAGGAGTTGAATTTAACGCAGTCAACTCGTTCTATCACATAAACCAAAGTTCCTTTAAACCAAAGTTTTGATGAAATCAGCAGAAACATTCTTTTTAGCATCTTAGATGGTCCCCCGAAGGTCATTTTTTCATGTTAAATTGCCTGCCATCTGCGTAAACGTCTCTCTTCAGGATCCTGCACAAGTTTCCTAAGTGATTTGGTTCGCAACTGTTGTGAGGCCAGTCCATGATTGAATATCCTATAAATCTTTCTCACTCTATCCAATTCTTAGACAACTTGTAGGTCTAACTAGGATCATTATCCTGCATGAACACAAAGGACTTCATCATGATCAGTGTCTCTTGAAACAAGGTAGGGTTTTAAACGAAAGTGCCGTATCCGGTGGGAAGATGAGATACCTTCAACCCAGATCCTCACCTTGGTGTCGAAGTATGGCATCCGAGATATCCTCCGGACTAGGGGAAATCCAAAATTGGAAATTTCACAACACTAAATGGTGGGAAGGGGCAACTTCAGAGTTCCAAAAACATAGAATTTTAATACACCCTTGAGACAGACAGAAACACATACTTCACTCAAGTATAAGATTGAAAATGATAATGATAATTAAATCAATAAACTTTTAAAAGAGGTTTTGTATTTATTTTCTTCTCGCCTCATGTTCAATACCAGGGTTCTCCCTCTCTTCCACTTTTGGATCTACCCAACAACCATATAAATAGTGTTTGTGATTCTAATGGCATGTAAAAAAAAAAAAAGTGAAGTTAGAAGAAATGAAAACGTGGGGAAGATATATAGCGTGTGGGGTTGAATCTTAAACTGTTATAATAATAATACTACCATCACGCTAGGTACTGGAATAACATGCAACTCTCCTAGACCCGTCCCCATTCCAGATGATGGCGGATCACCTTTCGGGGACGCCAGTAAAGAATGAGGGGAAACAAAATTATAAAAATAAACTTCTTTTCAACCTAAAGATGGTAGTTACCGATAAGAGGGTAATTAATAACATCTCACAAGTAAAAACTGAAACTTACGAATTTTCACCGCCTTTAACGTAGTTGTCTAAAAATCCATCTTAAGCTAAAAATGTAACCAATATTAAACTATCTTAGAATTCCTTAATGACCTACTTTATCCTAGGCGAAGATCCTTTTCTTTCAGCAGGTGTTGCCATAAATAAGGCGTGTCCCTCTACAGTGACTATAATAAATATTGGGCCAATTCGAAAAAGCTTTGAAATTGACCTCCATCGATCAAATTTCCTTTATGGTAAACCTAAGAAGCTTCTGAAAAAAAATGTAAGGGAGAATTAAGACACGTGATGATTACGGACTGGAGCTAAATATAAACTGCTATTATTCAGCGGGAAGGTAAATATTATTTTAATTCGAGGTCAAATTAGGTCAGTTATGATCTAGGTCATGACATACGCAGATTTGCGACCCAATTTAAACAATCAGTATTCTTGCAGGAATTACTTTATTTTGTTCCAAAATTTTATTTAGATCTTCTTTGTTGCTATTTTTTCTAAACAATAATTTACTATTATATAGATACTCTATAATTCTCTATAAATGGCTGCTGCAGTTTTATTAAAGTGTCTAGAGATTAAATGCAAATATTAAAGATGCCAGCTGAATTTTTATGCAAAGTTCTTCATGGAGTTAAGACAATAATGAACAGAAAAAGTAATGTGAATACATTATGGAATCTAAATGCCATATGAGGAAAAAAGACATTATCTTGAATTGACTCTTTGACTGTGACGAGATCATTTGCAATTTTTTTATTAGTAGGAATACAGTTTTCAACCTAAATATATAAAATCATATAATAAATTATCATAAATTTAAACAACTTATATGAAGTAATTGTAAGAAATACAATGAAGGGTAGAAAATTAGATGAAAGATAATTTTAAATAATAACTGTTCAAGAGCTACTGGACAAAGGAACAATCCTGAATAACAAAGAACAATCTGTTGTCAACTGATGATTTTTTTTTTTAAAGAGCTCATCTGGCGACTGCCTACTTGGGCATTAGTCACCGTATTCAACATTGCCTAAAATTAGGCATCTTTAAAAGAGGATGCTAAAAAAAACAAATACAAAACATCAATAAAAATAAAACAAAGAAAAGGGTAATAAGCAGGAAGCAAGCTCCGGCGCAGGAACATGCGACCTACTAAAATCAGAAAAAAACAACAATGTAAATAAAGGGGAGAAGGCCGACCTCCTCCAAAAAGTCTAAAAGTTCACAGGTCGGTGTGCACGAATCCGTCCCGAGTACAAGGAACAGGCGGTAGCGACCACGCTCATCCCGGCACCGGGTCAAGTAACGTGCGCGGAGATCGCGCAGACTGGGACATTCAACAAGAATGTGCCGAACAGTGTGGGAGACAACGAAGTCTTCACAGTAGGGCGCAGGCGAGCCCTCCATCAAATGGTGGTGCGTCCCGCGAGTAAGTCCAATTAGGCGAAGAGAGAAAGCAACCTGAAGCCTTCGCGGCATTGGGGGGTAGGTCCATGAGAACAGTCGCGGCGCAATGGCATGCAACTTTACGTTCCCTTCAACCCTATCCCATCTTCTTTGACAAGCAGCCCGAAGAGCTGCCCATATTCCTGCCATGTAGTCGGTGTGGGGAAGAGCGAAACGCTGGTCCGGTCGCAGAGTCATCGCGGACTCTTTGGCGCCCTCATTCTAAGCAATTCCCACATGTCCAGGAACCCAGCAAAGAGATAATCTCGACATCTGCCCGGCTCGCCAAAACCATGGCGTCACAGATATTGCGAACCAGGGGATGCGGAGATTCCAATTCCCGGAGAGAACTCAGGGCGCTTTGTGAGTCGCTATAGATCACAATCCGGTCTCAGAACCGGGCACGTCGAGTAATCTCCCGTACCGAGTGGTGTATTGCCACCAGCTCGGCCGTGAAAACAGACGCAGCACCTGGCAGAGCCCCGCTGACTTCAAACAGAGAGGATACGGCGTGGAAACTTACCCTCTCTTCGCGTGGAGCCATCCGTATAGACTGGCACAGTTCCAGCGTGACACGAGATGTGCTCCAAAAAGGCGGAACGCAATACTTCCGGCGCTGTACAAGCTTTGGAAGCAGAGGCGTGGTGACAAATATCAAACGGTGGTGCCCTCCAGGGTGGTGTTCTGGGCAGAACAAGGGGCGCCACCGGCCCGAGAGCTATATCTAGCTCTCGAAGGAGTTTCCTAGCCCTAAACCCAAAGGGCTTAGGTTATGACTTGCGTCTCTCGGCGGCATATGCATCGTCGAGATCAGCTGCGTATGCTTTGAGAGCTGTTGGCGAATGAGGGTGGCGCCGGGCTCGCGCGTACAGGCGAGTGATGCACTGCACGCGGCGCAGAGCGAGTGGCATCTCCCCAGCATCGACCAACAGGCTCTCAATGGGGGAAGTGCGGAAGGCACCGGTCACAAGGCGAAGGCCGGTGTGGTGGATCTAGTCCACCTTTCGCAATAAACGCTCGGCTGCGGATGCATAAAACTCGCATCCGTAGTCGAGCTTCGAACGGACAAAGGATCGATAAAAAAGTAAGGAAGTAGGCCTATCAGCACCTCAAGCACTGAACGTCACGGAACGAAGAATATCCATGACGCGGGTACAAGAGACCCTAAGGCTGCGAATATGAGCCTCCCAGGTGAGGCGTCGGTCGAATACAAGACCAAGGAAACGGTGCGACTCAACCACATCCAGGCGCACCCCATTAAGAAACAAATCTGGGTCGGGGTGAAGCCGTGGATGGCGGCAGAAATGCACCACCTTAGTCTTGGCCGAAGAAAACCGAAACCTGTGCGCTTCGGCATAGCGAGAGACGCGGTTCAATGCCTGTTGGAGTCGACGCTCCAGAGTTGGCATCTGGGCCGCGCCAAAAGAGATCGAAAGGTCGTCCACGTAGAGCGTAGCGAGAACATCTTCTGGCAGAACCGAGGTGATGCCGTTGATGCTCAGGGCAAAGAGTGTGACACTGAGGACACTTCCCTGCGGGACACCCTCTTCCTGCTCCTTTGGGGCAGAGAGGGCTCCCCCCACCCGTACGCGGAATCGACGAACTCGAAAAAATTCAGATATAAACATTGGGAGGCGTCCCCTCGCCCCCATCCCCATAGTGTGGAGAGTCTCCATGATACCGTATCGCCATGCGGTATCATAGTATCATAAGCCTTCTCCAGATCGAAAAAGACCGTGGCGTAGTGCTGTCTACGAAGGAAAGCCTCGCAGACGGCATTTTCCAGTCGGAGCAGAGCATCCGACGTGGAGTGGAACTTGCGGAAGCCGCACTGTGCGGAAGACAGATGGCCTCCACTGTCCAGGAAAAAGGCTAATCTAACATTTACCAATTTCTCCATCAACTTGCACACGCAAGAGGTTAGAGAGATTGGGCGGAAACCGGTCGGAGTAGAGTGATCTCTCCCCGGTTTGCGAAAGGCGAGAACAGTAGCGATTCGCTAGGAGTCTGGGAGAAGACCTTCCACCCAGATCCTGTTGAACAAATCTAACACAAAGGCCATGCCTCGCTCACCCAGGTGTCGAAGCATGGCGTACGGGACATCGTCCGGACCATGGGCGGACTCCGCGCACAAAGCGAGAGTGGAACGCAACTCACTCACAGTAAACTTGTCGTTGAAGGGTTCTCCGCCTCTGGAGGTAAAGTCCAGCCGGCGGCCTTCCGCGACATCACGGCGTGCATTGAATGCTGGCGGAGCAGCATCACGGCTAGAGAATGCGGAAAAAGCGGTCGCTAAGGATTCCGCCACGGACGCGGAGTCCGAGATTGCGGTCCCATTCTCCTGGAGAACGGAAAGGGGCTCCTGCGAGAACTTGCCCCGAATCCTTTTGACTCGCTTCCACACCTCAGCTAAAGGGGTCTTCCCGTTAAGTGAAGACACGTATGCCCGCCAAGAAGAGCGGCGGGCGTGCTTCGAAATATACCGGAACCTAGCCAACGAAATTCAGCGACAGTGAAATCGTTCGGGCGGCGCTTATAGCGCATGTAAGCATAACGCTTCTGTTTGAGGGCCGTCTCACACTCGGCTGACCACCATGGGAGTGTTCGGCGTGCAAAACGGCCAGACGTCCTAGGAATATTAGTCAGGCCCACGCCGATGAGGTTGCCGGAGAAGAACTCAACGGCCTCATCTACCGACCTAAACTCCTCGACTGAGATAGAGAATTCAGTCATTTCCTGAAATGCAGGCCACCGCGCCCGCGCCAAGCACCACCGAGGTGGGCTCTCAAGAGGCAGCGTCTCAGAAAATGATATTTGAATGGGAAAGTGATCAGTACCATGTAGGTCATCGACTACCCCCCAATCAACATCAAGCTATGCATCCAGAGAGCACAGAGATAGATCAAGGCAAGAAAAGAAAGCGGTTCTCGGGCAGTGATGCGTAAACCTCTCTACATTTAGGACACCTATCTCAAGCTCTTCGATCAGATCGGCAAGGACTTGTCCCCTGGGATTTATTGAGTAGTCTCCCCAGAGAGGATGCCTGCCGTTCAGATCTCCAAGCAAGAGATAGGGCCTCGGCAACCGTGCCACGATGCGGCGGAAGTCCCCCGCGTCGAAGTCAGCTGACGGTGGAATGTACGCAGAAATGATAGTATACCTCCTATCCAGGTGCAGCTGCACAACCACTGCCTGAAAGGAGGTATCTAAAGTGAAAAGAAGAACGGAGACACCATGCCGGGTGTAATACGCGCATCTCCGAGCCCGGCCCCCATCCCGTGGTGCTGGGGGTGGCAAAACCCTTATACCACGGGAGGGTGGGCAGGGGGCACGCACCTAGCATGGTCTTCTGCAGAAAAATAGCTAACGGGGAACGGGACGAGACGAGCCTCCGCAGCTCCTCCCAGTTGGCCCGGAGTCCACGTCAATTCTATTGAAGGAATATGCCCTCCAGGCCTAGCTCGGAGACGCGGGGGCCCTCTTCGAACAGAAGACCCCCACGGGAATGACCGTACGCTTCCTGGAGGCAGAACCCAGGGAGGCTGTTGGCCCGACAATGCGCTGTGGCCTTCGAGGAGTTATTGGGAGAGGTTGGGCTTCGGAGGCGGGGGAGGCCCTCTTTTCGAGGATCCACCGTCTCCGAGCCACCTAGCCCACCACTAAGCGTGGGCGAAGGAGCCGAAGCTCCTTTCTTGCTGTCCTCCTTTCGGGGGGCAGCTTTAGGAATCCTAGAAGATGGCCTGGCGCCAACTTCAGGGGTGTTGCATCCTGCGAGTCTAACGATTCGGTGGAGGCGCGTGGTCATTTCGCCTTAGGGGAAAAAGTCAAGCTGGGGGAATGGGGGTGGGGCTCGTTTTAGCCAGGGCTGGTTGTGTGAACCCTTTTCCGCCAGCTTTACCAGGGCAGCGCCCGGGTTGAGTAGAACCCGCAGAAGGGCTCCGAATGGACCAAGTCCTTAGCCTCGCGGAATGAGAGACGATCCTGGGCCTGAACGGCCAGGATTTCTTGGAGATATGCATCACATTACTTCGAAGCGGGGTGCGGCTGACCGCAATTGACACACTTGGCCACACACGATTTGGACTTACCGTGTGCGGCCTTGGAGCAATTTACACAGACTTCGGGTGACCCCGAATTTGAACGTCTACATGAGCGATTCGTATGGCCGAAGCGGTGACAGTAATAGTACCTCCGCGGCAGTGGCACAAACGCCTTCACGCGGTAGCGGTACCAACCGGCATGCACCGACTCAGGGAGCTTGTCATAGTCAAACAATGACGAAGAGTATAGGGATGGGTCTCGAGGCCCCTCCCTGTTTTCTCATCACACGCTCGACCTTGACCGCCACGTGGTTGGCCAGCTCTAGAGTGATATCTTCTATGGAGTAGTCCACGAGTTCGCTCGCATAAACTACTCCTTTCACAAAGTTCATGGTAGAGTTCGGCATCACATTCACCGGGGTGCCATCAAGTGTCCGAAGAGCACTTATCTTGGCCGCCTCGGAAGGATCCGCCGCATTCGCCAGAAGGCTCCCAACCGAGAAATGGGTCACCTTAGGCTCTCTACCAATTATACCGGCTAAAGCTCTCCTCTGATGGATCATGTTGCCCTTGGCCAACATGGTGCCATCAGTGGAGCGAATAACTTAAAAGCGTTTGAAGCCAGCGGGTTCGAAAACGCCAGGTAACCTATGAATGAGGGGCCCCGACGTAATCGAGGCTCCGCTCTGCGCACTTTTGGTATTATTTGGGGATTCCCCGCCCAGGCGAGCACCGGGGCAGGGCGTGCCAATCTTGGTTTGGTCTCGTTCAAAGATGGTGACGGCCTCGTCCGTCTCCGCGGCCCCCGTCGAGGGAGAAGAGCCCAGAGTCTGTGTTGTCTTTTTTTTATTAGATCTTTTCTTTTTAGGAGAGGAGGGCGGGGAATGGACCCGCTTCTCCCCTCCCCCAGCAGGAGCAGCCAAGTCAGATGGGCCGGCCTCTGCAAGGCCCTTCGCTGAGATGGTGAAGGTCCCAGCAGTCGTAGGGGCACCAGCGGGAGGAGGAGATCCCTCCCCTCCTTGTGCTGTCTTAGCAGCCAGACCCTTCTGGCGAGGGCCCTGCACAGGAGCAGACTCGGGCTCGGTTTTTGATGCCGAGCCCGAATTCGACCCCATAGAAGGCGCAACCTTCTCAGGCTGGGCTGCATCAGGAAGCATGTCTATCTCACGGGGGGGAGGGGCTCTATTTGGCCAACCATGACATCACAGATCATGTCAGTCTCGTCTATGTTCTTTTGGGGGGCATAGGCCTTTACCCCCACTAGAATCAATATTCGGGCAAGCAGGTCTGAGAGGGAAGCGGCCGATGGATCCTTTCTTCCCTCTCCCCCCTAAGGGGGTTTCTCTACCGAGCCGCTTCAACGGGGAGCGGCCGGTTATGGGCTGCTTGCTGGCTTTCCTGGCAGTCCCCTGTGAAAGTAAAGGCGGAACTGCCAAATTTGAGCTGGAGTCACATGGTGACTCCAAGGAAGGAGTAAGGGGGAGCCCCCTGCATCCGTATGCACTGGAGAAGATTTTTTTTTTTTTTTAATTTATTTAAGGGGCTATCTGGCGACTGCCGAATTAGGCATAAGTCGCCGTAAACAAACAGCCTAGTTCTAGGCTACTTCAAAAAATGGAACAGGGAACAACAAAAAAGAAATAACAATAACAAAACAATAACAAAAACAACAACAACAACAACAACAAAAACAACAACAAAAATTAAGCCTGGTTAAAAAAAGGGGAGAAGGCCGGCCTCCCCCAAAAAGTTAGCAAGTCCACCAGTCAAAGTGCACGCACTCGTCCCGAGTACAAGGGACAGGCGGTAGCGACCCCGCCCATCCCGGTACCGGGACAGGTGTCGTGCGCGAAGATCACCCAGACTGGGACATTCGACAAGAATGTGCCGAACAGTCTGGGGGACGACGCAGTCGTTGCAATAGGGCGCAGGCGAGCGCTCCACCAGATAGCGATGCGTCACACGAGTGTGTCCGATTCGGAGACGACAGAAAGCAACCTGAAGCCGCCGCGGCATTGGGGGATAGGTCCATGGGAACAGTCGCGGCGCAATGGCACGCAACTTTAAGTTCCCTTCGACCGTCTCCCATCTTCTTTGCCAAGCAGTCCGAAGAGCTGCCCGTATTCCTGCCATGTAGTCGGTGTGAGGAAGAGCGAAACGCTGGTCCGGTCGCAGAGTCCTCGCGGACTCTTTGGCGCCCTCATCGGCGCGCTCATTCCCCGCAATTCCCACATGTCCAGGAACCCAGCAGAAGATAATCTCGACATCTGCCCGGCTCGCCAAAACCGTGGCGTCACGGATATCGCGAACCAGGGGATGCGGAGATTCCAATGCCCCGAGAGCACTCAGGGCGCTTTGTGAGTCGCTATAGATCACAATCCGGTCTCCGAACCGGGCACGTCGCGTAATCTCCCGTACCGAGTGGTGTATTGCCACCAGCTCGGCCGTGAAGACAGACGCAGCGCCTGGTAGAGCCCCGCTGACTTCAAACAGAGGGGATACGGCGTGGAAGCCGACCCCCTCTTGGGACTTGGAGCCATCCGTATACACTGGCACGGTTCCAGCGTGACACGATGTGTGCTCCAAAAAGGTCGAACGCAATACTCCCGGCGCAGTACAAGCTTTGGGAGCAGAGGCGTGGCGACAAATAGCCAAATGTGGTACCCTCCAGGGTGGCGTCCTGGGCAGAACCAGGGGCGCCACCGGCCCGAGAGCTATATCTAGCTCTCGAAGGAGTTTCCTGGCCCTAAACCCAAAGGGCTTAGGGTATGACTGGCGTCTCTCGGCGGCATAGGCACCATCGAGATCAGCTGCGGATGCAGTGAGAGCTGTTGGCGAATGAGGGAGGCGCCGGGCTCGCGCGTACAGGCGAGTGATGCACTGCAAGCGGCGCAGAGCGAGTGGCATCTCCCCAGCATCGACCAACAGGCTCTCAATGGGGGAAGTGCGGAAGGCACCGGTCGCAAGGCGAAGCCCGGTGTGGTGGATCGAATCCACCTTCCGCAATAAACGCTCGGCTGCGGATGCATAAAACTCGCATCCGTAGTCGAGCTTCGAGCGAACAAAGGATCGATAAAAAAGTAAGGCGGTAGCCCTATCAGCGCTGAACGTCACGGAACGGAGAATGTCCATGGCGCGGGTACAAGAGACCCTAAGGCTGCGAATATGAGCCTCCCAGGTGAGGCGTCGGTCGAATACAAGACCAAGGAAACGGTGCGACTCAACCACATCCAGGCGCACCCCATTAAGAAACAAATCTGGGTCGGGGTGAAGCCGTGGATGGCGGCAGAAGTGCACCACCTTAGTCTTGGCCAAAGAAAACCGAAACCTGTGCGCTTCGGCATAGCGAGAGACGCGGTTCAATGCCTGTTGGAGTCGACGCTCCAGAGTTGGCATCTGGGCCGCGCCAAAAGAGATCGAAAGGTCGTCCACGTAGAGCGTAGCGAGAACATCTTCCGGCAGCACCGAGGTGATGCCGTTGATGCTCAGGGCAAAGAGTGTGACACTGAGGACACTTCCCTGCGGGACACCCTCTTCCTGCTCCTTTGGGCCGGAGAGAGCTCCCCCCACCAGTACGCGGAATCGACGATCTCGCAAAAATTCAGATATAAACATTGGGAGGCGTCCCCTCGCCCCCATCGTGTAGAGAGTCTCCATGATACCGTATCGCCATGCGGTATCATAGGCCTTCTCCAGATCGAAAAACACCGTGGCGTAGTGCTGTCTACGAAGGAAAGCCTCGCAGACGGCATTTTCCAGTCGGAGCAGAGCATCCGACGTGGAGTGGAACTTGCGGAAGCCGCACTGTGCGGAAGACAGATGGCCTCCGCTGTCCAGGAAAAAAGCTAATCTAACGTTTACCAATTTCTCCATCAACTTGCACACGCAAGAGGTTAGAGAGATTGGGCGGAAACCGGTCGGAGTAGAGTGATCTCTCCCCGGTTTGCGAAAGGCGAGCACAGTAGCGATTCGCCAGGAGTCTGGGAGAAGACCTTCCACCCAGATCCTGTTGAACAGATCTAACAGAAAGGCCATGCCTCGCTCACCCAGGTGTCGAAGCATGGCGTACGGGACATCGTCCGGACCATGGGCGGTGTCCGCGCACGAAGCGAGAGCGGAACGCAACTCACTCACAGTAAACTTGTCGTTGAAGGGTTCTCCGCCACTGGAGGTAAAGTCCAGCCGGCGGCCTTCCGCGACATCACGACGTGCATTGAATGCTGGCAGAGCAGCATCACGGCTAGAGAATGCGGAAAAAGCGGTCGCTAAGGATTCCGCCACGGACGCGGGGTCTGAGATTGCGGTCCCATTCTCCTGGAGAACGGGAGGGGGGTCCTGCGAGAACTTGCCCCGAATCCTTTTGACTCGCTTCCACACCTCAGCTAAAGGGGTCTTCCCGTTAAGTGAAGACACGTATGCCCGCCAAGAAGAGCGGCGGGCGTGCTTCGAAATATACCGGAACCTAGCCCTAGCCCGACGAAATTCAGCGACAGTGAAATCGTTCGGTCGGCGCTTATAGCGCATGTAGGCGTAACGCTTCTGTTTGAGGGCCGTCTCACACTCGGCCGACCACCATGGGAGTGGTCGGCGTGCAAAACGGCCAGACGTCCTAGGAATAGTAGTCAGGTCCACGGCGATGAGGTTGCCGGAGAAGAACTCAACGGCCTCATCTACCGACCTAAACTCCTCGACTGAGATAGAGAATTCAGTCATTTCCTGAAATGCAGGCCACCGCGCCCGCGCCAAGCACCACCGAGGTGGGCTCTCAGGCGGCAGTTGCCCTGAAAATGATATTTGAATGGGAAAGTGATCACTACCATGGAGGTCATCGACCACCCCCCAATCAAAATCAGGCTGTGCATCCGAAGAGCACAAAGATAGGTCAAGGCAAGAAAATGAATCGGTTCTCGGACAGTGATGCGTAAACTCATCCACGTTTAGGACACCCATCTCAAGCTCTTCGATCAGATCGGCAAGGACTTGTCCCCTGGGATTTATGGAGTAATCTCCCCAGAGAGGATGCCTGCCGTTCAGATCTCCAAGCAAGAGATAGGGCCTCGGCAACCGTGCAACGACGCGGCGGAAGTCCCCCGCGTCGAAGTCAGCTGACGGTGGAATGTACGCAGAAATGATAGTATACCTCCTATCCAGGTGCAGCTGCACAGCCACTGCCTGAAAGGAGGTATCTAAAGAGAAAGGAAGAACGGAGACATCATGCCGGGTGTAAACTGCGCATCCCCCAGCCCGGCCATCCCGCGGTGGTGGGGTCGCAAGACCCTTATACCCCGGGAGGGCAGGGAGGGGGCACGCACCTAGCATGGTCTCCTGCAAAAAAATAGCTAACGGGGAACGGGACGAGACGAGCCTCCGCAGCTCCTCCCAGTTGGCCCGGAGTCCACGGCAATTCCATTGAAGGAATATGCCCTCCAGGCCTAGCTCGGAGACGCGGGGGCCCTCCTCGAATTGAAGACCCTCACGGGAATGGCCGTACGCTTCCCGGGGGCAGAACCCCGGGCGCTGTTGGCCGGACAAAGCGCTGAAGGCGCTGTCGCCTTCGAGGACTTATTGGGGGAGGTTGGGCTCGCCATGCGAGTCTTTTCCTCCCTTCGCCTCGAAACCTTAGGCGGGCGTTGCGGCTTCGGAGGCGGGGGGCCCTCTTTTCGAGGAACCACCGTCTCCGAGCCACTCGCTCCACCTCGGGGCGTGGGCGAAGGAGCCGAAGCTCCTTTGTTGCTGTCCTCCTTTCGGGGGGCAGCTTTAGGAACCCCGGAAGATGGCCTAGCGACCATCTTCAGGGGTGTTGCCTCCTGTGAGTCTAACGACTCGGTGGAGGCGCGTGGCCGTTTCGCCTTACGGGAAACGGTCACGCTGGGGGAAGAGGGGGGAGCCCTGGTTTTAGCCGGGGCAGGGTATGAGCCCTTTTTGCCGCCAGCTTTACCAGGGGAGCGCCCGGGTTGGGTAGAGCCCGCAGAAGGGCTCCGAATGGGCGCGGAAACAACCGTGCTCGTTGGCCTGGATGGGCCGGGAGCAGAGGGTGCCTTCCTAACTATTGAGGCATATGACGTCCCAGGCAGAGCCGGGCGCGCCAGGACCAAATCCTTTGCCTCGCGGAATGAGAGTCGATCCTGGGCCTGAACGGCCAGGATTTCTTTCTCAAGGAGATATGCACCACATTGCTTCGAAGAAGCAGGGTGCGGCTCTCCGCAATTGACACACTTGGCCACACACGATATGGACTTATCGTGTGCGACCTTGGAGCAATTTACACAGACTTCGGGTGACCCCGACTTTGCACGTCTACATGAGCGATTCGTATGGCCGAAGCGGTGACAGTAATAGCACCGCCGCGGCAGTGGCACGAATGCCTTCACGCGGTAGCGGTACCAACCGGCACGCACCGACTCAGGGAGCTTGTCACTGTCGAACGTGACGAAGAGTGTAGGGGTGGGTCTCGAAGCCCCTCCCTGTTTTCTCATCACACGTTCGACCTTGACCGCCCCATGGTCGGCCAGCTCTAGGGTGATGTCCTCAATGGAGTAGTCAACGAGTTCCCTCGCATAAACTACTCCTTTTACAAAGTTCATGGTAGAGTGCGGCGTCACACTCACCGGGGTGCCATGAAGTGTCCGAAGAGCACTTATCTTGGCCGCCTCGGCGGGATTCGCCGCATTCGCCAGAAGGCTGCCGTCCGAGAAACGGGTCACCTTCGGCTCTCTACCAATTGCACTAGCTAATCCTCTCCTCTGATGGATCATGTTGCCCTTGGACAACATGGTGCCATCAGTGGAGCGAATAACGAGGAAGCGTTTGAAGCCAGCGGGCTCGAAAACGCCAGGTAACCTCTGAATGAGGGGCCCCGATGTCATCGAGGCTCCGCCCTGTGCACTCTTGGTATTAGTCTTCTTTGTCAGGGGCTCCGCAACCGGGGGGGCAGAGGGGGCGGATGTGCCGATCTTGGCTTGGTCGCTTGCCAGAGTGGCAGCAGACCCATCCGTCCCCGCAGCCCCCGCGGATGGAGAGGAGCCCCGAGTCTTTTTTGTCTTTTTCTTTTTCGGAGAGGAGGGCGGGGAATGAACCCGCTTTTCACCTCCGCCGGCAGAAGTCCCCAGGCCAGATGGACCAGCCTCAGCCAGGTCCCTCTCCGAAATGGAGAAGGTCCTGGTTGTCGTAGGGGCACCTGTCGGAGGAGATCCCTCCCCTCCTTCTACTGCCTCGGAGCCCTCAGCCATTTGAGGAGGACCTTGCATAGGGGCGGATTCGGGTTCGGTGCTTGGCGCCGAGCCCGAATTCCCCACCATGGAAGGCCCTACCGTCTGGGGCTGGGTCTCCTCAAGGACCATGTCTATCACAGGAGGGGCCTCCAGTTCGCCATCCCCTCCCAGGACATCGCAGGTCCCCTTGGCAGTGTCGCCAGTCTTGTATGGGGAGGCACAGGCCTTGACCCCGGCAAGGTTTAATATTCTTGCCAGCAGGTCTTTTGAGGGAAGCGACCGAAGGGGCCTGGCTTCCCTCTCCCCCCTAAGGGGGTTTGCCCTACCGAGCCGCTTTGATGGGGAGCGGCTGGCTAAGGGCTGCCTGCTGGCTTTCTTGGCAGTCCCCTTGAAAAGAAAAGATGGGACTGCCGCTGGGAAAAGGGAGGTGCCCGAAAGCACCTCCAGAGAAGGGGGTGAGGGGGAGTCCCCTGCACCCGTAGTCGAAGGAGAGGAGTAAGCCTCCTCTCCGGTTAGAGAAATATGGAGGGTCCCCTGTGCAAGCACAGGGGGGGGGACCTCCATTTTTTCGGTGGAGCTGCCCAAGGGCGGCTCCGTCGATGAGCAAGGGGGAGTTAAAGGGGTTTGGGTTTTTTTTGGTTGTTCATCTATGGGCATGGTGACCCTATTTTTGCCACGGGACGCAATAGCTCATCACCCCTCGCAGTAGCCCGCACTGCGAGAGGTGCTTACAAGCCCGGCAGAGCCAGGCGCCGCCATTCGGGACCACCCCTCCCGCCTGGTGGCCTGGCAGTCCATCGGCATGGCGGCTCCACTTTGGACACGGCGTAAAAAAGATAGATTTTGAAGAGGAGAGGAAAAGGGATGTGAGGAAGGTATGGGTGGGGATGAAGCAGGTTGTTAAAAAACCCCCATCCCGAACCGGAGCTCAGGGGTTAGGGAACAATGTCCCCTCCCCCCCCAGCCCCGATCCGGGGTGGTTGGCTTGAGAAGAAGGTCAGCATCTACCCTGTGAAATTAGAGGCTGACCAGAGAAAGTTGTGGGAGAGGTTGTATGAAAAGCGACGAGGTAGGGAAGAAATCGGGCTATCTGAAGGAAGGAAGAGAGGCTAAGCTGGGGCCGGACGGAGCGCTGGATCCCGTCAGCACGGCGGCCGCACTGGAGAAGAGTAAGCCTCCTCTACGGTTGAAGTTATGGAGGGTCCCCTGGGAAACCACAGGGCGGGGGGACCTCCCTTTTTTTCTGTGGAGCTGCCTGAAAGCGGCTCCGTTGTTCTTAAGGGAGAAATGGGGAGATTTTGTTTTTTGTAAGTTATCATCATTGGGCATGGTGACCCTTTTTTTACGGGATGCAAACGATAATCATCCCCCGCCGTGGCCCGCTCTGCGAAGGGTGAGTACAGGCCTGGCAGAGCCAGGTGCCGTAAATTTTGGACCACCCCTCCCGCCTGGTGGCCCGGCAGTCCCTCAGCATGGTGGCTCCACCTTGGACGCGGCGTAAAATTGATAGAGTGTGAAGAGAGAAGGAAAAGGAATGTGAGGAAGGTATGGGTGGGGATGAAGCAGGTTGTTAAAAACCGACCATCCCAAACCAGAGCTCAGGGGTTAAGGAACATTGTCCCCTCCCCCCTCAGCCCCGATCCGGGATAGTTCGCTGAGAAGAAGGTCAGCATCTATCCTGTAAAATTAGAAGCTGACCAGAGAAAGTTGTAGGAGAGGTTGTATGAAAAGCGAGGAAACAGGGGGGAAACACAAGTGTTCTGAAGGAAGGAGAGGAGGATAAGCTGAGGTTGGACGGGTTGCTGAGTTCCCTCAGACGGTCCCCCAAAGGTATTTTTTTGTTAAATTGCCTGCCATCTGCGTAAACGTCTCTCTTCAGGATCCTGCACAAGTTTCCTGTGATTTGGTTCGCAACTGTTTTGAGGCCAGTCCATGATTGAATATCCTATAAATCTTTCTGACTCTAACCAATTCTTAGACAACTTGTAAGTCTAACTAGGAGCATTATCCTGCATGAAGACAAATGACTTCATCATGATCAGTGTCTCTTGAAACAAGGTAGGAAACTTTCCTCTGGGAACTCGTAGTAGGCCTTGAAATCCATTTTGATGCCATTATCCACTTTGAAGAGTCCTGCTAGCTTGCCTCCAAAAATTGCAGCCCAAATTATAAATCTTCCTTATCCTTATTGTCGCTTGGTGAAATGCTTCACTTAATGTCCATTAGCAACTGCGAGAGTTAGTTTTCATGTGTTTTGCCCACAGACGTTTTTCTTGTTTAGGTGAGGAATGTCTCTTTGGATTTTGTTCCTAAGGACTCACAGTGAAATTGTGAGTCATTTTAGGGTGCTTGTTATTGCAATAAAGCCATTTTTCATCACTTGTGGCGAATCTGTCCAAAAAAGGCTCAAGGCCATTTCGAGCCAATAGAGACGAAGTAATATTTACACGTTGGACACGTTGTCCTGTTTCATAGTATTTAAAATTACTGTAATTTCACAAGTGTCAATTAAGGATTACACTCCACAGAGAACCATAAGACTCAAGATCAATTGCAGTATGGCAGCCCTACCCTCGTATTTTAAGTCCAAAATCGCCAGAACGTTTTTGTTTAATTTCAATATCTCTTCCCTCGACTGCCAGCAAGGGCATAGCCACCGAAATTATGATTTATTTTTCTAGCATACAAATAGGTTAAACAAATTATAAACAAACAAATCAACTTAGAAGGACAAAAGGAAATAGTGAAAAAAGGAAATGTGCGATCAGGTGCCGGAGGGATAACAGCTTCCTCAGGATGCCAAGTATGCGATAAACACCAAAGAAGCTACATATAATGGAGAAGGTCCGCTTCCTCCAAGAATTCGACCATTCGACAGTCGGTAGCGCGCGGTCTCGTCCCGAGTACAAGGGAGAAGCGAAGCTCCCCAGCCTGAGATATTCGCCGAGTATGTGCAGAACAGTCCGGGGGGATCGAGCAGTTGCCGTAGTAAGGTGGAGGGGAGCGTTCCAGCAAATGGCGCTGCGTCCCGCGAGTGTGGACCATTCAGATGCCAGAAAACAACCTGAAATCGACAAGGCTTTTGGGTGTAGGTTGACGTAAAAAGTGGGGCGCAATTTCACCCAACTTTAGATTACCGTCTGCCATTTTTGCCATGCAGCCCGAAAGACTTACCCGATTCCTGCTATGTAGTCAGAGTGGGGAAGAACAAAGCGCTGGTCCGGTCACCGAGTGTTTTCAAAATGTTAGTAGGCGCGCGCGCTTTCCCCTATCATACACGTCCAGGAAACCAAGAGAAGATAATCTTAACATCTTCCCGGCTCGCACCAGCCGTGGCGTCAAGGATATGCGAACAAAGGGGTACAACGATTCCAATGTATCTTGGGCACTACGTACACTATGTGAGTGGCTATAAATCAAAATCGGGTCTCCGAATCGGACACATCGCGAAAACGGTATCAGAGTGTATAGCAACCAGCTCGGCCGTTAAGACACGCAGCACCCGGAAGAGCCCCATGGCTTCAAACACATTTAATAAAAGATCCGGTTCGGGGTGAATCCGTAGATGACGGCAGAAGTGCACTAACATAGTCTGGGTCAAAGAAAACTGAAACTCGTGGGCTTCGGCATAGCGAGAGATGTGGTTCAGAACCTGTTGGATTTTTTTTATTTTTTTTTTTATTTAAGGGGCTATCTGGCGACTGCCGACTTAGGCATAAGTCGCCGTAAACAAACAGCCTAGTTCTAGGCTACTTCAAAAAATGGAACAGGGAACAACAAAAAAGAAATAACAATAACAAAACAATAACAAAAACAACAACAACAACAAAAACAACAACAAAATTAAGCCTGGTTAAAAAAAAGGGAGAAGGCCGGCCTCCCCCAAAAAGTTAGCAAGTCCACCAGTCAAAGTGCACGCACTCGTCCCGAGTACAAGGGACAGGCGGTAGCGACCCCGCCCATCCCGGTACCGGGACAGGTGTCGTGCGCGAAGATCACCCAGACTGGGACATTCGACAAGAATGTGCCGAACAGTCTGGGGGACGACGTAGTCGTTGCAATAGGGCGCAGGCGAGCGCTCCACCAGATAGCGATGCGTCACACGAGTGTGTCCGATTCGGAGACGACAGAAAGCAACCTGAAGCCGCCGCGGCATTGGGGGATAGGTCCATGGGAACAGTCGCGGCGCAATGGCACGCAACTTTAAGTTCCCTTCGACCGTCTCCCATCTTCTTTGCCAAGCAGTCCGAAGAGCTGCCCGTATTCCTGCCATGTAGTCGGTGTGAGGAAGAGCGAAACGCTGGTCCGGTCGCAGAGTCCTCGCGGACTCTTTGGCGCCCTCATCGGCGCGCTCATTCCCCGCAATTCCCACATGTCCAGGAACCCAGCAGAAGATAATCTCGACATCTGCCCGGCTCGCCAAAACCGTGGCGTCACGGATATCGCGAACCAGGGGATGCGGAGATTCCAATGCCCCGAGAGCACTCAGGGCGCTTTGTGAGTCGCTATAGATCACAATCCGGTCTCCGAACCGGGCACGTCGCGTAATCTCCCGTACCGAGTGGTGTATTGCCACCAGCTCGGCCGTGAAGACAGACGCAGCGCCTGGTAGAGCCCCGCTGACTTCAAACAGAGGGGATACGGCGTGGAAGCCGACCCCCTCTTGGGACTTGGAGCCATCCGTATACACTGGCACGGTACCAGCGTGACACGATGTGTGCTCCAAAAAGGTCGAACGCAATACTCCCGGCGCAGTACAAGCTTTGGGAGCAGAGGCGTGGCGACAAATAGCCAAATGTGGTACCCTCCAGGGTGGCGTCCTGGGCAGAACCAGGGGCGCCACCGGCCCGAGAGCTATATCTAGCTCTCGAAGGAGTTTCCGGGCCCTAAACCCAAAGGGCTTAGGGTATGACTGGCGTCTCTCGGCGGCATAGGCACCATCGAGATCAGCTGCGGATGCAGTGAGAGCTGTTGGCGACTGAGGGAGGCGCCGGGCTCGCGCGTACAGGCGAGTGATGCACTGCACGCGGCGCAGAGCGAGTGGCATCTCCCCAGCATCGACCAACAGGCTCTCAATGGGGGAAGTGCGGAAGGCACCGGTCGCAAGGCGAAGGCCGGTGTGGTGGATCGAATCCACCTTCCGCAATAAACGCTCGGCTGCGGATGCATAAAACTCGCATCCGTAGTCGAGCTTCGAGCGAACAAAGGATCGATAAAAAAGTAAGGCGGTAGCCCTATCAGCGCTGAACGTCACGGAACGGAGAATGTCCATGGCGCGGGTACAAGAGACCCTAAGGCTGCGAATATGAGCCTCCCAGGTGAGGCGTCGGTCGAATACAAGACCAAGGAAACGGTGCGACTCAACCACATCCAGGCGCACCCCATTAAGAAACAAATCTGGGTCGGGGTGAAGCCGTGGATGGCGGCAGAAGTGCACCACCTTAGTCTTGGCCAAAGAAAACCGAAACCTGTGCGCTTCGGCATAGCGAGAGACGCGGTTCAATGCCTGTTGGAGTCGACGCTCCAGAGTTGGCATCTGGGCCGCGCCAAAAGAGATCGAAAGGTCGTCCACGTAGAGCGTAGCGAGAACATCTTCCGGCAGCACCGAGGTGATGCCGTTGATGCTCAGGGCAAAGAGTGTGACACTGAGGACACTTCCCTGCGGGACACCCTCTTCCTGCTCCTTTGGGCCGGAGAGAGCTCCCCCCACCCGTACGCGGAATCGACGATCTCGCAAAAATTCAGATATAAACATTGGGAGGCGTCCCCTCGCCCCCATCGTGTAGAGAGTCTCCATGATACCGTATCGCCATGCGGTATCATAGGCCTTCTCCAGATCGAAAAACACCGTGGCGTAGTGCTGTCTACGAAGGAAAGCCTCGCAGACGGCATTTTCCAGTCGGAGCAGAGCATCCGACGTGGAGTGGAACTTGCGGAAGCCGCACTGTGCGGAAGACAGATGGCCTCCGCTGTCCAGGAAAAAAGCTAATCTAACGTTTACCAATTTCTCCATCAACTTGCACACGCAAGAGGTTAGAGAGATTGGGCGGAAACCGGTCGGAGTAGAGTGATCTCTCCCCGGTTTGCGAAAGGCGAGCACAGTAGCGATTCGCCAGGAGTCTGGGAGAAGACCTTCCACCCAGATCCTGTTGAACAGATCTAACAGAAAGGCCATGCCTCGCTCACCCAGGTGTCGAAGCATGGAGTACGGGACATCGTCCGGACCATGGGCGGTGTCCGCGCACGAAGCGAGAGCGGAACGCAACTCACTCACAGTAAACTTGTCGTTGAAGGGTTCTCCGCCACTGGAGGTAAAGTCCAGCCGGCGGCCTTCCGCGACATCACGACGTGCATTGAATGCTGGCAGAGCAGCATCACGGCTAGAGAATGCGGAAAAAGCGGTCGCTAAGGATTCCGCCACGGACGCGGGGTCTGAGATTGCGGTCCCATTCTCCTGGAGAACGGGAGGGGGGTCCTGCGAGAACTTGCCCCGAATCCTTTTGACTCGCTTCCACACCTCAGCTAAAGGGGTCTTCCCGTTAAGTGAAGACACGTATGCCCGCCAAGAAGAGCGGCGGGCGTGCTTCGAAATATACCGGAACCTAGCCCTAGCCCGACGAAATTCAGCGACAGTGAAATCGTTCGGTCGGCGCTTATAGCGCATGTAGGCGTAACGCTTCTGTTTGAGGGCCGTCTCACACTCGGCCGACCACCATGGGAGTGGTCGGCGTGCAAAACGGCCAGACGTCCTAGGAATAGTAGTCAGGCCCACGGCGATGAGGTTGCCGGAGAAGAACTCAACGGCCTCATCTACCGACCTAAACTCCTCGACTGAGATAGAGAATTCAGTCATTTCCTGAAATGCAGGCCACCGCGCCCGCGCCAAGCACCACCGAGGTGGTCTCTCAGGCGGCAGTTGCCCTGAAAATGATATTTGAATGGGAAAGTGATCACTACCATGGAGGTCATCGACCACCCCCCAATCAAAATCAGGCTGTGCATCCGAAGAGCACAAAGATAGGTCAAGGCAAGAAAATGAAGCGGTTCTCGGACAGTGATGCGTAAACTCATCCACGTTTAGGACACCCATCTCAAGCTCTTCGATCAGATCGGCAAGGACTTGTCCCCTGGGATTTATGGAGTAATCTCCCCAGAGAGGATGCCTGCCGTTCAGATCTCCAAGCAAGAGATAGGGCCTCGGCAACCGTGCCACGACGCGGCGGAAGTCCCCCGCGTCGAAGTCAGCTGACGGTGGAATGTACGCAGAAATGATAGTATACCTCCTATCCAGGTGCAGCTGCACAGCCACTGCCTGAAGGGAGGTATCTAAAGAGAAAGGAAGAACGGAGACATCATGCCGGGTGTAAACTGCGCATCCCCCAGCCCGGCCATCCCGCGGTGGTGGGGTCGCAAGACCCTTATACCCCGGGAGGGCAGGGAGGGGGCACGCACCTAGCATGGTCTCCTGCAAAAAAATAGCTAACGGGGAACGGGACGAGACGAGCCTCCGCAGCTCCTCCCAGTTGGCCCGGAGTCCACGGCAATTCCATTGAAGGAATATGCCCTCCAGGCCTAGCTCGGAGGAGACGCGGGGGCCCTCCTCGAATTGAAGACCCTCACGGGAATGGCCGTACGCTTCCCGGGGGCAGAACCCCGGGCGCTGTTGGCCGGACAAAGCGCTGAAGGCGCTGTCGCCTTCGAGGACTTATTGGGGGAGGTTGGGCTCGCCATGCGAGTCTTTTCCTCCCTCCGCCTCGAAACCTTAGGCGGGCGTTGCGGCTTCGGAGGCGGGGGGCCCTCTTTTCGAGGAACCACCGTCTCCGAGCAACTCGCTCCACCTCGGGGCGTGGGCGAAGGAGCCGAAGCTCCTTTGTTGCTGTCCTCCTTTCGGGGGACAGCTTTAGGAACCCCGGAAGATGGCCTAGCGACCATCTTCAGGGGTGTTGCCTCCTGTGAGTCTAACGACTCGGTGGAGGCGCGTGGCCGTTTCGCCTTACGGGAAACGGTCACGCTGGGGGAGGAGGGGGGAGCCCTGGTTTTAGCCGGGGCAGGGTATGAACCCTTTTTGCCGCCAGCTTTACCAGGGGAGCGCCCGGGTTGGGTAGAGCCCGCAGAAGGGCTCCGAATGGGCGCGGAAACAACCGTGCTCGTTGGCCTGGATGGGCCAGGAGCAGAGGGTGCCTTCTTAACTATTGAGGCATATGACGTCCCAGGCAGAGCCGGGCGCGCCAGGACCAAGTCCTTTGCCTCGCGGAATGAGAGTCGATCCTGGGCCTGAACGGCCAGGATTTCTTTCTCAAGGAGATATGCACCACAGTGCTTCGAAGAAGCAGGGTGTGGCTCTCCGCAATTGACACACTTGGCCACACACGATTTGGACTTATCGTGTGCGACCTTGGAGCAATTTACACAGACTTCGGGTGACCCCGACTTTGCACGTCTACATGAGCGATTCGTATGGCCGAAGCGGTGACAGTAATAGCACCGCCGCGGCAGTGGCACGAATGCCTTCACGCGGTAGCGGTACCAACCGGCACGCACCGACTCAGGAAGCTTGTCACAGTCGAACGTGACGAAGAGTGTAGGGGTGGGTCTCGAGGCCCCTCCCTGTTTTCTCATCACACGTTCGACCCTGACCGCCCCATGGTCGGCCAGCTCTAAGGTGATGTCCTCAATGGAGTAGTCAACGAGTTCCCTCGCATAAACTACTCCTTTCACAAAGTTCATGGTAGAGTGCGGCGTCACACTCACCGGGGTGCCATGAAGTGTCCGAAGAGCACTAATCTTGGCCGCCTCTGCGGGATTCGCCGCATTCGCCAGAAGGCTCCCGTCCGAGAAACGGGTTACCTTCGGCTCTCTACCAATTGCACTAGCTAATCCTCTCCTCTGATGGATCATGTTGCCCTTGGACAACATGGTGCCATCAGTGGAGCGAATAACGAGGAAGCGTTTGAAGCCAGCGGGCTCGAAAACGCCAGGTAACCTCTGAATGAGGGGCCCCGATGTCATCGAGGCTCCGCCCTGTGCACTCTTGGTATTAGTCTTCTTTGTCAGGGGCTCCGCAACCGGGGGGGCAGAGGGGGCGGATGTGCCGATCTTGGCTTGGTCGCTTGCCAGAGTGGCAGCAGACCCATCCGTCCCCGCAGCCCCCGCGGATGGAGAGGAGCCCCGAGTCTTTTTTGTCTTTTTCTTTTTCGGAGAGGAGGGCGGGGAATGAACCCGCTTTTCACCTCCGCCGGCAGAAGTCCCCAGGCCAGATGGACCAGCCTCAGCCAGGTCCCTCTCCGAAATGGAGAAGGTCCTGGTTGTCGTAGGGGCACCTGTCGGAGGAGATCCCTCCCCTCCTTTTATTGCCTTGGAGCCCTCAGCCATTTGAGGAGGACCTTGCATAGGGGCGGATTCGGGTTCGGTGCTTGGCGCCGAGCCCGAACTCCCCCCCATGGAAGGCCCTACCGTCTGAGGTTGGGTCTCCTCAAGGACCATGTCTATCACAGGAGGGGCCTCCAGTTGGCCATCCCCTCCCAGGACATCGCAGGTCCCCTTGGCAGTATTGTCACTAGTCAGGTGGTGTGGGGAGGCACAGGCCTTGACCCCAGCAAGGTTTAAAATTCTTGCCAGCAGGTCTTTTGAGGGAAGCGACCGAAGGGGCCTGGCTTCCCTCTCCCCCCTAAGGGGGTTTGCCCTACCGAGCCGCCGTCACGAGGGGCGGTCGGCAATGGGCTGCCTGCTGGCTTTCTTGGCAGTCCCCTTAGAAAGCAAAGGAGGGACTGCCGCTGGAGATAGGGAGGTGCCCGAAAGCACCTCCAGAGAAGGGGGTGAGGGGGAGTCCCCTACACCCGTAGGCGTAGGAGAGGAGTAAGCCTCCTCTCCGGTTAAAGAATTATGGAGGGTCCCTTGCGCAAGCACAAGGAGGGGGACCTCCATTTTCTCGGTGGAGCTGCCCGAGGGCGGCTCCGTCGATTTTCTTGGGGATGTTGGGGGTTGGGTTTTTTGTTGTTTTTTTTCATTCATGGGCATGGTGACCCTCTTTTGATTACGGGACGCAATAGCTCATCACCTCTCGCAGTTGCCCGCACTGCGAGAGGTGCTTACAAGCCCGGCAGAGCCAGGCGCCGCCATTCGGGACCACCCCTCCCGCCTGGTGGCCTGGCAGTCCTTCGGCATGGCGGCTCCACCTTGGACACGGCGTAAAAAATATAGGTTGTGAAGAGGAGAGGAAAAGGGATGTGAGGAAGATGTGGGTGGGGATGAAGCAGGTTGTTAAAAAACCCCCATCCCGAACCGGAGCTCAGGGGTTAGGGAACAATGTCCCCTCCCCCCCCAGCCCCGATCCGGGGTGGTTGGCTTGAGAAGAAGGTCAGCATTCTACCCTGTGAAATTAGAGGCTGACCAGAGAAAGTTGTGGGAGAGGTTGTATGAAAAGCGACGAGGTAGGGGAGAAATCGGGCTATCTGAAGGAAGGAAGAGAGGCTAAGCTGGGGCCGGACGGAGTGCTGGATCCCGTCAGCACGGCGGCCAGGATGGCAAATCGCCGCGCCCCTTACGGGGAGAACCTGTTGGAGTTGATACTTCAGAGTACTCCTCTGGGGCGACATAAAAGAGATCAAAAGATTTACGTAGAGCGTAGCAGGAAAATCTTCGGGCAGCACCGAGGTAGTTGTTGTTTATAGCACCCCGTAAGCAGATGGAATCTCTGCTCTCTTTCCGCCCTATCTATTGAACCGAAGACAGCTCGCCCCACCCCTTGCAAGGGTTGGACGATCGTGCAGAAACTCACACACCAAAATTGGGAGGCTTTCGTTCGCCCCCTCGTGTGCAGGCCCTCCATTATAGAATAATCTGGCGAAGTGCTGCCCACAACGGAAATCCTCGCAGATATGTAGCCTTTTCCAGCCAGAGCAGAGTATCCGACATGGAATGGGACATGCAAAGGCCGCAATGTAAAAGTGACTTCCTGTTTAAGAAATAAGCTAACCTAACATTAACGAACTTTACCATCAACCCTACCCAGATGTCAAAACCATGCCGTACGAGATGGTTTCACGGGATCATGGGACCACGGAGAGGGGTATCCGCTGACGCTTAGTATAAACATGTCTTGACGGTTTCCCCTCCCTCCATCTATAGATTAAGTCCAGTCGGCGTCCTTTAGTGAGCCCAGGACGTGCATTAAATACTCCTCTACGGACGCAGGGTTCGAGATTGCGGTCCCGTTATCCTGGACAGGAAAGGGGTCTTGCAAGAACATGCTCCGAACCCTTTTGATGCGCTTCCACACTTCTGCAAGTTCGGTCTTCCCATTAAGTAAAGAAATGTATGGGGGCCAAAAAAGAGCGGCGAGAATCCTTCATAACATACCGGAAAATGACCATCCCTCATACAGTGAAAGTGCTCGGCGGCGGTTGTAGGGCATATAAGCATATCGCTTCCCTCCGAGGACTATCTCACACTCGGCGAGACAACAAAGTAAGCGGTTGGTGTGCGAAATGGCCAGAAGTTCAAGGAATGGTAAGCAGGTCCAGTGCGATGGGCTACATCAAACAATCGAAGGAGCCAGAAAAACTTATGACTCGAATGGCTTCTCTCGGCAGCATAGTGGCATAGTCACAGTTGAGATCGGCCGCAGAACAGAGCCATTGGCGACTTGGGGAGACCCTGAACATGCGCGTACAAGCCCCTTTACCGAAAGAAGTAGGTGAAGGGAAACCTCCTACAGCGTCGTTATGTAGTTTCTATTTTAATTTTCTGCAAATTCGAGAATGGGGAAACATTTTTATTCGGAATGCCCGACCCGCTCGCCCAATCCGGAGCGGGCGCAATCCGCCACTTTTCTCACCCAGTGACCAAACCTTCGCTGAATGGCGCACCACCGAGACTTGTACGTAAGAGGGTAGATAAAGAAAAGAAGTTGAGGGTAGTAGAAGGGGAAATGGGTGGAAACAAGGCAGGCATGTTGAAAACCACTACCTTAAACAGGATCAAAGTGGGAGGGGAAAACACACACCCCAGCATCGGTCGAGACCAAGAATGAGTGGGTGAAACCTGATCGGCCATTAGCCTGCAAGAATAGCCGCCGGCCAAGAAAATAAGTGAGAATGAACTGTAAGAAATTTATTTTCGGCTTGTGAATTTTCTTCTCACTCTGCTTTCGTGTGTCTACCTTCTTTGTATGTCTATTTATCATGTCTCAAAATGTCTCTTCAGCTTTGGATCTGCGTTGAGCGTTCATGACTGCTTTACAAGTGTAAGATGACAGTGATCGTCGCGCTCTGTTTCCCCCGCATTTTGGGGTCCTTGGAGGGGTTGAGTACAAGTCTTACGTTATAGGGGCAGGTTTGCAACTCCAGCACCCTACTTGGGATTTGGGGAAGGTGTATGCGCATTTAGGAGCGTGGGATCAGAGGGGTTCCCTCGATCTTGGGTCACTTCCCTCTGTTTACCCGTGCAGTCGTCCTAGGGTAAGTACAAAAGTATTAATATTATACAACATCGCCGTATACTATTATAAACGAGACAAGGAATAGAGACGAATCTGCTTGTCAAAAAATGTAGCAGTAAAATGCAGATTCAGCAGAAATCGACTTGTTTATACCGATGGCGCGTTTTCATCTTCTGTGGAGCCCTCACTAACCCTCCCCCCCAACACCCACACTAACTGAACCAAAAAAACCTTGGGGCGAGGAAATGAAATCTATTCCTTTGGCTCGATGATGTCCACCTAGTAACAGTTTAGCGAATACCGAACCTCCATTGTCTATTCTTGGGCATAGAATGGATTAAACTCAAAAGGTACCTGCAATCGGTCCTTGAAAGACGTATAAATTTTGTTTTAAAGATAAAACAAAAAATCAAAAAACAAACTAGCTTTTAGTTGCTACTCTGTAAGTGGTAAGAACTAGAGTCTATGCAACCTACTATCAAAGGTAAAAAGAGGAAACCAACGAAGACACTACTCCTGATAAGATAATCCGCTTCTGGGGGCTACGATCGGGTGAGACCCCCACCTGTCATTAACAAGGTAATCCGTTGGGCCTACCAGTGATAACCCCAACACCCTTAAATATTTGCCCGTACCAGAACGCGCTACGAAGAAGAAGAGGTCACCAATCTTACATCGACGAAAAATGGAAATGTCTTTAGAGGAAATAAAGACGAGGCAGTCTCAATCTGTTTGAGAGACTGCCGGAGGTATTGGGTCGGAGGGCGTGCCGCTCCTCCAAGGGCCGGGTGTGACAGTTTACACGGAGGTGGGCCTTAGCCAGGGGCAAATTAAGTACAAGGTTATTTTCACAAGTAACGGGATTATCAAATGATGCAATGCCGGGGAAATGGAGGGCAAAAACAATTTCATGACACTTTTGGGCGCAAGAGATCACTACATGCATAACCTAAAAAATTTCTCACACACCAGACAGGAACCACCTAAACCCAACAAGGCTCGACTACACACAAGACAAAAATCCTAGGGGTAATTTTTGACAAGTCCCTTAGGTTCAATATACACGAGCACATAATACAAGCAAGAGCCGCACGCACAAACAAAATGTTGCGCAGGTTCTAACTTGCGGGCAAGAAACTAGTTACACCGATATAAAACACTTGTGCGACCTCTTCTCACGAACGCCCCAATGTCACTCGTAGCTGCGAGTGTCACGTGGCAGAAGAAGGCTCAGCGCATTCAGAACTCTGCTCTGAAGCGCGCTTGCCGCTCTCCTATGCACGCGAGAATGTCCACACTACACGACAACAACAAATTAGCACCCCTCAACACATACTCACAAAACAACTCGGGAAACTCGCCAGAGACCCCATATACACCGCACTACACGCAAGACGGTATGTTGCAATGGCACTGCGATAACCCGCAGCCCATGACCACCCGCAACCCATACATACTGTTCTACGCATAAGTTAAGAGCATCGTGAATAACGCGTTTCCGACTAAGCAGGCACGATCTCCTTCCTGACCACCCCCCAACCGTCGTCCAGTCACGAACACCCCGAGACTCACCCAAGTTACACCACGCATCGGTGTCTAGCCACCGACCTATCAACTCTTCCTATCCCCCTTCAAGTTATTTTCGTACCCTTTTCCTCTACGACTACCTGATCGCCTGTGTTACACAGTGATCCCTCTCTGTTCTTTTTATATACATCATTCATTCATGCCTCCTGTTCATTCCTTGAAAAGGTCTTTAAGAATAAAGACGAAAGCGCTCGGAATCGTTTTTCACTTTTCCTTTGTGGGTGTATCTGCATATATAGGTATATATGCAAAAGAAATCCCACAGGAAAATGAAAGGCGGATTCCAAGTACTTTCGAACTTGATATCTTCATTTTCAAGGAATGAATTGTTTTACAAAGATGGTATATATAAGAGACAGCGAAGCGGTGCCCAGCCCATGTACAGCGAAAGGACACCAAATATAAAAATAATATCAGAAATGGATTAAATACCGGATACGAAGGGTAAAGGCATAGAGATAAGAACTCTTCCGGAAGTTCCAACTGTGAGAAAAGAATGTAGACAAAATAGGTCACAAAGCTATGAGTAAATACACATGCAATTATAAATACATTGAAATAAACAAAAGGAATACAACAAATTGAGTAAATCAAAGGGCTAAAGGATTTACAGTGGACAATTTCGTTACAAATAAGCCTTTTAATTACAGGGTCTAGTTTAAAGAGACCGGGGGGTATATTGAAATTAGGCGAGGAATTAATGAATGAACATTCGATAATATTGTCGAATATTCCGTATCTTCTACCATCTTCAGCTACAAAATGAAAAGGATAGGACAAAAACATAAACTTAGCAGGAATATGGTGGATAAAGGGCGAGATCGGCTCATAAACTGGGGAAGGGAGGATAGTTTTAAGGATAAGGAAAATGTCACAGTTTTATATTCAAGTTTGGACCCTAATGAATTTTGGAAGAAACTTTTGAACTTAAAATTTTCTTCAAGACATTATAATTTAGTATTTTTTAATTAATATTGATTTTATTAAACATCTTTTACAATAGTTATCAAATTTGCATACAAGCTTGGCATTGTTAAGATCTATTTCGTGGCTACAGAAACTAAAGTGTAAAAAACACTTGTGCCTTATTCCCTCGTCTTACAAGACTATTAAAATGGACAAATGAATTTAGTCGTATTCAATTTCACATAATTATATTATAGTCTCAGACTTTGATGCTAGCTGTCTAATACAGGTTTCTAGTGTTATATGGCAACAATGAGTCGTTGTGTGGCATTACACCATATGATGCAGCCACAGTAGCCACGTTTCGTTCAGTTATAGTCCAAATGTGGTCGGCGTGTTGTTTGTTTGTATTCTAATGACTTTTGCAGTCACAGTGTGATGTATTAGTTAGAAATTCATATATTAAATTCCATTCAACGTTTAACGTTATATTTCAATTTAAGGCTGAGATGGCAAAACCCAATCAAATTGGACAAATAGAAGTGCATTTGCGTGAAACTACATTTAAACAGAAATAAATCGCGAGGAAACTACAGGTTTCAACTCAAACAATTAGTGTAATTAAGAAAATATGTGATCAAACACTAATAACAACCCACGAAACTTGATAAAAAAAGAAGCTCTCGCTAATAAAGCATCATGTAGTAAGATTTCACGTCTATTAAATGAAGGCAACATTACTGAGCATTCAAGAATTAACCAACACTACTGGAAAGAGGATTAAACGCATATCGCCCTAAGAAAAAATTAGGTTTACTCCGACGATAAAGACTTCACACTATATGCCTGGACTAAGAAATAGATGAGCAGATAAGACTAAAATGGTGGATTAGGGTATTTATATAATTTATGATTGATAAAATATAAATAATATAAAATAAAAATAAGTGTCGTAGAATTCTTTCTGCTAAGAACCCTACTGACCTGACCTCTGACACCTCTTTTATTTAGTTAGTGTCGTAGAATGCCCCTCCTTTTTGTTCTATTCTAAGAGTGCTAAGAGTGTCTAATATATTGATATTATAAGAATATCTTAATGAACTGAGCCTTTACCAAACACGTCAGGATATAAAAGAAACGCCCACTAATTCCCAAAATAAACTTATATTTTTATCTTTAACCAATTGAATACACAACCTTTATACTTTAACTACAGCAATACTCTAAATATTATTATAAACAAGAATTAATTAAATTAGTTGACCCACAAAATTAAGTTCACGTTTTCTCTAGACAAAACAATAATATTAGAATTAGGCTTACGGACTCGTGGAGTTTAAAGGGCCTCAGAAATATTTACACTTGACGCGTGTAGATGGGCGGAATTCCACGGTCGTCTTGGCGAGGGTAGCAGCTGGGGGGTCCACGCGTTCTTCCGGGGGGGGAAGGGTTCTTCAAGGACGAGAACCAATACGGTGCTCTATGTAACACCCAGTCAGTCGTGGTCTCTCTGACGAGAGTGAGTTGAACTTGGTTCTTGAATCAAGCTAACTTGGAGTGCGGTGTGATCACCGAGTAACGAGCTCGAGGAGGAGCTTTTCACCTTCGTTACTAATTTTCTTATGGACGAGGACTGAACTCGGGGAGGGTCTTCTTCACGGGCGAGGATAACGGAGGGGGGGTTTCTCTGGCGAGAATAAGTTACTTACAGTTTGGTGTGGCCACCGAATAACGGGCTCGAGGGGGAGCCTTTTCCTTCTTCTTCTTAATTCCTCAAAGACGAGGAATACCCTTGGTGTTTACGGTGCACCAGGATATGAGGAGTCTCACTGGCGAGAGTAAGTCGAACTTACCAAAGTTCACTTATTGTTTGGTTTGACAACCAGGGACTTAGCTCAAGGATGAGCTTTTTCTTAGTCCCTTAAGGTAGGTAGCCCTGCCTCTCTTGCAGGGTGCTTCTTGGTCTGGCGACACAAGTAAACTACCTCTCCAGTCTCGGTAGCTCGGTTGGGGATCCGAGGACTTCGTCACCTAGAGACTGACGTATACTACCAATCCAGTCTAGGTAGCTCGGTTTTGGATCCGAGGACTTCGTCACCTGGCCTGACGTATACTACCTATCCAGTCTAAGGTAGCCCGGTTTTGGGAACCGAGGACTTCGTCACCTGGCCTGACGTATATTACCTATCCAGTCTAAGGTAGCCCGGTTTTGGAACCGAGGACTTCGTCACCTGGCCTGACGTATACTACCCAGATTTTCCTCAGAGTTCCTCCTTTATACCTCGCACCCCCACTGGGGGAGTGGTAAGGGGGGGGAGCTTGAGGACGGCCCCAGGAGAGTTCTCTTCCCAAACGGTCTTTCCCACGAAGTCAAACATCTGCTCCTCGTTAGCCATCGAGGTTGGGAGAAAACCGTCTCCAATTTCTTGTTCGACGTGAAACTGGATCTCACTCTCCTGGGGGGAGATCTTTACCTTTTTGACCTTTAGGGTCTTACATGGCCCCTAGTTATGCCACCCAGTGGTCAAACTTTCGCCTCGCCGATGCCTGGGGCGGATGTCCTTGTGGTAACCACCGCCTTGGGACTGCATCACGAGTGAACGATGGGGGGGGGTGACCTCTTTCATGGCACGGTCTGGGGCAGTGCTGCGGTCACGCGGGACCCGCCGATGCCTTCGGCCGGATGTCTTTGCGGTGACCGCCTTGGAACTGCACCAAGAGTGAACAAGGGGGGGGGGGGGAAGTGACCATTCCCTTACACACCTCCCACCGAAGAAAATAATGGGGGGGCGGGGGATGCTCCCGGGAACTCAAAACAACTTACTCAACCTAGTCGAGCTTAGCAAAGTTGTATTTCTTTGAGCCCTCCCTTACATTAAGTTTCCTTACATATGAGCGCCCACGCGCGCGTTTACACAGGCAATGTGTCGAGCTAGACACTCGATTTACAATTTTACATGAACATAACAAAACCTTAATTCATCGATTACCCACAAAAAAAACAAAAAAAACAAGCTACTTCCTTACATTTCTAAGTTTTTGAGAACTTAAATCCTACCGATAAATATTAACACGTACAACAAATGAAAGCATGGTTTCACGCTCATTAGGTGCTGAAATAACCCTCAATGGTATTTCGTCTCCGCCTATAGAGCAGCTGTCCTTTATCGGCTCCTTTGAGGTAGCTAATACTAAAATGGTGCTCTGTGACCATTATTCTACCGCGCCTGAGTCGGCCGTCCTGGTTATTGAGTCTACCCAAGTATGTTACTAAATGGTAGTGGTATTTCAACCTACTCGACTTACTCATATTATGGTACTTGACTACCTTTAAATTGAACATTAAGGCTTGAGCGGCCTGTTGTAGCGGGGCATAATTGATGGGAGCGTAGGTCCCATAGCTTTCCTTTAACCAGGTACACGGGAAGATCGTGTCTGGGTTCGATCTTTGGGGATCGAGAAAATTTTTCCCCGCGAGGTCGTTAATGGGCTTGGCGCTCACTACGACTTGGCGATTTAGCGGTAACTCCGTGGACGTTCCGTTCGGGGAGGAGACTACTAGGGGTAGGTGATACTCATCCGCGTCTACCATTTGATTAGTCTTACCTGGGTGCATAGCCATAGCACCTCTTTCCTCCTTCCTTGTCAACTCATTTGACTCACTTCTCTTAGTAGGTAGTTCCTCAGGTACACCTGCTCGTACCTCTACCCTACCTTCTTCTTCTTCCCAGATAACCCCATTTGGCTGGGTTCTCCTCGTAGGGTTTCCTTTAGGTACTCCTGCTGGTACCTCATCCCTACTTCCTACTTCTTCCATCGTTACCCCAATTGGCTGGGTTTCCCTCGATGGTCCTTTCTTAGGTCCAGGCCGGGCTCCAACTTCCTCGGCCTCTAGGAGATTCTCGATAGGTGCTCTTTCGAGTGCGAGCAATCTTTCCTTTTCTTCTCTCTCTTCTCTTTCCGCTTGAGCACGTTCTATTTCCCTCTTCATTCTCCTTTCATCTATTTCTTTTTTAATCTTTATTCTCCTCTCTTTTGACTCTTTTTCCATCTTCATTCTCCTTTCTTCGGCTTCCTGTTCTGCTTTCGCTATTTCGTTTTCCCGTCGAGTTCTTCTTTCTTCATCTTCCAGCTTTATCTTTAGTCTTCTTTCTTCATCTTCCATTTCTATCCTTATTCTGAATTCTTGTGCTTCTCTTTTCAACAATATTATTCTTTCGCTTGTTTTACCTCCTCTCAGCATTCTTCTTTCCTCTGTTTCTATTTTCCGCTGTATTCGGGATTCTTCACTTTTCCGGTTCATCCATATTTCCATTAATTCACGTTCTCTTTTATCCTCTCTTATTATATCCTCTGTTTCTCTCTCAAACTTTATTGATTCTTGTTCTTTTTCTATATCCCAAATTCTTTCTTCTTCTACACAATCTATTCTTAATTCTGCCATGACGTAGTCATGCATTTCTGTGCCTTCAAGTCCCAGACTTTGGGCTTGTTGGTAAAATCTTTTGACTGGATCCATTTCGTGTTGGTCCGTCGATTTTTCCTTTCTGTATTTTCAGATAATTATGCCGCCACTCACCAGGTAGCGCTCAGCATAACTTACCCTTAATCCCACTACTATGCTGATTGAAATATCACTCCCGACAACAAATTTACCACTTGACCTGCCAATTACCTTTATATTGTTACCACCCCTAACTCTACCAATTTTCCTCTCGTCAATTATTCTCTTGTTCCTGATCTGATATTCCTTTACGTGTTGGCTCTTTCTTAATTAGACACTGCTGGGTTCTTTCTAATAATAACCTACAAAACCTGACACCACTTTAATTATATGTCGTAGAATTCTTTCTGCTAAGAACCCTACTGACCTGACCTCTGACACCTCTTTTATTTAGTTAGTGTCGTAGAATGCCCCTCCTTTTTGTTCTATTCTAAGAGTGCTAAGAGTGTCTAATATATTGATATTATAAGAATATCTTAATGAACTGAGCCTTTACCAAACACGTCAGGATATAAAAGAAACGCCCACTAATTCCCAAAATAAACTTATATTTTTATCTTTAACCAATTGAATACACAACCTTTATACTTTAACTACAGCAATACTCTAAATATTATTATAAACAAGAATTAATTAAATTAGTTGACCCACAAAATTAAGTTCACGTTTTCTCTAGACAAAACAATAATATTAGAATTAGGCTTACGGACTCGTGGAGTTTAAAGGGCCTCAGAAATATTTACACTTGACGCGTGTAGATGGGCGGAATTCCACGGTCGTCTTGGCGAGGGTAGCAGCTGGGGGGTCCACGCGTTCTTCCGGGGGGGGAAGGGTTCTTCAAGGACGAGAACCAATACGGTGCTCTATGTAACACCCAGTCAGTCGTGGTCTCTCTGACGAGAGTGAGTTGAACTTGGTTCTTGAATCAAGCTAACTTGGAGTGCGGTGTGATCACCGAGTAACGAGCTCGAGGAGGAGCTTTTCACCTTCGTTACTAATTTTCTTATGGACGAGGACTGAACTCGGGGAGGGTCTTCTTCACGGGCGAGGATAACGGAGGGGGGGTTTCTCTGGCGAGAATAAGTTACTTACAGTTTGGTGTGGCCACCGAATAACGGGCTCGAGGGGGAGCCTTTTCCTTCTTCTTCTTAATTCCTCAAAGACGAGGAATACCCTTGGTGTTTACGGTGCACCAGGATATGAGGAGTCTCACTGGCGAGAGTAAGTCGAACTTACCAAAGTTCACTTATTGTTTGGTTTGACAACCAGGGACTTAGCTCAAGGATGAGCTTTTTCTTAGTCCCTTAAGGTAGGTAGCCCTGCCTCTCTTGCAGGGTGCTTCTTGGTCTGGCGACACAAGTAAACTACCTCTCCAGTCTCGGTAGCTCGGTTGGGGATCCGAGGACTTCGTCACCTAGAGACTGACGTATACTACCAATCCAGTCTAGGTAGCTCGGTTTTGGATCCGAGGACTTCGTCACCTGGCCTGACGTATACTACCTATCCAGTCTAAGGTAGCCCGGTTTTGGGAACCGAGGACTTCGTCACCTGGCCTGACGTATATTACCTATCCAGTCTAAGGTAGCCCGGTTTTGGAACCGAGGACTTCGTCACCTGGCCTGACGTATACTACCCAGATTTTCCTCAGAGTTCCTCCTTTATACCTCGCACCCCCACTGGGGGAGTGGTAAGGGGGGGAGCTTGAGGACGGCCCCAGGAGAGTTCTCTTCCCAAACGGTCTTTCCCACGAAGTCAAACATCTGCTCCTCGTTAGCCATCGAGGTTGGGAGAAAACCGTCTCCAATTTCTTGTTCGACGTGAAACTGGATCTCACTCTCCTGGGGGGAGATCTTTACCTTTTTGACCTTTAGGGTCTTACATGGCCCCTAGTTATGCCACCCAGTGGTCAAACTTTCGCCTCGCCGATGCCTGGGGCGGATGTCCTTGTGGTAACCACCGCCTTGGGACTGCATCACGAGTGAACGATGGGGGGGGGTGACCTCTTTCATGGCACGGTCTGGGGCAGTGCTGCGGTCACGCGGGACCCGCCGATGCCTTCGGCCGGATGTCTTTGCGGTGACCGCCTTGGAACTGCACCAAGAGTGAACAAGGGGGGGGGGAAGTGACCATTCCCTTACAATAAGTATTTTCTTACACGAATAAAAAATAAAGGATTCTCTTACACTGACTCTTAGTTTCTGATTGTAATTCATATGGTACTGTAAATAAAACGGTCACTTGTTTTGGATGTCCTACTATCCAAATATTGTTTTTATTATTTTATGTAGTGTTTTCTGACGAATTAGCCATTGCAGTGCTTGACGATTGTCTTTAAAGCGTGAGAAAGAGACCTGGTGAAGAATTAAAACCTGAATGTCTCCAGAAGACGGTCAAATTTCTGCAAAGGAGCATGGCTCAGGAAGGGCAATATATGCACACGGAACAAGTCGCCCACACATTATAGATGGAACAATGAACCAGCAAAAGTACAGAGGTACTACGAACCCGTCTACTACCTCAATAAAGCAAGGTTATGGCGACAGGCCATGGATTTTCCAATAGGACTCTGCCCCATATCACATTGCAAAATCTGTACAGAAAATGCTGTCAAACTGCTACCATGTTGAAGAAATTCACCAGATATGAACCCCAGTGAGAGTTTATTGTGCACATTGAAGGACGAGCTACACCAAACGCCAATTATCAACAAGCAACAGCTTATTTCCCACCTTATTGAAGTTTGGTTCCATTCCGACAAAATCAAGGAATTATTCAAGACAGTAAGTAGTTCGTGGCATGCCACGGCGTGTTCAAGCCTTTGTTTGTGGTAAAGGAAGTCAAACTAGCTATTAGAACAATGGTTCTACGCTCATAATCGAAAATATGTGTCAATATGTAAATTTTGTTTATTTAACCTCTATAAAAAACTCCGAAAATTTAAGAAGCCCATAATAATTTTTCTTAAAGACTAAAATTCCCACTTTCACATACGTACGATTTTGGACAATTTTTACATGGGATTAAATACACTCCTCTGCGTTCATTATAGGATTTATGCTCTTTGAAAAAACTTTTTTGACGGTGTGATTCCATTTAAAAGTCACTCATCATCATCATCACTAACTCTATAATTTAAGAAGGCGATTTTTTTATTAGTATTTGAATAATAATTTCATCTTAGTTTGGTTATGACTTATGTTTTTTGATCAAAGTTCAGAAATAAATAAGTATCGGAATTTTGTGAATTTTTTAAAACCCAAAGAATTACAAATGGTGAAGTTCCAAAAATTTATTTTTATATATCTTGTATAACTCTATATTTTAGCAACGTGATATTTTGAAAAGGGGGAAATTTAGTTTAGAGTTCCTTTTTAAAATTATTAAAATTGGCGAAGTTCACAAAATTTATAAAAATTTGACTATGGCTGCCTTTTTTTAGATTTTAAATTCTAATCTTAGGAGCGAAGAGAAAGCTCCCTCCAGTAGGGATAGTGGCGAAGCCATTGCCTGGTATTTATATCATTCTTTGCAGCGAAATATTTTTAGAAACCAAAGTTGCGGGGCAAAAGGTAAGATTAAATATAAACTGTTGTAATGACTTGCGTGAATCGATAACACTATAAATACATTTTGCTCGAGAATGACACATTTCAATAAACCATAACGGATACATTAATTCAATAAAGGTACAGGTAATAAAATTAAGTTCATCTTGAAGATGATATGGACAAAAAAACGAATTTATCGTGGCACGAGTAAAAATGAATACATATACATAAGAATTTGAATTTGTCGGTTGACGGTAAACAGAGTAAACTTGACCCTTATAAGCTTAATGTCCAGAAAGGGCAGGCAAAGATAGGCCTATCTTTAGGCTATTTAAAATTTAAAGAAAAAAACTAATAAATAAACAACATAAAAAGCCCCTGTGCCTCATGGGAAAAGGAACGATTGAGGGGAGGGACAGATAAAAGTTAAGTAAATATAACACGAATACTGAAGACAAATAAAGATAACAAGAGTACATTAGCAAACCTACTCAACCCTACTAAGTACAGATCCAGGAGGGTTCATTTAAACCTATAGAAACAAGTTTGCGTACAAAGATCTCAGAAACTGAGATATACGAACTTAACTGCTTTGCTCTAGATGGATGTTGTATATATAAAAAAAATTAACTGCCTCACCGGCGTTTGACATTTGTAAGCGACTAAAACGAGCACGACTCAAGCTTGAAGTACAATGGCAAAAGTTGCTGGCCTCCGTGACCTAACAAAAATCCTGCATCAGAGACGGCAGCTAATTATAAGCAATTACAGAGCTCATGGCTGACTTGTGCTCTAAATGCATTTCCAATTAAGTAAAGATATATTAGACCAATTACAAAGAATACTCTAAGAAACTAAATTGGACAGCAAACAATTCGGTACGAATTTGTTCTGGATGTTTTATACGAGCACTTCGCCACCGCCAATATATGTAGGTTTAAGTTTACGGTTGCAGAATCCATCATCGCTTTCTTCTTTCACACTTTTATCTTTTCTTCTTTGTCATCTATTATTTTCTTAACCATTCGTGTTCTATTTAAGCACGCCCGAGAGGGTAAAAATATTAGATGAAGGGGGGTTGGATTCGAGCTCGAGCTGAAATGTAGCTATTTTGTGCCTGGTTCCATAGGACCTCCGGATAGGGAAAATCAGGAATAACGTTTGTTAATCCCAAATAAATAAATAAATGATTTTTTTTTTCGCTAAGAGAAGTAATCAGTAACTTCTAAGAAATATTCGGCTTATCTTCAATAGCAAACATCTACAAGAGCAGATCATCACAATCCACTTCCCCTCAAATTGGGGTTGGCGCATATCGAACGCAACTACCGGTGTGACGGGACCTTTTTTCAGCGCCCATCTGGCGACTGGCTACTAAGGCATAAGTCAACATAATAATTCAATTCAATTAAATATGTCCCTAATTTGCACTCTCTCCGGGTAAAAACAGTTTCTCCTGGTACCAAGGAGAAACTGTAGAGTAAATAATCATAGGGGAAGGGGGCTCAAATCAACCCAGTGACGGGGCTTCCCTAATTTCCACTCAGGCGGGATGACGTGCAGCACCTTCAGGTACCAAGTGTATCAGGCTGCAGAGTACCCTCCTGCGGGAGCGTGACAGGCCGAGGTCAGCAACACCGCGCTCGCAGAAACAAAACTTTCGGGTGCGCTGCTTCCCATTTAAGTTGGCTCCCATATCCGGGCTTTGTCGCTTTCATACGATACGCGCCGGAGGATGGGATGGATGGAGTAGCATGATGGACACCCCCTACTGCAGCTGGCATCTGTAGGGCGGCGTGCCATCTTGGCCTCAACGCTCGCACGACTGACCAACTGGTGAGGTTGGGCGAATCCTAGAATTGCAAGCTTTCCCCGTCTTTTATTTTTCTTGAAAGGTAAAGCGAAAACTAACGAGGGCATTTTCCGCAGAAACCTTTTAAGGGGAGATTTTTACAGAAACTAGATGAATATGGAGGAAGATCCACCTGCGATGTCCAGATGTCAGCTGTAGCATGTTTTCCATGCTACACCTGACACCCTCTTTCTTGCGGGGGGATAGAAAAGAAAGATGGGGCAGTAGAAGGGGAGGGAGAAAGCAGGCACGTCAAATACCACCTCCCTTCCCGGTCCCGACCATGTATGAGTGGACGACTTGCCTGCAAAATTAGCCGCGGCCCAAGAAAAATTGGGTGAAAACAGAATTGTGAAGAAAATGTGAGGAAAGGGAAAAATGCATGGTAAATTGAGACGACGATAGCGCCGTCATTCCCAAGGTTTAAGAGCCTTCTAATCACTAAAAGTTATAGAAGAAATGCTATTCAGCTCATCAAATTACATAGGAATACCCGGGGGTTGGGGGTTGGTGGGGGGCAATTCTGATGAAATTAAGTTTATCGATACTTGTTACTTTTTCGAAGTTCTGACAAAAAAATAGATAGGCCGCCATCTTGGGAGCCAGTATGTAGAGGGATCCACTAAAATAGTAGTATTTCCCCACCTCCTAAGATATTACTTCGGGAGAGAAAACGAGCCGTTACTCCCTCCCCCCACTCCGACTTCACCCTTTTTGGACTTGCCACCAGGTGACTGAGAAATTCACACCGAGGCATGACGCTGAAATTGAAGGCTACCTCCCCACCGTCTTAATCTTGCCTCCCCCTCCGGGTCGTTCCGTCCGACCCGCTGCTCCCGGCCTCTTACACTTTCCCGAAAGGACACGCTCGGTTGTCCCAGGCGATAATGAGGGTTCGAGAAGGCCCCCTTCTCTCTCTCTCTCTCTTCCTGTTTTGGAGAAACTCGGGTATATATGCACCCTCCCAAGGATGACCCACAGATTCGGTTAGACGACGCTTTCCCAAACAGAGGTTCGATTCAACGACGCTCTCTCCCGAGAATTGTTTAGTGACGGTCGCAGGCCACGGAAGAGCTGGACATCACACTCGTATCTTCGGGTCGGGGAGAAGAGTCTCTTGAGGCAACGTCAGCCTTTCTCAACCGCCTTCGGATCAAGGATTGGATAAGCCGTCCTCCGAAGTTCTTCTGGTGGCCTCTTGAGGACAAGAGGCCCAATAGCTCGCTTAATCCGAGTTTGGAGAAGTCCCCCCCTCACCGAAGTTCGTTCGGTGACCTCTTGAGTAACCAAGGTCCCCCCCCCCCCAAGTTCGTCCCACTTTACTCTTGAGGTTCAAAGGAACTAAATTGCTCACTACCCTAAATTTCCCATTATAACGATTTAATAAACTTGGTTATCCAATTAGTATTCGGAACCTAATTCCGTTTAATTCATGTACCTATATATCCATATTTATTGTGTACCTTTTATTTAGTGTATTAAAATCTATTTTTGTCGTTGTGTTTGGAATATTTTTTGGTCATACAGCTGCAACTATGTATTCAAATCGCACTCTTAGAACAATAACATTTGTTGCCTGCAAAGCTTACTTTAGAGCCCGTGTGCGTATAGTCCCATACACTGGGCCATACTTCAACACAGTAGTCACATCTTTAATTGGATCTCATCATATTATATATCATTTTGAAGGGATTTTTTTTCTGAATTAAAATGATGTGGACATTTCATATTAAGCAAATTTTAAAGAAAATATGATTGATTTAAATAACATTTGGGGGTGAGTGATGCTTAGAGTCTGATGTCAAGAACGCGGTAGAAAAATAAAGGCCTAATGACATTTAGCAATCGCCTTTTGAATTCGAATCTAATGTTAGGCTTTCGAATTAGGAAAATTGGGTTTATTTTAAAATTGTGGGGGGTGCAACTCCCTACAATTAAGTGGTGGTATGGGGGCGAAGCCCCCATTTCGAAATTAACTTACAAATGATAATTTGGGGAAGAAATAACCTAAAGTAGGCGTAGTTATCATCGTCTCAATTTACCAAATGTAGATGTCTAGAAAGGGAAAAAGCCCAACTAGTCTCAATCTAGTTTAAGAATACCGGAGACACTGGGGCCGGGAGGGCCCTCATCTGCGGGAAAGGAGTGCATCACCTGTAATAACTTGACTACTCGACTATATACCTTCCCACATCTTCACTTCTCCCGTTTTCATCACTTTCTTGACAAACCTCTCACAAACCTTCCAGCGAGGTTGCCCTTGTTCGTTGTACAAAGGGAGTTCAAGTTCGTACTTTTGTACGAACCTATCCCTGGAGGTTATAATACCTTTCTGCCTCCTGGTAATTATGGTTGAAATTTATTATTATTGCGGTCTATCACCTTCAAATTTAGCCCCTCTTCGTCTCTTTCCTTTGTTCTCGGGATACTACTGCTGGGCGCATTCAGAGCACTCAATGCGTCAACGGCCTTTCCTCCGACCCATAGTAAGGAACAGGTGGGATGGAAGCCGATCCATTATCGAGCTATTTTCAAGATACTAAAATATGCACGGAATCGATATTCCATAAGGAAATGTCAAAGCGGCAGATAGGGTAGGCCACCAGGAAAGGCATCCCGAGAAGTCTATTGTCGAGTGTTCCCAGGAAGCTATTGACAGATATTGGCGATCACCGACGGGGATTAATTATAATTAATTTAAAGCGGGAACTAAGGATGGCATCTCCCGCAGAATATTCGTAAGGAGAGAACTGTAAAGAGAGGGGTGAAAATCTGTGGGAGATGTAATATAGCCGCATATCTTCTTGCGAGGGGGGGGGCGGTCAGGGATGGGGTTTCATAATAAAATATTAAATTTCACAACAAATCACCGATTTCAAATGTCAACAAGCAAAGTTTCTTAGATGACTCGTACGTTTAAGGGTGATTAAACATACACACCCTCTGCCTCACATGTAGTAAGGTCTGGTTTGTTGGAAAGAATGAAACGAAAGACGGTTTATTTTAATAGGAGTTTTACCACCCATCTCCACTCATTTGAGATTTTTTTTTCTCATCAGGGGGGGAGGACCTATGGTTAACGTGGTGTGGTATCCGAACCACGAGTAAATACAGTCTATGGCAATCGGGTGAAGGCGACATGAAAAGGAACTATCTAAATAGGACTTTCCATTAGCCTAAGCCGTAGCCCGATAAAAGACCAAAGAAAAAAGATAATACAAAGAGAGGGGAGAGGGGGAGGAACAAAAGAATGGTAAATTGTTGCTACGGAAAACTCGCCTGAAATGATTGCTTTGAAACTTCCCCAAATATTTTGGTACAAAGTAGAGTTGGCTCTAAAATGTACTCGAACACCTCTGCTAGGGAGATGATTCTGAAACCTTGGTCTTAAACACCAATTATTCAAGATTATTGATATTAAAGTAGATATATTTAGTATCTACGATTTTGTATTTTAAGCAAACTTTTGGTCCTGTGAATAAATTAATACATTCTTGTAATGAGGTCTTTATTGCTACGGAAGGAAATTCGGTTAACGTTATGCGTAGGACCTTAAGGTCCTACCCTGCGTATGCCAACTTTCTACGACTAGTGATTGTTAGGTTTTCTTGAATGTTATTTATCAAACTAAACTTCGTAGCAATCGTGTATCAATCAATGATCCTATAAAAACAGATCCAAGAGTCAATAATCTGCATTATTATTATTGGCAGAGGACGCGTTTACAACCAGTCAGCGGTCTAAGAGGTGGTTGCTATGACCAATAAATGAAGTATTCGGACTCGGAGTCCCCGTAAGGGGCGCGGCGATTTGCCATCCTGGCCGCCGTGCTGATGGGATCCAGCGCTCCGTCCGGCCCCAGCTTAGCCTCTCTTCCTTCCTTCAAAATACTTGTTTCCTCTCTTTTCACACAACCTCTCCCACAACTTTCTCTGGTCAGCCTCTAATTTCACAGGGTAGATGCTGACCTTCCTTTCAGCCAACCGTCCCGCATCGGGGCTAAGGGGGTGGGGGACAATGTTCCCTAACCCCTGAGCTCCGGTCTGGGGTGGCTGGTTTTTAACAACCTGCTTCATCCCCACCCATACATTCCTCACATCCCTTTTCCTCTCCTCTTCACAATCTATTAATTTTACGCCGTGTCCAAGGTGGAGCCGCCATGACGATGGACTGCCAGGCCACCAGGCGGGAGGGGTGGTCTTAAATGGCGGCGCCTGGCTCTGCCGGGCTTGTAAGCACCTCTCGCAGTGCGGGCTACTGCGAGAGGTGATGCGCGATTGCGTCCCGTGTCAAAAAGAGGGTCACCACACCCAATGATGAGTTTAAAAAAAAAACCAACCCAAACTCCCCCTATAACATCGACGGAGCCGCCCTTGGGCAGCTCCAGCAAAAAAATGGAGGTCCCCCCCCCCCTGTGCTTGCTCAGGGGACCCTCCATATATCTCTAACCGGAGAGGAGGCTTACTCCTCTCCTTCGCTTACGGGTGTAGGGGACTCCCCCTCACCCCCTTCTCTGGAGGTGCTTTCGGGCGCCTCCCTTTTACCAGCGGCAGTCCGCTCTGTTATTTCCAAGGGGACTGCCAAGAAAGCCAGCAGGCAACCCTTAGCCAGCCACTCCACATCGAAGCGGCTCGGTGGGGCAAACCCCCTTAGGGGGGAGAGGGAAGCCAGGCCCCTTCGGTCGCTTCCCTCAAAAGACCTGCTAGCAAGAATACTGAACCTTGCCGGGGTCAAGGCCCATGCCACCCCAAAGAAGACTAGTGACGATACTGCCAACGGGACCTGCGATGTCTTGGGGGAGGATGGCCAACTGGAGGCCCCCCCTAAGATAGACATGGTCCTTGAGGAAACCCAGCCTCAGACAGTAGGGCCTTCCATGGGGGGGAATCCGGGCTCGGCGCCAAGCACCGAACCCGAATCCGCCCCGATGCAAGGTCCTCCTCAAACGGCTGTGGTTTCCGAAGCAGTACAAGGAGGGGAGGGATCTCCGCCGACCGGTGCCCCCACGACTACCAGGACCTTCTCCATTTCAGAGAATGACCTGGCTGAGGCCGGTCCATCTGGCCTGGGGGCTTCTTCCGGAGGAGGTGAGAAGCAGGTTCATTCCCCGCCCTCCTCTCCGAAAAAGAAAAAGACTAAAAAGACAAAAAAGACACGGGGCTCCTCTCCATCCGCGGGGGCTGCGGGGACGGATGGGTCTGCTGCCACTCTGGCAAGCGACCAAGCCAAGATCGGCACATCCGCCCCCTCTGCCCCCCAGGTTGCGGAGCCCCTGACAAAGAAGACTAATACCAAGAGTGCACAGGGCGGAGCCTCGATGACATCGGGGCCCCTCATTCAGAGGTTACCTGGCGTTTTCGAGCCCGCTGGCTTCAAACGCTTCCTCGTTATTCGCTCCACTGATGGCACCATGTTGTCCAAGGGCAACAGGATCCATCAGAGGAGAGGATTAGCTAGTGCAATTGGTATAGAGCCGAAGGTGACCCGTTTCTCGGACGGGAGCCTTCTGGCGAATGCGGCGAATCCCGCCGAGGCGGCCAAGATAAGTGCTCTTCGGACACTTCATGGCACCCCGGTGAGTGTGACGCCGCACTCTACCATGAACTTTGTAAAAGGAGTAGTTTATGCGAGGGAACTCGTTGACTACTCCATTGAGGACATCACCCTAGAGCTGGCCGACCATGGGGCGGTCAAAGTCGAACGTGTGATGACAAAACAGGGAGGGGCCTCGAGACCCACCCCTACACTCTTCGTCACGTTCGACTGTGACAAGCTCCCTGAGTCGGTGCGTGCCAGTTGGTACCGCTACCGCGTGAAGGCATTCGTGCCACTGCCGCGGCGGTGCTATTACTGTCACCGCTTCGGCCATACGAATCGCTCATGTAGACGTGCAAAGTCGGGGTCACCCGAAGTATGTGTAAATTGCTCCAAGGTCGCACACGATAAGTCCAAATCGTGTGTGGCCAAGTGTGTCAATTGCGGAGAGCCGCACCCTGCTTCTTCGAAGCAATGTGGTGAATATCTCCTGGAGAAAGAAATCCTGGCCGTTCAGGCCCAGGATAGACTCTCATTCCGCGAGGCTAAGGACCTGGTCCTGGCGCGCCCAGCTCTGCCTGGGACGTCATATGCCTCAGTAGCTAGAAAGGCACCCTCTGCTCCTGGCCCATCCAGGCCAACGAGCACGGTTGTTTCCGCGCCCATTCGCAGCTCTTCTGCGGGCTCTACCCAACCCGGGCGCTCCCCTGGTAAAGCTGGCGGCAAAAAGGGTTCATACCCAACCCCGGCTGAAACCAGGGCTCCCCCCTCTTCCCCCAGCGTGACCGTTTCCCGCAAGGCGAAACGGCCACGCGCCCCCACCGAGTCGTTAGACTCACAGGAGGCAACACCCCTGAAGATGGTCGCTAGGCCATCTTCGGGGGTTCCTAAAGCTGTCCCCCGAAAGGAGGACAGAAACAAAGGAGCTTCGGCTCCTTCGCCTACGCCCCGAGGTAGAGCGGGTGGCTCGGAGACGGTGGTTCCTCGAAAAGAGGGCCCCCCGCCTCCGAAGCCGCAGCGCCCGCCTAAGGTTTCGAGGCGGAGGGAGGCAAAGACTCGCATGGCGAACCCAACCTCCCCCAATAAGTCCTTGAAGGCAACAGCGCCTCCAGCGCTTTGTCCGGCCAACAGCGCCCGGGTTTCTGCCCCCGGGAAGCGTACGGCCATTCCCGTGAGGGTCTTCAGTTCGAGGAGGGCCCCCGCGTCTCCTCCTTTCTAGGCCTGGAGGGCATATTCCTTCGATGGAATTGCCGTGGACTCCGGGCCAACTGGGAGGAGCTGCGGAGGCTCGTCTCGTCCCGCTCCCCGTTAGCTATCTTTTTGCAGGAGACCATGCTAGGCGCGTGCCCCCTGCCCGCCCTCCCGGGGTACAAGGGTCTTGCGACCCCACCACTGCGGGATGGCCGAGCTGGGGGATGCGCGGTTTACACCCGGCATGATGTCTCCGTTCTTCCTTTCTCTTTAGATACCTCCTTTTAGGCAGTGGCTGTGCAGCTGCACCTGGATAGGAGGTATACTATCATTTCTGCGTACATTCCACCGTCAGCTGAATTCGACGCGGGGGACTTCCGCCGCGTCGTGGCACGGTTGCCGAGGCCCTATCTCTTGCTTGGAGATCTGAACGGCAGGCATCCTCTCTGAGGAGATTACTCCATAAATCCCAGGGGACAAGTCCTTGCCGATCTGATCGAAGAGCTTGAGATGGGTGTCCTAAACGTGGATGAGTTTACGCATCACTGTCCGAGAACCGCTTCATTTTCTTGCCTTGACCTATCTTTGTGCTCTTCGGATGCACAGCCTGATATTGATTGGGGGGTGGTCGATGGCCTCCATGGTAGTGATCACTTTCCCATTCAAATATCATTTTCAGGGCAACTGCCGCCTGAGAAACCACCTCGGTGGTGCTTAGCGCGGGCGCGGTGGCCTGCATTTCAGGAAATGACTGAATTCTCTATCTCAGTCGAGGAGTTTAGGTCGGAGGCCGTTGAGTTCTTCTCCGGCAACCTCATCGCCGTGGGCCTGACTACTATTCCTAGGACGTCTGGCCGTTTTGCACGCCGACCACTCCCATGGTGGTCGGCCGAGTGTGAGACGGCCCTCAAACAGAAGCGTTATGCCTACATGCGCTATAAGAGCCGCCCGAACGATTTCACTGTCGCTGAATTTCGTGGGCTAGGGCTAGGTTCCGGTATATTTCGAAGCACGCCCGCCGCTCTTCTTGGCGGGCATACGTGTCTTCACTTAACGGGAAGACCCCTTTAGCTGAGGTGTGGAGGCGAGTCAAAAGGATTCGGGGCAAGTTCTCGCAGGACCCCCCTCCCGTTCTCCAGGAGAATGGGACCGCAATCTCGGACCCCGCGTCCGTGGCGGAATCCTTCGCGACCGCTTTTTCTGCATTCTCTAGCCGTGATGCTGCTCCGCCAGCATTCAATGCACGTCGTGATGTCGCGGAAGGCCGCCGGCTGGACTTTACCTCCAGAGGCGGAGAACCCTTCAACGACAAGTTTACTGTAAGAGAGTTGCGTTCCGCTCTCGCTTCGTGCGCGGACACCGCCCATGGTCCGGACGATGTCCCGTACGCCATGCTTCGACATCTAGGTGAGCGAGGCATGGCCTTTCTGTTAGATTTGTTCAACAGGATCTGGGTGGAAGGTCTTCTCCCAGACTCCTGGCGAATCGCTACTGTGCTTGCCTTTCGCAAACCAGGGAGAGATCACTCTACTCCGACCGGTTTCCGCCCAATCTCTCTAACCTCTTGCGTGTGCAAGTTGATGGAGAAATTGGTAAATGTTAGATTAACCTTTTTCCTGGACAGCGGAGGCCATCTGTCTTCCGCACAGTGCGGCTTCCGCAAGTTCCACTCCACGTCGGATGCTCTGCTCCGACTGGAAAATGCCGTCTGGGAGGCTTTCCTTCGTAGACAGCACTACGCCACGGTTTTTTTCGATCTGGAGAAGGCCTATGATACCGCATGGCGATACGGCATCATGGAGACTCTCCACACGATGGGGGCGAGGGGACGCCTCCCAATTTTTATATCTGAATTTTTGCGAGATCGTCGATTCCGCGTACGGGTGGGGGAAGCCCTCTCCGACCCAAAGGAGCAGGAAAAGGGTGTCCCGCAGGGAAGTGTCCTCTGTGTCACACTATTTGCCCTGAGCATCAACGGCATCACCTCGGTGCTGCCGGAAGATGTTCTCGCTACGCTCTACGTGGACGACCTTTCGATCTCTTTTGGCGCGGCCCAGATGCCAACTCTGGAGCGTCGACTCCAACAGGCATTGAACTGCGTCTGTCGCTATGCCGAAGCGCACAGGTTTCGGTTTTCTTCGGCCAAGACTAAGGTGGTGCACTTCTGCCGCCATCCACGGCTTCACACCGACCCAGATTTGTTTCTTAATGGGGTGCGCCTGGATGTGGTTGAGTCGCACTGTTTCCTTGGTCTTGTATTCGACCGACGCCTCACCTGGGAGGCTCATATTCGCAGCCTTAGGGTGTCTTGTACCCGCGCCATGGACATTCTCCGTTCCGTGACGTTCAGCGCTTGGGGCGCTGATAGGGCTACTGCCTTACTTTTTTATCGATCCTTTGTTCGTTCGAAGCTCGACTACGGATGCGAGATTTATGCATCCGCAGCCGAGCGTTTATTGCGGAAGGTGGATTCGATCCACCACACCGGCCTTCGCCTTGCGACCGGTGCCTTCCGCACTTCCCCCATTGAGAGCCTGTTGGTCAATGCTGGGGAGATGCCACTCGCTCTGCGCCGCGTGCAGTGTATCACTCGACTGTACGCGCGAGCCCGGCGCCTCCCTCAGTCGCCAACAGCTCTCACTGCATCCGCAGCTGATCTCGATGGTGCCTATGCCGTCGAGAGACGCCAGTCATACCCTAAGCCTTTTGGGTTTAGGGCCAGGAAACTTCTTCGAGAGGTAGATATCGCTCTCGGGCCGGTGGCGCCCCTGGTTTTGCCCAGGACGCCACCCTGGAGGGTACCACATTTGGCTATTTGTCACCACGCCTCTGCTCCCAAAGCTTGTACTGCGCCGGGAGTATTGCGTTCGACCTTTTTGGAGCACACATCGTGTCACGCTGGAACCGTGCCAGTGTATACGAATGGCTCTAAGTCCCAAGAGGGGGTCGGCTTCCACGCCGTATCCCCTCTGTTTGAAGTCAGCGGGGCTCTACCAGGCGCTGCGTCTGTCTTCACGGCCGAGCTGGTGGTAATACACCACTCGGTACGGGAGATTACGCGACGTGCTTGGTTCGGAGACCGGATTGTGATCCATAGCGACTCACAAAGCACCCTGAGTGCTCTCGGGGCATTGGAATCTCCGCATCCCCTGGTTCGCGATATCCGTGACGCCACGGTTTTGGCGAGCCGGGCAGATGTCGAGATTATCTTCTGCTGGGTTCCTGGACATGTAGGAATTGCGGGGAATGAGCGCGCCGATGAGGGCGCCAAAGAGTCCGCGAGGACTCTGCGACCGGACCAGCGTTTCGCTCTTCCTCACACCGACTACATGGCAGGAATACGGGCAGCTCTTCGGACTGCTTGGCAAAGAAGATGGGAGACGGTCGAAGGGAACTTAAAGTTGCGTGCCATTGCGCGGCGACTGTTCCCATGGACCTATCCCCCAATTCCGCGGCGGCTTCAGGTTGCTTTCTGTCGTCTTCGAATCGGACACACTCGTGTGACGCATCGCTACTTGATGGAGCGCTCGCCTGCGCCCTATTGCAACGACTGCGTCGTCCCCCAGACTGTTCGGCATATTCTTGTCGAATGTCCCAGTCTGGGTGATCTTCGCGCACGATACCTGTCTCGGTACCGGGATTGGCGGGGTCGCTACCGCCTATCCCTTGTACTCGGGACGAGTGCGTGCACCATGACTGGTGGACTTATTGACTTTTGGGGGGAGGCCGGCCTTCTCCCCTTTATTTAAGGTTCCTTTTTGTTATTGTTTTGTTTGTAGGTTGCACTCTCCTGCACCGGGGTGAGGGGGACCTCCCCCCGCTGCCGGAGATTGCTTCCTGATTGTTAAGTTTTTCCAATTTATATCGATTGTTAAGTTTTCATATTTTTACTTTAAAGTAGCCTAGTTCTAGGCTGTCGTGTTTTTCGGCGACTTATGCCCAAGTGGGTAGTTGCCAGATGGGCTCCATAAAATTAAAAAAAAAAAAAAAATCGGACTCGGAGTGAATAAATGTCAGGAGTAAAGACCGAACCGAGATCTGTATCGGTCGTAGAGATCAGGAAGAGAAATTTACACTTTTTTTAGTCAATTGGCATCGCGTCATATTGTATTATACATATATATAATTTTAAAGGGATTTTTATTAATTAAATTATGATATGGAGATTTTATATTACTCAATATTAAATAAAACATGATTGACTTAATTAGCATTCAGGGGCGGGGCTTATATAATGTCTGAAGTCAAAAAGTAAGACATAAAAACAGAACATTAGAGCGCCTCACGACGTCTGGCAACGCCTTTGAATTCAAACCTAAGCGTAGGCTTTTCAAATTGTGTAAACTACTAGCCGATTTCAAATAGGTGAGCCCCCATTTCGAAAACAATCACCTTAGGGTTCGAATTCAAATACAGGTTGCCAGACGTTGTTAGGTGCTCCAATGTTCATTGTTTTGATGCAGTGATGCCCCTTCGGGAAGAGCTAAATTGGAGTTATTAAATTTCCCTGAAGTGGGTGACTGGCTATTCGAAATTAAATTTTGGAATATGCCCGTCCTCGATTTTTGTGGGCGCAAATATAGCACTTTCATTACTTAAAGTGAACAAATTTTGGTTATTTGGGGGTTTATGCCTATCCTCGAATATATATATATATATATATATATATATATATATATATATATATATATATATATTCAATTGTTTTTTTAACGCAGACGTTTTTTCTTGAGCAAATTCAAAAAAGTGCATTTTAGGAGTTTTTTTATTAAGTTATTGCAATCCATCACATTCTATTATTATATATCATTTAAGGTAATTTCTAAATGGGGGCTTCGCCCCCCATACCCCTCAATTAAAAAACCCGTAATATTCCTAATTCGAAAGCCTAACCATAGATTCGAATTCAAAAGGCGACCAGGCCTCTAGTTTTTCTACCGCGTTCCTTGACTTCAAACACATAAGCCTCACCCCTGAGTGCTATTTAAATCAATCACATTTTCTTTAAAATTGATTAATATGAAATTTCGATTTCATATTTTCATTCAGAAAAAAAAATCCCTTCAAAATGATGTCATTCCAATTAACACTGTGGCTCCCAAGATTGCGGCCAATCTAATTTTCGTCATAACACCATAATTAAAAATTTGCACACATTAAGTAGTGAAACAGCTATACAGTGCTATACACTATATGGCATTTGGGTATAAACCCCAAATTAACCCAAATTAATTATATGGCATTTGGACATAAGCCCCAAATTAACCCAAATTTCTAATTATGTTATGACGAAAATTTATTGTTTCGTGATTGGTCGCCATCTTGGGAGCATCATTGTTGGTTGAAATCACATCTTATTGTATTATACCTATATAATTTAGAAAAAAATCTTAAATAATATATGATATGGAAATTTCATATTAATCAATTTTAAAGAAACTAGGATTGATTTAAATAGAATTTGGGGGCGAGGCTTATCTGAAGTCAAGCATCACAGTAGAAAAACTAGAGGCCTAACGACAGCTGGCAATCGCCTTTGAATTCGAATCTAATGATAGGCTTTTGAATTAGGAATACTAGGAGCTTATTTAAAAATAGTGTGGTGTTGCAACCGGGGTATGGTGGCAAAGCCCCCATTTTCGAAATTCTTTTAAAAATAATACAATGAGGATGCGACTTCAATAGTCTAACCCCCCAAAAAACAAAAGAGCACTTTTTGGAATTTGACAAAGAAGATCTACGCCGTATTCTTCAGTGTTATACAAGTACTCACGGTCTTTTTAGGAATTCCAGTCGGTAGATACGGTTTCAGTATGGCTCAAAAAGTACATATTTTTAAGATATTATACCTTAAAGGGGTTAAAATTAACATCTAAATACAGCGAGCCTTGCTTTCTTTTAATGGAAAAATAAACCATTATTTTCACACACTGGCAACTTAGTCCGGCTTTATTTCAAACAATGGCACCCTGGATGCAAGCAGTTAAAAGAGCACGATTCTTGAGAACTTGGAAAAGCGCGGTTCGATTATAAGTGGAAGGTTGCGATGGTTTAGCTTTTGTCGTCGTGATTATTTATTGGGTAATTTAAGACGACGATTGTGCCGCAGACATTTACCAATCGCATTTTGCATTCAAATTTGGTGTTAACCTTTCGAATTAGCAATATTACGAGTTTGTTTTTTTTAAGTTGCGGGGAGTGCAACCTCCACAATTAAGTGGGGGGCGAAGCCTCTCATTTCGAAAGTAACTAAAAATAATTTTGGGCCGAAATAGCCTAAAGTAGGCTATTATAGTCTATTATTTCGATAAACTTGCAGAGCCGATCGCATTAATTGTAGCCCAGAAATAGCGCCTCTTATCATGCGCCCCTAAACTGGAGTATTACCCAAACGCATATACGAATAAATTCGAGGGCGGGCATATTAAGAAAATTTAACCACAATATTAATGGCGCATCGTATAAGCTATGATTTAGCTATTTATATTCTTCTGTTAGAAGAATCTTAAATTCTAGTTAATTTACCGTTGAAGTAGGGTCATGTTGAAAGCCCACTGGCTTGTTTAGACCCTCTCTATCGTATGTGTAAAATAGTAGGTTGGCCGTAGTTGGGACTGCTTAGTTATACCAATTTGGTATAATTTAGTTGGTTCAGTTTTAGTATATTCATTATAACGAGACTTGGAAGGTTTCTATAGAAGGTGCCTGAATAGCAGCATCCTCTGGTAGATTGTTCCATCTGTCAACAATTCGCTGAGAGAAACAGTTCTTCCTGGTATGTAGGCGGCTCCTCCCCTTGAATATTTTCTTGCTGTGGCCTCTCAGGCCAGTCTCATTTGGGGGAAAGTAGTGAGAGAAGTTCTGTTCTTGAGTTGTCATTTTAAAAAACTGAATCATTTCGGGTCTGCCACGACGAAATTCCAGAGTTGGGAGGCCAAGATGCTTGAGTCTCATTGTATGGGAGATCCTTCAATCGAGTGGAAGAGTCTTATTGCCTTCCGTTGAACCCCTTCTATCAACTTGATTTCTTTTAATTTGTAACCGTGTAGCATATTAAAGATGGGGCCTGATTAAGGTCTTATACAGAGGTAAAAACATATCTTTGTCCATGTAGTCAAAGCTTCTTTTCAGCAGGCAGAGCATTGTGTTGGCCTTTTTTACTTTTGTCGGCAATGTGCTTACTAAAGGTGAGATCACACTGAAATGTCACTCCAAGGTCCTTGTCTGAATCCGTCTGGGTTAGTTGACCGTCTCCCACGGTGTAGTGATGTTTGGGGTTCCCATACCCAAGGTGCATAGTCTTACACTTGGAAACATTAATTTGAAGATGCCATGTACAGGACCAGGCTAAAAGGGGATCCAAATCACCCTGGAGTGAGTCACACGGGTGCTCGTCGTCAAGGTTTAGGCTAATTTTCGTATCATCTGCAAACATATGGACCACATTCTTAACTACGTTGGCAGATCGTAAATTAAGAAGAGGTCTGGGCTCAACACACTCCCCAGGAGAACTCCACTCAAAACTTCCTTCCAGGCTGAGATGGTTCCATTTATAAGCACTCGCTGGGTACGGCCTGTCAGAAAGTTACTGAGCCACTTTCAAACATTTCCTCTTATTCCCATAAGTTCTATTTTTCTTTGGGGGATTATGGGTAAGCAGAAAGTGTTCAGAACACTCTTTTAACGTCGCGTCATAAATGTTAGTTAGTGGAGCCTATCAATTTAACCCTAAGTTCAAAATCTGGACTAATAGCGTAGAATAATCTCGTGAAAGCTACTTATAAGTGTGACAGTGATTTCACAATAAAAGAAACATTTCTGTTGACTATTTCCCCACACTCGTAATTTTGTCAGCTCCTGCACTATTTGAATTGTTATTTCCATTATTTCTGACGTTGTGTAGGTTAGTTTTATTTATATTTTAATTAAATAGTTGGTAAACATGAAGACCGGCGGTGCGCCCGTCTGGGTTAGTTGACCGTCTCCCATGGTGAACAGGGACGAAATATTTTGCATAACATCGTTCGCGCCGCCGATCTTCATGTTTACCAAATAATTTGTCACCGTTGTATATTTCCAAATTTCGTGAAAACAAACTGGCACCACGCTCTTTTGTTTTTGTTTACTTTCGCGAAACTTTAATTTCTACAATAATGTTGCACGAACCATTTAAGTTAAATATATATAAAAAAACGTATCGCATGTTTTTTCTCATCCCCCGGTGGTGGTCATATGCAAGAAACACACTGTCGTCAGGTTTGCCAGGTGTGGCTAATAATAGCCATTTTGGCTAATTTCAGATATGGATGGCTAAAAAAGTTTTTAAGTACTAGCCACGCAAAACGATTAAAGGCGCTGACATTCACCTCTGTAAATGTCAGAACATTATAAAAATTAGGATTATATACTGGGGGGACAGCCCCCCAGACCAACCCCCCAATTTAATGAAACTCAGGATCATCGTGTTTACCCCCCCCCCCACACACACACGAGCCGTCCCCTATAAATGTACTCTAAAAACGTGAAACATTTTGGAATACGGACGAAATAGTACATCTTATCGGCCGGGCCGCTCGTCTACATATTTGCCCCGATTTTTTCCAATTTTTTGTCTATTTCATAACATACATTAGTTACTTTAATATGAGTACTTTTTGTTAGATACATTTTTTTTATTACCAGAATTTAGCTTGCCCATAATAGATAATCCAAAAACAGTTGATCATAAGTCAACATGCAGGAAATACAATAAAGCATGGGAGGTCGAACACACGTGGTTGATGTCGAAGAACGATTCATGTTTTTGCACAATCTCTCAATTTAAAAAAACATAATTTAGTTACACATGAAAAAACAGAAAAGCACAAGAAAAATGAAGTCTATGTAGCCGAGCAGATCTATTTTGCATTATACGAAGAAAAATGTAGTAAATGAAAATCTGCGAATTTTTTATGTAAAATTGAGTGTCGCTATTGCATGCCATTTCAGTAGTATTCGTTCTGTTGACCATCTGAGTGAAATTGTGAAAGAGCATGGGAAGGGCAGTACTTTGGAGGATTTAAAACTCCACAGGACAAAATGCACGTGCATAATTAAGAATGTAGTGAGTGTGGCGTTATTTGAAGAACATCGATGAATTTAGAACGGTGAAATATTCTTTATTCATTGATGAATCCACGGATGTTTCATCAACGAAGCATTTGTGCTTGTACGCCAGGGTCTTTCCTCTCTTATAAAACCTATAGTTTAAGAACTGAATTTTATGTTTAATTGAGGTAATTTCAACCACTGGGGCAAACCTATTTGCTGCAATTGAAACGTTTTTGTCTGCCCACAACGTTGATTTAAAAAAACTGCATTGGGTTTTCTTCCCATGGAGCACATAATTCAGTTTTATCAAGACTAAGAGAGAAGAATCCCAATTTGGATTTTATTAAATGCACTTGCCAGAGTATGGCTTTATGTTGTTTATATGCCACCAAGAAATTGCCATCCAACATAGAAGTAGCCCGTTGGTTCAACTTCAGCTATATTTCCCTACAAAATTCGTAATACTAACTCTGGCAGGAACTGAAATTATATTTCAGTCTACTTGTAGAGAAGCAAAGGAACTACCATGCAAACATTATTGTATGTTGCGTGACGAAAAGAACTTCCTATACTTAACTTTCATGCTACCAATAATTCAAGATTTTGAACAAATGAATGCTGCATTCCAAGCAACAAATGCCGATCCATGCTTAGTTTTAAAAGACTTAGATATATTGCACAGATCAATCAAACAAAAAATTAGATCAAGTTCACTCGGAGTCAAATTTGAATTAGGTTTGAGAGATGCCATTTTACCTGATGAAAGAAAAAAGAAGTCACAGAAAGATGCCTAAACTTTTTAACTGAGGCGAATGAACAATTAAAGAAGCGAATACTGGAAAATAGTAATATCATAACGAGTCTTGACATGTTTAAACCTAAAGAAATATTATCGCAGATGAGGCCAGTTTATAAAGAGCTACCCAATTGTTTTCACGAATTTGTACACAATGAAAATTTAGCAAAGATAGAAACACTATGAAAAGCTTCCTTTTGTTAATTGGAAAGAAGAGTGTAACGGATAAAATAGCCTCAGATCCGATTGCATTTTGGGCACTGGTCGGAAAATTTGAAAATTATTTAGGAAAGAAGAGCTTCAGAGAAATTTCGGGTCATATCAATGCATTCTTCATACCTGTAAGCAATGAATTTGTAGAGCGGGTGTTTTCGTTTGTCACAAATGTCAAAAGTAAGCAAAGAAATAAGTTAAATGTTGCTACATTAGTCAATTTTAAGAATTAAATCTCATTTAATTTTGCATGCCAATTGCTGCAAAGATTTTAAGGTCACAAATAAAATGCTTAACCTTTTCACAAATAATATGTACCAGTATAACTCAAAAAGCGAAACTTAACCAGCAGAGAAAGAACGCGCAACAACTGTGGTTACAGAAGATGAATTTGATGACATTGTTTTAACAAAATTTTAATATAAGAAACATTTCTTTTCCACCATCACAATTTCATTTTAAGGTAAGTTAAAGTATTACTTATATGTTTTTACTTAAAACTAAAAGCATTATGCATATATTTATGATTAAACTAACATTTCAGTGATATATATATATATATATATATATATATATAATATCACTGTATAGAGTGAAGTGACTAATTTGGTTTTGTCATGTGGCTAAAACTGCTTTACAGGACCTGGCAACTCTGAATGCCGTTGATAAATTATGAGGGTTTTGAAGTGAAGAGGGTTGTCTTTTTCTCCATTCATTCCACCTTTTGTATATTCTCGCTTTTCTTACTTTTGTAAAATAGTTTCTATAATCGCAGCATAATAAATAGATGCTAGATGAACTACCAGTATAATCAAGCAAATTTCATTAAAAAATCATCCAAATTAATAAAAGTTTGTGGAAGTAATTCATAAAGGGAATTTGAAACACTCACGGACAGTTTGAATGCAAATCGTTTGAATGTATTTTCAAAATAGTAACGGTAAAAGGTTTCTGAATTATGTCATATTGATTCATTCCTATAGGAACCCTTAAAAAAAAATAACCATAAAAGTGAACTCTATAGAATGCGGGGGGAAGTTCTAATTCAGGCGAGGGTTACGTATGGTAGGCCACCAAACATTGTTAGGCCCAATTCCTCACAACGTTTTCATATGGATAAAACTTCGTTTGAAGATTCATATCAAGAAATAGATATAATCCGAGTTTTCTTAGGTGGCCTGTTACAACCACTCTTGTGGTGGTAGGCTTGAAAATCAGGATTTTAAAATTCAATTGCAATCAAATGATAGGCAAAGATAATCAATACTTAGCGATTATTTTATGGTATTCAAAATTAATAACACCACTTAATATGAAGTATACTTGTTACTTAATCTTTCTCTCAACGATCTAATTAAAGCAATATTCTAAATAACAAAAAAAAGCGACACACAACACACGAGCGAACGAGTGTGACTGAGCCTCTTGACTCAAAGCCTCGTCTCAGTCGTCTGAATGACGAGTAGCAACGACTCAGAAAATTGAGTCACGACTGACTTATGAACAGCCTAGTAATATATTTATGTAGTCACGGATTTTTATTTTGTAAAACAAAATTTAAATAGCCACAAAAGGCAGCGAACACACCTCCGCCATAAAGCATATGAAAAAAAGATTCGAAAAGTAGTATTAAAGTGACTAATCGACAGGAGTTAAGGGCTTCTGTGCCCATTTGCCCTCAAAGGTGGAAACCGATGGGAAAGAATAAATAAATGGCAACCAGTTCTAAAAAGAGGCAAATTACATAACAAGTCACTAAAAGCCACAAGTTATTTGAGCCTTTTTGAAAAGATAACACTTGTGTCATAAAATAATGACAGAGGTCCAGTCGATAACTACGGGCCCTTGTGTCGTTTGCCATCCGGTTAATTATGTTACTCGTATATTGAAACGTTCTCGAATCCATTTTTGAGTTACTACAGGGTCCCCCCCCCCGGCCCCAAATTTCAATTGGCTTAATTTCTTAATTGTTTGTCAAATTAAGAAATGGAGCTTGTCGAATATGTAAACCTTTTGTCAGGGGGGAGGGGGCAAACTTGTAGACTTTGTGTTTTGGTATTTTTGTACGTACTTGTTCCTGAAATTGTATAGTATGGCATTTTCCCTCCGCTTTCCAACCCCTTTTCATCATTACATTCATTTTACTTCGATCTACCCACATTCTCCTTTGTCTCTGCCTGCATTCCTTTGCCGCCCCGCAATGGGGTCGCAGGTGTAGACTGCCACCGGGAGGAACAATGCCCTACTGAGTCCCGACCCCACAGCACCTGTAGTCTCAAACTGGAATGAGCCTACTTGAGTTTTATTCCTTGTAAACATTTCCAGTATAATCCTTCTTCCGCCACTACTTTACAAGCCTCTTAGCTCTTATTTTTTTATTGGGAAGCGGCTAATTTTGCAGGGTAGACGCCGATCAGCTTTCATCCATTCACCCCGGGAGGGGTGGGGGGTTCATCCCTCCCTCTTGACTGGTTGGGGATGGTTGTTTTTAACCTGCCTCCATTTTGTCCACCCTTTTGTCCTTGTAGCCACTTCCCCTTATAATCTCTCCTTTTCTATCCAATTACGCACCCACAAAGGGGATGTCATATGTAGCATGGGAAACCATGCTGCGACTGACATCTGGAGGAATGTGTGCCATCCCTGCCCCACTGCCTACAAGATGATGTGCGGCTCACCTCAACCGTCTCCCATCTTTTTTGCCAAGCCGCCCGGAAGGCAGTCCGTATTCCTGTCACGTAATCGGTGTGAGGAAGAGCGAAACGCCTGTCTGGTCAGCGAGTCCTTGTGGATTCTTTGGCGCCCTCATTGGCGTGCTCATTCCCCGCAATTCCTACATGTCCAGGAACCCAGCAGAAGATAATCTCGACATCTATCAGGCTCCCGGCAATCGTGCCGTTATGGGAGTAAATGTGACTTGTTTATAGGTAAACGTGTTGATCCAAATTATTGGTAAGCAAGGCTAAGGCGGCGGTACTGTTGAATTTAATCTGATTCCAAATGTCCGTTTTGTTATTCACTTGTCGGCTGGGTTACGGGAAACGGATAGACTACTTGGCGGAAGGAGGGAATCGGAAGAAAAGTGGCGGTTTTGTAGGCCTTTAATCTTGGCTTAAGGCTACCTCAGTTCCGGCAAGTGAAATCACTGAGTTTCGGATTCGTTCGTGTGCTCACGTCCTTGTGACTGGCTATCAGAGTTAATAAACTCAGTGATTCTTTTATCTCTCCTTCTCTGTCAGACTGCGGGCGGACGGACCGTGGATTGAGATACTGTCTGACTCTTGGAGGTTGACTTAATTATGATTCTAACAATACTAACCCACGATGTATGTTTTGCACGCCTATTTATTCTAATGCAATTTAGGGGTAGGGGTGTGGCCCTGCTTTTCCAATTCGAGCGCGGGGCGGAGCTTATTCGATCAGAAGGTGTGTGCATGCTCAGTGTAGGCACGTGTGCACCAAGAGAGTATTTGAATTTCGAAACCTGAGTGGGCTTTATCAAGCCGACATCCGTATCAAGATTGATTTAGTCTTTCACGGTTCACGTCAAGGCTGGTGAGTCGGACTCCCTCTCTATCTGATTCCGTTCAATGTATAAACAGCTGTTTCCACTGTTTTTATCCTTGCGGCTAGACCGTCGGCTCGCTCCTGTTTCCTAATGTGTGTATGTTTGTATATTTTCGTGGGAACACAACGATTACACTTGCATTATTACAAAATATTCTACTTTGCATTTGATAAATAGATTATTAATTGCGATTTAACATTATTTACAGGTATTTGATTTGTTTTACATTAATTAATTGTTACAAGATGGCATATTATTTCAATGTTCGAATTGTGTGCCCGATTTCAAGATTTCATAGGGCCGACAGGGAGCTCAATTTGTGAGGTTCCTTGTTGGTTCTACTTCACCTTATAATTGAGCTCTAAAGCGTCATGGATACCGCAAGCCAGAGGATGTGGATATTTAAATGCTCCGAGAGCCCTCAGGGCGACTTATGAGTCGATAAGGATCCCGAATCGGGCACGATGGGTTATCTCCCGTTCCGAGTGATGTATTGCAACCAGCTCTATTGTTAAGACAGACACAGCACCTAGTAAAACCGAGCCAGCTTCAAACAGAGGGGATACGGCGTGGAAACCGACCCCTTCCTGGAACTAGGAAACGTCCGTGTGCACTGCACAGATCTCGCGTGAAATGCAATATGCTTAAAAAAGGTCGAACACAATACGCCCGGCGCCGAGGAAGCTTTGGGAGCAGAGGTGTAGCGACAAATAGTCGCAAGGCGGTACCTTCCAGGGTCGCTTCCTCGGCAGAACTAGATGCACCACTGGTGCGAGAGCTTTTCCGAGCTCTCAAAGGAGTTTCCTATTCCCGAATCGAAAGGGCTAATGCGCACCGTCGAGATTGGCCACGGAGGCAGTATAATGCACTGTATCGCAGATCGAGTGGCATCTCCTCGGAATCGACAAGGATGCCCTCAATGGGGGAGGTGTGTAGACACCGGTGGAGTGGATCGAGTCCACCTTCCTGAATACACGCTCTGCTGCGAATGCGTAAAGATCATATCCGTAGTCAAGTTTGTAACAAACCAAAGATCTGTAGAAAAAGGAGGCAGTAACCTTATCAGCCCCAGAGGTGCTGAACGTTACGGAACGAAGAATATCCATGGCGCGGGTATAAGAGACCCTAAGGCTGTCAATATGAGCGTCCCAGGTGAGGTCGGTGGAAAACAAGCCAATGGAAACATAGCCATCCACCACTTTCAGGCGAACCCCGTATTAGAAAAATCTGGTTTGGGGTGGAACCGTTAATAGCGACAGAGTGGCGTTGCTTTAGTTTTTGGCCAAGTAAAACCGAAACCTGTGCGCTTTGGCATGTCGAATTATGCAGAATAATGCTTGTTGGAGTCAATGCTTCAGAGTTGGCATCTGGGCCACACCTAAAGAAATCGAAAGGTCGTCCACGTTGGGCGTAACGAGAACATCTTCCGGGAGCACAGACGTGATACAGTTGATGATCAGGGAAAAGAGTGCGACACTGATGATACTTCCCTGCCGGACACACTTTCCTACTCCATTTGGATAGAGAAGGCTCCCTCAATCCATAGGTGGAATCGACGATCTCGCAGAAACTAAGAAATAAAGATTGCAGTGGAGAGTATCTATGATACTGTATCGCCATGCGGTAATGTAGGGCTTTTTAGATTGAAAAGGACCGTAGGGTAGTATTGTCTACGAATGCATTTTCCATTCGGAGCAGAGCATCTGACGTGGATGGAACTTGCGGAAGCCGAACTGGTTAGGACAGGTGACCTCTGCTGTCTAGGAAAAAGACTAATCTAACATATAGCAATTTTCCATTAACTTGCACACGCTAGAGGTTATAGAGATTGGGCGGAAACCGGCCAGGGTAGAATGATCTCTATACATTTTGCGAAGAGGGAGCACAGTAGCCGTTCGCAAGGAGTCTGAGAGTATACCTTCTGTCCAGATCCTGTTGAAAAAATCTAACAGAAGGCTGTGCCGTGAGAGCGGACCACAACTCACTCAATATAAACCTGTCGTTAAAGGGTTCTCAGCCTCTGGAGGTAATTTTCAGCCGGCGGCCTTCAGCAACTTCACGGCATGCATTGAATGATATCGGAGCTGCATCTCGGCTAGAAAATGTGGAGTAAACGTTCGCGAAAGACGCCTTCACGGACGCAGGATCCGAGATTGCGGTCCCTTTCTTTTGGATAACGGGAGTGGAGTCCTGGCGAGAACTTGCCCGGAATTTTTTGTCCCTTCCATAACTTTGTACGAGTGGACTTCAGTAAAATGAAGAAACGTATACCTACGAGCAAAGGCGACTTGTGTGCATCGAAACACCACGCCTAGCCCTGCTCGACGAAATTCACCGACAGTGAAATAATTCTGGCGCCGCTTTTAACTTAAGTAGACATAACGCTTCCGTTTGAGGGCTCTCCCACTCTCGACTGACCACTACGGAAACGTTCGGCGTGCCCAAAAGGCCAGACTTCCTAGGAATAATAGCCAGGCCACGGCGATGAGGTTGTCCTGAGAAGAACTCAACGGCCTCATCCACCGACCTAAACTCTTTTTTTTACAGTGAAATCAGTTATTTCCTAAAAAGCAGACGCCTGCGGTCGAAAACATGTTATTTGAATTGGAAAGTAATCACTATCATGGAGGTAATCGAATATTTCCCAGCCAAAATCATGTGCATCCGGACAACGCAGGAATAGATCAAGACAAGAAAATGAAGCGGTTCTCGGGCAGTGAGTAGTAAATTCATCCACATTTAGGACATCTATATCCAGGTCGGCAAGAACCTGACTCCTGGGATTGATAGTGTTTTCTACCGTTCTAATCCCCCAATAAGAAAAGGAGCCTTCTGCAACCGTACCATGACGTGGCGGAAGTTTCCCATGTCGAAGTCGGCTGACAGTGGAATGTACGTGGAAATAACAGTATACCTCCTATCCAGGTGAAGCTGGACTGCTACTGCCTGAAAGGTGGCATTTAAAGCAAAGAGAAGAACGGAGACATGCCAGGTGTAAATAGCGCACCCTCCTGCCCGGCCGGCCTCCATCCCATTGTGGTCGGGTCGTAAAACCCTTATTTTCCGGGAGAGTGGGCAGGAGGCATGCGCCCAGCATGGTCGGTCTCCTAGTTCGACCGGAATCCGCGGCAATTCCATTTAAGGTATATGCCCTCCAGGCCTCGCTCTGAGGAGATGTGGAGTCCCTCTTCGAAGAGAAGACTGTCACTGGAATGGCCGTACACTACGCTTTGCCTCCAAGGACCTATCAGGAGAGGCTAGGCTCTCCATACAATGCGAGTCTTTTCCACTCTAGGCCTCAAAACCTCAGGCAGGCTAGGTTGGGTGTAAGCGTAGGAGCCGAAGGTCCTTTGGTGCTCCCCTCCTTTTGAGGGGGAGGAGGCTGGTTTTAGCCGAGGTGCAGAAGGCTTCCGAATGGACGCGGAAACGACCCTGCTCGTAGGTCTGGATGGGCCAGGAGCAGACGTCCCAGGCAGCCAAGAATTCTTTTTCTATGAGATACGCACCATATTTCTTTGAAGCTTGGAACGGCTCTCCGCCTTTGACACACTCTGCCATACATTGATGGGGACATATCGTATACAGCCTTAGATGAATTTACACACACCGGGTAAACCCGTCTTTGCACCTCCAGGATCATTTCCAACTCAACAGGGCCTCCATGTGGCCATCCCTTTCCCTCTAAGGTAGTACGGAGTTAAACCTTGGAATGGTTTAGGTTGGGAAAGAGACATGTATTTGTAGGAGGGCTACGGCTAGAAAAGTAGCGTCAAGCATTCCAAGGTGACGTGCGAATCTTCAGTAAGTAAGGGTGGCAAGGGTATTACTTCACCCGACGTGATGACCCCCTTTACCACTAATCACATACGCACCAATAACACTAACGGCCGCACGCTCCACATGACAGTGGAGCGCACAACGTATTTAGATCTCTGCTCCGAAGCGCCCTTGTCGCTCTCCCCTATACATGAGAATGTCCACACTACAAGACTCGAGTAAACTCACGCCATTAAACACTTACAATTTCACACAATTAACACAACAATTAAGGAAACTTGAGAGTGACCAAATATATACGCAAGTATATAATATCCAACACGCTGCTTGGGCCAGCAAGTACCCAGCAGCCCTCAACTACCCTATACCAACACCTACATACACGTAAGTAATAGCATCTAGTGACATTTCCATAAATCGCGCCACACGCAGCCTACGCACCAGCAAGCTCGCCAATTAGCCGGACACCTCCCTGCCTTGCCGACCCTTCAGCTTCCCGAGTCAATTCCTCAAAACATACGCCATAAAGTACACGTCGCCCCGGTGTACAGCCACCGGCCTATCTTCCCTCCTCCTATTCCCTCCTTAGTTACTTCCAAAACTTTCCTCGCCGACTGTTGTTTGCCGTAACTTGACTACAGCAATCACTCAACTTTTCTTTGTATGTACAAGAAAACCCACTGTTTTGGAGTATAAAGTTTATTAGAACGAGACGTTTCGATATGTAATTTCCCATATCATCTTCAGCCGTTAACAAAGAAAACTAAAATAATAGAATATATAATAAGAGGTAACTGACATTAGCTGTAGGCGTTAGCTTTAGTTGATTTACAATATCCTTTAAAATGAGGTTTGATACATAGGGACTACATTTATGCTGCCCTTCAGATAAATTGAAATTTTTAATTTCATTATCAATGAGGATTCGATAATTTTTTTTTATTATAATCATTACAATGGTAAATTATTTGGACACTAGAAAAATCTATTATATGATGGCGTCTTTTTACATGGTTAAAAATACTTGAAGCATTGCTTCATAGCAAATTCTTGTTAGAGTACAGTGTTACCCGCATCGTTAATCAATTAAGTTTTCGCATTGCAATTATAATATTCGCTTACGTACGGTCAGCCACATTCATCAAGGCTCTCGTCTGAGAAACGGGTGACCTTCAGTTCTCTACCAAGTATCCTAGCGAGAGCTTGAAGGTAATTGAACACGAGTCCTTTGGATGGTATGTTCTCACCACTCAAACGAATGAGGAGAATGGCGTTTTAAGCTAGCAGGCTGGTATATACCAGGTAAAACCTCGATGAGAGGCCTATGCTCACCTTACTCTGGACTGTTTAGTCTTACTCTCCACCCCAGGGCACCCCGAGGTCGGATGTACTATCTTTGGACTGGACTCCCACCAAATCGACAGGGATCCATCCGTCCTCGGAGCCCCCGGAAAGAGAGGAATATCTGTTCTTTTTTTGGAGAGGGGGGGAGAAGGAGGGAATACTCTTATCGCCCCCTTTACCGGAACCTCGAGGCCGGACGGGCCGGTCTTAGCTTTAACCTTCCCTCTAATGGGGAAGGATTTGGATGTCCTGGCAGTTTTAGCAATAGGTCGAGTAGGCCATAGCCTAGGGTCCTGCGCCCTCACATATAACGTTAAATTCACTATAAATAAGACGATTGATTAATTAGTTGGAGTGGAGTGCACTGTGATTGTGTAACACACTAAACACACTGGGTGTAACGGTTTCAGAATCCAATAAATGTAAATATTATGTTATGGATGAAACAACAACCTTGATAGACATCATTTTCGTTAGATCATCAGATTTCGTGGTTTATTTCGGTGTTTAATTATTTGTTACGAATTGTGGAATTCACCCATTGTTGTGAATTTGCAAAAGAAGAAAGTGAAGTCGCATGAATTGTTTATACATTGTGAAAAAAAATTGCGGTAACACTTCAGTTTCCGGGCGCACGGTAGGTGGCGCTGTTTATAGGCTACAATATATGTCTTATGACGTCAGAATTTACTGGGTTTTTTTCCTCAACAGCTTTTTACTGGCAGAAAAAGGTAACCTAATGACAAACAATACTTACTTTTATAGGTTTCTTGATTAGTTTATGCGCCTCTAAATAATCTAAAAGTTTTTGGCGGTCATGTAAAATAAACCCCAATTCGAATAACGAAGAAGCACAACTAGAGCACGAAAAAGCCATAACGAAAGAGAAACAAATGCTAAGCAGGTTCTATTTATAGCTACGACGTTTCCAGTAAGAAGCTGTTATCGTTCGCAGCAAACAAAAAATACGAAAACAAAACAATAAAAAACATCAAGAAACCTTACCTAACTTAGAAAAAAACTATAAACGAGTAGAGGCAGAGATATTTAGTGAATAATAGACTAAAAGTTACAAATCCCCCAAACAACAAAAAAAATATAACGCTAAGATTGGTCACATATGAAGCTACCGTCTGACGTCATAAGAGATATATCGTAGCCTACTAACAGCACCACCTACCGTGCGCCCTGAATCTGAAGTATTACCAAAATGGCAACAATTTTAAAGTTATTTTCTTAAAAAGAAAATCATATTTATATTTGTCAATTTATTATATTGTTGATTATAAAATGTATTTTGATATATATATATATATATATATATATATATATATATATATATATATATATATATATATATATATATATATATATATATATATATATATATATATATATATATATATATATATATATATATATATATAAGGTTAGTACTCGTGCAGAGAAATTTTTATTTTAGTTTCTCCCATTTATATCCAAATGATCTAGTTTATGATTGACTTTTCCTTAATTTAATGTTTTAGTCGTCCTCTTTGGCCCCTCTATTATTGATTATTTAATATTTAAACTTTCGTGCCTTAGTCTACTCGTATTCATTTAATGTTCAATCACTGAAAATTTAACTTTATTGAATTACGTGCTTCGCTCCATCTATTAATATCCGCTTCGATTACATACCCCCTGATCTAACTTATTTTGGATTGTTCGCCCTGCCCTTATAGTTCTTTCTTGCTGTGGTTTATAGTGAATTTCTTGCATTCCGCTTAAGAATTCGCTGATGGTGGTCATTGTTAATGACCGAAACGTCCGGAAAATGAAATGTTCGTAACCATCGCATATGTCTTCATATTCCTGCTACGAATAAGGTTCCCAATGAACGACTCCGTCACCAATATATATATGGCACGGCGATTTGTTCTCCTGGCTACAGTTCTGATGGGACTCAGCACCCCGTCCGGCCCCAGCTTGGCATTCTTTTTCTTCTTCCGCTAACCCCTACCTCGTCTTGTGTACCAATTCTCTTTCACCCTTCATCGTCCTTCCATCTACGTTTGTTTGTCGATCTCGGTGTATCAGAGCTGTCCGTCAGGGGGCGCGACCCCATAGCTGGTCCTGCCTGTGTTGGTTGGTGGGTGCCTGAGCCGGAGTGGCGCTCTTGGGGGATGGGGCTTTGTTTTCCCATCCGGTAATTTTCCGAGGCTGGCCGGCCATTTTTAAGACGATGGTTGGGTCAGGGATCGACGGGCTTACCCTCCTGGTTGGGCCGGCGCTCTGAATAGGTGTCGCGACGGTAAACAGTGACTGCGCTGCGCGATTTCGCACCCCAAGAAGTCGCATACTTCTGGTTCTAGTACTATGCCTGTCAATAAGTCCTCTTTTCCGCGTTTATTAGATTTCTTCGCAGAAGAGATAGATCCTGATTTGGATTATCCTCGTTTTCTGGTGCCGAATTCCAGTTCCGGGTCTCCGCTTTCTAAATTTGACGTGTTTGATTTGAATGAGGAGTTTGATTCCCGCTATGATGTGCCCTGCCGTATGTTGGACCGTGATAGTCGATCTTTAGTGATTGAGGTATCTTCACGAGAGAAGTGTGGCACCGTGCGGGATTTGTCGCTTTCGGGGGTCACGGTTTCTTTTGTATCCCCGCCCTCACCTTAATTGTGTTAAGGGAGTGATTCGCTTCAGCGAATTACTGCAGTATGATGTCTCGAGACTAAAGGATAAACTTTCGTCCCAGAGGATTACGGACGTTTTTAGGGTATCTAAGTCTGTTGGTCCCGCTAAGGTTATTAAGAGTACGCTCATCGTCACCTGTGAGCGTCAGGATCTGCCCCAGTTTGTTCGTGCTGGTTATTTTCATGTCCCTGTGTCCTGTTTTGTCGAGCTCCCCAGACGTTGTTTTAATTGCCACCAGTTTGACCATATGAGCAGTAATTGTAGGCAGGCTCTTCTCTGTGTGGCCTGTGCATTGGTGTACCATGGCTCCTCTTGTGGGAATCATGAATGTTGCGCCAAATGCGGGTGTTCCCATAGCGCGGCTTCGCGGCCTGTCCCGTATTCCTTTTTGAGAAGGAGGTCCAGGCTCTTCGGGACTCCCTCAGGCTGGACTTACGTGAGGCCCGTCGTAGGGTGCGGGGGCAGCTTGCCCTATCCAGCCGTCTCTTCCCTGACGTTTCCGGAGGCGGGTTCCCGCCGTCCTCCTCCCGGTCGTCCCACTTTCTTTGTCTTCTCCTCGCGGTCCCTCTGTTGCTTCCTCTTTGCCTTCGGTTTCTCCCCGCGATTCCCCCATTGCGCCTCCCCATTTGCCTTTGGTCTCTTTTCATGTTCTTCCCTCTGTCGCAAACAGTGAGACCGACCGAGCTGAGACATTGGAGGATATCCGGCAGTTCCTCCAGGCGTCTGCCCCCGCTTTTCCTTCCGTTCCTTTGCCTCAGTGCAAACGGAAGGGTTCCTCCTCACCCCGTTCAGAGTCCGAGCACGCTGCCTCTGATGAGGCTTGTTTGGTCCCTGATTCAGTTGTTGAGGCACCCTCCGTTTTGCTGCCTGCTCCTCCCCGATCTTCGCTGGCCTCCCTCGTTGGCATTACCGATGTCATTGTAAGGGTGGAGGTTCACCCGGTTCCATTTTCCTTACCTCGTACCCCGGTTCCTTCTTCCTTACCCCTTACCTCTGTTCAGTCTTCGATTCCTCCCACCCCAGTTCCGTCTCCCTTGCCTCCTACCCCTGTTCCTCCATCCTTTGCGCTCTGCCCCTGTTCCTTCATCCTTTGCGCTCTGCCCTTGTTCATTCATCTCCTTCTGACCATGTTCCCTCCTCATCCTCTGACCCTGTTCCCTTGTTCCTTCCTCTCCATCTGACCCAATTCTCTCCTTACCATCTGACCTTGTTCCCTCTAACCCTCTGTCCATTTTCTGCCTTCTGTTCCATCTTCTTCGCATCTTAGTTCTCGTCCGTCTCTGTTCGATCTCCCTTTCCCTCCGGGCCATGAGCCATCCACGTTGGGGGTTCTGTCTGGCTCTCAGCTGTCGCCTCCCGCCGTTCCCGCTGCCAAGTCCGTGCCGAGTGCGTCACCGACTCACCGCAATTTGTCCCTTGTTCCCTCTGGGTCTTTTAGTTGCCGGGAACCTTCGAGGGTGTTTGTCACTAGAATCCCGATGTTGGTGTGGAGACGACAGTAATATCTGTCATCCTACAGTGGAATTGTCAAGGGGCTCTCCCTAACTGGGAGGAACTCCAACTCTTGCTTTCTAGCGTTGGGCCCTTGTTGGTCTATTTTCAAGAAAATAAGCTTAGGACTCTCCCCTTCGCGGTGATTTCGCTCTTCCGGGTGTTTAATTCCAGCCCCCCGCCGGAAGCGTGTCCCATGGTGGTGCTTCTCTTTTAATTTCCTCTTCGCTATTTTCTGCGCCACTTCCTCTCCGTACTACCTTGCAGGGTGTTGCTGCGAGGGTTTTTATTTCCAAGCTTTTGAATTTGAGTCGGTCTGACCTTTTAGAGTTCACAAGTCAGTTACCTACTCCGTTTTTATAACTTGGTGATTTTAATGCTCGTCACCCATCTGCGGGTGATACTGCCGGTAATCTCCCGGACGGAGTGGTTGAGTCCCTCTTATTATCTGATTCCCTTTGTCTTTTAAATTCCGGCGATTTTACTTTTTACCATGTTCAAACGGATTCTTTTAGTGCTGTAGACTTGTCCCTATGTTCGCCCGACTGTTTCCTCGATTTCCGGTGGTCGATTCGGGACGACCTTTCCAGGAATGATTACTTCCCGATCGTTCCGTCGGCTCCCCTTCCTGGCCCGTTCCTTTCCCTCCCTCCTCATTAGGATCTGCGGCGAGCAAATTGGGTTGGGTTCCGGGAGGCTTCCTTTACTGATGCCGCCCTGGGTTCCTTCGATACCGTTGATTCAGTGGTCTCATATTTTCGAGGCTGCTGAGCGCTTTGTTCCGTGGAGGTGCCCTGTTGCGGGGCGCTCCACCGTTCCCTGGTGGTCGAGGGATTGCGCGTCGTCTATTTATGCCTATCAGTTGGCCCATTCCCGTTATAGGCGGAACCTGACCGTCTTGAATAAGGTCGATCGGAATGGGCTCGTGCCATACGCTGTAGCGGGCCGAAGGCAACACTAACCCCGCGTTCCAACCTTATCCTAGAATTTATGAACCTTGAGAACCCCGAGGAAGAATTGATACGATTTGATATACAGTCCTTTACTTTACAAGAAAAAAATACAATAATAATTACAAATATAATTACAATTTACAAGAAAAATAAACACAGGTGCGCACTCAAAATAAATAACCTATACAAATTTCAATTCTCCCAACCGAAAACAAAAAAAACCTGACGGGCGCAGAGAACAAATCTGTACCAAAACCACCAATCATTCGGTACTTTACCAAACAATGTCCACGCAACAAAATTAAAAAAAAAACTAATGCAAAGGGGTACGGGATTATCACTTGTGCGCTGTGGGGGGTGGTAGTAGGCCAATAAAAGGAGGGGACGCTCGTCAGCCAATGCAGGTGGGCAGTGCAGGTGGCAAGCGAGGTATGAAAGCCCTCCGTCTCAGGGCTGGGCGGAGCACTCGCCTAGAGAACCCCTCCCGCAGTCCATCCAAGCTTCCACTCTGTAGAAGAGATGATATCCCCCGTTTACAATCCATTTACTATAGAGGGAAGGGAAACCAATAAGTGGGCACTTGACCCGAGGAAATTCATTAACTATCTTTACCTCTAAGTGTACATCCAAGTGCGCACGACCAATTCTAATTTACAGCTTTAACAATTCTTTAAATATTTATTCTTATATTTTTATTTGATAAAAGATTTTTTTAACAAAATATAATCTAAAAAAGAGAATACAAACATAAATAAAAATTGAAAAAAATAAAAAAATTCCAGTTATTCACACACACCCGTTCGCACAGAGGGAGGGAGAGGGTATTGGGAAAAAGGGTGTGAGAATGGCCCTCTACACACACACTCACATTCGCTCCACCACAACGCCAGAGGACCCTTCGTCGTGCCCGCCGTGAGTCTTGGCGGGCATATCTTCCATCTCTTCGTCCACGTCGTTGACTCGGGTTTTTAAGCGGGTCAATAAGATCCGTGGTCTACGCTGGTCATGCCATCCCCACTCTGGTTATCAGAGGCTCGCTTGTGTCGGCCTGCCGGTTGGTTAGCGAAGCTCTGGCTGACCATTTTGCTTCGGTGAGTAGGGCCGGTACCTATCCTCGACGGTTTCTCGATCATAAGGCCGCTATAGAGTCTCGCCTTTTAGGGTTTACCACGTGCGCCACCTGCTCTTATAATGCTCTTATTTCCGTCTATGAGCTGCGGGATGCTTTGTCTCACTGTGGCTCCACCTCTCCCGGTGATGATTGCATCCACTACGACTTTCTCTGTCGTCTCCAGCCGCACTCCGAGTTCTTTTCTGGTTGACCTTTATAACCAGCTTTGGGTTATAGGGATCTATCCCTATAACCTGGCGTGTGGGGGTTCTACCCTTTCTCAAGACCGGTAGGGACGGTTTAGACCCCAGTCACTATAGCCCCGATTGCTCTTATGAGCTGCCTCAGTAGGTTATTCGAGAGGATTGTTCAAGTTCTCCTAACTTGGTTTTTGGATTCCGATTCGCTCCTCTCTCCATTTCAGTGCGGGTTTCGCAGCCGCCGTAGTACTCTTGACCACCTCATCCGTTTGGAAGACTCCGTTTTACGGGCTTTTTCCTCCATGCATTAGGTATTAGCGGTGTTCTTCGACATTCAGAAGGCCTACGATACCACCTGGAGATATAATGTTTTACGTCAATTATATGATTCGGGTATGGAGGGCTTTTTACCGGTTATTATTCAAGAATTTTTATCGTCCCGTAATTTTAAGGTCTGTATTGGGGATGGTTTCTCAGGCTTGCGGGTTTAAGAGGAGAGTGTTCCCCAGGGGTTTGTTTTAAGTGTGATATGTTTCGCCGTTGCCATTAATAGTCTGGTGTCCACTCTTCCGGAGGGGGTTTCGGCTTCTCTCTTCGTGGATGACTCGGCGTTGTTTTGTTAATTTTCCCTCTTGCCTTCTGCTGCTCGTCGATTACAGCTGGCAATTGACCCCGTGTCGGGTCGTGCTGTCTCCAAGGGTTTCCATTTTTCGGTCACTAAAACGAAGGCCATGCATTTTAATCGGGTCGTGGGGTCCTTGGCCTCCTTCCCTCTTCTTGGACGGCACAGCAATTGAGTATGTCCCCGTTTGTAAGTTCTTGGGTTTAACGCTTGATAGCAAGCTCACTTGGGTGCCCCATTTGCGTCGCTTAAGGGCTTCTTGTTCGAAAGCTATGGATTTGCTTCGGGTTTTGTCCCACACCACTTGGGGGTAGTGAGAGGCGCACCTTGTAGTCACTTTATTCGGCGACGGTTCAATCCCGGCTGGATTACGGTTGCCAGGTGTACTCTTCAGCGTCTTCTTCGGCCTTGAAGTTACTTGACTCTCTTCGTTCGCTTGGGGCCCGTCTTAGTAGTGTAGCCTTTCGCACTTCGTCTATCCCTAGCCTCTTTGTGGAGGGTGGCGTGCTTGCCTTGCGATATCACTGACTGCGGGTGTGCCTACGAGCCCTGTTTGGAGTTCAGTAGTACCCTTCATCCCCAGTCCATGAGGGTCTTTTTGCTCCCATCCTCTTCGGTATCTTTTGATCGGCGGCCATCTCTACCCCGGCCTCTGGTGCTCCGGGTTGGGAACCATCTCGCCTCCCTGGGTCTTCCAGGGGTATTGGCCCTCCCATTCACACCGTCTTCGTGTTAGAGCGTTTGCCCTCCTGAGATCCATACTGCTTTTTGGCGTTTCAAGAAAGGGTCTATTACCCCCCCGTCTATTAAAGTGCCTGTTTCTTGCATGTATGTTTTAATGCGCATTAGCGTTCCATCTTTACTGACGGCTCGAAGTCGGACCTCGGTTTCGGGGGGCCGCGGTGTCCTCTACAGAGTCCCTTCGGTCCGCTCTCCTTCCTGTAGCACCCGTTTTTACCGCAGAGTTGACGACCATTCTTTTGGCTTTTAATTTGATTTTATCTCTCAATTATTCGGATTTTATTGTGTTTATAGCGATTCTCGGCCTGCTTGGGAGGTGATTCATTTTTTTTACGTCCACCCACCCTTTGGTTTTACGGAATCGTTCCTGGCTGATCAGAAATGCCTCCCGTTACATGGTGGCGCTCTGTTGGGCTCCGGCTCATGTTGGGGCCCCGGGCAACGAGGAGGCCGATCGGCTGTCCCGTTCGGCTGCACTCGAGGTCCCGGATACCGCCCTTCTGCCCTTTAGGGACTCCTACACCGTAATCAGGGTGTATATCTTTCGGTGGGGCAGAGAGAGTGGGATTCGCTCCCGCCTTCTAAGCTGCCCCTTATTAAACGCTCGGTCCGTTCCTGGTCCTCTAGCTATCAGCGAGTCCGGTCTTGGGAGGTTGCGAATTGGGCACACGCGACTCACCCATGGCTATTTAGTTTCGGGTGGAGGTAGAGTTGCCCCTGGTTGTCCCTTTTGCGGTTGCGAGTTGTTTGTGGCTCACATCTTAATCTTGGTAATTGGTCCCGCCTTACTTCTCTTTGAAATTCTTGCCTTCCTACCCTTTCTGGCGTCGCCCCGTCCCCTCCCCTGCTCGACTTTGCTTTCTTTTATCAGAGGACTCCTTCTGGCCGTCCTCCCTCCTTACATTTCTATCACGAAGTGGCGTTTTATCCCTTTTATAAATTCTTTCCATTTTTGTGTTTAGGTTTATTGTTTTATCGTTTGTCTTGTACCCTCGCCTGCGGCTGGCGAATGTCATTTGTTTATTTCCCCAGCCGCCCTTGTTTTTAGATTGTGTGTTGTATCCCTGTAATTTAAGTGTGCGGATGTGTGTGTTGTGTTGTTTTCTTTTAATCCTTTGCTTTCCCCCATTTTTATTGAGTTTTTCCCACGCCCCTTAGGACCTTTTTCGGGCGACCCCGTTATATCAGTGCTGCCATTGAGAGTCGATTAGGATTGGGCGGCTGCCATCTTATTTTCCCTTCAATAAAATGTCCCGCAGGAAAAAGAAAAAGGTGCTTCCGAATATTTTGAACTTTATTCAGTTCCTTATCAAGGATAACTACAAGTGAAAATAATATAATAAGGTTATATATAAGGCTGAAACGATAAAAAAACGCCCCTAAGACAAGAAATCATCCCTGAGGAAGTAGGAGAACGAGGATAAAATCGCATAAAGATTTATCAGCAGCAAGTAGCAAGGTCAAACTAAGTGGCAGAAAAGGTAAAGAACAGAGTCAGAGGGGATAGAAAGATTAAAGGAAAGGGAGATAACCTAAAGAGGAAGGTTAGGAGAGACCAGAGAAGCAGCTAAATGGATGGGCAAGGGAAGTTAGGAAGAGTTGTGGTGCTCAATTTCAAGTTGGAGTACATCCAACAAGAAACCTCACAAATGAGCACCCCAATTGACAATATTGAAATCTTGAAATTGGGAACACAAATAAAACCTTGAAATAATATACCATGTTTTAACAATGAAATAATTTAGAACAAAGCAAAATACTTGTAAATAATGTTAAATCGCAATCTAATATGTAGTAATTCAAATCAGAATATTTTGTAAGGATGCAACCGAAATCGTTGGGTTCCCACACGAATATACAAACATACACACATGAGGAAGCAGATGTGAGCCGAAGGTCTGGAGACAGATAATAGAGGCAGTGCAAAACAGCTGAACACACATATAACGAAATCGTATCTAGCCAGCCAGACTTAACATGAACCTGTGAAACGATGAAATCAATTTTGCTATGAAGTCGGCTTGATAAGCTAGGTCAGATGTCCAAATGCAAATCTCTTTTAGTGCACAAGTGCCTACACTGAACATGCACACACCATTTGAGTCCGTCTAGCAGTATTAGTAGATAACAGACGCACACGTTAAGCTCTGCCCAGCGTTGAGATTAAGAGAAGGGAAGCCACGCCTCCTTAATTAGCGTTGGTATAAATAGACGGGCAGAAACATTATTATGATTATTATTATTCTTATTGGTATACTATCATTAAGTAGGCCTGAAGAAGAAGGCCTTGTCACCGGTTATGGGGTGCTCCTCTCCCAAGGAGACAGACTCCATGACCGGTGACCCCTCGAAGGATGGAGAAGAAGAAGCCTGGCGAATTCCCCGTCAAAAATAGAGAGTGCTACTTCAATCCTCGGTTCGGTCACCCCTTCACCCCTATAAAACAATGTTTATTACAAAACCAATAAACTAATTAAAATCACAAATTGGGTACTAAAAACTATGAAGTTACAGACAAAACTAAGAACATAAGTTCAAAGTAATTTCTATAAAATAAGATTTTTTATTACAACATCAATTTTGAAAAGGCCAGGGGAGATGTTAAAGTTATCGGAATGACTTATAAATGAACACTCAACAATATTTCTTTTATAACTTCATTGGAGCGATAAATAAATTTTGCCGCATTTCAATTTATTAAGTGTTCATTCTCGGAAATATGAACAAAAACGCACTAGTGTTTTCACCTCTCCGTACATTGTATTTATGCTGTAATCAAAAACTTATTCTTAAAGAAGTTAGTTTGAACTTATGTTCTTAGTTTTTTCGAAGCTTTTGCAATTTGAACATATTATTAAATCCATTCCATTTCCAAGAGATTTTACCTGAAAGTGCTACTTCATCAGGTGGCACAATGGCTGCAAAAAGTCCTGAACTAGAAATGCATGAGCTGATACACAAACATGACAAGCTAGAAACATTTTTTTAGGTAGTGCCGGATTAGCCACTAGACAAACAAGGCAATTGCTTTAGGGCTAGCCAAAAGGTCCAGGCCCCTAAGATTAAGTAAAACAAGGTATGCGGACCAAAATGTCTCGTGCTATCACTTATTCTGATTTAAGACCTTACGACCTTCACAACTTTCAATAATTTCCGGAATAACCTTGTGGGGAGCTTGGTAAATCTAGCAATCGAAAGATAATATAAAATAACATAGGGGTTTAAGTTTCGTTAAAATCGGCCAAATAGTTATGATGTTATTGCCAAAACAAGATTATTCATGAGCTAACCTTGGAAGGACTTGGGAAATTATACCATTCAAAAGAGAATGCAAAACAACATAAGGGTTTCAAATTTCGTTAAAATCGGCCAAATAGGTATGATGTTATTGCTAAAAGAAAATAGTTTCCTGCTTAACTTGGGGACTTTGAGAATTATATTATTCGAAAGAGAATGTAAAATAACATAAGAGTTTCAAATTTCATTAATATCGGCCGAATAGTTATGATGTCCCCCCCCCCATCCCTAAAATTTCTTTTGCTAACCTTGGGGGCACTTTGGCAATTATATCATTCGAAAGGGAATGCCAAACAATATAAGTGTTTCAAATTTCGTTAGAATCGGCCGAATAGTTACAATTTATTACAAAAAAAAAAAGCAAAACGGGGTCCGACCGACATAGTGAGATGGTAGAGTCGCCCGCGACTAGACTCTCACGCGGCTAAAAATATATACCTATCATTTTACTTTCTTACCCAAAAATAAATTCGAATGGCAAAGAACGTCCTAATCATTGAAAACATTTATTTACAAACAAAGAAGATCCATGCAAGGTCTATCTAGGTGTCAAAATAAACTATGTACAAAATATATTAAATTTATTTACAAAAAGGAGAAAATACACGAAGTTTGTTGCCTATCGAGATGTCATGATAATGAAGCATAGTGAGCATTAGTATAAGTTTTTAGTCTTATGTCATTAGAGATATCTATAGTTACATATTGTATTTTATATTCATAGTTATTTCTCATGTGTTAAATTAAGGGTATAGGTAGTTAAATGATTACAAAGATTTGTAATTTGATGTGTAAATGTGAAGTAAATATATTAAATTTAGTAAAGAGTTACAGGAACTTAATTATATTGAGAGTGTAAACTTAAGTTAAATGTTCCTTTAAGAGTAATAATTTCAGAAGAATAATTAATTTCTAGAATCCCGATCCTTCGCAAAGGATGAGTGGAAAGATAATGAGTTATTTATTTTTGTGATTTTTGTAATTCCCTAATGATATTTTAACCTGTGAATCTGTATTTTTCCCAGGGCATCAATGGTTTACTGGAACTAGAGCCAGAATCCTTCTAACCGTCAATAGCTCTGGTAATCATTCCTGCAGCATAACGACTCCTCTGTTTGACTTTCGAATCCGAGATATTGGTGAATATCCTCGACGCACACTTCATTCAGTGTGCACCTACCCTCTTTTCTTTCCGTATATCTTTTCTGTGATAACGTTTAATGCCATTTCTGTACTTTGAGTTTTCCGAAATCCGTACTGCTGACCGTTATTTAGGTTATCTTCAATCCTTGGATCATATTACCTTACATTTTGCTAAAGTTGATTTGAGTGAGCCCTGTGTGACCGGGTGCATTTTGTCGAAATGATTTAAGCGCGCTTTCAAGTTCTATGGTAATGCAAGCTCCATTACCATCATGGTCAGTTCTGTGATCCTCTACTTGATGGACTGGACGTGTTCAATCCAGGATTTCGTTCATTTGATCAACAATGCCTTCTTCAAATTCGGCGTCAAAATTAGCATCACCCTCATCGCTTGTGTTAAATATGCCCCTCCAATGTTCTCTTAGGATCTTTTCAAGTTCTTGTTCCTCTTCTCTGATGATTCTTTGGCTGTTGTTTAATTTTATTTTCGTCTTAGGTGGTAATCTTATCATTATTTTAACTCTTTTTCGAGAATTCTTTGGGTGAGACTTGGCTGTTAACCTGCGTTATTGCCTCCTCCCAATTAGTCCTTTGTTGTTCTATAATTTTGTTTGATAGTTAATGCTTACACGCTGTTATTCTGTTTCTAGATGACCCAAGGGTTATCACCCTTTCTTGTTCTAATTTCAGTTTTCGGTATAATATTTTCATATCTTCGTTCATCTGTATTGTAATGTAGTTTAGTAGTGGGTTGTCAGAGTCGTTTCTTCATTCGCATTTTTGAGATGGTTGATTAATCGATCGGGTTTCTTTGTTTATTTCTCCTAGGTTTGCATCCTCAAGGTCTTTGGTGATTATATTGTTGCAGACTGATTTGTACTTTAGCCAATCTGCCTTTCCATATGCTTTTCTTATCTCAGTTTGGATTTGAATTAGCTTCCTATTGATGATGACTAGAATTCTTGTGTGGTCACTACATATGATCATAATAGGTTCCATGTAGTAATTGAATGGATTGTTTTTCCCAGCTGGGCAGATTTCTGGTTTCGTGGCCACTCTTCCTGTTATATACTCGTATGTAGGAAACTCGGGGCCGAGTCGTTGGACGATGTGTCTGTCCAACAGAAACTAGATATCGCGCGGCCCCGTTGGTCGATCTGTAACCTGTTTCCATACACCAAGCGTTAATATTTCCGAGGACGATCAACTTGGTGAAGTTGGGGATAGGAATCAAATCCTGTCTTGACAGTTGGTATGCGGTAGCGACTGTCAATTTCCCAAATTCCATGGCTATTTTCACTGCCAGATAGGTTTCTACTAATCCTTGTATTTCTTTGTAATTTATATTTCTTTCGGTGGCTACTGCCTCTCCATCACATCTTTCTTGACTATGGTTGGTTGCTAAAACATGGTAGTTCCAGATTTTAATCTCTTCATTTTCTGTATTGATGTCGTGTCCCGATATTAGAATTATGTCGGCATCGATTTCTCTGAATATATTTCAATATTATATATGTTTCTAGTGTCGTGGTGTGACATTATATTATATCAATACCATATTATATCTATGGGGAAGGGACTAATAACTTAAAGGCGAACCGACAAAGGGGCGGAACGCCACGAGTTTCGATGCGCAGAGCAGTGAGAATAGAGTACAAAACGAGGTCAAGTAAAATTTGAGCAATGGCACAGCTCAAGGTTATTTAAAGAGGCATGTACAAAAATATAATTTACATAAAATAAGAGAATCAATGGGCAAAATTATATTGGTAAATGAGGGGGGAATTGCAGAGTTATGCATCAGACTCTGAAGTTAGAAATTAATGCTTTACAGAAGGAGACTATTCCAATGGGGAGGATTAACTCAAATGGGTTGCTGAAGGGGAAGAGGGGTTGGCTTACGGAGGATTCCGGGTGAGACTTCAGGGTAAGGTTTCACGGATGTCTTCTGCAGGCAATAAACATGAGGGCGAGGGCACTCGGAGCTTCTGAGCGGGAAGTCGACGTGATGACGGTTCTCCAAGAGGGGAGGGGGGGGGGGCGGTAACGTCCGGTCCAGGGGAGAGTATTTCGGCCACCTGAAGACGAGGAGGGAGCGAGGACGGCTTCTACAGGAGTTGATGAGTGAAGTCGGAAAAATCGCTCGGTGGCGATCGTCAAATTGAAATACCTCACTGGCTCGGCTAATTCCAACGACACGAAAAGTTCAGCCGTCACTTTGCTTCGTTGTTAAGCACCTGATTTGGAACTAGGGGAATGCTTCTTGGATCCTGCCGGGACTCCTCAACTCTGTATCTCCCACCTGGAAGACGAGCCTTATATATCCGAGGCTCCCCCCGCAGGGGTGGGGGAAACATGGGGTGTTTGGCCTCGAACCTTCACGCCCAGGCGATTCTAACCCGCGAAAAGGTGGTCCAGGGTGGACGCAGTTCGAGGCTACCGCTTGTGGATGAAGTGGGGGCTTACCTTTTTAAGCCTAACCAAATTCTAGAATTTTCTTTAACGCATGAACGTCACTTCCGTGCTGGAAAAGAAATTCCACGTGGAATTTACCCACACTAAGATTTCCGTCATGCTTGTAGGTTACTGCTTTTCTCTCTCTTTCTTACTTATTCTTTTCTCTGTCTTCCACTTTTTTGTTTTCTCTGGGTTTCGTTCCGGCCGTGATTCTTGTCTCTGGTTTTCGTAGTTCTGATTGTCTCTACAGGATTTCTCTTTATTGTTCGGGGCTTGGGGCCTTCTTTAGTTTTCTTGTCGTTATTTTTCTTTTTTGATGATTCTTCTGTTTCTGTGTTTGATCAGCCTTTGTTGTTTGATTCCTTCTCTTACCCGGATGGATGGTTGACTGAAGATTTGTCGTATATCGCTGCAGAGTTTAGGTTATTGGGGAATTTCATAGGTAATCCGTTATATTTTAGCATTTGGTTTAGTTCCGATGGACAGCTGCGCAGTTGTGCAATATTTATAATGTGTGCATTCATGATGCAGGTCAGTATTTTCATGTGTTTCAGGTTTACATTGATTGATTGGGTGACTCCTGTGTTCTGCTCTATTGTGCTTGCGTAGGAGACATTTGGTCTCACTTCAGCTTTCATTAGTTCCTCTTCTTTCTTTCTTAGTATCCCTTTCCTTTGGGGGCAGGCTAGGGCCATTATCCTGTTGGGCCCATTATAATTTAGCGATTTTTTTTTGTCGTTGAAGTGCATTCCCTCCAGTATTGGTCGGTTCCAGAGCACTCCGAACAAATCTTTGCATCTCTTTTCAGGCATGTTTGGGTGGTGTGGTCTTCCATTTCGTAACATTTAAGGCAGTTCTGGATATTAATGAACTTCACTTGCTCGATGCTACTTCCTGGAATTCTCATACAGTAGAGATGAAGTCCGTCAGTAATTGCTTGATTGGTAATTTCCGTTGTTTTAAATACTATTTTAAAAACATGTGTATGCTGGCTGAATTTTATTACCTTCTTTATTTTTGCTCAAGTTTACTTATTTTCAATTTCCTTTTTCAATTCTTCGTTAGTATTTTCACTAATCCAAGTTTCTACTTTCTGCAGATGACGCTGCGGCTAGCCGAGACTTGGGGAGGTGTTTTGGCTTCTAGTTAAATTTCCTTTAATACTTTTTCTCCTTCGGCTGAGAGGATTTTGTCCACATCCTGTAGTTTGGCGCATAAGGCGATGTATGCGTTCGTAGGTCGGGATTATTTTGTTTAGTGCAACAGTTAATCTGGTGTACAGGACCTCGCACAGTTTCTTTTTGGTGGTAGTTCATGTCCAAGGAGTACTCGCAAGGGCACCCTCTACATATCACTCTTAATGTTCTTCTTCTTTGGGAAGGATGAGCTCCCTTTATGGGAAATGAAGGGGGAACGGTATTTTGGCCCTATATAATTGTGTGACTATTAGTTCTTATCTGCATGCCTAATGTATGTATGCACTCCGTCACTTTCCTACCAACAATAGACCTGCCCTATAAGACGCCTCTTCAAGTTTCGTGCTCGTTCCCCTAAGGGTACTGCTTCTTCGCGCCCCCTAAGGGGCTTCTTTCCGGAGTTCACTATACCCAACTACCAAGAGATTCTGAAGGCTTTGAAAGTCACATTATATTGCGTGAAAAGTAAGGAAGTGGGAGGTGATATAGAAAGTTAGTTAAGGGTATTCCCTCTTCTGGTCTTCATCCCGCACGTTAGTTCCAGGAAGTTTGTCCAATCAAACTAGTGCGCGCATATCTTTCTTCTTTCTTGAGTAAAAAAAAATCTGTTCTCTTTCAAGAAAAATTCTCTTTTGTAAGGCTCGGTAAATTATTTGACGAAGTTGCACTGGTGCTCGCCGCTCATTTTGGAAAGAAAAGGTTGATTGCAGTCAAGTTTAATAATGTATAGAAGCAGTGGCGGATCCAGGATAAAAATAGGAGGGTAACCAGACCCCCTCCTCTGAAGAGTCTGATAAAAGGGCATTTAATATTAATAATGTTATTTTACACAGTATTGATAATAAATAACAGTATTATCCCCTACATCGCTTGGACCAGTCGTCTTCTCAGCCGAACCAAATTGAAGCCAGAAGTATCTTGCTATTCTATGAAGATCAAAAATGACAGATCAATCTCCTGGTGGCGTCATATCAACTGTTGGCTCCACATCTCGTCCGAAACATTACTTCGACTTTAACCCGAATAAAGCAGCTGACTGGTTCCAGTATTGTAACCACTGTACCACATATCTCTACGAGGACGTTACCACACTCTGTGTCCCTTACCACACTGATCACTTCCCACAAGCTATTCTATACAGATTTATTTTACGTACATTCTATTTTTTTCACATCCCATTTAGATTTTCTACTTTACAAATTTGTTTTACGTATATTCCATCCTATTTTAATTTCATTACAATTATAATTTTCGCGTGACCATATTCTATATATATCCTTCACGTGTCCTCATATCTAATCTCAATTGTATAATTATATTGTATTTCCCAAACAAATTTTATCTTGTATAATTCAACAAATATTTAAAGGTTATATATATATATATATATATATATATATATATATATATATATATTCTTTTTCTTGTTTTCAAATAAATAGTATTCTCTTTTTGTTCTTCTCATTCTTGATCCGTACGTGTGTTATCTTAAGAAAAATATCTTCTTTCATTCCCCTTTTATTATTATAATAACAGGAAGATATTGTGATATTCAGATTAGTTTATCTCAATAACGACCCTGTTAAACTATTAAATACGTTCTCCGAAATAAGAAAATTGAAAACTTCTATGAAGCTTACTTACTTAGCCGTGAGAATAGAGTTTGAATTGATATCACTGATCTTTCACACAGGCTCCCAATCCCCAAGAAGAAATTATTTGCCTTTACACAACTTATTGACGATATTTGGGCAATGCCATCCAGCAAATTAATGGGAGACTCAAACGCTCGTTACCTACCAGCGTCTACAGAACAGGAAACATCTTATGTGACTTTCTCGAAATGCTGCTTACACGAAATGTCTCAGGAGAGTAGGGTTAGATAACTACGCTTATATCACAGGAAATAAGACTAAAAAACAGACATCGTCCTAAACACGTGGAATATGCCACTAAATATTTGCATAAAGCCGGTACTTATGCATGCAGTGACTACATTAGGCCACTACTTCAGTTAAAACAAATCCGATAGAGTTTCTTACACCTAATATAGCAACATTACAAAGAAAATTGGAGGAAATATATAAGATCTTATACCTCTTAATGAATAACAATCTGGAGATAATATTCTATGATTACATTGCAATGCAGCATGCCAAAAAGTCCAAGCGATCGGCTTAAAAGTTTCGCTCGAATGAGTCTTATGAGACTAAGGATGGCTCTCGCCAATGGTGATCCAGCGTCGCCGAAAGCCATTCGCAACTCGCCTTACTCTAGTTTCGTTCTTTATTTTTCATCGTCCCTTTTCCTACACCCCTCTATCAACAATGTTGTCACAGACTTGGTTGTGGAACGTTACGCTTAGATGGGGAAGTTGAAACGCCGCTCGTCAACGGTGATCCTGCGATGCAGAGATTCGTTCGCAACTTGAAGGCAAGTTGTGAACAATTGTCTCTCACACTCTGAAGAGGAGCGTTATACCTTGGGTAACCTTTACAAACGTGGTTCGACTATAAATTTCTTCAAAGTACGCTCTGCTTCTTGGATGGCACTATGTAGCGTGACGAGAAGTGAAAAATCACGGTTCAAAGGCTTCGCTTGAATGAGTCTTTTTAGAGAGACAGGAAGGGTAGTCGATATGCCGATCGCCAGCGGTGACCCAGCGATACAGGAAGCCGTTCGCAACTTGTCTTACTCTACACTCGTTCCTCATTTTTTCCGACTCCTTTTTTTATCTCCCTCAATCAACAACGATAACAACGCAAAAATCATGATCAATAATGAGTACGAGAGACCCAAATTTGAGCTTGAAGCTATTCCCCAGTAAGGTGGGATATCTCAGCCTTGAACTGTACCCATTCTATAAGGCAGATATGCCTTTATCGGTCGGCCTGATACCATAAATATATAGTTTATGAGTGAAAATGAAAATTACACTGTAATAAAATTTCACTTTGGTCTTGTACTTGGGTTAAAAGTGTTATTTGCAAATTGTTTGTAGCTTTATTAAATAAAAAAAGTCAATATTAATCCCCAAACTTTGCTTTTGTTGCTAGGACATTGGATTTTTTAATTTAATCCATTTCCCGGTTATCAAACGCGGCAATAAAGTTTGGACTTTGGAATTCCCTGATGGAAGAAGAGACACTGTTTCAATAGACAGGTTGAAACCGGCGAGATTACATCCCCATCGAGATAGTGGTGCGCCGAGCGATCAGCAATGCCCTTGGACGTAGGCTGAGGAAAGGAAGAGGGCCAGATGCACTTCGCATCGGAGAATGCAGAGCAAGCGAGAGTACGAAGGGATATGAATTCATGCAGATACCGGACATGGTCCTGGAGGAAACCCAGCCTCAGAGGGTAGGGCCTTCCATGGGGGGAAATCGGGCTCGGCGCCAAGCACCGAACCCGAATCCGCCCCTATGCAAGGTCCCCCTCAAACGGCTGGGGCCTCCGAGGCAGTACAAGGAGGGAAGGGATCTCCTCTGACCGGTGCCCCTGCGACCACCAGGACCTTTTCCATTTCGGAGAAGGACCTGGCTGAGGCCGGTCCAACTGGCCTAGGGGCTTCTGTCGGTGGAGGTGAGAAGCGGGTTCATTCCCCGCCCTCGTCTCCTAAAAAGAAGAAAAAGACAAGAAAGACTAAAAAGACTCGGGGCTCCTCTCCATCCGCGGGGGGTACGGGGACGGATGGGTCTGCTGCTACTTTGGCAAGCGACCAAGCCAAGATCGGCACATGTGGCCCCTCTGCTCCCCCGGGTGCGGAGCCCCTGACTATGACAAAGATGAAAAGTGCACAGGGCGGAGCCTAGATGACATCAGGGCCCCTGATTCAGATGTTACCTGGTGTTTTCGAGCCCGCTGGCTTCAAACGCTTCCTCGTTATTCGCTCCACTGATGGCACCATGTTGGCCAAGGGCAACATGATCCATCAAAGGAGAGGATTAGCTAGTGCAATTGGTAGAGAGCCGAAGGTAACCCGTTTCTCGGACGGGAGCCTTCTGGCGAATGCGGCGAATCCCACCGAGGCGGCCAAGATAAGTGCTCTTCGGACACTTCATGTCACCCCGGTGAGTGTAACGCCGCACTCTACCATGAACTTTGTGAAAGGAGTAGTTTATGCGAGGGAACTTGTTGACTACTCCATTGATGACATCACCCTAGACCATGGGGTGGTCAAGGTCGAATGTGTGATGAGAAAACAGGGAGGGGCCTCGAGACCCACCCCTGCACTCTTCGTCACGTTCGACTGTGACAAGCTCCCTGAGTCGGTGCGTGCCGGTTGGTACCGCTACCGCGTGAATGCATTCGTGCCACTGCCGTGGCGATGATATTACTGTCACCGCTTCGGCCATACGAATCGTTCTTGTAGACGTGCAAAGTCGGGGTCACACGGAGTTTGTGTGAATTGCTCCAAGGCCGCACACGATAAGTCCAAATCGTGTGTGGCCAAGTGTGTCAATTGAGGAGAGCCGCACCCCGCTTCTTCGAAGCAATGTGGTGCATATCTCCTGGAGAAAGAAATCCTGGCCGTTCAGGCGCAGGATCGACTCTCATTCCGCGAGGCTAAGGACTTGGTCCTGGTGCACCCGGCTCTGCCTGGGACGTCATATGCCGCAATAGTTAGAAAGGCACCCTCTGCTCCTGGCCCATCCAGGCCAACGAGCACGGTTGTTTCCGCGCCCATTCGGAGCCCTTCTGTGGGCTCTACCCAACCTGGGCACTCCCCTGGTAAAGCTGGCGGCAAAAAGGGTTCATACCCAACCCCGGCTGAAACCAGGGCTCCCCCTCTTCCCCCAGCGTGACCGTTTCCCGTAAGGCGAAACGGCCACACCCCTCCACCGAGTCGTTAGACTCACTGGAGGCAACACCCCTGAAGATGATCGCTAGGCCATCTTCCGGGGTTCCTAAAGCTGTCCCCCAAAAGGAGGACAACAACAAAGGAGATTCAGCTCCTTTGCCTACGCCCCGAGGTGTGGCGAGTGTCTCGGAGACGGTGGTTCCTCGAAAAGAGGGCCCCCCCGCCTCCGAAGCCGCAACGCCGGCCGAAGGTTTCGAGACGGAGGGAGGAAAAGACTCGCATGGCGAGCCCAACCTCCCCCAATAAGTCCTCGAAGGTGACAGCGCCTTCCGCACTTTGTCCGGCCAACAGCGCCTTCCGCACTTTGTCCGGCCAACAGCGCCCGGGGTTCTGCCTCCGGGAAGCCTACGGTCATTCCCGTGAGGGTCTTCAGTTCAAGGAGGCCCCCGCTTCTCCTCTGAGCTAGGCCTGGAGAACATATTCCTTCAATGGAATTGCCGTGAACTCCGAGCCAACTGGGAGGAGCTGCGGAGGCTCGTCTCGTCCCTTTCCCCATTAGCTATCTTTTTGCAGGAGACCATGCTAGGCGCGTGGCCCCTGCCCGCCCTCCCGGGGTATAAGGGTCTTGCGACCCCACCACCGCGGGATGGCCGGGCTGGGGGATGCGCGGTTTACACCTGGCATGATGTCTCCGTTCTTCCTTTCTCTTTAGATACCTCCTTTCAGGCAGTGGCTGTGCAGCTGCACCTGGATAGGAGGTATACTATCATTTCTGCGTACATTCCACCGTCAGCTGACTTCGACGCGGGAAACTTCCGCCGCGTCGTGGCACGATTGCCGAGGCCCTATATCTTGCTTGAAGATCTGAACGGCAGGCATCTTTTCTGGGGAGATTACTCCATAAATCCCAGGGGACAAGTCCTTGCAGATCTGATCGAAGAGCTTGAGATGGGTGTCCTAAACGTGGATGAGTTTACGCATCACTGTCCGAGAACCGCTTCATTTTCTTGCCTTGACCTATCTTTGTGCTCTTTGGATGCACAACCTGATTTTGATTGGGGGGGGGTGGTCGATGACCTCCATGGTACTGATCACTTTCCCATTCAAATATCATTTTCAGGGCAACTGCCGCCTGAGAGCCCACCTCGGTGGTGCTTGGCGCGGGCGCGGTGGCCTGCATTTCAGGAAATGACTGAATTCTCTATCTCAGTCGAGGAGTTTAGGTCGGTAGATGAGGCCGTTGAGTTCTTCTCCGGCAACCTCATCGCCGTGGGCCTGACTACTATTCTTAATGCGTCGGGCCGTTTTGCACGCCGACCACTCCCATGGTGGTTGGCCGAGTGTGAGACGGCCCTCAAACAGAAGCGTTATGCCTACATGCGCTATAAGCGCCGCCCGAACGATTTCACTGTCGCTGAATTTCGTCGGGCTAGGGCTAGGTTCCGGTATATTTCGAAGCACGCCCGCCGCTCTTCTTGGCGGGCATACGTGTCTTAACTTAACGGAAAGACCCCTTTAGCTGAGGTGTGAAAGCGAGTCAAAAGGATTCGGGGCAAGTTCTCGCAGGACCCCCCTCCCGTTCCTCAGGAGAATGGGACCGCAATCTCAGACCCCCCGTCCGTGGCGGAATCCTTCGCGACCGCTTTTTCCGCATTCTCTCGCTGGGAAGCTGCCCGGCCAGCATTCAATGCACGTCGTGATGTCGCGGAAGGCCGTCGCCTGGACTTTACCTCTAGAGGCAGAACCCTTCAACGACATGTTTATGGGAGCGAGTTGCGCTCTGCTCTTGCTTCGTGTGCGGACACCGCCCATTTTCTGGACGATCTCCCGTACGCCATGCTTAGACACCTGAGTGAACGAGGCATGGCCTTTCTGTTATATTTGTTCAACAGGATCTGGGTGGAGGGTCTTCTCCCAGACTCCTGGCGAATCGCTACTGTGCTTGCCTTTCGCAAACCGGGGAGAGATCACTCTACTCCGGCCGGTTTCCGCCCAATCTCTCTAACCTCTTGCGTGTGCAAGTTGATGGAGAAATTGTTAAATGTTAGATTAGCCTTTTTCCTGGACAGCGGAGGCCATCTGTCTTCTGCACAGTGCGGCTTCCGCAAGTTCCAGTTTACGTGGGATGCTCTGCTCCTACTGGAAAATGCCGTCTGTGAGGCTTTCCTTCGTAGACAGCACTACGCCACGGTGTTTTTCGATCTGGAGAAGGCCTATGATACCGCATGGCGATACGGTATCATGGAGACTCTCTACACGATGGGGGCGAGGGGACGCCTCCCAATGTTTATATCTGAATTTTTGCGAGATCGTCGATTCCGCGTACGGGTGGGGGGAGCTCTCTCCGGCCCAAAGGAGCAGGAAGAGGGTGTCCCGCAGGGAAGTGTCCTCAGTGTCACACTCTTTGCCCTGAGCATCAACGGCATCACCTCGGTGCTGCCGGAAGATGTTCTCGCTACGCTCTACGTGGACGACCTTTCGATCTCTTTTGGCGCGGCCCAGATGCCAACTCTGGAGCGTCGACTCCAACAGGCATTGAACCGCGTCTCTCGCTATGCCGAAGCGCACAGGTTTCGGTTTTCTTTGGCCAAGACTAAGGTGGTGCACTTCTGCCGCCATCCACGGCTTCACCCCGACCCAGATTTGTTTCTTAATGGGGTGCGCCTGGATGTGGTTGAGTCGCACCGTTTCCTTGGTCTTGTATTCGACCGACGCCTCACCTGGGAGGCTCATATTCGCAGCCTTAGGGTCTCTTGTACCCGCGCCATGGACATTCTCCGTTCCGTGACGTTCAGCGCTGATAGGGCTACCGCCTTACTTTTTTATCGATCCTTTGTTCGCTCGAAGCTCGACTACGGATGCGAGTTTTATGCATCCGCAGCCGAGCGTTTATTGCGGAAGGTGGATTCGATCCACCACACCGGCCTTCGCCTTGCGACCGGTGCCTTCCGCACTTCCCCCATTGAGAGCCTGTTGGTCGATGCTGGGGAGATGCCACTCGCTCTGCGCCGCGTGCAGTGCATCACTCGCCTGTACGCGCGAGCCCGGCGCCTCCCTCAGTCGCCAACAGCTCTCACTGCATCCGCAGCTGATCTCGATGGTGCCTATGCCGCCGAGAGACGCCAGTCATACCCTAAGCCCTTTGGGTTTAGGGCCCGGAAACTCCTTCGAGAGCTAGATATAGCTCTCGGGCCGGTGGCGCCCCTGGTTCTGCCCAGGACGCCACCCTGGAGGGTACCACATTTGGCTATTTGTCGCCACGCCTCTGCTCCCAAAGCTTGTACTGCGCCGGGAGTATTGCGTTCGACCTTTTTGGAGCACACATCGTGTCACGCTGGTACCGTGCCAGTGTATACGGATGGCTCCAAGTCCCAAGAGGGGGTCGGCTTCCACGCCGTATCCCCTCTGTTTGAAGTCAGCGGGGCTCTACCAGGCGCTGCGTCTGTCTTCACGGCCGAGCTGGTGGCAATACACCACTCGGTACGGGAGATTACGCGACGTGCCCGGTTCGGAGACCGGATTGTGATCTATAGCGACTCACAAAGCGCCCTGAGTGCTCTCGGGGCATTGGAATCTCCGCATCCCCTGGTTCGCGATATCCGTGACGCCACGGTTTTGGCGAGCCGGGCAGATGTCGAGATTATCTTGTGCTGGGTTCCTGGACATGTAGGAATTGCGGGGAATGAGGGCGCCAAAGAGTCCGCGAGGACTCTGCGATCGGACCAGCGTTTCGCTCTTCCTCCCCTCGACTACATGGCAGGAATACGGGCAGCTCTTCAGACTGCTTGGCAAAGAAGATGTGAGACGGTCGAAGGGAACTTAAAGTTGCGTGCATTGCGCCGCGACTGTTCCCATGGAACTATCTCCCATGCCACGACGGCTTTAGGTCGCTTTCTGTTGTCCCTGAATCGGACACACTCTTGTGACGCATCGCTATTTGATGAAGCGCTCGCCGGCGCCCTATTGCGACGACTGCGTCGTCACCCAGACTGTTTGGCACATTCTTTTCGAATGTCCCAGCCTGGGTGATCTTCGCGCACGTTACCTGTCCCGGTACCGGGATAGGCGGGGTCGCTACCACCTGTCCCTTGTACTCGGGACGAGTGCGTGCACATTGACTGGTGGACTTGACTTCTTGGGGGAGGCCGGCCTTCTCCCTATTATTTAAGCAGGGTTTGTTTTTTGTTTTGTTTTTTTTTGCATATTTTTTTTTTGCCCCTTTAGGTTGCATGCTCCTGCGCTGGGGGACCTCTCCCCGAAGCACCAGCTTGCTTCCTTTCCCCCTTTTGGGGGTGTTTTTTTTTTCTTTAATTTTATTTTTCAAAGTAGCCTAAAGCTAAGCCAGTTTTAATACGGCGACTAATGCCCAAGTAGGCAGTCTCCAGATGAGCTTTTAAAAAAACAAAAACATGCAGAAACCGGAGAGAAGAACGTGTTCACGCACTCTGGGAGACGAGTCACATTTGCTAGAAGCCCGTCATTCGTATATTTTTAACTCTGTATAGCAATATTATTGAGGAATATTGTAATGAGATAGGAACTATACACGCCTCGTTGCCTCTCTAACACTAGTATATATAAAGGAGATACGCCAGTTGTGAATGAAATACTTAGAAAAATGTATTACGCATCATTGATTAATGTCATGCGATATTGCAGGACTCGGCATAAATCGGCCCACTTAAATACAGGCTTAGGCATATGTAAATATCGATGCCCTGCGTGTTTATTGTAAATGCTACCGCTATTAGGAGTGTAGATTTTAAATGAATATTGCGGCAATATCCTAGATCGCTCTCAGATCACAATAAACATAACCTATATTCCCTTATTCAAGGGAATGAAGTTAAATGCTAACGCGAAGTCTAAATTTTGCAGACGAATTTCTTAGGCCTAAATCTGTGTGAGGTTGGGGGAATACGTAAATTAAAAACAAAGAGTTATGAAAATATATATTATTGAATAAACAGTTAGATAATTTAAAGGTGAATTTATAGAGTAACAGTTTATGATTGTATTGAGAAACGCGGGTGAATTAAATTTGAGTGAGTTGACGGGAATGGATTTACAATTGATAAATATGGTTTGGTAATTAGAGTATAACAAATGATGATTGATTATAAGTAAATTTGTTTGGTGAGTAATTGTTAAATAGATTGATTTATAGATTGGATCATTATATATAGTAATTGATTTATAAATTTGATTATAAATTAGATTACAGTTAAATGGATTGTATTATAAGTAATTTGATTAGATAAAGTTGTTAAATGGATTATAACGGAGTTGAATGGGTCTTTTTCACCGATGCGAGGCCAGCAAAGCGAATGAACCTCATGTTTTAATTTTAAGACGCTTGGGAGAGCGGGTGTAGCAATCTCCCGATTTAGGTAAGGATTACCAACCCTTCTTGAAATTATATATATATATATATATATATATATACACAGTGAGGAATAAATATTTACATTTGTAGGGGTAGAGACCGCTACAGGAGTACAAGAAGTAATGTCACATGTACGAGTACTTCTGCATATGTAATACGATTTTCATTATGACTCCGTCCTCTGGAGGCAGAGCATTTGTAATGGTTGAACTAGACCATAAGTAGGCTTTGTGCTGGATTCAATAGGCCCGAAAAACACCTCTAAAAAGTGGACGCGAATTGGTCCCTTTTTATCCAAGATGCCATAGTAAAATGTAATGCAAAGATTCAATATTGTATTGTTTTGCAAATGTACATATATATACTTGTATGAGACCGTGAGACTCAAGGGAAAAAAGGCCAAACACTTGAACACCTGTTCGATAAGATTGCCCAAGTCGGGTCCCGAGACGGAATTATCAGACATGGAAGTTTACTAAGGAGACTGAATAAATACAGCTGTTGACCGGACGAGACGATACCTCGAGAAGCATATCAAATGACACAAATAAACATTTGGGCCCCAAAATGTAGACATGGTGGAGAATTGAGACTCCTAACATGGACGCGGGTCTTTTCTGGCGACGCCCTTTGTATCTCTAGCATATATATATATATATATATATATATATATATATGAAGAAGGAATTATAAACTCATAATTGCTATAGTTACTTAGCGTTCACGCTCCCGGTATTCGCGTTATTACTTAGACATATTATTGTCCCGTCGAATACGCTTTATAATCGCGCTGCTTATAATATAACTTTCGTTATTTAAATAATTTATTTTCGTGAGTCCATATTTCCCTTAAGCCAAGCCCCGCTAAGCAAAAGAACACCTGAAAATTATTGATCTTTGGAGTCAGATTAACAAATCACCGCAACGACACTTATCACTCGAAAGTTAGGACCAAGTTGCCCCCCCTAAGTTGGTACCCATCAATTGCTTCCTACAACTGGTGACCGTGTCGTATCTCAACCTTAACCGGTAACCAGTATCGTTCCCATAAACTGGTAACCCCGCCGTACTACCCTATAAATGGGATCCTTTGTTGGACCTCCGAAAAATACTGTTTCCTCCTCCGCACTTAAAATTGGGCCGTATGAAACAATTCGTCAGAGCTCTAGTTAAAGAGTCTGCAGCTTTCAAGTATCTCTCCAAGATTTCTTTTCTAAACTGTGAGAGCGAGCCTATATAAAATAGATATTAGTAGCCAAGTCTACCATTTGGAGTCGTAAGCATGTTCCGGGCTTCACAAATAACAATGGACATGAATAACAGACACATATAATAATTAAAATGCAATAGGCGAGTACAACTCGCCTTTGATAACGATGAACTCAAACCTAACACTCTTTACTGAATCAGTAAGTCCAGAGTTCACGTCAGTAGAGTCAGGTAGGTAAGTTACTTTAGTATGTTTTACGTAGGCTTATGTCCAGTTGGTAAGTATGAAATAGTAACTAGGTAGTAGGAGTAGTAGTTACAGATCTAAACGCGGTGATGGTCAAGCCAGAACTTCTAACATAGGCAACTCGGCTATGCACTAAAACTCGGAATAGGAACACTGAAAACAAGACCAACATATATACATAATAAAAATTAACTGTAATTGGAATTACAAGTTACTACACCCCTTCCCCCCAAGATGGGAGCCTACAAATTCATACGGTCCACAGAGCGTGTGGCTCTGGTAGACAGACGGATAGGCTGAGCTGGCATAGTAGGCTCAGGTATAGGCTCAGGAGGTTCAACCGAAGGTGAGACATCAACCTCCGGCAATGGGCTGGGTGTTGACTCTTTTGCAACAGGAGGTGGTTGAGGGTCATTGCCCACCTGGGAGGGATTAGAAGGCTGGCGAGATGCGAGCAGAGGTCCAATATTAGCAGCATATATTGTTGGTCCAAATGCTGCTTAAGTAGCTGACCTTCTGGAAGTCGGCACTCGTAAGACATTGGACCAGTCTGCTTAGAGACTTCAGCTGGCAACCATCCTGGTCCTGAGGGATAGTTGCGAACGATGACACCATTCCCAGGAGACAGCTCTATAGACCTCTTAGACTGTCTACTATCACGCTGAATATCCTGCTTGGTAGTGACCCTCTGCTTTACTTGCTCTGTAGTAAAAATTCTAGGCGACAGCCCAGTCGTCGCTTAAATAGTAGCTCTGCAGGAGACACTTCTGTACTAGCATGTGTAGTCATCCTATACTTGAAAAGAAATTTGTCTAAAAAAAATGTCCATTAGATCATCTGAAGTAGCTTGTGCATCCTTAATGTTCTCACCATCCTTTCTGCAAGTCCATTGGTGGATTGCTTGTATATGGCAGAAGTGTGTCGGATGACATTCGTCCTTAAGAAATTCTGGAACTCTACACTGGTGAAGCAGGTACCATTGTCAGATACTATGGACACTGGCAATCCAAACTGAGAAAAACAATGCCTTAGACATTTCAGTCTCAGCTGTAGAAGGGCCTTTGTTAGGAAAAAATTATACCCATTTGGAGTAAGCATCCACAAGTATAAGGAAATACTTTGAGTTGACGGGTCCAGCGTAGTCAAGATGCAATCTGTGCCACGGATGTTTTGGCCACTCTCATGGATAAATCTCACTCTTAGGAGGCATAGGTCTGTGAGTCAAGCAGCGGGAACAAGAACGAACAAGCCAAGGCCACCAGAAATAGCTGCGTGCCAACTCCTTCATCCGAGAGGCCCCAACATGTCCTGAGTGTAGTTCTTGGAGCATAGCAGAGCGAAGTTTAGGTGGCACAATCACCCTGCAGCCCCACAGGGCACATCCCCCCTCCATGCTGAGCTCATCACGACGGGAAAAGTAAGGACTCATAGTAGCATCCGAGATTGACACTGGCCATCCTAGCTCAGAGTAACGCAGGACTTTAGATAGTAGAGGGTCTAGTTTGTTCTGGTTAGCAATAGTGGTAGCAGTAACAGGCGACTCTTCTAAAAAATTAACAAGGCCTTGCCATTCTCCCAAGACAGGAACCACATCGCAAAGCGTAGATGGCAATGGGAGCCGGCGTAGAGCATCCGCAGTACCCAAGATAGCTCATGAGCGATGCACAAGTTGAAACTTGTAGGCCTGCAGAATTAAAGCCCACTTTTGGATCCGTCCTGAAGCCATTGCAGGGATAGACTTGGTAGGAGAGAAGATTCCAAGCAATGGTTTGTGGTCAGTCACTAGTGTAAACTGCTGACCCCATAAGTAGTTATGAAATTTGTTGAGTGCGAAAATCATGGCAAGTGCATCCTTCTCCAGCTGTGAATAGTTGCGCTCAGCTGGAGTAAGAGTTCTGGAGACAAAGCAGATAGGTCGCTCATGCTTATCAACCTTGTGGTACAGTACAGCTCCTATACCATAAGCACTGCTGTCTGCCACCACCACCACAGGCAACTTGGGGTCAAATAGGATGAGAGCCTCAGAGTTGAGTAGTAGATGCTTGGCTTGGTGAAAAACTCTCTCTTGCTCCTGGCCCCAAGTCCATTTAGAGTTTGAGCGAAGTAGCATGTTTTGTGGCTCAACAATGGTGGAAAAGTTAGGAAGAAATCTTTTGTAGAAACCGAAACTTCCCATAAAAGCTTGTATTTGCTTCACGGAAGTAGGTCGAGGAGCATCACTGATGGCTTGGACCTTAGATGGGTCTGTTCTAATACCTGTATCAAAGATTATGTAGCCAAGGTAAGTCATCTTCTTGATACCAAATGAGCATTTATTAGGTTGTAACTTAAGACCCTTAGCTTGTAGTCGACTTAGGACACTTCGAACTCGGTCATCGTGCTCCTGCTTTGATGACCCCCATATGAGGATGTCATCCAAGTAGCACAGCACAAATGGCAGATCTCCCAGCAGCCCTTTCATAGTCTTCTAGGAAAACATCTGGAGCCGAGGAGACACCAAAAAGCAGGTAGTTGTACCAGAACAGTCCTCTGGGCGTGTTAATAGTAGTGTAAGGTTTGGAGCATTCATCCAAATGGAGCTGCGCATAGGCTTGCGACATGACCAACTTGGAAAAAAATTGAGCGCCAGAGAGTGAACTCAGCAGATCCTCCAACCGTGGAATAGGATAGGTATACAGAGTCAGAGCACGATGGATAGTGAGCTTGTAGTCGGGTCAGAGCACGATGGACAGTGAGCTTGTAGTCGCCGCAATTCCTGAGAGTACCATTAAGTTTTAACACTGGCACATTTGCAGCTGCCCACTTAGAATAGGGAACAGGAGAAATGATGTTCCCCTCCTCCAACCTCTTGAGCTCTGATTCCACCTTATCTCTTAGTGAATCGAGCACTGTCGGTGGCTTGCAAAATTTAGGAGCCACATTCAGATCCACGGACAGAGAAACCTTCCCGTCTGAAAAACATCCCAACCCTGGTGCAAACAAATCAGGAAACAATTTTACAAAAGATGAAGCAATAGAGGTCTTGTTAATAAAAAAAAATAGAAATATTGAGCAGGTTGAACATATCACGACCCATAAGTGCGGGTCCATTGCCATCAACGACAATAATGGCAGCTTCTCTCTGACTTTGACCTGGAGTCACAGCAACATTTACTTGTATCTCCCCCTTGACTGCTAATGGTACACCCCTATAAGCATGTAGCCTAGTTTCAGTGGCATGGAAAGCGGGGCGGGCTGACCCGAACATAGACATGTAGATAGAGTTACTTATTAGAGATCTAGCTACTCCACTGTCTAACTCCATAGTTAGAGGTACACCATTAATAAAAATCTTTCTAGTAATAGGAGCAGTAATAGTATTTGAACTCAGTTTTGAAAATATAAATGTTATAATCATTTAAGGTATGTTATAGTTAGAAGTTGAAGCAAAATTTTTATGTGGCAGTTGCTCAGACTGGGGAACCGAGACTCTGAGAGTAGCTTGGGACATTTTGTTAGATTTAACCTGAGGTATTTTAGGTAAAGAGGAAGGATTTCTAGAAAAAAAATTCGAGTGCCCCTTCTTCCCACACTTGAAGCATTCTTTGTCCTTCCATGGGCAATCCCTCCTCCAATACATCTTGCCACACCCTGAGCATGGAGTGCTAGGCAAAGAAGTATTGTTAGCATTAGAACTGCCTACAATAGTAGGTCTATCTCTGCATCGATTAGTAGAATAGTGCGTAGCATAGGCAGGAGTAGAGTGTCTACGACCCATCTCACTAACATCTCTGGCTGCACTATCTCTAGCAGTGGCTATACTCAGAGCTTTCTGAAAGTCTAAATCTGTCTCAGTTAGCAAAGCACGTTGGGTACCTTCATCTTGTAAACCCACCACAAAACGATCTCACAACATATCATCAAGTGAGGTGCCAAACTCACACGTGCGGGCACAGCTCTTCAAATCAGTCACAAAGTCAGCCGCAGACTCGCCCTGATCCTGAGATCTAGTGTGAAATTTGAACCTCTCATAGATTATGACAACTTTAAGTTTGAAATGGTTCTTGAGTGCAGTCAAAGTTTTATCATAGGTAGCTTCAGTTAGCTTTTTTGGTGCCACTAGGTTTTGAAGCAAAGAAAAAAAATTTAGACCCCAGAAGTATAATGAATACTGCCTTCTTCTGCTCATCTTTGATTTTATTGGCTATGGAGTAGAAATCAACACGTGAGCAGTATGTGAAAAAAACTTGAATAGAGTCATCAAAAAGCCATATTGTGCCTATTTGAGCCATAGTTAATAGAAGCACAAGTACACAAATATAGAAAATAGGTAACCTAGGTCAAAAACGAATGAACAGCAAAACCTAGTCCACGCGATGCACAGCTAAAAACAACAGAGACTGCCAACACATAAGTTTCGGGACATAAACACGACGATTCTAGCCATAAGAAAGAATACCTCTTCGCCACTATGTGAGAGCCCATGTAAAATAAATATTAGTAGCCAAGTCTACCATTTGGGTTTGTAAGTACGTTCAGGGCTTCACAAATAACAAGGCACATGGGCAACAAACACATAATAATTACAATGCAATAGACGAGTACAACTCACCTTAGATAACGATGAACTCGAACCTAACACACTTTACTGAATCAGTAAGTCCAGAGTTCACGTCAGTAGAGTCAGGTAGGTAAGTTACTTTAGTATGTTTCACGTAGGCCTATGTCTAGTTGATAAGTATGAAATAGTAACTAGGTAGTAGGAGTAATAGTTGCAGATCCAAACACGTTGACGGCCAAGCCAGAACCCCTAACATAGGCAACTCGACTATGCACTAAAACTCGGAATAGGAACACCGAAAACAAGACTAACACACGAACATGTATACATAATAAAAATTAACGGTAATTGGAATTACAAGTTACTCCATAAACTATCTGCTGCAAAGGTGGAAGCCGGGCTCTTCGCTGGTTCACAAATAAAAAAGATCGTTGAGTGCAGGGAGTTTCCCCGAGAGGCTCACTAGGACGAAAAAAGCAGCGTGAGACAGCTTTATCGCAGTGGTTCTGGGCTTCCTACTTAATCACAAAGCCGAAAACTATGTAGAGCTTGTTGAGAACTTGGTGAGAAACTACGGCAAGATGGGTTGCAGGATGCCCCTGAAAGTCCATATTCTTGACGCTCATCTTGATAAATTTAAGAACATGGGAGCGTACTCCGAGGAGCATGGTGAGCGCTTTCACCAGGATCTCATTATTCCAAAATTTACTTCGCTGTCGCATTAGGTCTAAAGCTAACGGCAGACATCTTCGAACAAACAAAATTTATGGGTATGGTTTTCGAAACGCTATCTAGGCTGATTTATTAACCGAAGATAAATCACATTGATAACCATACACTATACCCGAAGTAGAAGAAGAAAGTCCAGAAATTCTCGAGAGGGAAATAAGAGATGTAATGAAGTTATGATAGAAATGCAGTAAGGTGTAGGTATAACTGAAATAGCAAACAAAGTTTACAACTCAGGACAGATAACAGAACAAATGTACAAAAGAGTTTTCATTACAATTCCCAAATTAAGTGGAACACTTGAATGTGAAATGCACAGAATAATCAGCATAATGAGCCAATAACAAAAATCATACTGAAATTAATACTAAAAAGAATAAGAGGAAAAATAAGGTGAGAAGTATCTAAGGAACAATGTGGTTTTGTGGAAGGAAAAGGCACAAGCAATGCAATATTTATGTTGAGAGTAATGGCAGAAAGCATAATAGAAGGATTTTGATAGGGTCAGACATGTGGATTTAATGGAAGTTTTGAAAAGCATAGGCATCGATGGAAATGAATACAAAGTGATTAAGAACTTATACTGGGCATAGAAGTCATGTGTAAGAATAGATGGTGAAGAAACTGACTTCCAGGCAATTAGAAGAGGAATAAGACAAGGTTGTGTGTTGTCACCAGACCTGTCCTCACTATAGAGTGAGGTAATAATGAGGAATATTGAAGAATACGAAGGGATAAGAATAGGAGGATGTAATATCAATAATTTAAGATACGCGGATGACACAGTACTAATAGCTCATTCAAGGCAACAGTTACAACTAATATTCAATAAAGTAGAAGAAGAAAGTGAGAACAAAGGGCTAAAAATTAACGTAGGAAAGACGAAGTGTATGGCTATATCGAAGAATACACAAGTGCCAAGATTTGAATTACGGTGTGGAGACCAGACATTGAAGCAGGTGGAGTCGTTCAAATACCTAGAAAGTGTGGTGAGAAGATGTAAGAAGCGTCACTGAAATCACGGAAAAGAATAAAAATAGCAAAGATGGTATTCGGAAATACGAATATATTAGTAGTGAACGGGAAGCTATCGATAAAAACTAGGAAAAGTTTAATAAAGACGCACGTGTGGTCAACTTTGTTGTATGGAGTAAAGAGCTAGACATTGTCAGCAGCAATGGTGAAGAGATTGGAGGTGATGGGGATGTGGTGCTGGAGAAGAATGATGAAGATCCCGTGGACAACAAGAAGAACAAACGAAGTAGTTTTGCAAATGGTAGGAGAAAAGAGAGAATTGATGAAGGTGGTGAGAGGAAGACTGCTGAGATTCTTCGGTCATGCGATGAGACGAGAAGGTGCATGGAAAATTTGGTTGTAACTGGAATGGTGGAGGGAAGGAGGGGAAGAGGAAGGCCAAGAGAAAATACATAGATGGACTGGTGAAGTTGATGGGAGACGGAACTTCGTGAGAGCAGTTCATCGGAGCTACGCGGGACAAAGGAAGAGGAAAGTCCTTGGTTGCCGACGTCCTGGAGGATATGGCACAGCGGTAAGGTAAGGTATAATTATCCTGGACACAAAAGCAAAGTTTGAAATAAATAATAGTGTTTTTTTCATGTATTCTAAACACAAGCAAATAGAAAATAACAGTTGCGACCCCAAAACAAAAATCGTGTTATAATCTGGTCCAACAGGAAAGAAGGAACCAGGCGAGGAAGACGGCTATGGAAATAGAAACATCAATGAATTTGAAAGAAACTGGAAAATAAGAACAAATATGCAGAAAGTCACAGTAACTTTACTGTCAAGGAACCTTTGCCCTTCACATTTCACATCGTCGCAGATATCAAAATGGGTCAGGCGCCTTACCGACTAAGCCACCACGTAGCCCCCCCCAAAAAAGAGCTACGTTCAAACCGAGCCTATAAGTCACCCAACATTTTAGTCTCGCCTACCAATACAATAGTCCCCCTTCTATAACTGAGTTTTCTTTTACAATTTGTAAAACTCCATCAATCGGAAGGTAAAGAAGATAGGAAACCCCTGTTTATCCAAGGTTTCAGGTATAATGCGTGAGAAGAGAGGAAGTTGGAGAGGGTGATGAGAATCGAATCAGTGACTACGACGTCGCTGAGATCAAAATGGAACAGGTGCCTTACCGACTAGACAATCTAGTAGCTAAAAAAACAAAACCAAAAAAAACCTACGATCCAACCCAGCGTAACGGTCGCCCGCTTTTTTCGTCGTGTCACCCACTACAACACCCTCAGGCAGAGAGTAGCAGCGAACCAATTAATAAGGCCCCATAAAAAAGGGGCAGAAGGTATTTTGCATAAAATTAACACATCCCGCAGATAATTGACGACTAGATCTATATCCAAGATGAAAATCGTACAAACCCTCAATTCGACACTACTTGCAATCGGGTAAGAGGAGAGGACAAAAAAAGGAACCTCAAATAGACTAATTATCTGTCTGAAGAATAACAACGCAGGAAATAAACATTTACTCCTATGTACCAACTTTTAAGTTTATTAGGAAAGTTTGGAGAAAGCAAAAATGAATAAGCCAACCTAATTGAACTGTAATAAACGAAGTTGAACGATACACCCAACAATGGTAAACGGAAAGAAAATAAAAAATAAGACGGATACACAACAAACTTCCACAAAAAGAAAGCAATGACAAAGCCAAGGATATCATTAACCATGTATTTTAATCCTGATAAAACCAGGATTTAGGTGCATGAGAATAGTTGGATCTTCCGACAACTTTCAAACTATAAAGCAACAAAAATGCACAAGTGGAGAGAATAGAATATCGAGAGGATGGCAGGCGAAAGAGATATCTTGGTTCGAATCCCACATAAATATCTTGGCATACAAGGGACTAAGTCGTGGGTTATTTTTCTTCCTCTCATACAACAATGGCGGTTAGCCCATTGTGTGATTTTACTCTCGCTTTTCAAGTTCATCTACTGTGGTAATCTAAGTTTCATGTAACCTTATATGTATAATTGTCTAATGGGTTACACTACATTATTTATTTACTTGTAACTAATTCTTCATGTTAACCTGATTAAAATGGGTATGTTTACTTATATTGTTTCTATTTTATTTTCAGACTGTATTGATGTTTTGTTAGTTGAATAAAGCCTAGAGAAAGGTATTGACGCTTTATTATGATTACCACAATTTATTCAACTAACAATCCCCCCAATGCCGATCCAAAGGCTATACTGGTGCTTCAAATAAAGAGTGGGAGCCCTATCATAGCTTCATAAAAATAAATACAAGCTGCGTCTGATATAAAGATGGATAAATTCCTGAGACCTGAACGCCTGGATGTATCCACCAACTCGCCTACTGCTGAACGAGAATGGAATCACTGGAATGCATTCCTGGAATCCATCGCAAGCCTTAATCCTAACAAGCTGGATACATTGATCAATTTTGTATCTCCAGCCGTATATGGTTACATTGCAGAGTTTACTACCTATGATTCAGCTATAGATCTTCTCAAAGACCTCTATGTCAAGCCCCAAAATGAAGTGTTCACGAGACATTTATTGACTACTCGTAGGCAGCATGAAGTGGAGACAATAGATGAGTATCTACAAGAGCTTCAGGTGCTCAACAAAGATTGTAACTTTAAGCCTTCTACTGCTTCACAGAATCGGGATGACTACATACGGGATTTTTTCATCAATGGCTTGCTCTCTCATACAATCAGGCAACGATTGCTTGAAAACAAAACTTTAGACCTGAGTACAGCTGTTGATCAGGCCAGGGCACTCGATGTTACTCAGAAGACCTCAGAGTCTTATTCTCGTTATACTGTCTCTGGTGTAAGTGCTGCTGCGACATCTGAGCCTGTTCGCACTGATGATGTGACCTGTGCTGCTGCAACATCTGAAACTGCTTATTCTGCTGAAAGGACCTATTCTGCTGCCAATTTAGAGGCCCGGTGCTATTTCTGTGGTGGTCCCCGTCACAATCGTGGACAGTGCCCTGCAAGAAACATCACTTGTCATAAGTGTAATAAGCAGGAGCACTTTGCTAAGGTTTGCCGGTATACTACATTTTCTACTTCTGCATCCACTCAGTTTTATACACTGGCCGTAATCTCTTCTTTTTCACCGGGACTACTACGGCGAGCTACTGTGTATGTTTTGGTTGATGATAATGAAGCGACCGCTCTTAACGACACAGGGAGCTCTGAATCTTTCATCTCACATAGCTATGCCAAGAAGCACAAGTTGAAGTTTGTTCCAGCGACTAAAAGCGTATTTATGGCCTCTTTATCACTCACGTCTCCTGTGAAGTGACGCTGCACGGTTGACATCAATTTGAAGGGTGAGTGCTACTACAATACAAGGTTTATGTGCTGGCGGCCAGACTTGTGCTGTGATGTCATTCTTGGTCAAGACTTTATGAGAGAGCACTCTAGTGTTACTGTGGACTTTGGCGGATCCAAGAAATATCTAAATATCTCCAATCCTGACACTTGCAGTGCGAATGGCAAGCTATATCAATTTCGCAGAGTGCCGGGTGGCGGGAGCCCTCTCTGGCCCAATAGAGCAGGAAGAGGGTGTCCCGCAGGCAAGTGTCCTCAGTGTCACACTCTTTGCCCTGAGCATCATCGGCATCACCTCGGTGCTGCCGGAAGATTTCCTCGCTACGCTTACATGGACGACCTTTCGATCTCTTTTGGCGCGGCCCAGATGCCAACTCTGGAGCGTCGACTAGAACAGCATTGAACCGCGTCTCTTGCTATGCAGAAGCGCACAGATTTCGGTTTTCTTTGGCCAAGACTAAGGTGGTGCACTTCTGCCGCAATCCACAGCTCCACCCTGACACAGACTTGTTTCTTAATGGGGTACGCCTAGAAGTGGTTAAATCGCACCGTTTCCTTGGTCTTGTATTTGACCGACGCCTCACCTGGGAGGCTCATATTCGCAGCCTTAGGGTTTCTTTTACCCTGGCCATGGATATTCTTTGTTCCGTGACGTTCAACACCTGGGGCGCTGATAGGGCTACTGCCTTACTTTTTTATCGATCATTTGTTCGTTCAAAGCTCGACTACGGATGCGAGTTTTATGCATCCGCAGCCGAGCGTGCATTGCTGAAGGTGGAGTCGATCCACCACACCGGCCTTCGCCTTGCGACCGGTGCCTTCCGCATTTCCCCCATTAAAAGCCTACTAATGGCTATACGCCGTGCACAGTGCATTATTCGTCTGTACGCGCGAGCTCGGCGCCTCCCTCAGTCGCCAACAGCTCCCACTGCATCCGCAGCTGATTTCGACGGTGCCTATGCCGCCGAGAGACGCCAGTCATGCACTAAGACCTTTAGGTTTAGGGCTAAGAAACTCCTTCAAGAGCTAGATATAGCTCTCGCGCCGGTGGCGCCCCTGGTTCTGCCCAGGACGCCACCCCGGAGGGTACCACATTTGGCTATTTGTCGCCACGCCTCTGCTCCCAAAGCTTGTACGGTGCCAGGAGTATTGCGTTTGACCTTTTTTTGGAGCACACCTCGGGTCACGCTGGAACCGTGCTAGTGTATAAGGATGGCTCCAAGTCCGAAAAGGGAGTCGGCTTCCACGCCGTATCCCTTCTGTTTGAAGTCAGCAGGGATCTGCCAGGTGCTGCGTCTGTCTTCACGGCCGAGCTGGTGGCAATACACCACTCGGTGCTGGAGATTACGCGACGTGCCTGGTTCGGAGACCGGATTGTGATCTATAGCGACTCACAAAGCGCCCTGAGTGCTTTCAGGGCATTGGAATCTCCGCATTCCCTGGCTTGCGATATTCGTGACGCCACGGTTTTGGCAAGCCGGGCTGATGTCGAGATTATCTTGTGCTGAGTTCCTGGACATATAGGAATTGCGGGGAATGAGCGCGCCGATGATGGCGCCAAAGAGTCCGCGAGGACTCTGCGACTGGACCAGCATTTTGCTTTTCTTCACACCGACTACATGGCAGGAATACGGGCAGCTCCTCTGCCTGCTTGGCAAAGAAGATGTGAGACGGTCGAAGGGAACTTAAAGTTGCGTGTCATTGTGCTGCGACTGTTCCCACGGACCTCCCCCTCAATGCTGCGAAGGCTTCAGGTTGCTTTCTGTCGTTTCCGAATCGGGCACACTCGTGTGACGCATCGCCATTTGATGGGGCGCTCGCCAGCACCCTATTGTGACAATTGAGTCGTCCCCCAGACTGTTCGGCACATTCTTGTCGAATGTACCATTCTGGGTGATCTTCGCACATGCTACCTGTCCCAGTACCGGGATGGGCGTAGTCGCGACCACCTGCCCCTTGTACTCGGGACGGGTTCGTGTATACCGACCTGTGGACTTTTATTTTTTTTGGAGGAGGCCGGCATTCTCCCCGTTATTTAATATTTGACTATGGGTCGCATTCTTCCTCGCTGGGGGAGGGCGGACCTTGCCCCTCGACGGAGCTCGCTTTATATATTTTCAATTGGTTTGTTTTTGTTTTTCTTTTTTTATTTGGCTTTTAATATAGCGTATATTTAGGTTAGGTTGAGTACGGCGACTTATGCCCTAGAAAGCAGTCGCCAGATGAGATATTAAAAAAAATAAAAATCGCATAGTGCCGTTCGGGGTTACGAACGGTGTTGCTTGCTTCCAAAGGACTATTTACAATATCATCAAGCAACACGTGTTTATGTGGACAATATTGTCATGGCAGGGAAAACCCAGCTGTAGCACGATGAAAACTTGGCGAAATTTCAAGAGGCTGCCCGGTTCCACAACTTTACCTTCAACGAGACTAAGTCTGTCATTTTAAAAAAAAAATCATTAGACTTTCTTGGTTACACAATAACCAAGGGATCTCTCAAACCAGATTCTTAACGT